>JARHVA010000438.1:4482500-5112500 GCA_037957365.1 Torreya grandis | reverse complement strand
TGGGGCTAGTGTAGTAATATGGTGAAAGTCAAGATTCTAAATTAACTAGTCAAAGTCTAATAGTACTTCAATTCATAGTAATGGAAAGATCCACTAAAAAATATGATATGATCAAATTGATAATATAGTCAGTCCCACTACCATGGGTTTTCATTTAGTCTAGTCTCAAACCTGATCAAGAAGAAATGAATGTTGTGTATGTACCCTCCTCCCCTCAGGATATAAGTTGAGACCTATCAAGGGCCTTTATATATTTATGCCATTAGGCTCATTACCTAAAAGGATATGTAAGGATTGAAGGGAGGCCAATCCACCTATCTATACCTCTAATCTATTGATCATATATGATGTGAAAAGAGATCCTTATATATCTATTCTATCTGGCCATTTATCTATAGGAGAAGAGAGGAGACTGGTGGTCCCCATATCCTATCACATCTGTGGGGCAAGGTCCAGTCATACCCTTTAGTTTATGTTAATTATTTATGATTAAAACATTATATGTGTTTATATATATGGATATCATACCATTTATCCATTATCTAAGTAATGATCATCTGATGCATAAATTTCATTTCCATATAGATGGATCTTCTTTGATCTGAGTACCTATTGGTAGTAGAGTAGAGGTGTTAGGCTTATCTAACCTATATATATATATATATATATATATATATATATATATATATATAGTATAGGTCCATCAAGCCTCTACTCTAAATGGGGGATTGAGGTTGGGCCCCCTATCTATAGTTAAGGTTGGCCCCCATTGTCTAGTGTTTAGGATTAAAGTTCCCTATCTAATACTAATTTATCTTACCTTCTTTCACTTCCATAATATATTTTAGCTATCTTCCCCTACTCCCTTATGATATAAATCTTTTGAGAAATGGGCATCCCCTTATTCATGATACAATCAATGAAAACCAACATTGATGTCATGTTTGTAATCTAATCATTAGGTGGATAGATACATGCTTGATATGACATAGCATTGATATCATGTATATAATCTCTATCCTCTATATTGGTAATATAAACCATCATATATCTAATATCTATATTTTTAGATTTCCTATATATATATATCTAACTACCACTCTAGATCAATAACACACTACATGATTTGAATATTTTAGATCAGGGTCAAATTGATATATATATATATATATGGGATGGGTGACAATCATGAAATATATTATCTTTTTGGGTTTCCCTATCCCTATCTAAATTATGGAATATATCATCAAGAGACATCACACATCATCCATATAATATATATGTGATAATACAACTGAGAACCCCTATCTAGACTCTGGGGTATTTTATGCTCACCTATCCCTTGAACTTTTAAATATGGGATACAATACTATCTATCTATGATATGGGCACATATATAGTAGTTGACCTCCTAATATAGATATAAAAAAATTATATATGTATGCCATCATTGATTGATTTATGAGATTCCATGTCATCACTAGTTAATCAAAAAGATGGATAACTTGGTTGATGCTCTTATCCTTTAAACTATCAATAGTCACAATGAAATAGATATTAACTATCCTATCTCTCTCACCAATCCACCCATCTTAGGAAGGGTCCAAATATATTTTAACCACCACATCATGGAACCTAACCCACCACACCATGATTGCAAAAGCATCTCATTTAGTTCACTACATTTATATGTTGTGGGTGACTCTCTATAGTCATAACCTTTAACTAGATAGATAGATGGTGACCCCTACCCAAATGTTTGTACCCCTTAAAATATTTGTATATTAATCAAACCCTCTCTGTTATATATATATATATATATATATATATATATATATATATATATATATATATATATATATATATGTGTGTGTGTGTGTGTGTGTGTGTGTCTATATATATATATATATATATATATATATATATATATATATATATATATATGGGATATAGAGGTGGTCCCAAAAGATAGGTATAGATAGGGTGAGAAAATTGAACCAACCTCCAATCTATCTATAACATTGAACTTCCCTCAACTATCTATATAGATAGATGCCATCATCAATTAATATAGAGAATAAAATTATCCGATAGAAATATACATCAATCTATATATATATATATATATATATATATATATATATATATATATATATATATATGTATGTATGTATGTATGTATGTAATCCATATCTATCTATAGGGTAACAAACTAATTATCTACGTCAATATGATAAATACCATCCCCATCCATATTGATCTAATATGATCTATAAGAATTTAAGACATGTTATAATCTTTAACAAGACCATCACTTTACATTTCAAATTTAATTCAAATAGATCATCCATATATATCCATAAGGAACTTTGATATATAATATAACATTCTATCTCCATCCATTGAAGTCATATATATGAAAAATGATTGAATGTAAATTTTATGATTTCATGAATGTAACATAACATGATCATAAATAGATATCGATACCACCATCTATCATATATTAAATATGTAACATGATCAATCACATTATTGATCCATTATGGTCTATTTCATATTATTATATACATGATGCCACCATATACCATCTATTATGTATGTAACATTATCGAATATAATGAATACAATTAGGTCACCCATCATCCATATATAGTTTAGATATATGGTTGCATGAATGACATGATCCAAAGTTAGTTTTTGAAATCATTTTGGTTGAGTCTATTACATAATAAATATCTATTATCTATTTACTATTGACTATTCTCCCTGTATATAGAGAAGGGGGCTTCCCCTATCCCTAACCCCCAAATTTTATCTATTATTTATTTTGATGAAAGGGGAACTCAACTGATGTTAGGAGAATAAGTCAAGGAATCTAACTATATGAAATAAATTCTTAAGGTTGAGGGGATGGAAAATTGATGGGGATGACTCTATATATCTATATGGAAATGGAACATTATATATATATATATATATATAGTTTTAATATATATATATATATATATATATATATATATATATATATATATATATATATATATATATAGTTTTATGGGAGCCAACCAACTAGATATAATCACCATTGTATAGAGTTTTATTAGTATAATATATAGTTTAATTATAACCCCCAACCTATTTATTCATTTAGATTTGGGTATATATAGGAGGTAAATTTCACCATTGCCCATATGTTAGATAGATAGATTGCCTTCTTAGTCGAGGCCTATCTACATATAAGGTAGGGTGCCTACCAACTCCTTTATTATATTACCCACCTCATCCCCATTATATGTTTACTGAGAATAAGGGGTCAAGGGTGAATATCCCATATATTCACTTGAGTACCCATATCTATATGAGACCCATAAATATATCATATGGGCCTAACAGAACTATATTCTATGTTTGGCCCTTCTATCTATATAATATAGTTTATCTACTTACCTATAGTTTCATGGGATCCCACCAACTAGATATGTTTTCCATTGCATATATTTTCATTAGTAAAATATATAATTTAATTGGAACTCCCACCCCATTTATATATTTAGATTTGAGTATATATGGGAGGTCAATTTACTTATTTCCCATATGTTAGATAGATAGATTGCCTTCTTAGTTGGGCATATCTACATATAGGGTAGGGTGCCTACCAATTGCTTTATTATATAATTCACCTCGTCCCCATTATATGTTTACTAAGAATAAGGGGTTAAGGGAGACTATCCCATATATGCACTCAAGTGCCCCTATCTATCTGAGACCCCTAAGTATATGGTATGGGCCCAATAAAACTATATACTATGCTTGACCCCTCTATGCATATATCTTTAGTGGTTGATCTAGTTTATTGATTCACCTACATCTACTCCTATGGTTATTAGGATGCACCTTAACCCGTATATAAGATCAGATGAGGATGGACTAGGTCCCCAACCCCATATATTAGTTGTGTCGTTTTCTATTAACCTATATAAATATAGGGGGTATTGACTATAACTAAGCTAGTTTTCCTCAATCCATCTCCTATTGACATATCAATTTATAAGGGAGGCAAAAACATAGCATACATATGATCTAATTAGGAGATATATAAATAGTGAGTTGGGGTATCTACATAATTTTTATAGACTATAGTATAGTCTATAAATGGATTTATAGTTCCCTAGGAAGTTGAGATAGACAAATAGATAGGGAAGCTAAGGGAAACATATATAATCTAGGTTTACAAACATTTATGCATTTGACCACCCCATATATATATATATATATTTGACCACCCCATATATATATATATATATATATATATATATATATATAGGGTGATTCTCAAGTGCCATATGTAGGGGGTCAGGGCTAGAGTAAACATTTGTTCACATGGACTTCCTCTTCCTCTTTTTTAAGTACCATTATGCACCCATTCACCAAAAAAATTAGGGATTGACTGAGGATTAAGAATGAGGGTTAAATTAAATGGGGTGTTGACTGAATGGGATGCTCTACTATACTCTAATAAGATAGAAGGGAAGGATGATCTAACAAACTACCTATATGGACTTAGACTAAAAGATGAATTAACAGATACTATGATAGATATAGGACAAATTATCTACAAGAGACTCTCTCTAACCATATGTAAAATTTGGTAAATGGTCACCTACGTGTCTTTCCTTATCAATTTTCTTGTTACATGGTGACAGTTCCCATAACCTTGGTTTAGATTTATGCTTTTAAATACATAGCCATTTTTCCTTTATGAATTCTTGTGATGATGATAAAAATTATTCCTTTATTTATTCACATCCCTCAAAGTGTGGAGATATGTTTTGAATAACCTTAAAATAAAGACACATGGCATAAGTTAATTCATTTACTTCTCATAGTGGTATGAACCTTAATAAATGTTACGCTTCTCTATGATGTTATTATGTTGTGAGAACATGCCATGTGGCATTAAATAATTAGATGTGGAATTTTTTACTAGTAACTCATGATCACATAGCCATGGATGGACCTATACGCAATAAAAACCTGTGGGGTCCTTACACTTAGCATTATGTGATTGCATCATAGTCTCATGGTCTTTATTTATTGATGAATTCTTACAATTGATTATGAAAATGCAAGTGAATGTGATGTTTACACTTTTTAGGTAGTGATTTATTCACTCTTTGAAAGAATTTTTCATGGTAAAAATTAATTTTTAACTATGAAGGCTATGAATAAGTGACAACATGTTATGGGCCACTGATGATCCAAGACAAGTGGCAATTTAGGGATGAATGTTATAAATAAGTCTAGCTAATCTTATAACAAAGTTAGGATGTTGTGAATAAGTTCCACATGGATTTGAGGAATTTTTTCACTACTTTTTGAAGTTATGAAGTGTTATTAAGTTATATTATTCAAGGTGAAACAACTCAATGACAAAAAAAATGAAGTAAAAAAACACGCAAGACTCAAAAAATCAACTAAGTAAAGACAAACAAGTATTGAAAATGGAAAAAGAAAGGATAAATATAAGTTTATATGTCATGAGAATAAGTTTAAACTAATTTTATTAAGTGATAATAGGCACAAAAACATGAAACTAAAAATCTTTCAGCCTATGAGACAAAAGGGACAAACTTGGAATCATAATTTTCAAAGTAAATTTAATAATTAAATGTTGTTACTAAAAATTTACAATGATGCCTTTCTTTGTTTGAATTTTCAAATTATAGAAAAAAATAATGTATTTCATGCTCTCTTCAACATCCTTGTGTTTTGTGTTTAAATCACTTAATTAAAATATTAGAAGTCAAAAGGGAGAAGAAAAGAAGTTTAAATAATAAATTGACTCTAACTATTAACCAAGTATGAAATGAAAATAATCTTGGGACTCAAAGTTAGATCAACATGCAATCGATAAGAGATATTAATTCAAATTTAAAGGTTGTGTCTCCATTTCAAAATGGACATAATAAGTTGTAACTTTTGTGAGGAAAATACTAATAAGTGTTTACAACTCAAAATTTATAGTTCTACCTTAGTGTTGGCATGGAAATTTGTCAGGGGACAAATTATTTCACTCGCATCAAAAATGTAGGGAATAAATTCCCTCTCCTATTGGAAGGTGAAACTACATTTATTTAAATCCAAAAAAAATCCATTAAAAAATAAATATTTACAAACAAAAAGGGGTAAATCATGGGGTAGTACTTTTCATATGAAAGTATGAAAAATAAGTTTTAGCAAGGAATATTTAGAGATAAAGAGAGGGATTTTTTTAGATAACAAATTCATCAAAGGAAAAATTGACATCAAAATGAGAAATATATTTGATTTAATGGGTTGAAAAGATAATTCATATCCTTAAGAATATGAATCATACACCAGAAAAATACATAGCATTGATAACAAAGATAAATAACCCTTTGTATTTTCTAACAAAAAAAATAAAATTTTTGCTTCTTTTCCCAACAAGATTTAACTTATATTCAAAATATTAATTAAAATTCAAGATGAAATTTGTAACATAATTTCTTGGACTTAACAATTAAAATATGATAAAAATATAAATTCAAAAGTGAGGATCAAATACATTGAATTAAACAGATATACATAATTCAAAAGGAATCACTAACACAAAGTTTAGAATAACTTCTTTGTATTGATCTTCGTGGATTAGAAAATCCAATCTCCCTTTACATTTAAATCTTTGCTCAAAATTTATTTGTTCAAAACCCTTATTATGAGGGTTCATCTTGTATACTAAATGGATGGTTATGGTGTGTAACCATATTTTTTGCCTTTTCATGAAATTGTAAAAATATCAACAACAAATTACAGCTTGAAAGGATGTAAAAGTATTTTTGGATTTTTACACTACTTATAACATTATATCATCAATTTACACAACTTGAAAAAGTAAGTTGGAAAATTATAGGAGACATAATTTTTAAAAGTAACAATATACATTTTTAAGGTGAAATACAATATGACAATACAAGTTAGTTGCAAAAATAAGTGTGAGTAGAAAACTTTGGAATCAAAAGATCAATCAGAAGTTGAGGAAGCTACCACCGATACTTTCTAATGTTGGGAATGACCTTAATATTTTTATTTATTTCTTGATAACTCATTTTATTTTATAAAGTCATAAAATATTTTTCACGACCATATGTAGACATGTATGCAATATACGCTGATCAATTCAACTCTCTTATTTCCTGAAACTTTTTTTGAAGTTTGTTTATCATTAAGTCAAGATTTTTTGCATTGACTTGATATTTGGCCAATTGATGAAGTATTTCATGATCAAATGAAGACATTAGACTTATAACCTCCTGAATGTGCTTTTTATATTTTTCGAACATGACTTCTATTGAAATAATATTCCAATTTTGATCCTTATCATTGATAAAAGCACATTTCAACTTTTTTATTTTTACATCAATTTTTATCATTATGTCACTCCCAATTTACTTTACACTATTGAATTTTTTTATTCATTATTTAAGTGATTGGATTTTGAATTTGGTGGCCCAAAGGAACTCAATATGATAAATGACTTCTTTTTTAATGACTCTTTCATTAATAAGACTACAAGAGGGAAATTTTGAGAATTCAATCAATTTAGAGATGAACTTTTCCCATTTCTATATTTCCTCCATAAACCTATTTTATTTTATTATAACATGCTCCCATCTGATTAGAATTAAAAAACTATTGTTACTATAGTGAGAATTGTTTAACCCTGCTAATAAGTGATCTTCTCCATCCAATGTTTTACTGTATTACCCATTTGGCCTATTTCTCTTATTTTCTCCAATTTTTCAACATGAATACTTGATGAAATAATTTTTGGTTGAAATGGTCTAATCAACCTCTATATTATTGAATTTAACTACTCTACTTTTTACTTTGATTCATATTTTGTTGTTTTATCTTTTTCCATTTTATCAAAATATTGCCAATTGCCAACTGCATATTTTCCTTCATCCATTCTCTAGTATATTTCTCCAAATAAACTCTTGATACCTAATAGTCCTCAACTTTGATCACTAATTTATCTTTCTCAATTATAGGAATTTCTACCTCTACATATTTTTATCTTCTTTCATCTACTACCATTCATGAGATAGTTCTTGCTTTTCTTGATATTTTTGAAAAAAGAATTAGAATTGTTAGAGTACCAAAATCAATCTCCTTAGGGTCAATTTTTTTTATTCTTTTATTTACCATTGTGGACAACCAATATGACATTGTTATTCTTAAATAAGGAGGTGAGATAAAAGTTGATATTTGTGGGGCTAACATTGCTAGGGTGGAAGGCAATGTTATTTCAATTATGACACCTTGAAAAGGTGTTTATCCTTTTCTATGTTAACTACATTAATTGGAGTTCTTAGAGAGGAATTAAAAATCATTTTAGGATTTAATGGAGAAGAATAAATAGGAGTGACTTCTTGTAGTGGGGAACATATAATATGGGGAGTAATATGTCATTAGAAATAATGAATTACCAAGTTGTATTTTATACAAGCTCTATGGACTACGGGAACCTATTAACATGAACTTTGGAAATTAAGGGATTAGGAAAAGAGGATATATTTTCACCCAACCTTTTTATCTTTCATTTTAAAAATCTTCAAAGTGAAATATCTTTTTGGATAGTTTCTAGTTATTATGCTTCTTTTGTCACCAAGAGGTCTCTCCTTGGATTTGCTTCATTTGATTTCTCTATTTAAACATGTTATTTATATAAATTGCCAAATTTATTTTCTCTAGGACGTGTAGGGAAATAAATTTTCCCAATACCAATTCCATTACTCCTTAACCACTTGAGACTCCATTTAATCACTTATCTTGTTCTACTTCTGAGGGAAGTATATTATTTATTATCCAAATGAAGTACAAGTAATGGTTTTAGTGTAATAATATCATTTTCAAAAGTGGGATGCAACATGATTTCATCATTTACAAACTACTTTGGAATTTTTACTATACCAAATTTGACTATCTATTTTATGGTAAATTGTGAATAGTCCTCTATTCTTACCATTTTTTCATCATCACAGTCCATCCAATAATTTTCAAAATATGTGAGATGTTGAAATGAATACCCAAAATTTTATTCAATCAAATGCAAACCTAATTTCAAAATTTTTGAGATTACAATGGGACATATATTGCTCTACTATATAATATTTTACTAATAATGTATAAGTATACCTACTGATATAAATTAAAAATTTAACCCATGTTCTATGTCTACCTATCAAAAACTTGTTTATTTCAACAAGTTATCTCACTAGCTCCATTAATGCCCATTTATCATTGAAATATTGTGGAAGCATGTATGGAGAAATTTCATAACCACTAATCCTCAAATAATTGAAAGTCAAGAATTGTATGAACCATGTTCCCCATCTAGCTATTTCTATTGTAGCTACCATTGATATACTTGTCTTTAAAAGTTCTTTCTTGAACAACTAAATGACAAATTAAAGGAAATAATCATTTAATCTCTTGAAGTGTCGAGAGCTTTATTTCAATGGAATTTTGGGATTAAAAACATATACTTTTATTTTCAAAAGTCACCACCATATGTAATTTATCTTAAAAAAAAAATCAACTAGAAACAATGTAGACAATATATGAAGTCATATAATATTTTGATGTGACCCTTACCTCTATTATATTTTTATGGATTACGTCATTGATTAGTTGTCCCCAATTAAAATATTACCTATTCCTTTGAATGATCCAAATGAACCTGTACATTTATTTCTGATATTTTTTATCTATTGGGCTCCCCACTATTTAGTGAAATAGTGTTATTATATAATTTATCTCATTATTGAAGTTAGATATTGATATATTCTTTGGGAATCATGTATAAAATTTCCTTGGTTTGATCAACCACTAATTGTTGACTTATTTAACACATGAGATGTTATTATCATACCAAAAAATTAAAGAGGAATTAGGAGTTAAATGCATAAAAGACACTCTATTTAGAAGATGTAACATACTTTCTATGTGATCTAGAGCTAAGCTTGCCATCAATTCACCCTGTTGATCTCTCACTTCCCTTCTTTATAAATTATAGTGCGCTACCATGAGAAAAACCAATTTAGGACATTTCACTAAAATTGGAAAGTGTGTAGCTTGTGCCAATTCACTATCAAAAATACTTTGGCCAAAGTCAGTTTTGAGTACTACATTCATTCTCTCTTAAAATTCACCTAAGTCAACATGACCTAGATCGGTATCCAAAATATTGTCCACGTTAGATTCCAATGGTGAAAAATACATTACTCCCAAAAATTGGTACTTCATGTTTTCTTCTTCTTTTCTTAAAATAATTTTAATTGTTTGTTTATTTATTCCATATGAAAACTGATCACTATAATAATTCAATCAAGACCCCTAAGTTTTTATGAAATGCTTCATACTTTTTAATGAAATTGCAACATATTTATGACAAAACATGACAACCAATTGACAAAATACCTCTAAGATCTTGACCTTTTTTAAAATTCACAATTGCTTTAGTGTTTCTTCAATATCCCTGTATGTATTTGATCACCATGCTCAATCACATTTTTAAAAAAAATTATAGTTTTACAATTTCAATTTAGTAAAATAAGAAGAATAAATAACAAAAAATTATTTTAAGATTTTCAACCTACCTGAATGGCATTATTGTATGGCTTCTTCTTGTAGGCAGAAACCCCTATGGTGCCATACAATTTCAAATATCATGTGGCAAAAATAGATAAAAGATTTGATATGTTTCTTTCTTTCTAAATTTTTTACCTCTCCTACCACATTTGTGCCATACAATTTCACTTTGTAGGGGAAACAAAAAGATTTAATTTATTCCTCATTTTTTTATTCTAAATTCTTTCTACTAGTGTCTTATGGCCATACGGATCTTCCTTATTAAGAATAAAGAATAAAATAACTTTAAAAAAAAACTCTCTCCTCTTATATCATATAGTTCCAAATGACAACAAAAAAAAATTAACTGGCTTCTTTTCTCTTTTATTTGTCTTTTTCTCCATATGACATAGTCATATGGCCTCACCTAGTGATTGAGAATAAATAAAATAAAATTATATTCATTTTTTTTGTATTTGTGCCCCTCTCTTTGGGCTGTATGACTTCCCTATGTAGCAAGGCAAATAAAATTATTTTAGTTTTTTCTTTGGTTTATTGATTTCCCCTATGATTTTAGAATTGTATGACTCACTTGTAGGGAAAAATAAAATGAAATTTGATCAAGTTTCTCTACCTTTTGATTACAAATATTATTCAGAACTTTTGCATGTAATTTAGGGTTTTGATATCCATTTTTAAAAGGTTTTGAGTTTTGGGTAAGAACAAGCTTCATTTACAAGAATCAAAGAAGTATCCATGGTAATTGCATGGCAGTGGTATTTAAAAATGGTATTCTAATTATTTTAATGAAATTTATTATTTTTTAATTTTGTAATTATACTGCATGCAAAGGTTGAAATAAAAAATTGCATGAATTGAAAAAGTGTTTAGGTAATTTAATGCAACTTGGGGAAAAATATATAAAATTTACACAACTTGAAAGGAGTTAATGAGACTTTTTGCACAGTTACAAGAGAAGTTGAAATATTTTTACACAACATGAGAACTTCAAAGGGCATTTTCATGGTTTGAGAAATAATACATTCACTCACAAATTTTATTTTCAATTACATTAATTAATTATTAAAATAATTAAATAATTTCCAATTTTTCAAAATTAAAAATTTTAGGCCCAAATCAAAATTATAAAAAAATTAATTCAAATTCACTAATTTTTAAATTTATAAAAATTGTGACAATAACAGTCTTCAACTAGGATTTCAAATTACAAGGGATAAAAATAACTTAGACTCTAGTTTTTTAGGCAAGTATCATATCCATTAAGCAATAGAGTCAACTCAAGTTTATACTCTTATATGTTTATTTATTTATTTATTTTTTTAAATCTTTGAACTTGATCAATTGAAAGATAACCAATCTTTGATAAAATGATGGATCTTCAAACCATCATACCATTACAAAATGTTAATGGACAGTGTATGTGAGATAATTATATACTAAACCTAATATATTATATCACATATCCCAAAGGATAGTGTATGCAATGACATTTTTTGCTTTGTTTTTTTACACAAATAAAAATGCAAAGAGAGAAACCTCTACTAAACTTTTTATGATTGACTTTAGATAAAAAGAATGACTAGAACTTATTAAAAACTTGATTGAGGATCAAATGTAGTCATCATGACACTTTAATTTAATAAATAGAATACAAGTATCATATTATATAATGATCTAACCAGAATGAACCATTACTGGAAAGGTGAAAATTTCAGAGGTGAACAAGGATTTATCTCTACATGTGGTAACAACTTATTAGGTTATAGATTCATTGAATGGCTTGAATAGATGAATTCACATAGACTACATAAGAGAGAGGGACTCATAATGAGATAGACCAATAAATAGTATAGAAATAAAAAGGAAGTAATGAACATGACACAAGCCAAAAAAGAATGACTATAAAGGAAACTCGACTAAAATTATATTTACATATATACAAACATAAGACTACTAATGTCTCACTAGATATAAAGTGCTTGAAATATTAATGCTCAAGGGAAATAATATATTATTTCCATTTTGATATGATAGATATAAAGTGTTATGACCATATAAGTCCTCGATTTTAAATGCACCCATCCAAAGTGAATCAAATTTCCCATGACTTCCCCTTAATTCTCTATGATTATCCTAGAGTAGGGTCAGGTCCCCTATTTAGAATTATCTTTTATTTATATTATTATCAAATAAAACATTAACATATGAATAATGTTTTTTAATAATATTAAATACCTATGTCTTTTCCTCTTCTAAATATTGTGGGTAGAAAATTATTTTGTCCAGTGGGATTTCAAGGTTTGGATTCTCAAACACTGAAAAATGTATGACAAGTAACTCAATAGTTATAGGAATTGTGGCATATTATTATGTATATCAATTAGAATGGGGACATCCCAATAGCCTTTTCAGGTGTTATGTGATCTAACCAAAGAGTATCATAGATCTTTTTATGCCAATTTATTTGATTTTTATTGACTACTTTGCACATGATTATGAAGAGGTTTTTATTGCTTGACTCAGCTTGACCATTTCCTTGTGGGTGATAGTTTGATGAATGGGAAAATGAAATTCCATACCCATAATAGAATGTGATCATTTATAAATGAAAAAAATTATGAGAATTATCTATGACTATTTTTTATGAAATCCCATATCACACTAAGATGCTCTCTTTAATGAAATTGCATATGACCTCTAAAGTTGTCTACTTGATATGAATCACTTCCACCCATTTAGTGAAGTAATATGTTGATTTGAGGAAATGAGTGTGACATATGATTGAATTAGGATTTAATGTCCTAATTAAATCCAATCCCCACTGCTAGAAAGGTTCTTCTACTATCACTAGATGAAGAGGAAGTGCTACCTATTTAGGTTTGGCCACACATTGTTGACATGATTCACACTTTCTCACCCATTCGTATGAATCTTGGAAAGGAGTTAGCCTATATTAATTGTGATTAATATGGCATAAAAGTGTCCTCCATAGGCTTTATCATGAAAATCTTGTAATAATGTTTTCTATTGTTCTTTATCAACACACCTTAGGAAAAAACCATCAACACTTTTCTTAAAAAGAGTGCCATCCCATATGACATATTTATTGGCCTGTAGGTTGACCATCCTAAATTTATTAGCATTCAAGTGTGAAGGACATTACCCTTATCTTAGGAATAAATAAATGTGAACAAACAATGCTAGAGGAAATTAATTATTATCTTGATCATCATAACCTATTGAAGAATTTGACTTAAGGTTTATCTACTCTACCATGAGTTGACACAGTCTTTTTCCTTGAACCGATTTCATGGGTTTGACTTACAAATCATACTTTTGAACCTTAGTTATCTAATTTCCTTTTCTAAAACTAGGTTCTTATTGTGTTAATATTGATTTTACTATCATGTTATGTACCATTATGATAAAGTGTGAATGCAATATACCTAAATTGTTTGATTGATTTCACCATTGCATAGGCATACTTTTATTTAGAAGAATATTTCAACTCATAGTATTTGATATTACAACTCCTAAAGGCAATCAAAGAATTAATACCTTATTTGTTTTTCTAGATCAATATGAATAAAAGTGTATGATATGAAGTATAACAATAAATAATGAACTCATTTTTAAAATTAGGATGAAGTAATGTCAGTGCATGAGCAATAACATCCTTTATTTTTTCACATGCCTATTTTCCTTCATTGTTCCATTTGAAAGAGGGTTTTCCTTTCTTCATATCCATGATATGTCTGATGAGATAAACAAAGTTAGGGATAAATGTTCTTAAAATTTTCACTTTCCCAAAGAAAGAATGTATTCTTTATTTACTTATAGGCCAGGAATTTTTTTGAATTACCTCATCCCTTTTTGGATCAACATTTATTACTTATTTTGAAATAATATGGCCTAAGATCTTACCTCAAATCATTCCAAAGATGGACTTCTTGGGGTAAATAAAAATTCCATGCAACTGACACTTTTCAAAAACTTCCTCCAAATGTGTATAGTGGTCTTATCTCTTTTTTTAAAATGTTGTAATGTTTTTAAGATATACCAAAATTATTTAGTTCTTTATTTCCTTGAAAGCTAGATCTATTTATCTCTAAAAAGTGGATCCTGCATTGATTAATCCAAATGACATCCACATGTATTTAAAAGTACCCAAATGTGTTTTGAAATCTATTTTGTTTTGGTCTTCCCTATTAATTTTTGATTTGATTGTACCCTAAAAATCAATCAAACATTGAAATAATATCAACACCAATTACTACTTGGAAAACCTAATCCATGATCGATAATGAATATTTATTTTTGAGGGATGCCTGGTTGAAAATTTTCAAGTTGACATAGATTCTAATCTCACCATTCTTATTATGGATTGATACTATGTTATCTACCCAAGTTGAATGGTGGATAGGAAAGATAATGTGAGCATCAAGCATCTTTTATTCTTTCAAAAGAATTATTCCTACAATTTTGAGATTGTATTGCCTTTCTTTTTGTCTAAAAAGCTTTGTGTTTTGCTGAAATTTGTCTATTTCAAGTCTAAAGAAAAATAAAGAAGAAGGATAGGGATAAGTGAATAGAATGAACTTGGATTGGTTTGCGTATTGTATCCAAACATTGTGAGCACTCCTCTTTGGCTGGGGAGGACTACCTACAAGTAATAAATCACTACCACAAAATCTTTGTTGGTAGATAAATAAGTGGGATACCAAGCTATGTGTTTGTTCTAGGAAGTGTCAAACTTCCTTAGAGATGATAGTCCACTTTTGAGAGATAAAAAGAGTAATAAATAACCAAGAGAGAGTAAAAGATAGATAATGTTACCATTATTTACAACCTGAGTGTAGCAAAAAGTAATAGAGTGTAGGTGGTATGTTCTATTTATATTTTAGAAGTTATTTGAGTAGGTCCTAGAAGGGTTAGGAAATCCACAGTTGTCAACATCAATTATGCTATTGAGGTCAGTAAGGAAGTACTTATATCAATTATTCTACCAAGGTTAGTGGGTGAAGGTGACTAATGTCAGTTAGGTTGTCGAGGTTGGTATGGGAAATAATTTCCTTGGAGCTTGAAAAAGGCTTTTTTGGGTCTAATAAATGATTTTGGTTAGGTCTGGAAGGTTGGGGAGAGTTGTGAGAGAGAGTATGGTTTGGATGGATCTAGTCAAAGGTTTGGTGTGTTGGGTCAAGGGGAAACAAGCAAGTAAGATTTATAACTCCCTCATGGGGGTTCAGTCAGGAATGTGTAAAGCAATGAATAGTAGATATAAAGTGATTACAAAGTAAATATTTTAAATTAATTAAATGTATGAGGGGTAAAGACATGGGTGAGGGAGGCTACTCATTATTGTTAAAAAAAGGCTCAAGGGGGGTTTTTGACACAAGGAGTTATGCTCATGTGTGACATAATTTTGGTGTCTAAATTTACCCATATTGTCTTATAATTTACATTGACAAGTTATAAGACAAAATTAGGAGTTAGATACTCGAGGTATTGGATGAGGTATCCCCGCTCAAAATGGGAATCAATGGAGGAGAAACCAAAATCAAGTACCAATTTGATAAGAAGTGAATTATGTGAGTGGAGGAGAATGTGGTATCACTGCTTGTGCATATACTACTATGAGCTTATAGTAGACAAAATAAAGAACAAGTAAGGTTGAGGAGGACTTAGATAGAAATAACCAAAGCATAGCTTGTAAGTGATAGCTGATAAGGTCAAAATAATCAAAGTTATAGCTTTAATGGTCTATGTGTGCCATGTATCTAAAGTAGGAAGTGTCCCTAGGAAATACAAAAAGTTGTAAGTGATAGGACAAGTTGGGTCACCATCCAAAACACCTAATATACATGCATGTGTACTAGATCCAACTATAGAAAAATAACATAAGCAGTCTAGATAAGTGATGCAAGGGTGGTGTAAAAGGGTCAATGGGTAAGGATATATTTGTGGTCTCTAAGTAAAGTCATTATGGGTGGAGATTTAAGTGATATCCAAGGGTGGTTTTCATGGTTGGGGAGATATATGTGATCCCCATGTTGGTAGTCATATTCAGAGAGATATATGTGATCTCCAAATTGCCCCAGTTATGGGTAGAGTCTAATGAGTTGTGGTTGTTGGTGGAAATTTTATTACAATAGTGCCAATATTAGTGATGTCATTGATGTCGATAGTAAATATTAACAATGTCAGTAGCTATAAGGTTACCGATATTAATGGGAATAAGTACCAACATCAATGGATTAGGTCAAATATATCGACATTAGTGGGTGACCAAACCTAACAAAAGGGGGTTTGGTAGCCCACAAAAATCATTTACAAAATTTGATTAGAGAAAAAAGAGCTATAAGAGTGACTTAGATGGTAGAGCTAAGAGTGGACCCAGTAGGAGGTGTGCCACCATAAGAGCCAATTGTGCCAGCTTAGAGGAGATGAAGAGATGAGGTAAGATGTATTGTGATTAGATTTAAAACTTGAGTTGGTTATTTTGATTTTTTAGGCTAAATTTAAAGGTTGGGTAGTATAAATGTATTAAGGTTAGGTAAGAAATGGGATAGGGTAGGCTTAGGGGAATTTGGGAGGGATTTATGTTAAAATGGAATTTTTAGAGGATGGGTCATTTGGCCCTAGGGATAAACCAGTCATCAACATCAATAGGGTCCATCAACATTGTCCAATATGATGATGATGTCGATAGGTTATGATGTCATCAACCAACACCAAATATCGATGTCAATATTAAAAACTAATGTTGGTGACTATGAAGATCCCAAAGATAAGAAAGAAGGTTAGTTTGGATCCCTAATTGAAATAGTCCACTAGCCTAATAGTTGAGTTAGCCTTAGAAGACCCTGTGTCAATTGAGTGCTACCTACATAGCTCGGTTGAGGGCCTTAGGCCAATTTAGTTCTCCCAGAGCCTAGGTAAAAATATCTAAGGTATGGTTAAAAGTGTGCTAGGGGAAATGGGTAAAAAAAGGTAGTTAGAGATAGGTTAGGGGACCTAAAGCTTAAAAGATATGTTATATGGTTGAAGGTTAGGGATATAAGACATGAGGCCTAAATTTATGATAGGTAGTTGGGCGTAGGGTGGAGAGAGAGATAGTGAAGCCTAGGGTAGAGAGGGGAGAGCAAGTTAGATAGTTAGGTGGGTATATGACTGAGTTAACCTCAAAATTTTCCATTTCGATTGCGTGTTGCCTACATAGCTCGATAAAGGGCCTCAAACCAATGTAGTTCTCCCAAGGAGATGGGAAAAAGGTGGTTGTAGGTTTACATTAGAAACTATGTGACTTGATTTGTGTGTGTATGGATAAGGACTAAATTGGAGTTGAAATTATGAGATTGCCTATTAAGGCTACTCACTTGAATGATGAGGGATGTCACCCTAGATGAGTGGGAACATATGGTAGCCATGGAGTTAGGAAGAGTGTGATGATATTGTAGAGTCACCTAAGATGTGAGCCTAATGATAACATTGATTGAGAGGTGGGATCATACCACCAACACCTTCCATCTACCGAATAGAGAGTTGACAATGACCTAGGAGGATGTATATAGGATATTACAGTTGCCACTCCAAGGTGAGGATCTCTTATCATGCTTGAGAGAGGAGCATGATATGTATATGGTGGAATTATTTGGTGAGCATGTTAGTGAGGTGACCTATCACTTAGTGAGTTTTGCTTATGAGTCACTATTTATTTTTGATGAGAAGTAGCATTAACTAAGCATCCTGATGATGATAGGGATTACCATGTATGTATTACCAGATGTAGATGGTGGGAGAATTTCAATTGCATTTATAGGTGTTCTGGCATAGATGATTGAGCAACAAACTATTTTTGCATGGGAATGGGTGTTTTTGGCATAGTTATATAGAGAGTTGTGGGGTTTGAGACTATGTCAATGATACAGTTTGTGTGTTGGCCATTTACTCCATTTTGGGAAAATGAGTAGATTGTGGTGACATGACCATTGGGTTTACTTACCATGATTCTAGCTAGCTTTAGGGTTAGTTTCAGATGGTGGAGAGATGGTATGGCACAGACCTGAGTAGATGACATAGTATGCAACATTACTTATTATAAGTACATGATAGAGGGATTGATCCTTATAGATATTTTGTGGAGACCCTACCTAAAATGCCCTTCCTTTAGAGGATAGGTAGAGTAGTTTGTTGGATTATAGATCTTACTATGGGTTAGAGGGAGATGAGCTACTGAGCTAGAGATGGTACCTGTGGCATGGGTCAGGAAGAAGTTTAGCCTAATACAAGATGTATTGCATACCTTCCCTTGATATAGGAGGGATGATATAGAGGCACCTCTACCTTTGCTTAAGGAGATAAATAGGCCAAATTTTGAGGAGCTACTAGTAGGGCTAGGTGTAGTTGATCTAGAGTGTAAATTGGCATAAATGGCTTGGTGGGCAAGTTTACATCCCATGGTGGAGGTCAAGAGGCCACCACTAGATTTATAGGGGTTGGTGAGAGAGAGGGATGTAGTCATACAAGAATAATATGCAGCAATGTAGGCTAGAGATACAACTTAGGCATAGGTATTAGCCTTATAGGGATAGGTGGTAACATTGCAAGGCTAGGTTGGGGCACTATAGGGCTAGGTCAGGGTGTTACAGGGTCAAGTTACTACAATGATAGTAAAAAGGGATAATTTGAGAGTAGTAGGTCAAGCTACACCTCTTCTTCTACCATAGGGACTAGTACAGGCCAGGCCTTTAGTAGGTGCAATGGGACCACCATAGACTATATCTCTAGTGAGGTATACTAATGCCCTTGATGAGATTGCTTATTATGAGAGGGCCATCAGGGAGTTCCCATGGATTCAGAGGTACTTTGAGTTTAGATAGTAGGAGAGATCAGTGTCGTGTGCCATGGATTTTAGCTCATGTAGATGTAGATGAGTAGAGAGTGGTGATGACACTGCTTCTTCACGACCATGTAGAGAGCCTTGAGGACTCTAAGTGACAGAGTTTACTTTTGTTATATATGTTATATGTACACCAACCTATGAGATAAAGATGTGAGATGTATATTTTGAGAGAGAGAGAGATGATATTATGATGATGTATTGATGTAAATGTATATGTGTGTGTGTGTGTGTGTGTGTATATATGAGATGTATATTTATTATGATTTTGAGATATGTTTATTGTGATGGTGATGATCATGTTGATATAGATAATTATTTAATGTTATGTTAATTTGATTTTAATGTTTGAGTTAGGCTAGCATTTCCCATGTGTGATGGTATATGCATAGTTGGTTTGTTAGCTTCATCTTAGCATTTTTCTATATTTCTGATGGTGTATGCTTACAATGAATAGTTTGGCTTGATATTATTTGTATGACATTTTCATCTTAGTAGAGAGATCGACATGTGACTTGGATGGGAAAATAAAGAGGCAAAATGCTCATGTATTGGCAAAGACCATAATCATAACATAAATAGGCCCAAGAATATGAGCCTCTTTCATGCTTTGCATCGTTGGACCATTTTTTTTGTTAGAGAAGTGTCGTGTTCACCTTGTGTTAAGTAAGTTCAAAGCCCTTTGAAAGAGTATGAGGGAAAAAAGGGTAAATGAGTGAAAGTGTTTGGGTAGCACAACCTTCAAAGTGGGGAATATATGCCCCTATTATGGGTCACTCGAGAGTGACTAAGGGCAAGTCCATAACTTAAAGCTCTTTTTTTGTGTGTGTAAGTTAATCAATGTAGGAAGCCTACAATGGGATTTTGTATGTGTTTAGGTCATATGAAGCTAATCAATATGAGAAGGTTTTTATTTGTATTTCCCTTTGAGAACAAAGCTTGGGCTAGCCATCCTTCAAGGGAGTGGTCTAAGCATTTGTTTTTGAGTTTAAATAGTTGTCCTTCAAGGGAGTAATCTATTGATAGTAGCAAAGAGAAGTTACGTAGTTGTCCTTCAAGGGAGTAGTCTACATTGAGAAACATGACCTTAGAGATTAGAACTTGTCTATATATCCCATTTTTTTCAGTCATGGACAAGTATATAGAGGCTTAGGAGTTTTCCACTTTGAGGTCAAAACCATAGCACTTCATAAGTTAACTAAGTGAGTAGGAGTAAGGGTTAAGAGGAAAGGAGATGAATGTAATAGGGGTGCTCAAGGGATGAGCTCAAGTGAAACACAAGGTGAAGTGATGCTTGGTTAACAAAAGAATGGTCATAGGTGTAAGGCATTTAAATCCTTGGGTTCTGGACTTCCTATGAGAGAAGATAAGTGATAATTTATTGAGACACACTTGTGAGTTATGATGTAGGTTCCAAGCCAATTAGGAGCAAACTTATGCCATTTTCTTTTGTCCATGTTCATCACATGTTGATTTTATTTTAAGATAAGATCTCCAATATTGAAATCTTGTTGTTTGAGGTTTTTTTTGTAAACACATTTAATATGCTCTTGATAGATTTAGAGGTGGTTGAGGGCTATGAGATGGTGCTCATCAAGCAACTTGAGTTGAGCCACACATTCTTGGTGAAAGTCATCATTAGTAAGGATGTTTTTTAGATAAATGTGAAGAGAAGGAATCTAAACCTCAAGAGGCAAAACAACCTCCATCCCATATACCAAAGCAAAAGGAGTAGCCCCCATAGGGGTTTAAATGTTAGTGCAGTAAGCCCATAAAGCAAAAGGAATGTGTGTGCGCCAATCTTTGCCCATATTATTGACTACCTTCATGAGAATTTTGGTTAATGTTTTATTAGAAGCTTATGCCTGTCTATTCACTTGTGGATTATAGGGTGATGAGAATCTTAATTTAATTCTGAATGTGTCACAAAGACTTTGGATAGCCTTATTTTAAAAGATTTGTCATTATCTATTATAATTTTATGGGGGACACCAAAATGATAGATGATGTGATGGTTGATAAAATCAACAATTTTGTCAGCCTTAGTGGAGGTGAAAGGAATAGATTTGACCCACTTAGTGAAGTATTCAGTAGCAATAATGATAGAAAGATGATAAAGGGATGAATGAGGGTTAATCTCCTCAATTATATCCAAGCCCCATTTGGAGAAGGGATAGAAGTCTTTGGTGACTTGTAAGGCATGACTCAGAATGTGAAGGAGGTTAGAGTGTTATTGACATTTGACACAACATTGAATGCAATCACTACAATATTAATGGAGTGTGGGCTAATAATAGTTGAGTTGAAGGATACGCTTGGAAACTATGTGACCATTGAAATGTCCACCACAAATCCCATCATGGACTTCTTTAATAGTGAAGGGAGCTTTAGTACTAGTGAGGCATCTGAGGAGGAGACCATCAAAATCTCACTTGTAGAGAAGTCCCGCTAGCATAGTGTAATGAGTGACACATTTTATGAAGGCACATCTGTCATTATTGGAGAGATCAGAAGGGGTAATAGAAAAGAAAAGTTAATTTGTGAGTTGCTTTTACCATAAGTCATGTGGGTTGGATGTTACATTTTTAATAAAGAGGATGTTAGTTGATGCATAGGAGGATAATGTTAAGTGATGCACAGTGACATAGATTTTTTAGGAGGAGGATGAAGAGGGTATGTGTGAAGCAAGTGAATCCATTATGTCAGCAAACTTGTTTGTAGATCAAGATATAGTTTGTAAGAGATAAGAGTCAAATGATCCTAATAGTGTATCTACATGATGTTTATATCACTACAAAATTTCATTTTTGCATAGGTAGGAACCATTAACCTAATTAAAAACTAGCTGAGAATCACCAAAAATGGTTATGGATTTGATACCCAAGAAGAGAGCACTTTGAAGCCCTAATATCAAAGCCTCATATTTATTTTATGCTATTAGTACATTCAAAATCTAGTTTAAATGATAAAGGCATAAGCTTACCATATAGAGGAATAATAATGACCACCACACCCCCACCATATTGATATTTAGACCCATTGAATAACATCATTTGATAAGAGCGTTATGATGGATTTGTCAGGGAATTCAAGGTTTGAAGGTTGGTTGTCAGGTAAAGGTGCAACAGCCAACTAGTCAATAATTTTTTTCCCCTTAATAAACTTTTGTTGAATAAAATCTAAGTCAAATTTAGTAAGGAGCATGAGCCATCGAGCTACTCCTTGGTTGTGATATGGCTTAGAATGTATATATTTGAGGGGATCAATATGGGTGACCATGTAGGTCTTGTGATTTAGGAGATAATGGTGGAGCTTAGAGGCTAAAAAGACTAATGCAAGGCAAAGTTTTTTGGTATGGGTATATCGAGTCTCATAATCAATAAGTGTGTGGCTTATGGAGTAAATTTCTTGTTCTCAATGGTGATCATTTTGATGTGCAATCATAGAACCCAGGGAATGGTCTATTATAGAGATGTATAGGTAGAAAGGCTAATTTTCCCTAGGTGGAATAAGAACTAGTGGGGAAATGAAGTATTGTTTAATTGCATCAAAAGCTTCCTAGAAATATATATTCTAATGGAAGGAGACATCCTTTTTGAGGAGATGGTGAAAGGGTTGGCAATGATTTGACAACTAGGAGATGAATCGGTGGATTGACTAAAGTTTGCCTTGTAGGTTATGGAGTTGTTTGATATTAGGAGGTAGAAGCATCTCTATTATTTCTCTAACCTTAGCATAGTCGACCTCAATACCACAAAGAGAAATGATAAAGCCTAAGAACTTACTGGAAATAACACCAAAGACATATTTCTTTGGGTTTAGTCAAATGTTATATTGGAGGAGATGAGTAAATATGATTTTGAGAATCATCAAGTGATCTTGGCAAAGTTTAGACTTTCAAAGTAAGTCATCTACATAATATTTCATAATTTTGTGTAGGAGATCATGGAAGATATAAGTCATAGCACATTGGTAGGTGGCACCAACATTCTTCAAACCAAAAGGCATGATCCAATAACATAAAGTCCCCCATGGGGTAATGAAGGTTATCTTATGTTGATCCTCAAGAGTAATTAGGATTTGATTATGTCCAGAGAACCCATCCATAAGTGATAACATCTCATGGTTGGTTGTTAGATCAACAAGTTGGTCGATACTTGGCAATGGAAAGTCATTTTTTAGACAAGTGAGGTTTAAGTCATGATAGTCAATGAAAATATAGATTGCCTTGGTCATTTTTGTGATAGGAAAAATATTGGAAATCCACTATGGGTAGTCGATGGTTGGATAAAGTTAATAAAAAGGAGGCATTGGAGCTCTTCTTTGACAAGGACAACAATACGAGGATGTATCTTACAAAGCTCCTACTTAATAGTTTTAACATATCAATTGGTGATAGTATTATGGCTGATGATAGAGGGGTCAATACCAGGCATGCCATTATAAGACCAAACAAAGGCTTTGTTATGGTTATTAAGAAATGTGGCATAATCAACTTACTCAGAGGAATCCAAAGATTGGCCAATCTTGAGGATGTGAGGGTTATCATGACAGGGCAAATTGATGTCAATGGTTGATTCATTTAACATAGCTTGTGTTTTAGATGGGAGAGATTACTAGATATAGGAATCATCTTCACCCATGTATGTGAGAATAACATCATCATCTTAACATGTGATAGTGTTAATAGTGGGAGAGTCTTTATCAATTATTTTAGGATGAATGAGAGGAAGGAACCTTGTTTCCTTACCCTAGTGATAGGTGAAAGGCCCCAAATAGATGGCATTTATGGAAAAAAATGAGGTATAGATACCTCCGATTTGGTAGGTGATGGTGGAGAAAAAGGTGGAGAGGGAGAGACTAGCTCTTTAATAATTAATATATGGGAAATTTTAGTGAGTTTAGTTGGTTCATCATATCCCACTCCATGCCTCTTTTTGGAATTTTATATGGTTTTGCTAGTGGGATATTCAATAGGCATATGGACACATTACTTGTAATAACCCAACCAAATCCTTTCCAAGCACACCGATATAGATAGGTGTGTGTGAAACTAGGCTTGCTCAGAAAAGAGTAATCATAGGTAAATAGTTGTGGTGAAGAGGATGGATTGTTGATAGTGGGAGCCTGATCAATTCCCCCATATGTGAAATTAGTTCAAAG
Source organism: Torreya grandis (assembly GCA_037957365.1). NCBI lineage: Eukaryota > Viridiplantae > Streptophyta > Pinopsida > Cupressales > Taxaceae > Torreya > Torreya grandis. Next base: position 5,087,761 of record JARHVA010000438.1, on the reverse strand, counting down.
GTTAAGTGGCCCATAAGGGATGACCATCCCCATTTAGGGATCATAATTTGGGTGCATGTTAAGCTTTCCATACTCTTTTTAAGTATAGAAAATTTCAAGCATCAACAAATGATATTATCTAAGTGACAAATATTTAAAAGTTTCCTCCATGGGATCTATGTCAAGAATTTGTGTTGTCGATATCTATGTAACTGGGGTAGTGGAGCTTGTGAAAGCTTTAGAAGTATCATGCAGAGAAGATGATGTATATAATGGAATGAGAAAATCATTGGGACTATAAATCATGTTGCATGTTTTAAATGGAGGTGGGTCAGTGGGTATAACATGCACTTTCTCATCATGTTCAAACTTGACACAACAGTGCAAAGTTGAGGGTACACATGCCATAGCATGTATCCAAGGTCATCTAAGCAAGATGTTATATTATAACTCTCCTTCTATAGCATAGAAAATATCAGGAATTATGTGGGGACATACATAGATATGTAATCCAATAGTACTCACTATATTAGTTGTGGTATCATTAAAGGAGCAGAGTATCACGTTAATTTGAGACATGTAATTATCAAGAAGGGATAGCTATTTGTAAGCATGGGTGGGAATAATATTAATACTAGCTCCTCCATCAATCATGACTATCTTAACATGAGTTTGATCAGTATATGTGGTAATAAAAATGATCTAGGCAACAATTTAGGTGACAATTCGGGTGACAGTTCCACCCCAATTGATGACGGAGCTTCTGGGAGCCATAACTTTTGCACTATAGCTCCAATTGACTCACCATTTGAACCGTTGGAAACCTAAGAATGAGGATAATGTCATGAGATGGCATTGATATCTACTCAATGAAGTTTTACCCTTAAAAACCCAATGTAAGTTCACCAAATTTTAATTTTAGTAGTGTAGTCTAAAAATAGTAAGTTTCTAAAAATAGTAATTCCTTGAATTATGTATTGTTTTAAATCTTAGAAGTCAAACCACTTAATCTCCCTAGATATTGGTGACCTTACACATCCTCCCCATGCTTTCAAAAAGTGTATAAATGAAGAGGTAACCCAAAATGTGAAAATAGACATCTCTTCCTAGAGATACGCATATATTTGTATTGCGATCTTGAGCAATACTACATCTCTTCTTAGAGAATTCATTGTTACTGTGTTATTTCTATGCTATTGAAATATTTATCAACCAAAACTTTTGAGTTTTGGATCACAAAAGGATGGAACCTTGATCTTCAAGGTGTTGAAGTGGAATTATTGAATTATTAAAGGAAATTAGGGAGATGGGATTAAGAGAGCTAACCAAAGCTGTAAGAGGTTGATCATCAATTGTATCTCAAATACTTGAAAAGAAATAATAAAATATTGATGGTGTTAGGATGAGTTTTGGATTAACTTATACAAGTACATTTTCACAGGAGTTTGGTGAAATTGTTTCACCATGGAGTTTTGAATAACATCAGAAGATGTTAGCTTTAGGACCCCTAAGATGGAAACCTTGGGATTCAAAGGAGTGTATTTGGTGAAGGGATGAGCCCAAAGAATAATGACCTTTTCTTTACCTTTATCTTTTTTGTTTTGTGACCGTGTGGCCACATTAACTATGTTGATCTAAAATATAGGTGAAGGAGGTGGCAAAGGGGGTATGACCACATCTTTGCATTTGAATTTAGGTAGAATAGTAAGAGGCATTATGGATACCAGAGGTAGAATAACAAGAAGGTTAATGGGGGTATTAACAAAGGGAGTGTTAACATCAAAGTGTTGCTGAATAACTACCTTGAAATCTTTACAACTCTCAGTATCATGTCCAGGTGAATGATGATATAGACACACTTGTGTATCATTAAACTAAGATGGATTAATTCCAAGAGGACTATAAGGCTTAATGGGAGGAAGATTTATTATGAAATATTACAACAACTAACATAGGAGAAATCTCAGAGAGCTTGTAGGTGAGCTCACACTTGTTATGGTAATAAGAGTGGAGACCTTCTTTTGTTTAGGAGTCATGGGAGTAATTTTGTGTGCTACCTTGTCTGGTGGCAATGGAGTTACATGTTTTTCTACCACTTTCTTAGTGTTATGTATCTTGGTTTCAGATGTGAAAGGCCTACCAGGTGTCAAAGGTAGTAGTGGAGGTAACTTTATCTTTTATTTTTCTTGGGTCAACAATACTCCAACTAAATTAGAGGGGTGTGGTCCCAGAATTGATGGTAAAGTTGAGGGTCGAAGAGGGAAGGATTGGTGAGATCTAGGAAGCTTAACATTTTTTTGTAGTTCAGGCCATGAAAATTCAACTTGTGGTTGAGGATTTAAATCTAATATCACCTATGGATGAACTAGATTAGGGATAGGTTATACACCTAAAGGCCTAATCTTCTTTAATGTGGTAGATGCCTATGAGGGTGAGGGTTCTGACATAGATGGATGAACTTCTAGTGATTTTGGTGAAGAAGCTCTGGCTTTGTCAAAGACCTTGGGGTAAAGGGTAGTGAGAGGGTTGGTGGTAAAGGTTGACACTCATTGTGTTGGATAAGGAGTTTAAATTTGGTCCCAAAATACTGTGTGATCTAGCTTTGTGGAATCAAGAAATTCTAAAATTTTCACCAACTATGAGAAAGGTTCAGATGAAGTTGGCATGGACCTTATGGTTGCATCTTTAGAAGGTTGAGCTGTTTGAGAAAGAGGGAAATTGTTGGTCTCTACTACTTTGGGCCAAAGATGAGAAAGAGCCACAATGGGGTCTGCTTCAATAGAGACAGGAGAAGAGGCATGGTCTTCCATGGGTGGAGGAAAGGTAGGTGAAGAGGGCTCCTCAAGGGGATAAATCATAGGTATTATTACTCCCTCAACATGTGGGAAAGGAATAGGTAAAGTTTGATCCTTTATAGGTAAAAGAAGTGGTGAGAGTGGTGGAATTAGAGTAGGCACAATAGATCTCTCATCTAATATAGGAGAGGATAACCTTGACTCTTCAAGATGCAAAGGTGGAGTGGATGGGGTACTACTCTATATCAGTGGAGGAGAGGTAGGTGAAGAAGGTTCTGTAGAGTAATTTTTTACTCTACGTCGTATTTAAATTTTTAGTCGTGCACTACAATTTTGGTTCTTCCATACCTTGGTCATGGCAGTAGAGTTTTGGAGCAGAGAGTGGGTTTATTTTTGCCTAAGTGTCAAAGTGAAGTGGAGGCTACCAAGTGGCATAGTTCAGACATAGGTTCTCTTCCCCCTTTTTTCATTTCATTTTTGCCTAAGTATTGAATTTAGGTGGAAGCTACCAAGTGTCACTTTCTAAAACACAGAGCTAGCCAACTGGCCTCATCTGATGCACTTTTCATAACCTTTGAGAAGGCCATGGAATATGCCAAGTATCCAATAGCAGCTAAGCGGAATGCACCACATGTTGGTATTTGCATCTCATATCAGCAGCTGTGTTCCATCTATTTTTTGGTGAAAGGGTTGCAATAGGCTAAGTAACAGGAAGTAGTAGAAAGCACCAAGTGGCAGTCACGGAAGGCCCTGGACTATCTTTTTCAGAGGAAAGAAAATGTTACCACGTGTCAGAATTTGAGAGACTTTGGTTCAATGCATGGGTTCAATGCAAAAAGGCATCATTTCATTTTATTTAAGTGCTAAAGGGCAGCGAATGCTGCCAAGTGTCACTCTCTGAGCCCCTTTCTACTCCATTCTCAAATGTAGTGGAAGACACCACATACCCCTAGTAGGAGAAGTGAAAGATGCCACGTATCTTCTTAAGAATAGTGGAAGTTGCCATGTGTCAAATTTTGAGAGACCATCTTTGAGCTTCATTACCAAGTATAGATTGTGGTGGGTCGCAGGTGTTATTTCAAAGACCTTCACAGCACCAAGTGTCAACATGTGAAGACTGCCATGTGCATCCTTCCCCTTTTAAAAGATGCTTGGGTAAGGAACATGGTGAGTTTTATTTTGTTAAAATTGCTAAGTATCGAGGAAGCAGATTGTGACAAGTGTCGAAGGTGGAGCATTTCAGAGTAGAATATAGAGAAAGTGGAAAGTGCCAAGCATCGTTCTCCGGTGCCTTCTAAGAAATAAGGAGAATTTTTGAAAATTTACTAAGTGTCCTCTTCCATTTCAATAGAATAGAGTGTTTCATGTATCTATTGCCACAAAGTGAGATGGAGGTAAACTCAGTGGGAGTTATTTTTGATAGATGGAATTGTTCACGAGGTAGATTTTTGGGGGCCTACAAACATTAAAAGGGCTGTCTATTTGTCCCCTTTAAGTAGAGGTAGAATGGACAGTTAAGCAGCTAAGCAGATGATGGAACAAGAAATTCAAGTGCAGAAGGAGGTACTAGACATGAATCCCCATGCCACAGTTAGGGCAGTTTTTGATAAGACCAAGATGCATCCAAGGCATTGAAAGCACCATCTATTTGTCCCCTGTGAGTTAAGGACAGAGTAGAATTGCATGGGAAAGAGGAAAATAGTGAAAGATCCAAGGCTATAAAAGAAGAAGAATTGTAAAATCTAAAAAAAGGGGGGATTCTATAGTTTGAGACTTGCTAGATTTTTTGGCCAGTAATATCATTTTCTTTTGTCTCATTTTCTTGAATTGTAAAGTTGATGTAACTGTGCATGTTTCTGTGCCTTTTATGTGGCTGAATGAATTGAGAAGATTGAAATTTATGCCTTGGTTGATATTATCTGTGTCATTTGAAAAAGTAGTCTATATTGTAGATTTTCTAGGGTTGTGATTAGGAATGTCATTTCCTTTTGTCTCATTTTCTTGAGTTGGAAGGTTTACATAACTGTACGTGATTTCTGTGCCTCTTATGTGATTGGAAGATTCTTATAAGAAGATTGAACACTATGCCTTTATTGATGTTTCTTGTGTCTCAGTGAAAGAAGCCTCTGTTGTGAGCCTCTATTTTTATTATTTCAATCTTTTACATCGATCATGCACTTGTCTGCTCTTAAATGTAATTGAATCCTATATATAGTTTCACTGTGCTTAGGTTAGGATTAGGATTACACTCAAGCGCATCACCATAGTTAGGTATCAATTCCTGCATTTGCATTTCTATTTAATTTCCTATCCCTTTTCCCCCAAACACTTGATACAAAAGAAGAGACTAGCTTCTCTAAAATCTGGAGGTTGTTTCAAGCTGCAATGTCCCACAGCTTGAAACTTCCCATTATTGATTGATTAGAATCAAGCACAATTTTCATCATCAACAATTTTTGGCATGCCTGGTGGGACCAATATTTTAAGGATTTAAAGAATTTTGGTGAGTTCTTTGGCTAATTAGCCTTTAGAGGTTTTTGTTTCATCAACACCAATGGTGACTCTGAGTCAAATCAGTCGATTAAGTAGTCCTGGTATCATCAAGAAATCACCATTTGGTATGTATAATTCTGTTACTCATAGCTATGAGTCTTACTCTCCTTCATATATTTTTAATCAATATCAAGTTTCTCCCAAAATCATGGATGCATATGGTCATGGGTTTTTCCCTTCACAAGTCTGATATAACCGGCCTCAGCCCTGTCATGAGCTATACCAGTCTTATACCCAGTCTCCCCAATATGTCACATCCCATGTTCAACCTAATCTCATTTCCACCTTCAAAAAGGCATTATTGGGATATAAAAAGTATGTATTGGAGCTTGACAATAGAAGGGGATGTGGCCAAGAAATTCCTAATCATATCATCCATCAATTAAGAAATACAGTAGATCTGATTAAAAGTGAATGGGATCCCATTGAGAGAGCAAATTGGCAAAGGCTTACATATGAGATGTTGGATGTGTGTGGCTTGATTGCATTTCTAGAAGAGAAGCTAAGCATTCATGAGAGATAGCCTTATCTAGTCCATCAAAATGCATATTCATCACCACAAATTCCATATCAGACATATGCCACCCATGTTCATGAGCCAGATCAAACCTGTCAAGGTTATTTCCCTAATAATGCCGAGTCTATGTTAGCAGGAAAGGAAGAGGACTCCAAACCCTCACTTTTCCCTCAAGTCCCTTCCACCATTCCTCAAAAAGCTTCTTGTTTTTCATCACAACCTTCCTCCTTATCCCTTTTCAAAGAAGAATATGTTTTGGAGGAAGCGAATAAGTATGCAGAGGAATATGCTCAGTTCATGGTTAGTCAAGAAGATTTTATGGGTCTAGATGAGGAGGAAATCGCCATAGGTACCCCCTTTGATGAACAAGAGGATAAGTCACAAGATTTTTCCTTAACTTCTGATGAGGAGGAGATCATTTTTGAATTTTTTCTCACTTTGAAAGAAGATATGGAAGAGCATGGACACTCCCTTGATCAAGTCATTAAGACAGATGACACTATCCTTCAAGGAGATCATAAACTGACCAAATGTGGAGAAGACAACATTGAGAGTCAACTAAATATGCAGAGGGGATGCTAGCTTTCAGATTTGTCCTTTCAAGAGGTGGAAGTCATCAAGGAGCATGATGATGCAATGGAACTCAAAAATAAGGCAGAAGGAGATAAGCCAAAGGATGATGGATATCAAAAGACACAAAATGGAGAACCAACAGCCATTAATTTCTTGATAAGACATGATATCATGAAGAACTAGTATTCAACAAGCTTTCAAGAACAAGAAGAGCTTATGCATGTCGAAAGCATGTTTGACTCAGACTCGTTTGAATGTAGACAAATCTGTGTGGCTTACATAAAAGACATTTCACCAAAGGTATACATGTTTCAACCACTTGTATGGCAACATAAGATGGCTTGTCATGAAGAAGACGTTAGAAATTTTGTTTTTGATCCTGGAGGGGAATCAAGATGCTTAATTAACATAGTTAGGTAGTTTCCCATTCCCGCATTGTTTTGTTTTTTGTTGTTTTTTTCCTGATTCCCTGTTAAATAAGTGTTTTAAAACATAGAGTTGGCAGTTTAGAATTTTTTTTATTCTTTAAATTTTACTACATTAAATGCTTCCCAAATCTTTTGAAATCTCTAAGGTACCTTGAGCCACAACTTGTATAGCGTGTCCACCTCATTATTTCCCAAAGATTGAGTAGGATCTACTAATAGTCATCCAAGTTTAATGCCATTTAAGACTTGATAGGTCCATAAATATCCCTTAACAAGTTTTAAAGTTTACAAACTTTCAAGCATTCCTACACCTATAAAAATATCTTGCTCATTACAATTTTTAGCGCTTAGTAAAATTTTCTTCAAAAAGCATGTTTCTATCTTGCACAAGGTTCATACCAGGTTTTACATAAAGGACACAGAGATGGCAGGAACATCATCTTCACAACAAGGAGCTGGGACACTTAGATCTCTTGATAGGTTGTTGGCTAGTAAGTCATATGCTGCAGCTCCTGCACAACTATCAAGAACCTATCCAAGAACCAGAATCTTGGAAGTTGGTCAAGCTAGTGACCCATCAAAAGTAAAGGATTACACAGATGGAATCATGGACCCAATCTTACAAAGATCTAGTAGAAATAATCTTAGAGAAAGGGCCCACCAAAGGTGTCTTCAAAGAGCCAGAGCAAGGCAATATGAGACATTCTAAATGAGGATATGGACCTCACAACTGGCTCAATTCATTGTCCCAGCTATGCATCCATGCCCTGACATGATCAAATTATGTGCAGACTTGCTCCATGCACCACCTTACACCATTTAATAGGGTCCCTTCATGCTGAAAGTCACCCCACAAGCTATCAAGGACATGCTAGCCCTAATTTATGACAATACCACCACATTCCCCACTATTGATAGGATGCAAAGGACGTGCGCGAACGTCAACACTCAAACAAGGTTTTTGAGGTCTGAGTTACAAATGGCCGATGGTGATACAATGGTACCCACACTCCCTACACCAAGAGCTCAATTCACGCCAGCTAGCCAAGATGCGCTATCAATGAAGGATGACATGGTGGTATATGCAAAACAAATGGCCATCCTTTTTAGGGTAAAAATAGTCGACAAGATGCAGGAGTATCGACTTGACTTCTCAGAGCACATAGCCTTTTCAATAGTGGAATAGTTGACCCAGTTCAGATTAAAAGGGGTGTTCAGGTATTCCTCCTTTTTGTTCCATCTCATATTGCATTGAAACCCTAACCTTTTCACCTAATATATGAATTTGAACCTATATGACCTAGCTTTTGACCCCCAAAGGACTATTTATGTGTCTGCATGGACACACATTTTATCAAAAACTAGTGACCTCTATGATTTTTGGGAACTATTTGTGACCCCTATTCTTCATTGCCTTAGCCATAAACCTATCATAAATAGGTTATTTCCAAGTGTTTTGAACCTCTTGGTTGGTTGTCCAATCCCGTGTGACTTCTATTTTGGGGCCCACCACACGATCATAAGGGTTCATGGTTTCTGTGGGGAACCAGTGTTGCTACCGAAGACCTTAACTCTTAGGTTGGCATTCTTGGAAATCACCAAGCAGGTGTTAGTAGTTGACAATGAGTATGGTTTTAGGAATAAGAAGAGAAAAATGTACAATCTCCCATGGATGGCAGGCAACATAAGCCTAGAAGCTAGAGATGCTAAGATGGTGCTATTGAGAAAGCTAGCCTTCCTAGGTTTCCTGCTAGTTGAGGACAAATGGGTTTATGACCCAAGTGTTTACATATCTTTCATGGTAAGTACCAATAGGATTGGGGCTAGGATTGCACATGAAGGCTGCCCTTTTTGGGAGACCAGGAAAAACCCTACAAAAGATGTTCCTAGTCTCTATGTTGAATTGACAGATTTGCCCCTACCACAGAGTAGGCCATGGGAAACCTTCTATGATAAATATAAGGATTATGATCCCAAAGTCAATATGACTTTTGGTTTGAGAAGGACATTGAGGAACAAAAGTTGGGATGTAGAGAAGATTGAGGCCTATTGAAAATATAGGCAGGAAATTTCCCAAACCACCCATACTTTTGGAGGCATAAATTTAGATGAAAGATGGGAAGAACTCTAGGATGAGTGGCATCCCTCCCCTACATCTATCCAAAAAACAAGCCAATTGCTGACACTCAAGATAGAGCAAGAAGCTAAAGCAGGACCAAGCCAATAACCACAGGCCTTAGAGCAAGCTACAACTGCAGTCACTACATCAGCCTAGCCCCAGCCTCTTAGCACCATGTAATAACAAAGGAGTGTGGTGTCTTCACCACCAAAAGATTCCCCATCATTGGAAGTTATTGAATTCCCCATTTCTCTACAAGCACCACTGGCAATAGCAGAGGTGGAAGGGAAGCAGAAGTAGCCAGAGTTGGAGACACCCAAGAAGAGAAAGAGGGTGTAGTTCCAAATAGATTCAAAGGAGGAAGAAGAACCTTTATAGCACCAAGTGCAGAGCACTATAATTTCCCCTCAAGTAAGTATTACTCCTCCTCCTCCCTCTTAGTCTGTTTCTTTCCCTATCATCATGATGCCTCCACCTAGCCAAATGACACCTCTTATCACCTCTGCCATCCCCATTTTACAATTCACCCCATCCTTGATTCCTCAAGCCTTAATATTACCCTATTTCTCCCCTTCTGCTCCCAAGAAACCTTTCCCTTAGTTTGCCCATAGCCAACCAATGGCTATCCAATATGGCCTGCCACAAGGATATCCTTTTGTGGGAGGACATATTACATCCCCTTCCACCTTCCAGATGTAGGTTGATGCTGCTAAGAAGGCAAGAGAATCCCAGATGGAGAAGAAGAAAACCAAAGAGAATAAAGCATTGGCTATCCCACACCTACGGTCACAATTTGACCCTATTCAATAGTAGTTGATGGTGACCCATTTGTCACCCAACGTCATCAAGCTGAGTGAGCAAATGCAGCTAGAGGATTATATAATGAATGCAGTGGCCATTGATATGTCCCTATTCAGACCCCAAGATAGAGTTGAGCTACTAACAGAATCCACTTCTATAGTCACAGATGATTATTTGAAAACATAAATAAGATTGTAGAAGATGGAGGCTAACTTGGCCAAAGAAAAGGCAAACTATAGCAGTTTGGCTAAAGAAATAAATAAGAGAGATAATGAAATAACAAGCCTAAATAAATAGTTACAAGATACTATTTCCCTTCAAACTCAATGGGCAGTCTAGGCCCAAAATGATTCATTAAAAATAAATCTTACACTTGTAAAAGATGTAGCAATAGCCCTTAGGCAGGAGAAAGTAGCATTTCAAGGAAGAGTTGAAGGACTTTAGCTACAAGTTACCTAATCGTAGTAGGGGCTATTGGAGGAACAAAACAAGGCTACGACTTTTCAAGCCCAATTCCAAGTGGAGCAATAAAAAATAGTGCAACTGATGATAGAGTTGGCTAATAGGCCACAAGGTGTAGGAGTGATAAAATTGGGAAGGAGCTCTACAAGTTAGCATGGGAAATAATCTCCTTAGAGATTATCTAGCTCAGGCCATCTCTCACCTTCCTGCTCAATGCATAGTAATTATGTGAGAAGGTGGAAGATTTAGTGTTGAACACTCTGGCCACAGTCTTGAATAGAGTCATAGACTCCCAAACCTTGTTGAAAAAACTCTATGATACAATGGATGTGACATTAGCATCCACGAGAATCCCTGATAGAATGGCCGTTACAAAATAGGTCAATGAGGTGCTCAATTACAATGCCACGACCAACCATTGCCAAGAGCTGCTCGAAGTTGTGAAAGAAGGCAGCGATGAGATGAGACAGCATATCAAAGATCTAGTGCAACTAGGCCTTCCTTCTCTATTTCCAGACACCAACATGGTTCTGATGGTTGATTAGATTAAACCATTACTGCTAGCAAAATAGAGGGATCAAATAGCTTTTTAGGACCTGTGAGATGATTCCTCAGTCTCAGAAGTCGAAACTATTTTGATTCCTGTTTCCCAGCTAAAATTCAAATTAAAAGCTACGGTCTAGATTATGTAAACCTTTTCACACAAGGATATCATTAACCTTTATCTATCTTTCATTGAATTTCAGAACAAGCAAGGGTTATCTGACCATGAATGGTCCATCTACTAGACACCACTTTTAAAGTGTGAAATTTTGAAATTTTGATAGAGTGGGAGTTGAATTTATTTTTGAGCAGGCTCAAAATTCCTGGGGGTTACCAGTAACTATAGAGTAATTTTTTACTCTACATCATATTTAAATTTTTAGTCGTGCACTGTAATTTTGGTTCCTGCATACCTTGGTCATGGCGGCAGAGTTTTGGAGTAGAGAGTGGGTTTATTTTTGCCTAAGTGTCAAAGTGCAGCAGAGGCTACCAAGTGGCATATTCTGGATGTAGGTTCTCTTCCCCCTTTTTTTGTTTCTTTCATTTCATTTTTGCCTAAGTATTAAATTTGGGTGGAAGCTTCCAAGTGTCACTTTTTGGAACACAGACCTAGCCAACTGGCATCATCCGATGCACTTTTCATAACCTTCAAGAAGGCTATGGAATATGCCAAGTATCCAATAGTAGCTAAGTAAAACACACCACGTGTCAGCATCTGTGTCTCATATTAGCACTCGCATTCCATCTATTTTTTGGTGAAAGGGTTACAATAGGCTAAGTAAGAAGAAGTAGTATAAAGCGCCAGGTGGCAGTCACGGAAGGCCTTGGACTATCTTTTTTAGAGGAAAGCAGAAGTCACCACATGTCAACATTTGAGAGACTTTGGTTCAATTCATGGGTTCAATGCTTTGGTTCAACACAAAAAGGCATCATTTCATTTTGTTTAAGTGCCAAAGGGCAATGGATGATGCCAAGTGTCACTCTCTGAGCCCCTTTCTACTTCATTTCTGAATGCAGCAGAAGACGCCACATACCCCTAGTAGGAGAAGTAGAAGATGCCATGTATCTTCCTAAGAATAGTGCAGGCTGCCATGTGTCAACTTCTGAGAGACCATCTTTGAGCTTCATTGCCAAGTAGATATTGTGGTGGGTCTTGGGTGTTATTTCAAAGACCATCACAGTACCAAGTGTCAACATGTGAAGATTTCCACGTACATCCTTCCCCTTTTAAAAGATGCTTGGGCAAGGAATGTGGTGAGTTTTATTTTGTTAAAACTACTAAGTATCAAGGAAGTAGATTGTGATAGGTGTCGAAGGTAGAGCATTCCTAAGCAAAATATAGAGAAAGTAAAAAGTTCAAAGCGTCATTCTCTGGTGCCTTCTAAGCAATAACCAGAATTTCTAGAAACTGACCAAGTTCCTCTTCCATTTCAATAGAACAGAGTGTTCTGTGTATCTATTGCCACAAAGTGAGATGGAGGGAAACTCGATGGGAGTTATTTCTGGTAGATGGAACAGTTCATCGGGTAGATTTTTGGCAACCTACAAACATTAAAAGGGCTGTCTATTTGTCCCCTATAAGTGGAGGTAAAATGGATAGTTAAGCGGCTAAGCAGATGATGGAATGAGAAATTTAGGCATAGAAGGAGGTACTAGACATAAATCCCCATGCTGTAGTTAGGGCAGTTCTTGATAAGACCAGGATGCATCCAAGGCATTGAAAGCACCATCTATTTGTCCCCTGTGAGTTAAGGATGGATTAGAATTGTGCAAGAAAGAGGAAAATGGTGAGAGATCTGAGGCTATAAAAGAAGAAGAATTGTAAAATTTAAAAAAAAGGGGGGATTCTATAGTTTGAGACTTGCTAGATTTTTTGGCCAGTAATATCATTTGCTTTTGTCTTATTTTCTTGAATTGTAAAGTTGATGTAACTGTGCATGTTTATGTGCCTTTTATGTGGCTGAATGAATTGAGAAGATTGAACTCTATGCCTTGGTTTATATTTTCTGTGTCATTTGCAAAGGTAGTCTATACTGTAGATTTTTTGGAGTTGTGATTAGGAATGTCATTTGCTTTTGTTTCATTTTCTTGAGTTGGAAGGTTTACATAACTGTACATGATTTCTGTGCCTCTTATGTGATTAGAAGATTCTTATAAGAAGATTGAACACTATGCCTTTGTTGATGTTTCTTGTGTCTCAACGATAGAAGCCTCTATTGTGAGCCTCTATTTCTATTATTTAAATCTTTTACATTGATCATGCACTTGTCTTCTCTTAAATGTAATTGAATCTTATATATGGTTTCATTATGCTTAGGTTAGGATTAGGATTACACTCAGGCACATCACCATAGTTAGGTTTCAATTCCTACATTTGCATTTCTATTTAATTTCTTATCCCTTTTCCCCTAAACACTTGATACAAAAGAAGAGACCAACTTCTCTAAAATCTAGAGTTTATTTCAAGCCACAATGTCCCATAGCTTGAAACTTCCCATTATTGATTGATTAGAAACAAGCACAATTTTCATCATCAATAGGTTCCTCAAGAGGGTATAACATAGGAATGATGTTCCCTTTAACATGTGGCTATGCAATAGTTAAGGTATGGTCTTCAAGTGGTAAGAGTATAGGTAACATTGGTGTAAAAGGAACTGGCAATATTGGCTCCTCCAACAGCAAAAGAAGTGGCAAAGGAGGATCTTCCTCATATGGGAGTGGAATGGGTGAAGTAGGCTCTTCTACCTGGGGAGGAAGAATGGGCAAGACAAATGCCACTAACTATGGGGAAGGAGTCAATAAAATGGGTGCCTCTTGTTGTGGGAGAAGTTGAACTAGAGGTAAAGGAAAGACCATATTAACTTTATGGATATTATGATCACATGAGTTATTCATGGTCTAAATAATATTTTGATTGGGTGAATGGTTAGGAAAATGATGTTTGAACACATCCATAGTTTGATTAGGGGGTGCATTAGGATTATCCAAAATGAGATCAACCCTATCAAGCATATCTTGAACAATGTTCTCGAATGTCCTATAATTATTAGAATTGTGGCCTTTAACTCGATGGTAGTCACAAAACTCATCTTCCTTATACTAAATTGGAATAGGAGAGGAGGGGTTAAACTATATAGGAAATTTGATTTAAGGAAGGGTTATGACACCTTGTTGCAATAGTTTTTCCAAAATGGATATATATGACTCCCCAATGGGAGTGTATTGTCTTTGTTCATAGCATTATTGGAAATTACTTCATCAGATTTTGGGAAGTCAAGGAATTAGATTAGTTGGTGGTTGTGGAAGAAGCTGATTTAATTAAACCACCACATTAGTGGAACCTTTATATTTTTGGTTAGAAGGAGAAGTTTTAGAAGAGGAGTCATTTGATTTGGAATTATCATTCTTACTTCACAACTTGACTCTTTCTTCATCTATGACCCGAATCTCAAGTTAATGTGCCATTGTAAAGGCCTTATCAAATGTGTGGAAAGTTTGTACTTAGAGTGTGGAAAAAATGTGTTTAACACATGCCCTTGAGAAGAGCTCAATAAGCTTAGGTTGGGGTAAAGAGAAGGATATTTGATTGATCAAGCCTCTCCAACGAGCGACAAAATCTGTGATAGACTCATCATCATTATCTAATAAAATAAAGGTTTGTAATAGAAACCTTTTTAGAAATGTTAATAGAGAAATGGTTGAGGAATGTTTATGTGAGTTGGGTAAATGATAAAATGGAGTGATGAGGTATAGATCTATACCAATCCAAGGCAACACCTAAAAGAGACATAGGGAAAGTATGAAGTAATAATGCATCATCGTGCCTTATTAAATAACAATCATGTCTAAATGCTTGCAAATGCTATTATGGGTCCTCTTTACTCTGGAAATGAGTAAATTTAGGGAGTTCTCATTGGATTAGATAGGGGTGAATAGGTACACAAGGATATATGGGTTCATTGCATATCTGATCATAAGATAACACATTCTTTGAACCACAAATAGATGTCTCTAGATTAGACATCTTGTCCATCAACATTTTCATGAGGTCTAGATGGGGATTAGTCTGGGAGATACCCCTTAAGTTATAGGGAAGTAGATAGGAAGTAGAGGGAGTGTATGACATAGCTTGTTGAGGTTGTGTTGGCACAACACAAGGATAATGAGTCATAGGCTGGGGGGAAAAAATAAAAGGGGCTTGTCCTATTGGGTTAGAGACCATGCTTTGGTTGGATGTTGTTATTATAGGTTGGGTTATTGGCATGGTTTACCAGATGAAGGGTGAGTTGTAACTTAGGTAATTATAGGTGCAAGAGTAGATGGAATAGGTACCACCAAATTCTAAAATGGGGTGTGACTTGATTGAACTACTTATGGTTGTGAAAGTAGGGAAGTTATGTCAAGGTTTAAGTGGGATTGGGCAGTTGGTGATGCTAAACTTTGGACATTATTTATGGTTGGGTTACTTGTCGAGGTAGTGGTTTGAGTAACCATAAGGAAAATAATAAAGATAGTTGAAACTGAAGTTGTCTCCATTAGAGAGTTTGGCATACCATAGATTGGGTCATTAGAAGAATTGTGGGTTTGGCTCATAGCAAGGTAATGTTGAAGGGTTGCCACATTGTGATCAAGAAATTTAGTGAAATCTTGATTTCCTTCTAGCACAATGGGAAATTGGTTGGGGCTTGGAGTATGCTCTCTATCTGAAGTATGCTCCATGATAGAATCAAAAAAAAGGGGAAGGTGGAAGTGGTTGACAACTTATGTAATTGGTAAGAATTTTGGCTTGAGCTCATGTCAATACCATGCAAGAAGAAGTAGAATAGTCTTAATACTTTGTATTAGTGAAAGAATAAGGAAAAACTAGGTTTGGGTGTAGGTAAGTGGGTTGTTTTAGGTTGATATTTTAAGAAAATAAAAATTACATAGTCATAGATGTCAGTCATTTGATTGATGATGGTAGCAAAAGTTTATCGATGTCAATGGGATTAATCGATGTCAGTAGCTAAAGTCTACCGATGTCGATAGAGTTAACTAATGTCAGTCACTATGATAACTTGGGAGATGGAAAATATAATTTTTTAGAAATCCATAGGTAGAATCTAGGTAAAAAAGAGGATGGAAGAGGTCTATGTAAGAAGGAAGAACACTCAAAAAACTTGATATAATAGGTTATACAAACTAAGTATTACAAATAGTGTTGATTTTGTGAATCAATGGAAAAATGTCCTTACCAACTCCAAAATATAGAAGGAAATAGAAAAGTAGAAAAAGAACATATAACCACTAATTATTAACTACTAGAGATTAATTTTAGTCTCGTGTTGGCTTATGCCTTAATCAAATAGTGAGAAGAAAATCTAGTTGTTGAAGGTACTAGAAAACAATCTAGAACTAGTTTCATGTTAGTTTTAGTGCTTAAAAGGAAATATATGTTAGACCAGGTACATGGCTTTTTATAAGAGCTTGCTCTCCACACTTCATGGACCTGAAGCCAAGCTAGGCCACTTAGCCAAAATATACCTTCTACCTAGAGTTTATACTCTACTAGAGAATGGATTGGGTTCTCCCCTTGGTGGTGAAATCCAAGTAGGATAGCCAAGTAGGGTAATGTAATCCACCAGGTGATGAAATCCTAATGAGCCTTATCTTAGGTGAGTTAAGATGTTTGTTTTTGTGAGTGTGATATGGTTGTGTAACATAGGTGCACTACAATTCATTCACAATGCTTGTAATTAACTAGGTGAGCTAATATACAGTAAGTAAATAATGAAGTGTAATAAGTTTTAAACCCAAATCTGAAATGTTTAGATTCAAATGAAAACAAAGATGAAATAGGTGTAGAGAATGGAATTCACTATCCTAATGTGCTTACAAGAAAGAGATAAAGAAGATATTTTTTCAACTTGTAAGAGAAAATGATAAATTTCCTTTAGAGGCAAAGAAAAAAGAAGAAATTTTAGTTTATTGCCTTTAAATAGAAAATAAAATGTTGAATTTTTGTTTTGAGAGAGAAAAGAAGGAGAAAGTGCAAAAAATGAATTTTTCCCTATAATGCACCTATATGAATGCTTAAAATAAGCAATGAACCGAAGGAAAACTCTAGGGTACCACTAGGCGTGCTAGAAATGTTTTGCTAAAATTTGTTTATTTCAAGTCTAAATAAAAATAGAGAAGGATACGGATAAGTGATTAAAATGAAACCAAATTGGTTTACACACCATATCCAGATGTTTTGAGAACTCCTCTTTGGCTAGGGAGGACTACCTACAAGTAAGAAAGCACTACCACAAAATGTTTGATAATAGATAAATAAGTGGGTTGCCAAGCTACACGCTTATTCCAGGAAATGTCAAACTTCCTTAGAGATGACAGTCCACTTTTGAGAGAAAAAAGAGTAATAAATAATCAAGAGAGAGGAAAAGAGAGAGTAAAAGAGAGATAATGTTACCATTATTCACAACTTGAGTGGAATAGAATGTAACTGAGTACAGGTTGTATGTTCTATTTGTATTTTGGAAGTTTGGGTAGGTCCTAGAAGGGTTAGGAAATCCATAGTTGCTGATGTCAGTTATACTGTCAAGGTCGGTAAGGAAGTGACTGATATTGGTTATTATATTGAGGTTAGTGGGTGAAGGTGATCGATGTCAATTAGGCTACTAAGGTTGGTAGGGGCAATAATTTCCTAGGAGCTTATAGAAGGCTTTTTTAGGTCTGAGAAATGGTTTTGGTTAGGTCTGGAAGGTTGGGGAGAGTTGTTAGAGAGAGAGAGAGAGTATGGTTTGGATGGATTTGGTCAGAGTTTTGGTGTGTTGGGTCAAGGGAAAATAAGTAGGTAAGATTTATAATTTCCTCACAGGGGTTTGGTCATGAATGTGTAAATAAATAAACAGTAGATATAAATAAATTGCAAAGTAACTACTTAAAAGACCTATAGAATAAGTCATGTACTTAGCTATAGTGGTGACTGAATGATAAGTGCTAGATGGATGGCTCCTATCAAGTAGTCCAAGTTGATGCCCTGAATAAATAAAATAAGTAGGTGCTACTGGTTCTCAAGAGCTTGGTTCTTGATCTGGATTGAGTTATGTGAGATAAAAATAAACCAAGATGTTGAAAGTTGAATGTCAAAAACCTATATGAAAATAAGGAGTTTTCTTGATTCCTATTGCCCTAAACATGAGTTTGGAGTTTGATTTTTATAACTAATGTTGGTGATCCCATCGATGTCATCCATGGGTTGACCAACATCGGTGACATAAGAATATGTAAAACTACTATTTTTAGCCTATTTTTTGTTTCTTCTTGTACCAAGTGTGGTATCCATTACAAAATGGTAGAAATAGGAGGTTAAGAAGGATGTAGTCAGTTAGGAACTCATTTTTGAAGTGAGAACAAGTCTTAGGTAGTTAGAATAAGGGGACTAAGTCTTGAGGTGACTCATCAGGTGAGAATTAGTCTTAAGATGAGGTGGCCAGGTAAGGTGGAAAAAGGGATTTTTAATTAACTTAATTAAATATTTTAAATTAATTAAATGTGTGAGGGGTAAAAGCATGTGTTAGGGAGGCTTCTCATTATTTTTCAAAAAGGGCTCAAGGGGGGGTTTTGACACAAGGATTTACACACGTGTGTGATGTAATTTTGGTGTCTACACTTTGCATCAATATTTAAAATAATTGTATGTTGCATTTATCCATGATAAAAATATTTAAAGTTTGTATATGAATATGTATGTCAATATACTTGAAAAAAAGCCTAACAAATTTTCATTTTTTTTTAGTGAACAACATTTTCTAATATTGACAAGCCTATCATGTTCCTTAGAACCAATGTTCACTATTTAGAAATCAATAGAATTGAGATTCCCATTTTGCATTTTACCCTTTATGAATCTATCATGTTTGCCAAAAAAATCTTCAAAGGAGACCAAGCCTTTATGGATTTTGTTTCCTTTCAACTTGATAACACCTTATTCATCTCATTCATTAGTGATTCCTTATTTTGATGTGTGAGCTAAATATTCCCTGTATGAAGAATCACTACCTTGAAAATATAGATTTTTGAAGATATCTATTTTTTAAGGAATGAAATTTTCTACTAATCATCATTGAAAACTTGCTAATTCTCTATATTGCCTGGGATACTTAGTCTATATATTATTTCATCTATATATTTTTTACTCATATCTACATGAAGAATCATCAAAGAAGCTAATACTTCCAAAACATCAGCTTTAGATTTGTGTTCATAAGGAGTTATATTGATAGAAAAAGTATCAAAAACTTATATATTATCCCTAAATTTATTCAATTGATGTATTAGACAACCATTATTTACCTGGTATTGACCTTTGACCTATTTTAAAACAATCTTAGCATCACCTAAGACTTTTGAATTTTTGATTCTCATTTCTTCTGCAACATGCAGTCCCTACAAAAGCATTTCATATTCAGTTGTGTTATTGGTACATTCAAACTATAGCTTGTAAAAGAAGGGAAAATTTTATGTATATGTAGAAAATAGGATAATGCCTTCATTTGAACCTATTTATGAACAAATACCATTGAAATCCATCATATAAATATCATTTATGTTTAATTACATGATTTTGGGTAATTCCATATCTTTTTCTTGTTGGAAATATTGTCATTGATGTCAAAGGTTTAGCATTATTGGTGATAAAGGCCCCATTGCATTTAATATTGTTTATCTTGGCTAATATGAGTTAATATTTATTTAATATTAACGAATATATTTTTGGTTGCATATGAGACAAAAGAAGGGCCAATGGAGAAGTCGAAGAGCCATGGGGTAAAGTCAAAAGAAGGATGGGATGCATTTTCCCATGAAGAGTCATCTTGGGGAATACCAAGAGTCACCAAGTGAAGACAAAAGAGTAAGGGCGCAATTTCTCATGAAGGGACACTTTAAGGAATATGAAAAGTCACCAAAGATAAAGACAAAAGTGGGAAGGATGTTTTTGGTCATGAAGGGTTACCACATGACTTTTCAAAGGCTTGAATATGAAGGGTCATCCAAGATTGGTGACATATTCCATGAGGATTAAAGGGTCACAAATGGGGAAAGTCGAAGGTCATTTGGAAAGCTATAAATAAAGGCTTAAGAAGCCATTTGTGATATGGTTGAGAGAGGTTGATTTGATATTGTAATATCTAGCTTAGAAGAGA
The DNA here is from genome assembly GCA_037957365.1 of Torreya grandis. Classification (NCBI taxonomy): domain Eukaryota; kingdom Viridiplantae; phylum Streptophyta; class Pinopsida; order Cupressales; family Taxaceae; genus Torreya; species Torreya grandis. Next base: position 5,067,803 of record JARHVA010000438.1, on the reverse strand, counting down.
AATTGTGAGAGATGAATATGATTTGTATTTGTTATATCTAGCTTAGAAGAGAAAAGGTGAGAGAGAGGAAGGAGATGTTGTATTGATATATCATTTGTTGAGATAGAAACATTGAGAGATAGGTGTGTGGTATACACAAAGGGGTTGGTGCTCTTGTGGGTTATTTCTCATGAATTAAAAAAGGGGTTGGTGATCCTGTGGGTTGGTGCTCATGAATAGTGGCTAGGTTGGTGCTCAGCAAAGGGGTTTAAAGCTCTTGTGGGTTGGTGCTCATGAATTGTAGTTGAGTTTGGTACTCGGCAAAGGGGTATGGTGCTCCTGTGGTTTGTTTCTCACAAATATACTTGAGATTGTTCTTTGTGGTTTTTCTCACATTGGGTTTCCATGTTATATCTGTGTCTCTCTCTATCTTGTGTGATGTTTATTGTTAGGAACGTAAGCATAATTGATTACCTTTTTATAAGCAACTAAACACAGAATTGAACTAGAATGATTAAGTAACTAAAAACTTGAAACAACAAAGAATATGAGAAATAATACTATCTGTATTAACACTCTTCTTGAATACAATAAAGAAATCTTCTTCTCCTCCTCACACCTCTTGGGTGTATAGTATTTCACTCAAGAGTTATCTGTCTCTTTCTCAACCACAACTAACTCAACAACCTGAGTTGTTATCCCCTCCTTGATAGCTTCAGCTGATCTCCTTGACCTTGCACCTTACAGATCTCCTTTGACCTTGCTTTCTTACTTCAATGCTTTACTTGCCTTAATTAAAATACATGCCTCATGGGTCTCTTAAATAGGATCCCAAGCATACAATAATTAGACTTATAATTACAGTAATTAGAAACACAGACTCAAGACTTAAATTAGTCTTCAACATGCAAACACTCTCAGACCTCTTAAAATTAGATGAGTCTAATTCTAGAAACGCATTCTAGAAACACATGCAAGAGCATGCATACACACAAGTGACCGACGTCGGTTACCTTCGGTCTACTCCTGATCGACGTCAGTCGATCTCTGGTCCCTACCAAACTGATGTTAGAAATACTACTGATGCTGGTTACTGGTTGAACTCAGCAACTTCTTAATTAGCATCCTGGTGAAGCTTTTAGCTCCACAACTTAACAATCTCCCACTTGGAGATAAATAGTTGCACCTGTACAACAACCTCCACTAATAATCTCAAGTACCTCCATCTTCAAGCTAAATTTTGAAGACCAACCACCACACATCCTATGATGCTACACCTGTCATCCAAGTAACCTGCCACATCCGAACCTACATACCATGTAGAGAAGTGCTTAACCCTACATAAATACCTACTACTGGTCCCTCTCAAATACCTAAGAATCCACTGAACTGCTCTCTAGTACTCCTTCTTTCTTGAATTGGCTCCAAACTTTCTGACAACTCCCACTGCTTGGGAAAAATCAGGTCTAGTGCATACCATATACTTAACCTCATCATGTGAATTGAGACACTATTCTATGAACTATCCATCCATAGGTGTGCTAGATGATTCTACATCCTGCATCTTGAACCTCGCCACTGCCTTATTCACACAATCATCCTGAAACAACATCAACCTATGATCTTCCCTGTCTCTAGACATACTCATGCCAAATAATCTTGCTACTCCCAGATTCTTCATGACACACATTTGAACTAACTTTACTTTTAGCTCAACAACTCCCTGCATGTGTAACCCTGCAACATACACACACACTACAGTAATAGGATAATGTAGCTAATATTATCCAACTTGGTAAAGAAAACACAATGGTTACATTGACCTTGACCAAAGCCATGCTTTATCATACACCTGTCAAACCTGTACCACTGTCTTGCAGCCTGATCAAGACCATATACCTTGGCCTTCCATCTCACATGTCCATCCACTCTCTTCTCTAACTTGGGAATGCATTCATCTGTCAGTGCTTTTATCCTAGCTAACAACTCTACCAAATCTCCCGCTTGGTTCTGTTTTGAAGAATTCATGCCATGCTCCCACTATTTCTTGGATTCTACCTGCATTGCCTCTTCACATCTTCCTGGTTCTTGACCATCAATAAGCAACAAGTAATATAAAGAAAGTGAATAATGAATCTGAGGTTCTCTTACCCTTTCAGTCCTCCATATGGGTGTTTGAGACTCCTTGACAGCTTGCTGTCTGCCCAACATTCATTTTAGTGACTGATCTCGGCCATCTCTCAGTCTGCACCTGACCAATGTTGGTTCCATGCGACTAACCTACCTACCGATGCCAGTTCCCCCTGACCGACGTCAGTCTCTACCTACCTGACACTATTGACTCTACTGGTCTACACATGATTGATGTCGGTACCTACCTGATCGACGTCGGTTCCATGTGACTGACGTTGATAACTGTGTTTTCCTATAAGTGATGACTTCTTTACCCATGAGCTCATCTTAGATCAAAACCCTATCCATACTGCCCTGCTCAGAATTATTTAGCCCCTGTGACTGATCTCTATCGATCATCTCCTCCATAAACACCAAGGCTTCCCTGTTCTTGTCAAAAACATCAAATTTCTATTTCCTGTAATGAACTCAATCCATGCCCTCCAAATTTAAACTCATACCTTTTGACTCAAGAATGTCCTTTCCCTTCTTATTCATGTGACCAAGCCTACTAAGCCACATCTTTAAATCTATAGCTAAAGTAGATAAACCAGAAGTAGAATCAGTAATACAAGTAGATAGATAAAGAGTACCTACTTTCTTACCTCTTGCTAAAACAAGTGCACCCTTGGAAACCTTCCAAGAATTCACTGCGAGGGTTATTGTGCATCCCTCATCGCCCAACTCTCCTACAAAAACCAAATTGTACTTCAGGACTGGGACATGCACAAACTCCTTCAACACCCATATGTTGCCCGTCTGTAATTCCAGCTGCACTTTCCCTTTGCCAACCATTTGACAAGGCGTACCATCCCCTAAATAAAGGTCTCCAAAGTCTCCCTAGACATATTCATGGAACAATTCTCTATTTGGAGTTGCATGAAAAGAAGCACCAGAATCTAAAACCCATGATTCTACCTGACTATCCAAAGAAAGTATGAGAGCATCCTATGCCACAATACCTGCATCTTTTGCTTCTTCATTACCTTCATGTTGATTTTCTTTATCCTTCAACCAACACTCTTTCTTTGTGTGTCCTCTCTTTCCACAAAACCAGCAGGTGATACCTCCATTTCTAGATTTGGATCTTCTTTCCATCTTTGACCTTGATTTCCCTTGCTCGACCTTCTCTCTTTGCCTTCCCCTAATTTCAACACTTAGAGCATTCTCTGATGATTCACCTGTGTTTTTTTTGCAATTTTATTCATTCAAGATTACACTAACCACATCATCAAATTTTAAGATTTTAGAAGCAGACACAGTATTACTTACTGCCATTACCAAACTATCCCAACTTTCAGGTAAAGAGCATAAGATTAAGAGAGCCTTTATTTCATCATCAAAAACAATATTGACTACAGCTAACTGTTTTACCAAACCATGGAAATCACTAAGATGACTATATATAGATCCACCTTCTTATATTTGCAAAGTAAATAACTGCTTCATAAGAAATACCTTATTTTAAGCTGAGGGCTTTTCATATAAATTTGCCAAAGATCTTATCAACTCTTCCATTGTCTTACACTGTGATAAGTTAGAAATCACAGACGATGCAAGGCTCAACCTTATGGATCCTAGAGCCTTCTGATCAAGAACATTCCATTCTTCATCCTTCATATTTGTGGGCTTGCATGCAACCCCACCCAATGATAAGTACAAATCTTTCTGATACAGATAATCTTCTATCTGCATCCTCCAATGTTGATAATTATTTCTGTTAAACTTCTCCATTCATAGCTTACTTTCTTCTGCCATTGCTATACTCCCACTCAATTAGAAACCCCTGAAAATGACCTGTAATCAAATAATAACCTACTCCCTGCAACCTTGCTCTAATACCACTTTGTTAATGAACCCAAACAAAAGCTCTAATACCACTTTGTCAGGAACATGGAAGCACAATTGATTACTTTTCTATAAGCAATTAAACATAGAATTGAACCAAAATGATTAGGTAACTAGAAACTTGAAATAGCAAAGAATATGAGAAACAATACTATCTGTATTAACACTCTTCTTGAATACAATAAATAAATCTTCCTCTCCTCCTCACACCTCTTGGGTGTAAAATATTTCACTCAAGAGTTCTCTCTCTCTTTCTCAACCATAGCTAACTCAACAACCTGAGTTGTTATCCCCTCCTTGATAGCTTCAGCCGATCTCCTTAACCTTGCACCTTACAGATCTCTTTTAACCTTGCTTTCTAGCTTCAATGCTTTACTTGCCTTAATTACAATACATGCCTCATGGGTCTCTTAAATAGGATCCCAAGCATAGAATAATTAGACTTCTAATTACAATAATTAGAAACACAGACTCAAGACTTAAATTAGTCTTCAACATGTAAACACTCTCAGACCTCTTAAAATTAGATGAGTCTAATTCTGGAAATGTATTCTAAAAACACATGCAAGAGCATGCACATGCATAGCTGACCAATGTCAGTTACCTTCAGTCTACTCTTGACTGACGTTAGCTGATCTCTGGTCCCTACCTAACTAACGTCGAAAATACTATCGATGCCGATTACTGGTTGAACTCAACAACTTCTTGATTAGCATCCTGGTAAAGCTTGTAGCTCCATAACTTAACATTTATTATTTGAGTTTTATTGCATATCTTGAATGTTTGATTAAGTGGAATTTGATAAAGGGAAAGTTTTATAAGATATATAATATACTGATTCACCCCCCCTCTCAGTATATTTCATGCTTAAAAATTGGTATCAGAGTAGGTTCCTTTTTGAAAAGTTTTACAGCTTGAAGGTAGATCGAGAAAGCATGATGGCTGGGTCATAGGAAGGATTTTCTATAAATAAGGCACCTTTGTTTGATGGGATGAATTATGCTTTTTAGAGCATGAGAGTGAAGGTTTATTTGATGGCCCTTAGATTCGACATATGGAAATTAGTGGTGGAGGAATATGAAGAGCCACAGACATCTACAATTACTCTAGCAGAAAAGAAGGCAAGTGAATGTAATGCTAAAGCTTTAAATGCTATTTTATGTGGTTTATGTGAATCAGAATTTGTTAAAGTTATGCAATGTAAATCTGCTCATAAAACTTGGGTAAAACTTGAGAATATTTACAAAGGTGATGGAAAGATTCAGTAAGCTAAGTTGTAGACTTTTAGAAGGTAGTTTGAAAGTTTTAAGATGGAAGAAGAAGAAGATATAGCAAGTTATCTTTTGTGAGTTAATCAAGTTGTAAATCAGATTCAAGGTCTTGGAGAAACATTGGATGAGTCAATAGTGGTGCAAAAAGTTTTGAGATCTCTACCAATGAGATATGATGCAAAGATTTCAGCCATTGAAGAGATGATAAATTTAGCCAAGCTAAAAATGGATGAGCTTCATGGTATTCTCATGGCATATGAGATACAGACTGAACAAGATAAACCCTCAAAGAGAGAAGTGGCTTTCAAGAAATCAAATAAGGAGAAAGCTAAGATTCAAGAATCAAGTGATAGTTCCAGTGATGATGAAGATGAAAACGAAGCACTTTTCATTCACAAGCCAAAAAGAGGAATAGGTAAATATCAAGGAAAATTACCTTTTAAATGTTTTAATTATGGAAATATTGGACATTTTTCAGCTAGATGCCCAGATAAGGTTAAAGATGAAGAAGAAGAAAAGACTACATACAATAAGAATTTCAAATTCAAATCCAAGAAGGGATTCGAGAAGAAGAGCCTATATTCTAAGGATCCTAGCTCAGTTAAAGATAGTGAAGTCAGCGATTGATAAGAAGAAGAGATTCTATTCATGGCCATACATGATAATCAAGAAGAAGAAGAGGAGGAAGCTGAAGTAGATATGGAAGGAGAGCTCAATTGTGCCTTAGAAGAGTTAGAAGCTGTTTAGAAGAAGAATTGAAGATTAAAGTGACAGATCAAGAAAAATGAACAAGATTCAAAGGAAATGATTGAAGATCTACAAGCACACTTTGAAGAAGCCAAGAAGAATGAAGAAGATCTCACAGCATAGTTGGAAATAGAAAAGAAAGATTGTGAAAGGTATGTTATTGAAATTGCCTCTTTAAAAGAAGATATTAAGAAAGCAGTCAGTGATAAAGTAGTCAGTGATTCAAAATTTGAAGATAGCACTAACATGCTGAATAAGATATTAGAAAGTCAAAAAGAATATTCAGATAAGACAGGGATCAGTTTTGAAAAGAAAAAGAGCTATTTTGAAGCTCTTACATAAGAGGAAACAAAAAGGGGAGAAGAGAAAAATACAGAGGACATTCCAAACAGAGAAGGCTAGAGAGAACAAAGCTATCAAAAGGCAATCAAGTTAGAGATATACAGACATGTCTTATTTTTATGGCTATTGTTTTTATTGTAATGGATATGGTCACAAGGAATTAGAATGTATAAAAAGAGCTAACAATTTTAGAAATAAGGAGAAGGAAAGTCAAGTAGAGTCAAGCAGAAGCCACAACTCTTTTGCTTCTCTATCAAGCTTTGATGAAGAGACCATAGTATGATACAAGTGCAACAACATCGGACACATAGCTTGGTATTGCAGAAGCATGTTTGAGTCAGTCAAGAAGGATTAGATTTTAAAAGATACATTCATCAAGAAGAAGAATCAGAGTGTTAAAGATCCATTCATCAGGAAGAAGGTTTAGACATGTTCATGGCAAAAAAAAAAAACCTGAAGATTCTATGATGGTGAAAATAGCTCTGCATATGAGAGGTAAAGATCAGCCATGGTTAATTGATAGCAGATTTTTGAGGCATATGATAGAAGATAAAAGTAAATTCATATCTCTAAAGAAGATCAATGGTGGTACAGTGAGACTTGGAGATAAAACCACTGCCGAGATAGCAGGAAAAGGTACTTTGAGTCTGGATTATGGTAGACTAAAACTAAGAATGTTTTGTATGTAAAAGGTCTTAAGCATAATTTGTTAAGTGTTAGTCAAATATGTGATCAAGGATATACATTAAAGTTTCATAAAGAAGGTTGTGAGATTAGAAGAAAAGATTCAAATGAGTTAATTGTAGATGCTCAAAGGACAGGGAACAATGTGTATGTATTGTCAAATATCTTCTCAAAGGCATGATCAAATGATACATTCAAAGATCGGTGAGAGGAGTTGGGAGTAATTTTTATTACTTCCTACCATTGATGTTTAGCATCAAGTGAGGGGGAGCTAAGTGTTATTTCCAGGTAGGCCCTTTGCCATTGATGTCAAAGGGGGAGAATAACATGTACAGGTGTAAAAAATAGGTACAAGGAATAGGTAAAGGTTGCTATAGTAAGGGGGAGTTACTGTATGTTTTTAGATGATGGTATGTGTAGGTGACAGGATGTAGCAATTTCAAGATTGAGGTTGCCATCAATGACAAAGGGGAAGATTGTTGGAAATATTGTCATTGATGTCAAAGGTTTAGCATTATTGGTGATAAAGGCCCCATTGCATTTAATATTGTTTATCTTGGCTAATATGAGTTAATATTTATTTAATATTAACAAATATATTTTTGGTTGCATATGAGACAAAAGAAGGGCCCATGGAGAAGTCAAAGAGCCATGGGGTAAAGACAAAAGAAGGATGGGACACATTTTTCCATGAAGAGTCATCTTGGGGAATACCAAGAGTCACCAAGTGAAGATAAAAGAGTAAGGGCACAATTTCTCATGAAGAGACACTTTAAGGAATACAAAAGGTCACCAAAGATAAGGACAAAAGTGGGAAGGACGTTTTTGGTCATGAAGGGTCACCACATGACTTTTTAAAGGCTTGAATATGAAGGGTCATCCAAGATTGGCACTATTTTCCATGAGGATTGAAGGGTCACAAATGGGGAAGGCCAAAGGTCATTTGGAAAGCTATAAATAAAGGCTTAATAAGCCATTTGTGATATGGTTGAGAGAGGTTGATTTGATATTGTAATATCTATCTTAGAAGAGAAATTGTGAGAGATGAATATGATTTGTATTTGTTATATCTAGCTTAGAAGAACAAAGGTGAGAGAGAGGAAAGAGATGTTGTATTGATCTATCATTTTTTGAGATAGCAACATTGAGAGATAGGTGTGTGGTATACATAAATGGGTTGGTGCTCCTGTGGGTTGGTGCTCACAAATTGTTGCTGGGTTGGTGCTCAGTAAAGGAGTTGGTGTTCATGAATAGTGGTTGGGTTAGTGCTCAACATATGGGTTTGAAGCTCCTGTGGGTTGGTGCTCATGAATTATAGCTGAGGTTGGTAATCAAAAAAGGGGTATGGTGCTCCTATGGGTTGTTTCTCATAAATATACTTGAGATTGTTCTCTGTGTTTTTTTCCCACATTGGGTTTCCATGTTATATCTAGTGTCTCTCTATCTTGTGTGATGTTTATTGTTTGAGTTTTATTGCATATCTTGAATGTTTGATTAAGTGGAATTTGATAAAGGGACAGTTTTATAAGATATATAATATATTGATTCACCCCCCCCCCTCTCAGTATATTCTGTGCTTAACATTTCTATCATCGGAAGATAGTTACCAATTCTAGTGTACTCATATAAAATGTCTACCCTAGGATTATCTACTTTTTAAACTTTATATTTTGTTTTTAATTTAGGTTTTAGGAATCATTTGACCCTTTTGACTAGAAACATGGCATGTGATAAATTGAATTGGATTTTACTACCCAATTATTTATAAAAAATAATTCTACCTAAAAGAATACCATACACTACTAGAATGTCTGTGAATAAAATATTGATTTTAATACTTTTCTATGGAAAAGATGCCAAAGCCACTTGTGCATCGTTTATTTATCCAATGAGTAAAACTTGTCTTAATTACATGGAATAATAATGTACAAAGGTTTTAGTATAGGTTAGGCTAAGAGCATGAGAAAATTTTGCATACATGAAATTATCTAAGGCTCTCATATAAATGACATAATTTCTAACTTTGCATCCTTTGAGGAATAAGGAAATATAGAATGGGTGAATTTTATTAGACTTTAAAGAGGTTGAATCCATTGAGTTGACTTAATTTAAATTAATATGGTTAGTTAGGATTCTGTTGGCATCCAATTTTATAGCATTATTATTTTTTCCTTTAATTAAATCTACTAACTTATCTAATTGATTTGGGTATGCTCTCAAGTACTCAGTTTGTGACATTTAGATTTTAGTTTTGTTGGCATGATCTATTATATTAAAAACAATCAAATAAATAGGACTTTCAATAGGTTGGGAAACATTAACATTACTGACATAGGAAAAATTATCTATTTGTGGTTTCTTTCCTTTTGTTTTCACTAGTATAATAGTTCCTCATGGGAGGATAACTTTTGGAGCTTCTTCATGTGGATCACTAAACTACATTTTTTGATTTTGGGCTATAGTGAAAATTATAAATGATTGACTTTTCATAGCCCCAACATTTTATTTATAATAATCTTCATAATAATTGTATTTTAAAAGTGCATCTATGGAATCACCACCAGGTTCTTCGACTTCACATTATTGAAGAACTATATTTTATATTTTTCTTTCTTATTCAACTTATTTAGATTAAAAAATTTATTTTATTTATAAAATAACATTGACTAGAAGATTCACATTATAATGCAGAGATGCCTCAATTTTGAGATTTTTTTTGGAGAGTTTGTAATCATGGATGATTACCATGAAAAGGCATAAAATTTCTTCTTTGTATATATTGACAAGGTGAGGTTATATCTTTTTCAAGAATCTGATTCTTTAACATTATAATATCATTGGCCATCTTTTGCAATAACTTTTATATGGAATTATGATTAATTACTCATGATTTTCCTTTGGATGGTTATTCTTTTAATTTACCCACCATAATCAAATAATCAACTTATATAGCCAATATTTGTGTTGCATCAAGGTCTACCACCCTAGTTATTCTAAATTGATAACCAACTTCACATATTGAGAATTAATAAGGAATAATTTCTTATTATCATCTATTGGTATTGTAGTTGTACGTATTTTATGCATTACCTTTTTGAATTTAGCCATAAAATCCCTCATAGGTTCATAAGATTTTTTATTAATTTGTGTTTATTATGATAACAAAGCATGAACATCTTCAGGAGGCTTGAATCTACCTTCATATGTTTTTCATGGTATCAAAACTATTGATGATTCATGTGGAAAGATGGTATAACCATTATACAATAACATTCTAAAGTGTCTCAACAAATAGTCTAACTACCACATATTCATGTTCTAAACCAAGGACACTACAAGCTACATTGAATGCATTGAGGTGTTCATCTTGGTGTTGTTTTTTCATTTCCATATAACTTTAGAAAGTCATTTATTGACCATTTTGGGATGTCATACAAATTCCATAAATCCAAAAGAACAATAGCATTTTCCCACACTACTGCCATGGTTGGGAAAACTACTTGTAGGGAAATAATAATTCCTGATAAAATGAATGGCTGAGTTATTGTTTTTATTTCCTAAAGTTATTTATCTTTATTAGGAGTTGATGGAAGACTTGTTGTTCACCTAATTATAATTTTATGTTAAGGGCTTAGACTAAAACTAGAATATTCTTGCAATTGATAAAATAGGTCAATTTCACCTTTAAACTTACTTAACCTAGTCAATATTTTTCCCATTAGTTTGAGAAGACTTATTGTTGTTGAGATTAAATTTGAAGATCTCTTTGAGTAGGTCCTCTATGATGAAATATCCCTATAGTTTTTTCTTCAAATCTTTTTACAGGACCAACTTGGTTTAATTATTTTTATAGTACTTCCACTACTCTTCTAAATTAAACAACACTATTTCTATTTTTCCATGCAAATGCTCACATAATTGTTGAGATATATGCCTGAGTCCATGTTATATAGTTAATATTAGGTTGAATAAATGGGGGTTTTACTTCCTAAATTATCATGAGATCAGTTTTATCCTATGATTTTATTTCTTACAACTATGCAGGAAATTTTCCTCACTTATCTTCTAGCTTGAATCTTTGAATTTATTTCAAAATTCCTCTGGGTAATGGAAGCATGTGTTTCTTCTATATTCCATTTTTATCTATTAGTATCAAATTAAGCAACAATTTTTCTATTATGAAGAGAAAATAATTTAAGTCTTGAAGTTATATCTCCTTCTAAAGCTTCATCCCAATTTAAACCAAGTTAATGATCAGGATTATGAGATCTTAGAATGGTCATGTAATATTTTACTAGTTATGATCATTTTTATGGTTTTTATGAGCTCTTATACATTATTTAATTCTTTAAATTCTATCAACGTGATTAATTTATTGATTTAAAATGGTTAGGACATTTTGGAACTAGAGTATAAAAACCCTATTAGAATCCCAAAAAATGTGTATGATGTTTCACATAATATCACTCTAAGTTGATTGTTCCCAACTTAGGTTAGGTTTGTAGAGTGGTACTTAAGATGATGGTAGAGTCTAATGGACCTATTATAGCTTGGAATTTCACCCTTTTTAGAGAGTTATTTAGGGTCCTTCACTTGCATCTATAAGCATGGGGACAACCTCAGGATGTGGGTATCCTATGGTGAGGTTGAACCTCTAGGTTTTTTTATGAGGCTAGTTCCTCAAGTGCTTCACTTCAGCTCTTTATCTTAAACTAAAATCTACTATCTACTAAGGAAAAGTGGTAGGAGGATGACTAAAAATAAAATCTAAGATAAATGAGTGATGCACCAAAAGAAGTGATCCATTTAGTCTGGGACAAGAGCCAACTATTGATGAATCCAAATAGGACACAGGCTATTTTGGTTTTATCTCAAGGCCATAAGCATGGAGCTTTTGCATGGAGGTTAGAGATAAGCCTTACACTTTTAAGGATAAAAAATAGGTCTAAGGGAGACACTATGAAGTGGTAATACTTTAAAGGAGCTTGACACACAGACACTTCCTACAATCTTGCACAAAATTGAGAGGACTAAAAGCAAGGTGTCAGAAGAAATCGTAGGTTATGAATAACAATCATAAATTATGCCAGATAAAACTAAATGTGTACACTTGTTTTAAATAAAAATAGAAAAGTCTTCCTTGTATTTCTTCAAAAGAGTCTTTTACAAAGTGATTCCTGTAGAGTAATTCTATTGCCAATCTAGGGATCATTTGCTTGGTTCCAAGGCCTCTATCTATATATAAAAGGGGAAAGAGAGAAGGGGAAGAGAGAAGAAGTCATCAATGATAGGAACTCTAACATTTCAATTTATTGTTCTCCCTAAATACACCACTCAGGATCGCTCGATAATCCTCTTGATCCCATCCCATCTTTTTGACTTTCTTTGGCACATCTGAAAAATCATGTTGTGAGAAGCTAGAACGTTTCTTCTTAGAACGATGGATTTAAGCATCAAACGATGATTGAAGCCAATGAACCATGGTGAATGAGAGCCTTCATAACTTCCAACTACCATCCACTTAGACTCTCTCATGTTTATTGAACATCCATGTGCCCTTTCTGCTCCAGTTATGTTATGTAGTAGTCTTCCATTTATTGCATCATGATTCTCACATTACTAGATGAAGCTTAAGTCAAACCCTTAAAGAATATTGATTTACTCTATGTAGATTAATTTGGGTTCTTTGGCATCTCCAACTTTAGACTTTTGTAAATCCTTCACTTATAATTCTTTTTAAATAGAGTACTTAGAGAAACCCAATTTACTTTATGCAGAGTAATTCAGGTTCTTTAAGCCTACTTACTTTGGGCTTGTCCATTTTGAAGTATTCTCATTTTACTATTTCCCAAGCCTTAATAGTTTAGGATTTTCAAAATTGATTACTTCTAATGTCTATTTTCTTATCCTAATTTTGATGTCTATTGGCCCATCATTTCCTTTGGACACTTGGTCTAAGGCTTCCTTCTCAGCTTATTTCTTTCAAGCAAATCTCTTGAAGGAACTTATTCATATAATTTATCTGAAGGAATTCCTTTAAACTTTTTATCCACATCTATCTTCAAAATTACCCTTTGGCCTTTTCACAATGGACTTTCCTAAAGGGTCAGAGACCCTTCGAGCTTTTTCCATGTCCCTTTAGACTCCCGTGAATGATCTTCCTGAAGGGAAAGATACCCTTGGGTAAAATTTCAACTGTCCACTTGGATAATAAAAAGTCTTTCAAAAAATTTGAAATATACCTTCAAAAAAGTTGACTCGTCCCTTTGAGAACATGAGAGGCACCATTTTTCAAGACCAAATCAGGTTTGTCAAGCCCCTTTACTTATTTTAGTATTTTGAATACTCACAATTTATGAAGTAATCAAGTAGTACCCTTTGAAGAACCCAAAATACACTATCTATGAGTAATTTGGGTTTGTAAACATGAATTACTTTTACTTATAAAACATTTAGAAGCTAAGCACTACTGAAAACCCAATTTTCACTATGCCTTTAGAAACCCAAAGTTGTCACTACTAGAAAACCCAAATTCCTCCCAAAGACTTACCATTTTCTTGCCTAAAAGTTCCCTTTTTCATGCGTAGGCAAACATTGATATGTGGGTCAAAAAATGGCCAACATTTCTAGTGATTCATAGGGAAGCATGCTTGTTATGCTTGAGAACCCAACTCATTTTCTTTGTTTGATCCATTGGGCATGGAGTTACTAATTTTGTATAAAGCTATCTTTATCTAGAAATCTCCCTTGAAGCAACAAAAATAAATAAAATGAAACAAATTGTGCCCAAGGCACTTAGGGAAGGGAAACTCAACTGAAATAGATGTACACAATGTACTTAGAGAAAAACATGAAAACTATATAAAATGTAAAATAACATACAATGGCTATAAACTCTTCTAATAACATCAATTTAGATGAATCCCATTGACTGGGATGGGTAATACCCCCCCCCCATCTAGTTGGGTGAGCTGAAAAGTATTATGTTGTTTGCATCTGTGGATCAAATAAGGGCCACTCCACAAGCTATCAAACTTGGTATGGTTGCTTGGTTTGTCATTTTTTGAGTCCCATTTGAGGACCAAGTATGCTTCCTTAAAATTAATTACTATAGCTCTCTTGTCAAAATCCCTTTTGACCTAAGCTTATTGTGCCTCTAGCATCTTCATTGCAAGGCCCCTTGTCTCCTCAAGATCTATGGGTTCTACCAATCTCACATTCATGGGTTCATCTTCCAGCAACTCCAGCTAATGGGCTAGCTCTAATGCAAGTATCTCAAGGGAAATGGGTAACTTGGACTCCCTTCCATATATCAAAACATATAGAGAATTACCAATAATAACTTTAGGAGTTACTTGGTCAGCCCACAAGGTTATTTTTAACTTGGTATGCCACGTCCTCTAATTATCCTCCATGGTCCTCTTCATAATCCTCAACAAATTTTTATTTATAGACTCATCTAGTCTATTTCCTTAAGGATAATAATTTGAGGAAGTGCTAAGTAGATGCCCATTTTGAGAGCCCATCACTTGTTTTCAAACCAAAGAAAGCTAATGCATTATTAGATATGATAGTAGATAAAACACCAAACCTGGTCACAATGTTGTCATAGAAATCTAAGAATGAACTTTCATTGGATTCCTTTAATGTAATGACTTCCACCCACTTGGTGACTTAATTATTTACAGTAATCACCCACTTATGCCCTACACTTGATGGGGGTTATCATACCAATGAAATCCAAACCCCACTACATGAATGGTTACTCCACTTGAATCAGGTTGAGAGGTAAAGCTACTAACCTTTGCTTACCTATAAAAAGAACACATTTTTGACACCTCACCCATGCATAAGCATCCTTAAAGAGGTTGGGCTAGTAGTAACCAGCCCTCATGATCTTTGTTGTAGTAGTTCTTGGAGTAAAATGACCTCCTGTAGGCCCATCATGGAAATACCCCAAAAGCTTGGATATTTAATCATCATCTACACACCTTAAGAGTACTCCATTGAGGTCTATTTACACAAAACCCCATCAACTAAAGCATAAGGTATGGACTAAAGTCTGAAATACCTTCTTTTTTCTTTGTCCATACCTTGAGGGCACTCATTTGTTAGCAAAAAGTGCATCATATCATGGAGCCAACTAGTGTGATGTGGAGGTACATCTACTTGTAGGTTATCTTTTGTTACCAAGATGAAATCTTTATCTTCATAAAGTTCATTAACCATATGCTCACATAAGCCTTTAACTCTTTCTAGATTAGTGACATTGATCTCCATGTCATACTCCATGACTTTAGTAATCCAACCAGCTCTTTTTTTTAATGATATTGGCATTAAATATATGCAAAAATACCCTTAAGGTATGGAAATACCATATAATACTCCTTTCGGAAGGAATAACTCCACAATGTCTCTTCAAGGGGACAACCTCCAATATCCTCTTACAAGAGAAGACTCAATGCTTACTTGATATCTTTCCCATGATAATCATCTCATATATATATATACATCTATCTAACCCATGGATGGGTAACCTCCTAATCCAATGTAGGCCAACCATTACCCAATGTAATACTTCCATAAGTTACTCTATTATCCTAATATAGTGTACCCATATAACAAAGGGGATGTGTGCCACACGTCGGCATCTCCATCAACCCATATACATCAATATATCATATCCCTAGGTACATATCATTCCTTCCCTCCTTGACATGTTTCATCCCTGAAATATAGAAAGAAACCAAATAATGAGTGTGCTTCAAATCATTGCACACTTGTCTCCAATCTCGATCATCTAGCCATCCATATGTGATCTTGGTAGGTGATAGTTCTCCAAGCTTGTTTACAAATTCCCTTGTGCTCCTCTGTTTGCATTTATGATCATAATTATACTGCTTTGGTATCCAATCATAATTATTCCTTTTCTATTCCATGTACCATAATCTGCTGCACTACTCTGATTTCAACCATGACCATAGTAGGTATTCTTTTGTGCATAGTCATAGTGATTTCCCCATTCATTCCATGTGCCATAGTATTTTTTCTTTGGATTCCATGCATATCCATAATGATTGGAAATTTTATTTTTTGTATAGACAAAATGATTGTTATTATGACACTTCCTCACCTGGTTCCATGATTGTTTCCTCTCATGATGATGTGGGTGTCTATGTACCTCAACCTTTTCCAATACTTTGACCTTATCCACCTTTACTTCTACCTCTTCCACCTTTTCCTTCTTTGTCGCTTGAGTAGATGAAGTTCTCATTTATAGTGTGTCTTTATCTATATCATCTTAATCTTCATCATGATCTTCATTACCTATTTTAATCTCATCCTCATGATTTACCTAGATTGTTATTGGTGCGTTTTTCACTATGATATCTTGTAAAGTGATCTTATTTTTCATATACCAAAACTTCATGAACTTTTTTTGAACATTAATATTCATTGTTCCCAAAGTCTCTAATCATGGATATCCAAGAACTATATCCACATCATCCATATCCAAAGCATAAAAATCTGAATGTAAAACATATTTTTCCATAATGAGCTTTAGATCTTCAAACATTGAAATATTCTTACCATCTACTTGAACCTCTTTGATATTCTTTGCTTGAACATGTAGATGCTTGGCCACATTCATGTTAATGAAGTTATACTTGTTGGTATGGTTTATGGACACAACCACCTTCTTCTTTTGAATGCATCCATGAAATTGAAAAATTGACTCAGATTTTTTTGGAGCCAAATTATTTAAACCCTTCTTCTTCTTCTTCATCTGCTTCTTCTTTTATTTCTTCTTCTACTTCTTCTTATTTTTCTTTTTTCTTTTGATGATTCTTCTATTTCTTCTTCTTCTTTTTCTGCTTCTTCTTCTTCTTCTACTGCTTCTTCTTTTTCTATTTCCTCTTCTTCTTCATCTGCTTCTTCTTCTACTTCTTCTTGTTCTTCTAATGATTCTTCTATTTCTTCTTCTTCTTTTTCTACTTCTTCTTCTTCTATTGCTTCTTCTTTTTCTACTTCTTGTTTTATAGCCCAACAATCTAAAAAGATCTATTCCATTTCTTTCCATGAAGAAAACCTTTCTGTACAGCTCAACTGATCAAACCAATCTAGTGTAGGCCCAAACAAAAAAGGAGTTAATTGTCTTTGCCTAAAAATTTTTCTAAAATGATTCTCCAAAATAAGCCACCATTCTCTAACATCAATATTATCTTCCCCTAAAAATATTTGCAACTCCATGATCCACAAAAAAATTAAGGTTCATGAAACCCTAAAATGTCAAAACTGATCCATAAAATCGTAAAAAATCCCTCAAAAAAGCTCCACAAATTCTGAATTTTTTACTAAATTTCTCTTAAATCTGCTTACATCTCTAGTAAAAATTTCAAATAAAAATTCCCTATATTTCGAAAGATATAGTGAAATTATTATAAACCTTAAAATAGAAATAACTCCCTCAAAACAAAACAAAACATTATGAAATTTTTACTACTCTTCTATTATATTTTCTTACATATCTACTAAAAATTTCGAATAAAAATTCCCTATATTTCAGAAGATATAGTGAGATTAGGGTTTCACTCCACATAAATTGCCCAAATCAAAGCTCTGATACCACTTGTAATGATCTTGACATTCAATATATGCAGAAATACCCTTAAGGTAGGGAAACACCATATAATACTACTTTAGGAAGGAACAACTCCACAATGTCTCTTTGAGGGGACAACCTCCAATATCCTCTTACAATAGAAGACTCAATGCTTACTTGATATCTTTCCCATGATAATCATCTCCTATATATATACATCTATCTAACCCATGGATGGGTAACCTCCTAATCCAATGTAGGTAGACCATTACCCAGTGTACTACTTTCATAAGTTACTCTATTATCCTAACATAGTGTACCCATATAACAAAGGGGATGTGTGCCACATGTCGGCATCTCCATCAACCCATATACATCAATATATCATATCCCTAGGTACATAGCATTTTTTGCTCAAATCCTTGTTAAGAAAAAAGTCTCTTACCCTAAGATGAGACACCATAAGGTGGATTTTGTTTTTGGATAGCATTTTCCTAAATTTTTTGAGACTCCTTACTATTTTAAGAACTTACTTTTATACAAAGGTATACCTTACCTCATATTCTTCGATCCCTTGACTAAAAAATGCTAATGGCTGCTCAAGTCTTTCACCATTTCTTTGCATTAGCATAGCTGATATATTATTGATATTAGCAAAAACATACAATATAAAATCCCTTGAGAAATTAGGATTCACAAGTGTGGGTGCTTGAGTGATGGATTTCTTGATAGCTTTAAATGCTGACTTGCCTTCATTTGACCAAGTGAATGCTTGGTTCTTTTTCACCATAGCAGTGATAGGTCTAGCCAAATTTGCAAAACTAGTGATAAATCTTCTCACAAAGTTTATCTTTCCAAGAAACTTTGGATTCTCTTCTTATTCTTGGGTAAGGATAAATATAAGATAGCATGTATTCTCTCAGGATCAATGGACAACCCCTCCTTTGAGATGATGTGAGCCAGTAGCTTGCCTTCATGCATGGTAAACATGCACTTCTTAGGATTTAAAGAAATCCCATACTCTCTACACCTTTCAAAAATAATCCATAGATGGTTCATATGTTCATTGGCATTCTTGGAGAAAACTATGATGTCATCCAAGTAAACTAGTATCATTTGGTTTAGTAGCCCCCAAAAAGCCATGTCCATGGCTCTTTGAAAAATGCACCATCATTTGATAAGCAAAAAGGCATTTTTTTATAATCATATGTTCCCCATTTGGTGATGAAGTTAGTCTTGTATCGGTATTCATCTTTCACCCAAACTTGGTTGTAGCCAAAAAATCCATCCAATAGATATAAACATTCTAACCCTGTAACTACTTGGAGAAGTTGCTTCATAGATAGTAGATAGGAGTGATCCTTCAAGGAGACTTTGTTCAAATCCTTGAAGTCTACACAAAGCCTAATCTCTCCACTCTTTTTTATTATAAGCACCAGGCTAGCTACCCATGATGAGTGTTTGATGGGAAAGATGATCATGGACTTGATCAACTTGGTTAGCTCCTTCCTCATCAACTCTTCAATTTTGGGGTTAATGGGCCTTTGCTTTTGCCTTACGTGTTTAGCATTGGCCTCCAACTCTATGGTAGGCTGAGATAATTTAGGATCAAAACCCTTTAGGTCACTATACTCCCAAGAAAAAATTTCTGCATACTCTTGGAAAAGTACTATGAAAGCATGCCTCTCAGCCTTGTTGCTTACCTTCCTAAGCTTAAAAAACTTATCCTTGAAGATGAGGACTCTCTTATAGTTTTCTTCATCGGTTGACATTAATACATTTTATTTTCTCATATGGTCTCCTTCGTGAAAAAGGCCCTCAAGTGTAACAAGCCACTTAGGAAGTTTGTTTGACTTTAATTGAAAAATATGATCCTCATATTGATGCTACAATTTAGCTTGGTTAGATGAGAACTCAGCTTCCTATTATAAGAAACAAGCAATTTTCTTGTCACTCTCAAAAAATTACCAATGGGCTTCATTATCCAAAATTTATGGCCTCACCACCACCTTGACATGTGGCTGAACCTTAGCTTCTTTCAGCTCACTTAGAATGTCAAATTGAGCTCCCACATTGTTAGCCTATTAGTATACTAGTTTTAATTTCTTGGGATAGTTTGAATGTCAAAAGCTTCAAAATATTTAATCTTCAAAATATTCAATTAGGTCCCACACTCTATTTTTGTAGGACCTCATCAAAGGTTTTTTCATGATGGTCAAGCCTCTGACTTGGTTAACTATGAGCTCACTATCCCCATAAGCTTGCAACAGTTTGATTCCTCTTTTGGTGGCCCATTAAAGGCCATGAATCAATCCTTCATATTTTACTGCATTTAAAGAGTAACTAAAATGGAACCTATAGGAAGAGAAAAGCTTATTACTCAAAGGGGAAACCAACATTTGCCTAGAACCTACACCATTTTTGCTCCTTGAGCCATCAGGGAAACAACTTCCATAAACCATTGGAGTCTTCTTTAGGTCCAATGAGGGAAGGCATGGGATGATTCTCCTCATGTAGTAGATAGATGCCCATGTATCTTTCCTCAACACCTTCCAAAGGGTTAAAAAATTGGTTATCTCCCTATAGCTCATCCAAGAATAAGTCTAGAACCTATTTAGAATGAGTGTTCATCTCCTAGCCAATTATAAACTCATCCTCATCAAAGATATTATAATTAAGGTTTACGTTATCTGGTTGATGGGGTTTAATGTAGAATTGTGTTATGGGTTTAACCTTGATCAAGACCTTAGTCCCATACCTTGTTATGAATGCAATGTAAGACCAATATACTATAAGGTAACCCCCAATCTTGGCTATGAACTCTCTAGAAAAATAATGCAAAGCGAGGAGTGACATCCAAGATCAACATGTATTGCACCATGGACATGCTAGGATAAGCATGTAAAGTTAAGCTCAAAATTATTGATGATACCTAATGGATTTGTGGAAGAACTATCAAGATTCAAGACTCTCTTGGTGTGTGGCTCATACTTTAGGTTCAGTTGGTCAGCAATAGACTTTGGCATAACTAAGGTGATGGCCCCACTATCCATCAAGGAGTCACCGATGATTAACAAGATGTAGAATGGGGGGTGGGTTGGTCACACTTCTTGACCTTTCTCCCAAAGGACTCTTGGATACACTGGTGAAAACTTCAACTTCATTACTTGGTTGCTTACTTGTAGTTGTAGAAACACTCATCCTAGACAAACCTTCCCAAAGAATGTCTACTTGGCGAAGCATGGAAAGCATGTACCACATTGGTATGCTCACGTTGGATTTATTCATTTTCTCCATATGTTGATTGGTATATCCCTAGCCTTTACCTAGGTTTTAGGAGTAACTACTACTACCTTTGTCATTGAAGGAGCAATGATAAGAGGTTATTTGAAAGCTTCTTGATTGTCAGCCATATTCCTTCTCTTAAACCTTGTGTTTTTTGAGATTGGGGTGTGGGCCAAACTAGGAGTAGCCTATTGATTGGATGCATATCATTCTTCTTGTTCACTGATGACCATTAAGGATTCTAGATGGTTTGACCCCTGATTTGAGCCTTGTTCTTGTGTAGGTTTCTCTTTCTTTGTCATCATGGGCACCTTTATGCTTTGGGCCATAAGATCATGGTTATATCCATAAACAATAACCTACTACCATTGATCATTGAATGCTTGGTTAGAGCCATTAGTTGGGATAATAGATTATCCAAAAGAATGATTCCAAGGCATTATCCCTTCAACCTCTTGAGCCACATTATTCTAAACTAGGACTAAGGATTTGGAAAGGATTGTAGTTGTTTCTACTCATTTTTGCTTATTTTACATTCAGAAGAAATAAGAAACTAAAGATAATGGTCAGGGGTTAGATGATACCCAGATGAAGTTGCGCACCATATCCAGACGATTGAAGGAGCTCCTCTTTGGCTGTGGAGGATGACACCTATAGATAAGAAAGACTTAAATAGAGAAAATGTTAGATAGATATATGGTAGACTGCCAAGCAAAAGCTCAGTCCCAGAAGTTCAAAGACTTCCTAGAGGGATGACAGTCCACTAGTTGATAAAAAGAATGTCGAATAAAGAAATAATAATGAAAGACTAAAAAAGAGAAAGAGATAACATGTACCTAATTCCTGCAATCTATCTGTCACAGTCACCAACAGTGGTTAGTTTTCCATCATCAATTGGTAAATGTTGTTGACATCGGTTAGGCTGCCACTGTCGGTTGGTCAATATGCTGACATCAGTTATGTTGCCAATGTCGGTAGGGGCAATGGGCCTTTAGATGGATTTCTAGTTGATGTATTTGGTCGATAGAGGAGTTTGGGAGGTCTGT
Source organism: Torreya grandis (assembly GCA_037957365.1). Classification (NCBI taxonomy): domain Eukaryota; kingdom Viridiplantae; phylum Streptophyta; class Pinopsida; order Cupressales; family Taxaceae; genus Torreya; species Torreya grandis. The sequence goes on along the minus strand of JARHVA010000438.1, from coordinate 5,045,826 downwards.
AGGAGTTTGGAGGTTTATGCAAGATTGCAGGGAAGTCAATAGAGTCTTAAGAGGGACAAGGGGTAGAGGATAGGTTGTAAAAAAGGGTAAGGATATGGGGAAGGCCTCTCAGCCTCTCCAAGAAGAAATTCAGGTCTGGTTGGTGATATTTGGAAATACTAAATAGAAGCTAATTGTTAATGCTTTCTAAATTACTAAAATGAAATAGAAGAAGAAGACTTAGCTCTTGGTGGAGAACCAAAAGTGTAGAAGAGTTGTTTCCGTTATGGCTGATGTAGAAGACTCCCTACAATGTTTCAATCAGGTGTGGAGTGACTGATGCAGAGTTCCTATAGCCTGTGATGCTTGGTGTGCATTTGAGAGGGAGAGAGAGAGAGAGGTAAAATTTTGGGAGCAAGAGAATTAGCCTTCCGGTGTAAGAGAATTTGGATTCAAAATTTGGTTTTAAGCAACCGACATCAGCGATACCGCTGGCATCAGCTGATGGTTGACTAACGTCAACAGCTAGAGAATGGGTAAAAAGGCTATTTTTAGCCTTTTGCCCATTCTTCCGTTTTCCAAGTTTGGTTGTCATTATTAAATGGTCCAAATGGTAGGTTTAATAGGTGCGAGAATTAGTGGGGGAGTTGAAATAGGTCTTAGGTAATTATGATTAGTCATAGGGTGATAAATGATGGTCTCCAAGGTGAGGTGCCATGAGTGATGTCAAGGGTGGTGTTATTAATTTAAAATATGTAATTTATTTTAAATTAATAAGTGTGTGGGTTAGGAATGTTTAGAAGTGGACCAAGGGGACCAAGGGGGAGTCAACTAAGGAGTAGACATAATTTTGATGTCTACAGTAGTGTTCAGATTATAATTATGCTACCTAGCATAGCTAGGCTACCCCTGTCCTTGGAAACCTCCTTTGTAGGGTGGCCTATTAGCTTGATAAGGCTATTATTGAGGCTGATATAGAGTTTGATAAGGATTTCTATAATCTGAATACCTCTTGACATGGACCACATCATTCCCCAAGGATTAGAGCATGATTTTCAATTCTAAGTAATTTTTCTGCTCTTGGGAGTCATTGGATCCACTAGTAGAGGCCTTTTCTTGCTTAGGTGAAGGCACAACAATAATTGTTATCATTGAGAGTATAACATAAAGTGGAGTAATGACTATAATAGGTGGTCTAATTTTTAAAAAAAGAGGCATTGGGGGTCTGAGAGTAAACTTGCCATCATGAACTAGGCAATTGTTTACCTTGATGGCCACTTCATATGCATCTAGTAGTATGCCTCCTCTCATAGACTGAATCATTACAAATATGTCTCTATTGAGATCCTTCAAGTAATACAAGAAATCAAATTTTGGAGATGGTCTAACAGCTACTAGAATTCTATCCCATACCTTCTAAAATCTCATATTGAAGTCTGGCATGACTTCATGAGGAGCTCTCTTTATTGTGGTCAACTACTCTGCAAGCAACAAATGATCACTCTTATCTATAAACCTTTTACATAGGGTTGTTCCTAGCTCATCCCATAAATGGATAGAATTAGGAGCTAGGCCCCTATACCAATCCAATGCCTTTCATTTAAAATATAAAACCAATATCCTAATAGCCACATTCTGTACTGTGATATTATGAATGTTGTAAAAGTTGGCTATGTCCTTTATGTGCTCAGGAGTTATAGCTTGGTCTCCTATGTAGTAAAGAACAATTTTGAGGGATGCTAATGGCATACGATCATATTATGGTAAGTTCAAAGGGATTTTTCTATTAAAACCCACAAAATCTCTTTGGTGAATCATGGTAACAAGAGGGGTTGATAAAGATCTTCTTATATAGGTATACTTTATGATTGGCTTAGGAAGATAGCTTCTTATGTAAGGGTGAGTATGGGTGAACCTTGACCTTCTTGCTAAGTTTAAAGGTAATTCAACAAAATCAAAAGGAATACCTAAAAAATTTGATCTTGTAGTCACCTTTGGCATGAAAGACAACTACTGCTCTACCACCAAATAGTTGGGTATTCTTTAGAGTCACCAGATGCTGAAGGATGAATGCTACCACTACTGTGAAATGATCAAAATTGCATCCAATTTGACCAATATTTCATGAAAATTAAAATGAAATGGTAGTGGTCCCATTACGCATGCCATAATTATTATAGCTTGGAATTGTACCCTTGTGAGAGAGTTCTTCAGGGTCCCTTACTTCCAGCTATAAGCATGGGGACAACCTTAGGATGTGGGTATCGTATGGTGAGGTTAAACCTCTAGGTTTTGTTATGAAGCTAGTTCCTCAAGTGCTTCACTTTAGCTCTTGATTTTACACTAAAATATACTATCTACTAAGGAAAAGGGGTAAGAGGATGACTGAAAATAAAATTTAAGCTAAGGGAAGTGATGCCCTAAAAGAAGTGATCCACTTGGTCTAGGAAAAGAGCCAACTATTGATGAATCTAAATAGGACATAGGCTATTTTGGTTCTGTCTCAAGGAAATAGACATGGAGCTTTTATGTGGAGGTTGGAAAGAAGCCTTACACTTTGAAGGATAACAAAATATATCTAAGGGAGACACTATGAACTAGTAATACTTTAAATGAGCTCAACATATAGATACTTCATGCAATCTTGCAAAAAATTGAGAGAACTAAAAGCAAGGTATTGGAAGAAATCGTAGGTGATGAATAACAATCATACATTTTATAAAATGAAACAAAATGTGTACACTTATTTTAAACAAAAATAGAAAATTCTTCCTTGTATTTCTTCAAAAGAGTCTTTTACAAAGCAATTCCTATAGAGTAATTCTATAGCCAACTCAGGGATCATTTTCTTGGCTCTAAGGCCTCTATTTATATATAAAATGGGGAAGAGAGAAGAAGTCACCAATGGTGGTAACTTTGATGTTTTACTTTCTTTATCTCCCTAAATGCCTTGCTCAGGATCACCTGACAATCCTATCAAGCCCCTCCCATCTTTGACTTTCTTTGGTGCATCTAAAAAGTAATGTTATTAGTAGATAGAATGTTTTTTCTTGGCATGATGCATTTAAGCATCAAATGATGATTGTGAGCAGTGAACCATGGTAGATGAGATCCTTCATAACTTCCAGCTACCAATCACTCAGACTCTCCCATGTTTATTAAAAATCCTTATGCCACTTATCCTTTACTGATTTGGCCTTTCTACTCAAGTTACACCACGTGGTAGTCTTCCATTCATTGCATCATGATTCTCACATTGATGGACCAAGCTTAAGTCAAACCCTTTGAGAATCCTAATTTACTCTACGCAGAGTAATTCAAGTTCTTTGGCCTCTCCAAATTTAGACTTTCCTAAATCCTTCACTTATAAATCCTTTTAAGTAGAGTACTTGGAGAAACCTGATTTACTCTATGCAGAGTAATTTGGGTTCTTTAATCCTACTTACATTGAGCTTGTCCATCTTAAATTCTTCTTATTTTGTTGTTTCCAAAGCCTTAAGACTTCAAGTTTTTCAAACCTAATTACTTTCAATGGCTAGTCACTTATCTTGATTTTGACATCTATTGGCCTATCATTTCCTTTGGACACTTGGTCTCGGGCTTCCTTCTCAGCTTATTTCTTTCAGGCAAATCTCCTAAAGTAATTTATTCAATTAATTTGTTTGAAGGAATTCTTTCAAACTTTTTATCTACATCTATCTTTGAAATTACCCTTTGAGCTTTTCACAATGGAATTTCTTGAAGGGTCAGAGACCCTTTGGGATTTTTGCATGTCCCTTCAAACTCTCATGAATGATCCTCTTGAAGTTAAAGATACCCTTTGGGAATTTTGAAATGGTCCCTCTAAAGGGTAAAACACCCTTTGGGAAAATTGCAACTATCGACTTGGAGAAGAAAAATCCCTTAAAAAAATTTGAAATGTACCTTTGGAAAAGTTTATTGGTCCCTTTAAGAACCTGAGAAGCACCATTTTTCAAGACCAAATCAGGTTTTTCAAGCCCCTTTACTTATTTCAGGCTTCTTACTACTCACAACTTATGAAGTAATCAAGTAGTGCCCTTTGGAGAACCTAAATTACACTATCTATGAGTAATTTAGGTTTATAAACTCGAATTACTTATACTTATAAAACATTTAGAATCTAAGCACTGTTGGAAACCTAATTTGCATTGTGCCTTAAAAAACCCAAAGTTGTCACTATTGGAAAACCTGAAGTCCTCCCGAAGACTTACCATTTTCTTTCCTGAAAGCTCCTTTTTTCATACTTAGGCAAACATTGATATGTGGGCCAAAAAATGGCCAATAGGTCCAAAATAATAATATGGGCAGTAAACATTTTGTGTATACATGCCCCATGATGGGTGCCAAAAATTGTTGGCATGAAAATTTGTTAGGGGATAAGTTATTATATTCACATCAATAGTGTAGGGAACGAATTCCCTATCCTATTGTAAGGCGGATCTACCTTTATTGAAAGCCAAAAAAAGTTACCGAAAATGAAATATTTACAAACAAAAAGGGGTAAATCATGGGGTAGTAATTTTAATCTAAAATTATGAAAATGAATTTTTGGCAAGAAATATTTAGAGAGAGAAAGAGAAGGAATATTTTAGACAATAAATTCATCAACTTAAATACTAAGACTTGACAAAGGCATCAGAGGATAAAATGACGTCAAAAGGGGAAATTTATTTGATTCAATGGGTTGAAAAGACATATTCATATCCTTGAGAATATGAAATATACACTGAAACGATACCTAGCATTGATAACAAAAATAAGTAACCATCAGTATTTTCTAACAAAAAAATAAAAATATTGTTTCTGTTCCCACTGAGATTTCACTTATATTTTAAATGTCAATTACAATTCTAGACAAAATTTATAACATAATTTCTTGGCCTTAGCAATTAAAATATGGTAATAATAGCAATTCAAAAGTGAGGATTAAGTACATTTAATTAAGTAAATATATGTAATTCAAAATGAATCCCTAACACAAGTTTATAAGAACCTCTTTGTATTTATATTCATGGAGAATAAAATCTAATATCCATTTACAAAAAATCTTTACCCAAATTATCTATTCAAAACCATTATTAACATGGTTTAGCTTGTATTTATAGGCTATATAGGTGGTTATGGTGCATAATCATCTTTTTTACTATTTTTAGAAGTTATAAAAATATCAACAACAAAGTATAGTTTTAAAGGATGTAAAAGTGTTTTGACATTTATACACTACTTATAAAAGTATATCATCAATTTACACAACTTGAATAAGCAAGCTAACAAAATTATAAGAGACACAATTTGTAAAAGTAAAAACATATATTTGCAATGGGAAATACAATGTGATAATTCAAGCTAGATACAAAAAGAAGTGTGACAAGAAAGCTTTGGAATCAAAAGATTGGATAGAATTTGATGAAGATAATTTTGGTACTTGTTAATGCTAGGAATGACCTCAATATTTTTATTTATTTGTTGATAACTCCTTTATTTTAGAAAGTCATCAAATCTCTATAGAAATACTCTTATCAAATGTTTGTCAAGACCATCTATATACCTTATGCAATATCCACTAAGCAGTTCAAACCTCTTATTTTCTAAAACATTTTTTGAAGTTTGTTTATCATCAAATCAAGATTATCTACATTGACTTGATATTTGTCTAATTGATGAAGTACTTCATGATCAAATGAATACATGGGATTTAGAACTTCTTGAATATGCTTTTTAAATTCTCTAACCACAACTTCTATTGAAATAAGATTCCAATTTTGATCCCTATCATTGATAAAAGGACATTTCAACCTTTTGAATTATGCATCAATTTTTATCATTATGTCACTCCCAAGTGACCTTGCACCGTTGAAAATTTTTACATGTTCTTGAAGTGATTAGATTCTAAATTTTATGACCCAAAGGAACTCAATCTGATAAATGCTTTTATTATTGAATCCTTCATCAGTAAGATTATGAGAGGGAAATTTTGATATTTCAATGAATTTAGGGGTGAAATTTTTGTAATTATGTATTTATTCCATATACTTTTTTCTTTTTTTGTTTCATATTCACATTCTAACTAGACTTCAAAAACTATTGTCACTATAATGAGAAATTTTGAAAATCCTTGATCAGTGATCTTGTCGATCCAATATTTTACTACATTACCCATTTGGCATATTTATTTTATTTTTTCCAATGTTTCAACATGAAAACTTGACAAAATAATTATTGGCTGAACTATTCTAATCAATCTCTATATTACTAAATTCAGTTGCTCCACTTTTTCTTTAAATACATTTTCATTTCTTTATCTTTGTCCATTTTTTTAAAAATAGTGTCAATTGCCAGCTACACATTTTCTTTCATTTCTTCTCTAGTATATTTCCCCAAATCAACTCTTGATACTTGATAGTCCTCAACTTTGATCTTTGATTTAACTTTTTCAACTATAGAAATTACCACATCTGCATACTTTGCTCCTCTTTTATCTGTTACTATTCATGAGATGGTTCTTGATTTTATTGATCATTTTGAAAAAGGAATTGGAATTGTTAGAGTACCAAAATAAATCTTCTCAAGTTCAACAATTTTTATTTTTTATTTACCACTATGGACAACCAATCTGACATTATTGTTCTTAAATAAGGAGGTGAGATAAAATTTGATATTTGTGGGGCCAACATTTATAGGGAAAAAGGTGTTATTTCAATTTTTACACCTTGAAAATATGCTTCTCCTTGTTTTTTATTACTAATTATATCAATTGGATTTCATAGAGATGAAATAACATGTATATCAGGATTTCATGGAGAAGAATAAATAAGAGTGATTTATTATATTGGGGAAACACATGATATAGGGAGTAACATGTCATTAGAAGTAAGGAATTACTGAGTTTTATTTTCTACAAGATCTTAAGACTGTAGGAAGCTATCAATAGGAACTTCTTGGGAAATTATGCGATTAGGAGAAGAGGAGAGATTTTCACCTAACATTTTTATCTTGGTATTTAGAACTCTTCATGATGGAATATCTTTTTGAATAGTTTTTTGTTCTTGTGCTTATTATATCACCAATAGTTCTTTACTTAGACTTGCTTCATTGGCTTTCTCTATTTCAACATGTTTCTATTTATATAAACCAAATTCATCTTCATTAGGAGGTGTATGGAAATAAATATTACCAACATCAATTACTTTACTTCTTAACCACTTGAGAGTCCTTTCAAGCACTGCCCTTATTCTACTTCTAAATGAAGTAGATTATTTCTTATTTGAATGAACTACAAGTAGTGATTTTATTGTAATAGTCTCATTTCAAAAAATGGGATCCAACATGACCTCATCATCTACCAGCTACTTTAAGATTTTTTTATGCCAAATTTGACTATTTGTTTCATAGTAAACTATGAATAGTCACTAATTCTAACAATTTTTTCATTATCACAATCCATCCAATAATATTCAAAATGTGAGAGATGTTGAAATGAGGACCCAATATTTTGTTCAATCAAACCCCTTATATCAAATATAAAATTGCTTTCAAAAGTTTTTGGATTTCAACGGGACATATATTACTCCAATGTTATAGATTTCATTAATGATGGAAAAGTGTACCTACTAATAGAAATTAGAAATTTGACCTCTGATCTATGTCTACCTATCAAAAACTTATGTGTTTCAACAAGTTGTAACACTAGTTCCATTAATGACCACTTATCATGGACATACCATGGAAACATGTATGAAGGAATTTAAAAACTACTGATCCTCAAATAACTAAAAGTTAAGAGTTGTATGAACCAAATTCCCAATTTGATTATTTATATGGTAGCTACAACTGATATCCTTGTGTTGAATTTTTTTTCTCAAATAACTAAATGAAACATTTAAGGAAAATAACATTTACTCTTCATGAAGTGTCAATTGATTTATTTCATTGCAAGTTAGGGATATAAATCATATACTTCTCTTTTTCCAAAGTCACCCACCATAAGCAATCCATAAAAATATATTTAACTATAAATAATATATACGAGATAGGAAGTCATATAATTTTTTTATGCGACCCTTACCTCTATTAGTTATTTATGAATTTCATCATTCAATATTTTTCCCTAATTGAAATATTGCCTATTCTTATGAATGATCCAAATGAACATGTACATCCTTGTCTAAATGTTTTTAGCTATTGGGCTCCCCAATATTATATATAATAGTGTTATTATATCATTTATTTCATTCTTGGAGTCAGATATTACAATATTCTTTGGGATTCATATAGAAAAGTGTCTTGGTTTGATTAACCATTTATTGTTGACTTTTTTAGCACATGAGACATTATTAGCATCCCAAAAACTTTGAGATGAATTAAGAGTTAAATACACAAAATACTATCTATCTGAAAGTTGCAACATACTATGTATGTAATTCAGAGACAAGCTCACCAATGATTCACCTTGTGGATCTCTCACTTACCTTATTTTCAAATTATAGTGCTTTGTGATGAGCAAATCCAATTCAAAATATTGCATTAAAATTGAAAAGGTTGCAACTTATGCCAATCGGATGTCAAAAATGCTTTAACCAAACTCAATTTTGAGTACTACATTCATTCTCTCCCAAAGTTCACCTAAGTCAATATGACCTAGATCAATATCTAAAATATTCTCCACATTGGATTCCAATGGTAAAGAAGGCATTACTCCTTGAAACTGGTACTTCATGTTTTCTACTTATTTTCTTTAAATAGTTTCAATCATTTTAATTTCCTACTTATTTATTCTAAATGATAACTTCTCACCAAAATAATTCAATCAAAACCCTTGAGTTTTTATGAAATGCTTCATATTTTTTTATGAGATTGCAACATAATTGTGAGGAAACATGACAACCATTTGAAAAAATGCCTCCAAGAACTAGGCCATTTTTTTAAATTCACAATTGCTATAGAGCTTCTTTAATATCCCCATATGTATTTAATCACCATGCTTAATCACCTCTTTTTTTAATATATAACCATATGGATTCAATTTTTTAACATAAGAAGAAGCAATAATAAAATTTTATTTGAAGCTTTTCAACCTACATGAATGGCATCATTGTAAGGCATCTTCTTGCAGGTAGAAACAAAAAGGAATTTGGTTGTCTTGTTTGATTTTCACCTTATAAACCCCTATGGTGTCGTATAATTTCATATCTCATGTGGTATAAATATATAAAATATTTTACCTACTTCTTTATTTTTTAATTTTTTACCTCTCTTAACACATTTTCACTATACAATTTCATTTTGTAGGGGAAAGAAATTATTCCTATTTTTTATTTTGCATTGTTTCTCATGGTGTCATATGGCCATATGGATATTTTTTGGTGAGCATAAAGAATAAAATATTTTAAAAAAGAAACACATCTCTCTCCTTATATTGTACAGTTCCAAATGATAACAAAAATAAATTTGACCTTCTTCTTTTCTCTTTTATTTATCTTTTTCTCCATATGAGATGGTTGTACGGCCTCACCTGGTGACTAGAAACAAACAAAAGAAAATATCATTGCTCTTTTTTTGTATATATACCCCTCTCCTTGGGCCATATAACCTCTATATGTAGCTAGGTAGATAAAATTGTTTTATTTTTTCGTCTATTTTATTGATTTCCCCTATGATTTTGGTGTTGTACAGATCCACTTTTAAGGAAAAATAAAATGAAATTTGATCAAGTTACTTTGCCTCTTGGTTGTAAATACTTTTCAGAGATCTTGAATGTGATTTAGGTTTTTGATAACTATTTTGAAAGTTTTGGGGAAGAAGAAACTTCATTTGCATGACTCAGGGAAATATCCATGATAATTGCATGACACTAGGATTTAAAAAGTGAATTATATATTTTAATTAAAATAAGTAAAAAATATTTTAATTACATTTATTAATTTTTTATTTTATAATTACACTACATGCAAAGGTGAAAATATAAAATTGCATGACTTGAAAAAGTGTTTTGGTAATTTAGTGCAACTTAGGGAAAAATATAAAGCACTTGCACATCTTGAAAGTAGTTAATTAAAATTTTACACAGTTGTAGGAGAAGTTGAAAGTTTTTTACATGGCACATAAACTTCAAAGTGGATTTACATGGTTTGGGAAATAAGATGTTTTGCTCATAATTTTTATTTTTAATTAAATTAATTAAATGATAAAAAATAATGAATTAATTTTTAATTTTTCAAAATTGAAAATTTTAGATCCAAACCAAAATTAGTCAAAAATTAATTCAATTTTTGCTAAATTTTTAAATATTAAAAAAATGTGACAACACCTAGACAAACCAAATAAACATGGGATAAAGTTGCACATTTAAAAGAAAAATAAGATGCTTCAGTCATCTTCAACATAAAACATAATAATTTTTAACACCTTCAAGAAGTCAACATGAGTGAATAGTGATTCATATATATATACCTTTGAGGTTTTTGATAATATGAGTAACTTTCATGATTTGAATTTCTAAAAGGTGTTTCATTTCATTCCTTCATTAGGTTGGGGAGGGCGGCATGGATCCACTCAAAGCTTTTATTATTTTCTATCAAGGTGTAAAATCATGCGATAGATGTTACCCAAGTCACCCTTTCTTAGGTGACAACATTTGGTTTTATTGAGATATTTAGATTCACCTTCACTTTTTATTTTAATTTTATTTAATCCATGAGGGTTGGAAACCTTTATATCCAAGGTATAGGGATTAATTCAAAAAACTCTTACAACAAAGGCTTCTCCTTCTACTATTTTAATTACCTCAATGTAACATTTTAACACTTTAAAGTAAAATGTTGACCTCATTTGACTAATAAAACCATTCTTAATTCATTTTTTGATTCTTAAAGTAGTTGTCTCATTCTAACTTGAAGATGTGAAATAGTCTACTAGGGTATTTGGATATATAAGGTAAATTCATACTTTCCCAAATTTTAACAATTTTCAATGGATTCCTTACTTATTCAAAAAAATGAAAAGCATCCATGGTTTTAGTGCAATGGAATTCAAGTAAAAATTAACTCAAGAAATTAATAAACTATGAAAGTTATGAAAAGGACTTATATTTTACATGTTATTCAAAAAAATTATATAGAGAACTCCAAATATTTACAAAATAAAACCAACAAACATGCAAAACAAGGAACAATAATACAATGATGCAATGAGAAAGAAAGAAAATGAACCAGTAGAAAATAGACTAATATAATCATATACCAACTCCAAGCTAAAAATTACAGTCACTCCATTATGGATGTGGATGTGACAGTTGGGAAGTAGTGATTTAATAAATACACATTCATAGGTAGAGAGACATCCTTTCATAAAAAAATACTTCAATTGAAAAGTGTTGTGTCCTAATATTTCAAATAATAGATAAAGATAAATCCATAGAGAGTCTAATTTTTAATGATGTCCTCTATTTTCATGAAAATTATTTATCCCATAATAAGACCAGGTTTTAAATTATGAAAACCTTAAATTTAGACTCTTTTTAAACATCTATTTGTAGAAACCTTAAATTGGCCACTGATAACCTCTAACCAGATTTTTGACCAATTTCCACCCAAAATACACAATTCGGCCTAAAAACACTAAAACATGCTAAAAGATGTGAAATTGACATATTCAAATGCTGATTTTGGCCATGGTATCCCTAAATGGGGAAATGTAATTTATGAGCTATCTAACTTTGATCAGATCATTTTGAGTCAAAATGCCAATTTGCACCTAGGTGATCTGGATTGCTCTTTCCTATCAAATCTCTTACACAAGATGTGTGCATTTGTTATTTTCTATTGGTAACATCCTAAATGTGATAATGGTTCCAACACATCTGACATGGACTTCCAATTCCAATCCAGTCAAAATTTAGACCAATAACAAGGCATTTTGATTAATTTGAGTAATTTGTGCACAAAGTGCTTAATCATTCTTAAGAGATAATTAACCCAAATCAAGGCCTAATCAAGAATTCTATGGAAACTTGTTGAAAAATTATTTTTGTAAATGAATATTAAATATCTACATCATTAGGTGACCTCATTTCTTGGGAAGACATCCCTAGGCCATAAATTCCATAAATATCAGGATTCATGCCCTCCATGCCTCATCAATGCCTTCCATGATGCCCTCCATGCCTCTTAATTGCCCCTTCTTCCAATGTCATGATGAGGATAATTTAAACTTAATTTCAAAAATTGAATTAATCCTCAACCACACATCTCAATCTTGAGATAGACGGTTGAGGTTGATTCTGATGAAATCTAAAAATCTATAAATAAGAGGCCTCACAACATCATTTCTAAGATCAATTTGTGCAAAGTTATAATGTAGGATTGGTTATAAAAGCTTAATGAAACTAGTGTTACCATGACAAATTGATTCCAAGCCAAATTCAAAGGTTCCAAGGATAGATGGAGGTATCCAAGCTTCTATTGCCAAGGAATTCATGAGCACAAGTCGAGCAAGCCACCAATATAAAGGCATTTAGAGCATCCAAGGAAGGTGAAGGAATTATTGTGTTTTCATTCCTTGTTTTTTAGTTATGTTTATTATTTGTTTTTCTTAACTAAGCTCTCCCTAGTGTCTAGGCCTAAAGATTTTATGTTATTAGTGTGTTTCTTTCATTTTATTTTCATTTTGGAACTAACACCATATGAACCATCCTCTTTTGAGTCAATTTCCTAGATCCACATAATGGCATGCAAGGTGAGACTAGATGCATCCTACACATGAAGAAGATCATTTTTCCACTCTAAAATATTCATTTGAGCCTTTCAAACTCTTGAAAATTTATTTTCTAACTTTATTTTGCTATTTTTGTTTGCCACAGTTTTTACATAGTAACCAACATTGACAAGAATACTAACATCAGTTACCTACTTAACTGATGTCAGTTAGTAAAACTGACATTGGTTAGATCTTTGTTAGCCAAAGTAATCGATGCTAGTGGTAGTAATCGATGTCAGTCACTGTGTTTTTCCAAAAACATAGACTCAAGAGCTACTTTTTCAAAGTTCATTATTTCAAGCTAAAAAGAGATTCAAAGCTAAAGGATATGCTAACAATTTTGATACAGGACCAAGCTGGATATTTTTTCAAAACATGTTTTAATGACCTTTTCATACTTAAAAATCAATTAGAAACCTTGTTTTGGTGTTTAATAAAGGACTTATATGTTTTGGTGAATGTTTTCAAAGTTTGCAACTAAGACCAAGGGATCATATGAACACCACCAAATCTTTCATTTTGGGTTTAAAATTGAACACACTTATCAATTATTATTTACAATAGTTGTTTAATCAAATTTTTGTTTGTCAAAAAGAGGAATGTTATGTGTATGCTCTTCCATTTGTCTGCTATAGGGAACCCTTGGAATCAAAAATACCATTCCTATTACAAGTAGCCTAGTCTAAAGCTTAGAAAGAATTCCATCTAAAACACTCCCCAAAAACTCATCAAAGTTTAGGTGACCTTGAAAATGACCCTAAAGTCTTTCTATGTTCATGATTTATTTATTCTTATGCATCTTGACTTGTGAGGGGGACGTCATTACCTCCAATGAGTTCTTTAGGGAAGCTTTAACCTGGGTTTTTACCTTGCAACATTGACTTTACTTACTCCTCTGGAGTTGCACATGGGACGTATCTGCATTTGGACATCACACTACACTGAATGAACATCTAGATGTAGTGGTTGTCAAAAGGACTAGACCTTTTTATAACTAGCCAATGCCGTGGTCACCCAATTTCTATGCTTGTCTTTTGCATTGTTTGATGTGAAAGTCATTGTGTAATTGATTCCCCTAGAGGCATTTGAAACTTGCTAGTTTAGTCAACCCCACATTGCCATACCCTTTCTAGGATTTGGATGATTATACTTAGTGTATTTTTGGATCATTTTCTCATTTGGTATGTTTTGAGACTAAAACTTATTTATTCATAAAGCCATGTCAAAACCAGTTTGTCTATACGTCACTCTTTTGTCTAAAGAGGTGTTATGCTAGCCATTTTATACCACACTTGTACCTTGAAATTTTTGCTAAACTTGTTTGTGTGTGTGTCATTTTTGTAGAGGGTAGCGTTATTCTACCAAAATCATGTCAAACCATTTTGCCTTTGAGTATTTGAAACATAACATTGACCACATCATTCGAGCATGCTTACACCATTAGGCTACTCAATTTGTTTCAAGACTAGTTTTCCTTATGCCAAAAACTATTTGTTTCAAACCATATCATATATACCATTTGGACCTTTGTCTTGTACTATCATGATGTCCAATCTTGTCTAGCTTATTTAGTCAAATCCTCATTTTTAGCATTGAGTTTTCAATTAGCCTTATCAAGTTTAGATCTAAACATTAATTGATTTCTATTTAGGCCTCAATTCATGAGGTTGATACATAGATCTTTCTCTTTTATGTTGCATAACTTTGGTTAATCGATTACCCAAATTTGAAAACTATTGATGGTTTGTTTGTTTAAATCCTATCATCATTATTTGTGTCTTTATTTGGGATAACATAGCCTTTCTCAAAGAGCCTTTTGTCTTATGTCTTATGCCAATTGATCATGTTTATGTTTAATTTTATGTGTCAAGTCTATGTCAAAGTTGTTTTCAAACTTTTTAGATTAAATCAAATCACACCATGTCTATTTGTTTGAGCCTAGCTTTTGACTCCGTGTTTGGACAAAAGACTTAGAAACTCAACTTTTCCATTTCCTAGTTTAGACCTTATTTAGAACACTTTGACCTAGACCTTTGACATGCTAGTTTTTATTCAAACACTTGACCTTTTATGTGTATGACATTTGATGTTAGGCTATTTTATGCCAAGTCTTAACACAAACCATTTTGGAGGTACAACTCCACTTTCAAACCACATTGGAGATACAACTCCACCCCTTTGACCAAGTTAGACCAAGTTTGAACCATTTGTCCTTTGGACATATTTTTTTAGAGTTTGTATAACTCTAAGACTTTTTTTTTTGAGCTTTCATCATTTACATGGATATGTCTCACTACACTTATGGTGAAATCACATACAATCCAACGTATGATAGAATGGTTGCACAAAATCCCACTAGGAACCCCTATAGAGAAATATTTTCTAATGAGTTTTATTATTCTCCCTACAATACTCCATATGGGGAGCATAGTCAAAATCCACAAAATCCAAATTGAGACCTTGATTGGCATGAAGAGGCTTGTGAGGAATACTTTGAAGACCCAATTATAGATAATGTTGTTTGGGATACAAATCCATACCCTCTTTGCAATAATTAATACGTGGAACACAGTTAAGAACTAGCTTATGATCCAACTCCAGATTAGAATGATCTGGTTTATGAGGAAGACTTGGATGCTTTTGCCTATGCAAGTAATCAAGTTTCACATCCTTTTATTATCTGATCATCGATTACTCATAACCCTCATTTGGATTATACAAGCGATCAAGCTCTACAATATCCAAGGAATACCATTACCATTCTTAGACCTAGTACTTTGGTTTGTGTGAGCAACTAAGCTCCACAAATCCCAACCATTTCTATACCAGGACCTCATCCTTTGGTTTATGTAAGAAGTCAAGCTCAACAAAACCCCTTCATCATTCAAAGACCTAGTCCTTTGGCTTATACGAGCAATAAATCCCCATAATGTCCTATCATTACCATCTCAGGACTTTGTCATTTGGCTCATGAAAGAAATTATTCTCCCCAATGCCCTACCATTATCCAACCATAGGCCATTCTTCCTCCAATACCTATCTCAACCATACCTCAATTGATCTAAGATTTATAAGACCAATTTGTGTTCAAAATTGGTATTGTCCAACTCATTGGAAACTAGGCCAAGAGAATCAACCAATCCAAGATGTTTCTATTGAATCAACCATTTGTGATAAGTCAACATATGATAAATTGCCTATTGATCCTATACCAATTGTCAAGGAGTCTCACTTTAATGAGTTAGTCTTTGCTAAGTCACTTCTTAATGATTATAACTACCTTTGGGAAAATCATTACCTTGACTATGTGCCTATTTTTCAAGAGCCTCCTATTGAAAAGCTAGTCTTTAAGGAGTTGTCTCTTGACCTTTTTCCCATCCTAGAGGAGTCTCACTTTGACAAACCAATTTTTTTGGAGCCCATTATGCCATCACAAACTATTACTTATCTAATACCAAATATTAAAAAAGACATCAATATAATAGAGTACCCATCAGATGACGAATTAAATTTAGAGTTAGGTTCTATTCTTGAACCAACATTAGATTTAACATCAAAATCAATCTCAACATCAAATTTAGAGTCCCTTGAGTTAGAATCAAATTCAGAAGAAGAATATGTTCATGGTTATTACAACATTGGTTATGCATGCCTTACAAATCAATTTGAATACATTTGTGATCCTTATATAGTTTTTGAGGATGAGTACTTTAGCTTCGACACAAATTATCCTAGAATCTTCTATGAGGATTGTGTAGCCTCTCCCCATTCCATTACCATTTCATAGGCCATTACCATCAACCAAAATAACCATATTATTGACATTCCATCTCCCACAAGTGTCGATTAGGATAGATAGAATCACACTTTGTTGAATTACATCTATGACAACATAGCAGTTGAAGAAGAGCAAGGTGGCCAAGACAACATTCATGTATCAGAAGAATATTATCCTAGTGAAACCTTTTTGAAGGTGCTAAGGGACAATTGAAGTCAAAACTCAGCATCTTCTAGTGAAACTTTTTTGGAAGCACTAAAATATAATCAAAGTCAAACACCAACATTCCTTAGTGGAACATTCTCAGAGGTGATATAGGAAAATCAAGACAACTTCATTGGTGAAAACTTTATTGAGGCACCAATAGCTAAGCACAAAAGTTATTCACTACTTGATGAAGACAAAATAAAAGATCAAATCAAAATAGCTTCCAATCTATAGCCTAATTAGATGGTAACTACTCTCAATATCAAACAACAACAAAATTTGGTGGTCCTATCAAGAGAACAAGTCTTTGGCCCTGCCACAACCAAAGTTATGTTGAATCTGACATCAACAACATTACATGTGACTGAAAGTCTTGATCTTCATTTGTTTCCCCACCGTTCCACATTTCATTATCATCTACCATTCCATTTCACAATCAAACCCACCATCCATTATTTGTCATTGTTTACCATCCATGGCCACACTTTCCTTTGTAGAGGCTACAAAGATACCTTGTCTCAATTTTTGAAGGAATCAAAATTAATGACCAAATAAGATCACAAAATCATTCTTAGCAACCAAATCTGTAGGCCATTTTTGACAAAGTAGCTATTTAGATGAGGTGTGGGATATCAATTAACATGATCAAGTATTCTATTTATATCATTTGTTGATTAGGATGTACATCTCCCCATTAACAAGAATAACAAAATAAAAAACCACACCTAGGCCAACAACATGTACCATACCATTTCACATTGCCATGTCATTGCCATTGTTATATATGCTTATTTACCATTATTGTAGATCTCATCCATTTACCCCATCACTTGGTAATAACCCTCTTACCATTTTATCCAATTTATCAAACCATCATTATCTTAAAGTAATTTCATTCCATCCTATTATTCCATTCCTATCTAGACCAAAGCCTGATTTTAGTCATCCTACCCAATCTTATTTTGATCTTGGTTAATTTGGTTCTTCCCACACCTTTTGTGAGATAATTCTAATCAAGTTTCAATAATCAATATAATCTATGTTTTAATGACAGTTTATGAAAGTAGTGTGATAGTTGATTTATCAAGATATCTTTCATCCTGTATCCACATTTGTTTATGTGAACCTGATTATAACTGCCTATGGGTAAATCAATGTCTCACTAGTCTTGCCACTAATTATAACTGCCTATGGGTAAATTAGTATCATTGACCTATGCCTTTGTATCCTAGTTATAACTTCCTATAGGAAAACTAGGGGAAACACTTGTTTATCATGCATTGCCACATCACCATGCCATCATTGCTTTCATTTGACTGGCCATATGCCAGATTTGAGAACTTGTTAGGACCTAGTTGGTTTTTCTCCACCTTTTGTGTGGATGGAATTACTATGATTTGAGGTCATTTTAGGACTGTTTTGGTCATGCTCAATTCATGTTGAGGTCACCTCAGTCCCCCTTTATTTACGCTCTCATCATTTTGTGAGCAACCTAAGCCAAACGCTCTTACCATTTTGTGAGCAAGTATCTTGTCATTCTATAATGAGTTAAGATACCTCAAAATGCCAAAAACATTCATAAAATTTCAAAAATAAAAATAAAAATATTTGTCCTATCTAAGCCTAGTTAGTTATCCTTGATCCACCTTAATAGGGCATTATCATTGTTAAGATGCTTTCTTTTGATTTTGTTTTTAGGCTTTTTATTTATTTGTTTATTTCAGGTTGTTTTTTATTTTCTATTTATTTGTTTGTTTTTATTTTTATTTATTTCACTTGCCTATTTGTTTATTTTCAACACTATTGCCTTGAATCAATCTATATGTGTTTGTTGGGTGATTCCTCAAGCACATTATTCTTGAATCTATCCATATTCATACGTTAACATTGTCATCATGTTTTTTTATCATTATTTCATTATTTTCAAGTGTTTATTGGATTGAGAATTAGTCCTTATGCATATTTTGTCCAAGTGTTCATGGTGTTTTATCATGAATCCTACCATCACATGCTACAACAAAAATTAGCTTTACGAAGGTCTACAATCGATGGAGCCATAAAAGTTTCTTCTTAGAAGCTTGGCAAATCCTTTCATCCCACCCACCTTGATCAATATAGACTATTAACCATTCTAGTTGTATCATTGTTAATTAGGATGAACATATCCTCATTGGTAGGTACAATTGAGTCATTCACACTGATCAATCTTGTTTTTATATTCATCTCTTTCATCAATTTGCATCCACTCATCTTTAATCTATAGTTCAAGTTATATCCTTGAGTTATGCTTGCTAATCAGCCCTAACTAGGGCACAATCATCTTTAGCCAATCTAGGTCCTCTTAATGATTATAACTACCTATGGGTAAATCATTATTTTAACTTTTATTCCTGATTATAACTTCATTTGGGCAAATCAGCCTCCTTTTTACATCAATGCATCCAGGCATTTTATCATTTGGATTAATATCAACCATGGGTTAATTCCACCTTTCTTCTTGTTTCTTTTCGAGTTGTAATCCATCAATAAATGTGATATCCACTCCCTTGAGGGGGCATCATCATAGGATTCCCAAAACCATTTGGAGCTTTGTTCTTCAACCATCATCTTCTTTGTGGCATACATGCCATTTATCATTCTTTGAGAAGATATTGCTTTTCCTATGGTTTGCAACATCTTCCCAAATAGGGGCAAACTGTAGACACCTAAAATTGGCCACCGATAACATCCAACTAGGATTTTGACCAATTTCCACCCAAAATGCACAATTTGACCTAAAAACACTAAAACATGCTAAAAGATGTGAAACTGACATATTCAAATGTTAATTTTGGCCAGGGTATCCCTAAATAGAGTAATGCAATTTATGGGCTAGCTAACTTTGATCAGATCATTTCGAGTCAAAATGCTAGTTTTGCACTTGGGTGCTTTGGATTACTCTTTCCTATCAAATATCTTACACAAGATGCATGCTTTTGTTATTATTTTTGGTAACATCCTAAATGAGATAATAGTTCTAATGCATCTGACATGGAATTCCAATTCTAATTCAGTCAAATTTTGGACCAATAACAAGGCATTCTAATCAATTTGAGTAATTTGTGCACAAAGTGCTTAATCATGATTAAGAGCTAATTAACCCAAATCAAGGCTTAATCAAGAATTCTATGGAAACTTATTGAAAACTTATTTTTGGAAATGAATATTGAATATCTACATCATTAGGTGATGTCATTTCTTGGGAAGACATCCTTAGGCCATAAATGCCACAAATATCAGGATTCATGCCCTCCATGCCTCATCAATGCCTTCCATAATTCCCTCCATGCCTCTTAATTTCCCCTTATTCCAATGTCGTGATGAGGATAATTATAAACTTAATTACAAAAATTGAATTAATCCTCAACCACACATCTCAATCTTGAGATAGATGATTGAGGTTGATTCTAATCAAATCTAAAAATCCATAAATAGGAGGCCTCACAACATCATTTCTAAGCTTAATTTGTCCAAAGTTATAATGCAATATTAGTTATAAAAGCTTCATGAAACTAGTGTTACCATGCCAAATTGATTCCAAGCTAATCCAAGCCAAAGCCAAAGGTGCCAAGGAGAGATGGAGGTAGCCAAGCTTCCATTGTCAAGGACTTCATGAGCACAAGCTGAGCAAGCCATCACTACAAAGGCATTTGGAACATCAAAGGAAGGTGAAGGAATTATCGTGTTTTCATTCCTTGGTTTTTAGTTGTATTTGTTATTTGATTTTGTTAACTAAGCTCCCCCTAGTCTCTAGGACTAGAGATGTTATGCTATTAGTGTGTTTCTTTCATTTTGTTTTTATTTTATAACTAACACCATACTAACCATCCTCTCTTGAGTCATAATCCTAGATCACACTATTTACTATTCTTGGTGCCTATTGAATTTTTTTCAATGTTTCATTTTGTACATCTTCCATTTGGAGGATGTTCAATAGCCTTGATTGTATCTAGTCATATTATCCCATGTAATCTTGCATGAATTGATAAGTGGGGATATTCAAAGTGATGGAGAACAATGGATGCCACCCATATCAAGGAGTAATTTTGAAGCTTTGAGGGCTTTCTTATGTCTGGTGAGATAAACCCATAGAACATACTTAAACAATGCATGTCAGCGCCTTGGTTTATTTGAAACAAACTTTTTGATGGCATCAACAAGGTTTTTATTTATTGACTCTAAAAATATATTTCCTCTAGGGTAGTAGTTTTAATAAAACTTTGAGGTAATGTTGTGTAAGGAATTCAACTAACTAGAATACATGTCCATTGTCATAGACAAGAGAGAAAGGGTGCCAAACATGGTCCTAATATTTTCTTCAAGGATCACTTACATAGTTGTGTTTTTTTTGTTGTGATTACCTTGATCTATCTGGTGTAATAATCCATAGCTATGAGAAAAAAATTATTTCCTTCAAAATAATTGGGATTGAAGAAACCAGTGAAATAAAGCCTCCATTGGGAAAATGGTATGCATTCTATAATTATTTTAGAAGGCATAACTAAATGCATTTCCTTCTATGAACACAATGAACATATTTGGATATGGTAGTCCAATCATACCTATCTCTCTATATCTTGAGAATTGTTGTATTACCTAAAGGGTGGCTACTTCTTAGTTTGTCATGAAAATGTTTCATGATTTCATCAACTTCAGTGCTAGTCATGCATCTAAGATAAATTCCTTCGTAGTTCCTAAAATACATAACTCCTTTATTCATCATGTAATGTGATGCCTTAAATTTTAGGGTTCTCATTTATTCTTGGTTAAGTTTAGGAGGGCATGTCCCATAAAGAAGGTAGTGAATAATATGGTCATACCACTAGTTGAATAATGTTTGAGCTTGATTTACTTGTATCAAAGTGATCTAGGGTCAACTTTAGTGATCAATTAAGTAAGGCTTTGACCTTTTACCATCTTGGTTGTTTTGATATCAATGTCATAATCTTGTAGCTTGACCATCCGCTTGCCTTTACATTTTCCAATTTCATTATGACCCAACATGATTTTTCACTACATGGTCAACCTAAATAGCATGAACCTTGGTGTGAAATATGTAATGTCTGAGCTCTTTCATAGTTTTCACCAATACACATGCATGTTTTTATAGGATGAAATAAATAAACTTTGCATATTTTATGTTCATGCTCATGAAATCAATAGGATATTCTTCATTTCTAATTCTTTCAATGAGCATCACAACTATTATATGCTTTAAGGAAAAATAGTAGATGTGGAGATACTTTGTGAAGTCTAGGATGATCAAGTTTTGGGATTTCATGATGGCATCCTTGATGTCTTGGAGTTTTGATTTAGCTAGAGATTTTTATTCCACCTTTTAATCATGTTCTAACATAAAGTTAATGGGTGTGCCAATTTTAATAAATATAGAAATCAACACAAAGTTAATTTTTCCAAATAAGGATTTCAATACTTTCATGTTATTATTAAGAGGAATTATTTAAATTTCACTAGTTATTTAAGGGTCAATATAGATATGCTCCTTTGTGAATATGTGGCCCATAAGCTTACCTTTGATGAAACCAAAAAACAATATTTTTAGAGGTAAAATCAATAAGAGGCGAGGGTGGGGGGGATGAATTAGTGATGTAAGAAATTCAATTTCAATTCCAAAACTTCAAACTCTTAACCACTCAACATAAGCATTCTTGAAGCATATAAACTATTTATTGCAATGAACAAAGGAAAGTATGAAAAACCAAAGCACATAACAAATAAATTATGTGGGAAAACCTCATGGGGGATAAAAACCACTCTCAATTTTTCAAACAAGTGGACTATAGTCCTATAAGAGATTTAAAAACAAAGGACTTTAGTGAAGCACCCACTTCACAAAGAGCACCAACCCCTAAGTATGAACAAACACCCACCTATCTTATATGTTGAGTACCCACACAACACTTATGATATCAACACATTCATAAATCTGATTGCCTTCCAATCTGATGGAAAAATAATGAATAACAATTCTCTTCAACCCTTCAAACTCTCTCAAGCATTCGTACACAATCAATACATCCAAAATAGCCTTTTGGATCACTCTACACTTCTTCACTCATCCTCAATCTTAAACCCTATAAGAACACTATTAAAACATCATAAATATGACAAATAGGTCACACACATATTCATCACATTGATGTACTCTTCCATTTTTCCACCAAGCACACTCATACTTCTCTTTTCTTTGCTTGTCAACTCTAGAAACCTTTATCTTTGTTTATGCTCTTTATAAAACCTTCATGATCACCACCGTCTTCATCAGACACCAGACATTCCTTAAACCTTAAGTATTTTTTTATACTTATAACAAGATCAAAACCATCTACATAGGTTATCCATACCTTTGATAAATCACCCTTAAGGAATAACACCTTTCAATTAGGCCTATGTAGCCCTTTTAGGTCCATAAAGACCTATTCATCCCTTTAACACTTCACCAAGAAAAATTAGAAGCATAAGACCACTTAAAATAACATAGCTCCATGACACATGACCCTAAAACACCCTCAATTTATTACATTTATCACTACACACATCTGCATATGCAAAACCTTTCAATCATTTGCCTTGTATATGAAAACACCATGAATGAACCAAAAGTCAAATTTCAAGCAATGGTTAATATTGACGATGGATTGGTAAAACCTCAAAATTCCATAAAGATGATCCTCAAGGAGTATCAAACACTCTCCAGTAGATAATTTACATTGAAACATCCAAACACCATCAAGAAAAACTCAAACATCCTTCTCAGGTCACTTGTAGAAGAAAGTCAAACCCTCAATCAACTTTGAAGCATAATACATGCAAATGTATGACCACTCAAACCTCCAAATCATTTTTAATATATTTCCCATGAAGTTATATACCACTTTCATTTTTAATCCATCATCAAATATATTCATCATAAAAATTTATAAACAAAACATTGCAGATTGGTTTTCCTTTGTAAATTCAAATATTTAAATTCCAACGATCACTTTTTAATGCAAATTTGACTATGAAAACTAGTAAATATGCTAGGGAGAGAAACTTTGAACCATCATAAATTTTGATAGACATAATGTCAATACCTATAATTTGAAACAAATTATCTAGTCACAAATATGAACAAACCCATGTGACCACTTTCTTATGACATATTCACACATGTGAATGTTGATGTCATCAATCTGCTTAGGAAATTTTGCCAAGATGACTAGGATAACCTAGACCTTCACAAGACTAATCCAATGAATTAATTTTACTTCCAAAATTAAAATAATCACTCCTTACACCCCATATGACCCATCATATATGGTCAACACATCATCAACATCCCTCATCTTGCCTAACCAAACAAACATTGCAAGGTCCATGCATGATCACTAAGGTGCACTTTGTCATTGACAACCATGCATACATATAAAATCATGGATAATATTAGAAAAATTAGGGAAATAATTGAAAAAAACCTCAATAATATCCCCCTTTGTCATTCATTTCAACACTTTTAAATGTTTTCAAAGCCAACAACAAAGCTATGCACATACTTTTTATCCATCTACAAACACTTTCTCCCCCTTTGACATAATGACAAAGTGGAATTACCTAATGATCCTAAAGAACTGTAAATATTTTCAAAGCCAACATCAAGAAGGTATCTCCATTGATAAATGATAGAAAACTCCCCCTATCATTGTGCATACCATTTCTTACCATGACTACCTCAAGCTGGCTCATTAACAACACTCTTCTTTGACCATGCACTGCTCTATGAAGAAGAAATGAACAATATCAAGAAAATAGGAATAATCAATTATTAAGAACATTGAGAGGGACTCTCCATAAGTCACCTAAACTTGGGCACCCATTGATCACCTTCAGACCATCTCTAACCATGATGAAATTTCATAGTTGCCTTCAAATTTTCTCTCACAAGCCACCCATAAAATGAAGAGTGTACATTAAATCTCTTTATTAAACATATGTAATGCATAAATACAACTAATAAACATATTAGGAGACAACCATACTTTTTTATTTTGACTAAAATGACCAAAAATTACTCTTCTTCACACTAGCCTTACCTAGAGGCCCAATAACCCTGCCTGAACCTTGTAGAGCCTATAAATTTATGTGCATGCACCTTCCTAAATTTAAATTTCATATATAAAGTAAAATAATATTCCCCATATTTCATTCCAATAATCATCATCCAAATCTTCCTCTACACCATAGTTCCTTCATAAATTGACCTACCAATTAACCCTATATTTGCACAAAAGCTCAACCATAAGATAAATTATACATTTACAAATGACTATAAAGTAATTTATAAGCACCCATTTTGAAATTTCAATTTATTAGGTAGCCTCAGACCTCAAATAATTTGGGAAGGTCACTAACCCATATGGTGCAAAACCTAGGGCATCAAAAAAGAAACATGGTCAACTTACCATTTTCTAGTCAATGCTAGATTATAAAAATTCTTTCACACCTAGAGGTCACCAATACATGCCAATAGACCAATTTTTAATTTTTAATCCTTGGTGAAACCATAGAATCATGAACATGGTTTTGTCCTACTAGTCCTTAAGCAGAGACTGTCATACCCGAAAGCCATCAAAATTCTTCAATTTGCCATCAAGAGACCTTCAAATATTTAAACCACCTAGAGCACACTTGTATGAGGTCAAAACACCTTTATATGCCACAAAGTCACCTTAACCATTCATAAATCTTGATTTAACACCTAGAAAACTCATGATTGTACCTATAGATCCTATATATACCCCTGTCACTATGCCAAAACACCTTTAACTAATCATGAAAGCCTTATAACATCTCCTCAACTCCTTTTTAACATGGACACATCAAATCCAACTGGCCTCAACCCTTGTTTGGCCTCATAGACCTCAAATGCATCAATTTTGCATGATGAACACACACTAGGCAATGGACACTGAGCAAAATGGTTAAATTGAATAAATGATCATTAATGACTATTTTGACCAACTAAGCACATCTAAACCCATGGAATACATGTGGACAAGTCTTCTCCACACTCCATATCAGCCTTAACTTCATACTTCATGATTAGGCCTTCTAAACCAAGCATAAAAAATTGAATAAAACTTACTTTTAGGACCAATATCCCTGAACATATTCTTTGAATACTTTCATCACAAACCTTTGGTAAATCACATGAACTATTAGGGACCTGTTACTCTCATGATGACTAAATAACTAAATCAACTCATTTATTAATCTAAAACACTCACATTACAAACACCAATTCCTTTTATGGAAGGAACAACTCTGTATCACAAGCCACTTTGAGGGGGTTGCCTCCTTTGAGACAGGATCAATTACAATAACTCTTTGATGCCATATAAAATCATATGCCCCTATAATTATACTATTTCTTAACTACCCCACTCCATATTCTAATGCATGTGGGATTATTCCATATACTATTATACCCCTCTACATACATTACATTCCATCCCCTTTAAATATGTTTCACCCTCAAAACATGATAAGAAATAGGAGGACCAAATGAAATCCAAACCAAAAATATGTTGAATACTAGATAGAAGTTCTACCATGCATTCATTTATTTTTCCACTTCTTTTGTTTGTGTTGTGATAGAAACATATATAAGAATAAGGTGAACATAAGAACTACAATAAGAGGTGGATGTGCATAAAAATAGATGAGTATAATAACTGCAACTAGAATCTAGAAGTGAGAGTTGAGTAATTAAAGTTGAAGATTGGAAATGATCACCTCAAATATAGAATATGGGTGCACAAAATAGTTGTCCTTGTGAACTAACTAAGGGTACATTCCATCCCCCTTAGCATTATTTCATGGGGGAGGTAGAGCCCCAATTCCCTAATTAGGATCTATGATTGTTAACTTTGGCTCATCTTGGGTCTACTCAAGAATGGTGGTTTCCTAAATGGACTCATTGGAGGAGTGTTTGGACACTTTTGGTGCTTTTATGGTTTATGGGGGTGTTGTTTGGAGACATTTACAATTGATGCAATCTTCAGTGAGTTTGGCTAAACCCACAACTTCCATCATTGTGTGAGGATTGAACGTTTCCACCTCATGTCAAATTATATCATTAAGACCACTGATGAAGCAACATGGGAAGAAGGCATCATAAAAGCCTACATTCTAGTTTACAAGTGCTTCAAATGCTTATTAATATTCTTATATGGTCCCCATTTGATGAAGTTGAGTCAAGGCTATAATGAAACTACCTCTAGATGAAATAAGAGTTCCCATGATTACAATCAAATGGATGTTGGTTTTAACCAAAAATGCATTTATACAATGATATGGGCCAAAATATAATTAGATAGACTCAATGAAAATGCCTAAACTTGACTATAATAAACTCATCTAT
This sequence comes from Torreya grandis, assembly GCA_037957365.1. NCBI lineage: Eukaryota > Viridiplantae > Streptophyta > Pinopsida > Cupressales > Taxaceae > Torreya > Torreya grandis. The sequence goes on along the minus strand of JARHVA010000438.1, from coordinate 5,018,626 downwards.
AATTGATGATTTGACTAACCAATACAACTAGTTGACACCTAATGACATAATAATATGACCAATTTTTTTTTTAAAGAATTGGTGTTTGTAATGTGAGTGTTTCAGATTAATATATGAGTTGATGAGGAGCATGTACCCAAGAATTTCAAGAGAAATGGAGTGTGTGTAGATATAGCTAAGCTAAGAATGTGTTACTCATGTTGAATCTAAGATAAAAAATAGATTATCAAGGAGGAAAGACAAAAAGCCTAGTCATGGATCTGTAGAATGGAGAAGGGAGGGTCATTAAGGAGCATGTAGTGATATGATCTGAGGTCATTTATGGTTGAAGAAGTAAAAATGACATTAAGGGAGGTCAGATGTAGGCTAGATGTTGAGGACATCTCACTATGCCATGAGCTAAAGCAAAGCCATTCAGGGTTGATAGAGCTATATCTTGTCAAGTTGAATGGTAATCCACATTATTTTTGGGCTCTTACAAGATTGATTTTTCCCTTCTCAAAGATTATTGACTGGAAGTTGTAGTGTCCCACCAATTGAGATAAAATATATCTTAATCTTATAACTATAGAGATCCAAATTAGTGATACCAAATCCAAGGTTTCAAATGAGGACAATGGTGAAGGGACTCTATAGAAAAAAAGTGGCATGTAGGGTGTGTGTAGCTCAATGTCGATAAGGAGCTGTAGTAGCTGGATCTACTAAAATTTATTGAATCCAAGAGAGATAAAAGTGCCAATAGGATACCAAAGAGGTCATTATCAGATACACATAATGGAACATATACTAGTGTCAATATCCTCAAATAGGGTGTTATTGTTGAAGGTGATCATCATTGTTGATGTAAGGCAAGGTCTGCATAGGTATGTCATGAGAGGTCTAATCGAGCATCTAAGAATTTTAGAGCCACTTTGAGGTAAAACTTTGAGTTGTGCCTAAATGCCTAATGTGATGAATAAGGTAAATATTATCTAGAAGAGGATATCTATTTAAAACTAATTTACCAAAATTATAGATCAAATTTGTTAAGAATAGATGCATCATGCTGCCAAAAGTCAAGTTGGATGAAGCCCTTAAAACACAATCAATGCCAGATGTTAACAGTGGAAAAGAACATGATTCCAATTAGGTGAAATAAAACATATGACCAATAAATAAAGGAAATTAAAAATAGAATTTTATCATAGATTAACACACCTATCTCGATCCTTCAACATAGTAAGACTATCGATGACTACACCCTATTAGCTAAATTGTTATAAACTATCTTCCAAAGTAGATATTTAAGGTTTTATTGCAATAGAAAAAAAATGGACCTAAATATCACTCTAATACCAATTTTAGGGACCTATTACTCTCATGATAACTAAATAACTGAATCAACTCATATATTAATCTAAAACACTCACATTATAAACACCAATTCCTCTTATGGTAGGAATAACTCTGTATCATGAGCCACTTTGAGGGGGCTATGCCCTTTGAGCTGGCTCAATTACAATAACTCTTTGATGCCATATAACATCATATGCCCCTATAATTATACTATTTATTACCTACTCCACTCCATATTCTAATGCATGTGGGATCATTCCCTATACTATTATACCCCTCTAGGTACATTACATGATTCTGTTTCTCACCTTTAACCAATGACATTCTATTGATTTATAAGAAAGGATATTAAACCCAAGATTTATCTTAGATATTCAAATGTGGATTTTTTCAATGGTTTAGTCATAATATCTATAAGTTGTTCTTTTGTAGGCACATATTCCAACTTAACGCTTTGATTAATTTCTCTCAATAAATGATATCTAATATGAATTTTCTTAGTTTTTGAGTGCATAACAAAATTCTTGGAGATACTAATTACACTAGTATTATCATAATAAATAGGATAAGGTCCATTTTGTCTTACCTTATAATCTTCCAAGGTTTTCTTCATCCACATTACCTAAGTGCAATAAGAAGCAACATCCATATACTCAGCTTTTATAGTTGATAGGGATATGGAGGCTTGCTTCTTGCTTAGCCAAGATACCAAGCATTCACCTATGAAAAAAACACCACCATTGATACTCCTCCTATCATCCACATATCATTCCCAATATGCATAAATTTATGTCATTATATTGAATTCTTTGATCCTAGGGTACCATAAACCATATTCTATGGTTCCCTTGAGATACTTCAAGATCCTTTTGACTGCTTTCAAGTAGGACTCTCTAGGATCAGCTTGCAACCTACCTACAAGGCCTACTACTTACATGATATCAAGCCTAGAAGTATTAGAGTAATAGATACTTCCAATCATGGATCTATACAAGGTTTGATCAACCTTTGGTGAGTCATTATTTTTACATAACTTGCATCTTGTGATCATTGGAGTACTCATTGGCTTACAATCCAACATCTCAAACTTCCTTAGCATATCCTTGATGTATTTTACCTATGAAATGAATATCCCTACATAAATTTGGTTAATATAGAAACATAAAAAGAAATAAATTTCTCTCCTAACATTGACATTTCAAACTCAGTCTAAATAGCATCTGCAAACTCTCTACTCATGTTATCATTTGTAGATCCAAAAACTAAGTCATCAATATAGACTAACATTAGTAATTGATGAGTGCAATTTATATTAATATATAAATTATTTTCAAATGCCCCTGTTTTGAGGCCTTGGCACAATATATACTTGTATAACCTATCATACCAAGCTCTAGGAGCTTGTTTAATACCATATAATTTTTTTTAGTTTATAAACATAGTCATGATTACTTGTCATGGAAAAACCTTTAGGTATCTTAATATATAATTATTCATATAATTTATCATTCAAAAATGTATATTTCACATCCAGTTGGTAAACTTTAAGTCTAATTGAATCCATTATTTCCATAAGAGAAAATGTCTCATCAAAGTCTATCCCTTCAACTTGAGCATATCCTTTACACACTAGTCTAGCCTTATTTCTTGTGACTTATCTTTTCTCATTCATCTTGTTTCGAAATACCCACTTAGTTCCTATCACATTTTTGTCCTTTGGCCTAGGTAACAAATCCCATGTTTCATTATTTACTATTTGATCAAGTTCCTCATCCATTGCACATGTCTAATTTTAATCTTTTCTAGATTTCAAGAATGTTTTGGGTTCGACATAAAATAACAAAGATGTGTTTTATTTATTTGATTGATCAACATTCCCCTTATAATCTAAAACCTTTCATTCACATCTCTACTTACCTGAGAAATTGGATGATCTTTTTGTGTTATCCTAGATGGAACTTTAGTGTCTTGTCTTAACTCTTCATCCTCATCATCTAATTGATTAGATATGTCTTCATTAATTGAATTATGATTCTTTGTAATGTCATTTATCTATAATCTATGCTTCTTGATTTCACTTACCTCTTAAACTCTTGAATTTGATCTTTTAACAACCTTGTGAAGTCTCTTATTGAACCATCTATAAGTAGAACTTATAGTAGAATAACCCAATAAGATGCCCTCATCAAACCTTGAATCAAATTTACCAAGATTTTATTCATCCCTCTTGATAAAAAACTTGCTCCCAAATACTCTAAAATGTTTTCATTTAGTTTCTCTATGTTTATATAGATCATATGGAGTCTTATCACCATTTACTCTAATTTGTCATATATTTAAGACATATACTGATGTATTTTCAGCCTCTTTGATGCAGGGGCATATTTGGTGTGCTCAATAAAGTGTTTTGGAGTCATATTGGTGTATGAAAATTTGAATTTGAGTCCATTATAAGTTTCCCACCTTTTTCTAATTTGAATTTTCAAAGCATATAATGAGTAATTGAGGATGTTTTAATGGGTCTAGATGAGTCTTGGTGTCATGTAATTATTGAAAAATAATGTAATAGACCTTATGATATTATAATAGGTCTTAATAAGTGGTCTTTAGTCATATTTCACGTTTAAATAGTAAGGTGATAGTTTTGTTATTTACCACCCTATGTGGGTTAAGAGCTGATAGATGTTTCTTGAATCAAGAAATGGTTATGAGCTTGTCTTAAAGTATTTTCCCTAATATTAAGATTATATATTATGTGTATGGTAAGTATGAAGGACATAAGGTGATGAAAATATGGTAGACATGACTGTGATGGAAAGGTCTGCTAAGGAAAATGTATGAGGATTGTGTTAGTATACATTTGTTTTGAACTAAAGCTTCAAGAATACAATAGTGAAGGAATTGTTGTGTCAAGTAGAAATTTGGTAATATTTACAGGTTAAGATTTATTTTTTCAAAATTGAGGACAAGAGATTTCATGCTTAATCTGCATATGGTATATTACTTTACTCTGTGGTAGGATGATAACAGAACCCTGAGTTTATTGTTTTATATATGAATAAAGGAATGGATGGTAAAGTTTATATGAGCATTGTGTACTCATAAATAAAATTTTTGGTAAGTTTATTGAAGTTTTCACGTATAATTTTAAGTTTAATTAGAATATACAATCCATAGATAGATTGTGCAAACTAAATACCCTATCATGGGATAATTGCTTGTGATTATGAATATACATGTTTTGTTGTTAAATAATGAGAGTGAAAAATTATTCCTAACATCCATGAATATTTTTATGCATGTGAGTAAGAAAAATATTTGAAATATTAGTGATAATATTATTGGATGTTCAAACACATTTTTGGAATAGACCCCTATTTGGGGAATCATGATTGAATGTGCAGACTGTGTGCTTGATTTCATAAAATAAAGGTCATTATTTCAACTATAATTGTGTTATTAACATACTCTATAGTTTTATATGTTTCAAAGGGAGAATGTTCAAAGAAAATAATAACATTGTTTAGAGATCTGGAGCTAGCACCAAAAACCCCTGTATTCTGTCACAGGTCTTATAGGTTTGAATGGTGACTGTATGTCCTAAATGAAATGGTTCAAGAACTGATAATATAGAGTTTTGAATATATTGAGGTAAGTTTTTGGGATATGATTTAATTTTTATTGAACTTTATGTTATATTTTTATATGCTTTGTGCATCCCTTATAAGCATACAAACTTGTAGTGTTCTATTTACCAATATAGTCAACTTGGTTTTGGGTTAGAAAGAGTGGATAGAGGATTGGAAGAAAATATAAAGTGTGTGAAAGAGTTAATATGGGTCAATATAGACATAATTAAAAAGTTTTGGGGTTTTTAAACCCAATAAAATAAAATATATGCCTTTTAGTGTGCTCTCAACCCTGATAGTGGCCAAGAAACCCTAGATTTAGGGTTTGGAATATTTTGAAATATTTAACCACCCAAAAAGGCTAAATTTTTTTAGTCTTGCATAAATTAACATTATATAACTTATCCAAGTTTTTTTAAGTTGACATGAGTACAAATAGTATATATTTGAGGGATTGAGTGGGTTTAAGCCTAGAAGAGACCTAATGAGATAGGCCAAAGAAGGAAAGGACAAGTGTGTAAGGAGTGAGATTTTATAAAAGGTTTATTAAGATAGATGAGGATAATGGGTGACCAAAAATATTATTATTTCACCTTGGATGTATGTAATTTTCTCAGACAAAGGAGGTTTGCCTATTTGAAGGGTTAATTAGGGAGTCAGGTAAGTCTATAGGGATAGAAATTTGCAAAGGAAGCTTACCTAAATTTTTTTGTGTAGCATAATATTGATAAAGGGTAATTTGAAATATATTTAGTTTTCCATGAAGAGTTTTTTATTGAATATAATAGAGTATTTGTCTTGAAATAGGGTTAGTATCATGTGGAAGCAAGATAATGACTTTTGAGTGAAAAGAAAGGAAATATAATATTAAGGTGGTATGATATGTTTTTAAATAGTGTGTTAAATTGTTTAAAGTTTTTTTTAAACCTTTTTTAATAGGTATTTATGTTTAATTCCTTTGTACAAGATTAGCCTAGTGCTGGCTAAGGGAAGCTTTGCAAGTTTACAAACAAAGTGAAGGATAATTGTAGGCTATTGGTAGATCTATGCATCACTTTTCCCAAAAACCATTTGAAAGTTTGGAATATTGAATAATGGTTCTAGCCATATCTTGGATAGTTTTGTTTTTCCTTTCAACTATCCCATTCTATTGGGGTGTCCTAGTAGCAAATCATTATCATCTAATCCCTTGATCTTCACAAAAGTATCAGAATCATAAGACCAAAACTCACCTCTTCTATCTGATCTCACACACTTGATTTTTGATCCCTTTTAATTTTGAATAAGATATTTTGATGTTTTAAACTTTGAAAAGGATTCTAATTTTTCTTTATGGAAATATATCCAAGTAATCCTAGTAAAGTCATCAATTAATTGCATGAAATAGTTATTACCTTGAATGCCTTGAGTTCTTGTATCTCCACATAGGTTAATTTGGATCAAATACAATAGTGTTGTGGTGGAATTATCCTTATATTTATACCTTATTTTGGTTTTATTCCCACGAAGGTATGCCTTGCAAAGAGTATGAGGAATCTTAGTGATTTTAGGCATATGTCTCATTAATATTTTTGAACTAGTCCTCACCAAGTTATCAAAATTTAGATGTCCAAATCTTATATGCCAAATCTATATTTTATATAATTGATTCATGAAACACTTCTCCCTTTTATATTCATGGGACACATACAAGTTTTTTTCTACCTTGTGAATGTTTACAACTAATTTTCTAGACTTGGCTCTTCTCACTTCACATCCTTTATCATGAAAATTTAGAATATTTCCTTGATTACACATTTGGATAAAACTTAGAATATTGTGTTTCAAACCTTTTACATATAAAAAAATTTAGTTTTAGTATGACTATTATCCAAAATTAAAAAACCTTTGCCAACTATGTTAGCATAATTGTTGTCACTGAATCTCACTGAACTTGAATTGTGATTTTTGAGAGAGATAAACTTGATCTTATCTCCTTTCATATGACTTGAGAATCCACTATCTATGTACCATTTATTATTTTCATCCTCTTGAGTATGAAATGAAATTTTCATAAGCATTGACTCTTCCTTGGTACAATACCTAAATTTTTCTTCTTTTCTTCAATCTTGGATTTATTTTCCTTGAACCATTTTATGGTTTCAATGATTTTATGTACTTTTTCCAATAGGCCCTCTTGTAGTATTTAGTTATATGTCATTGTTGTTTATATTTTTAGCATAAAACTTCATTTATATTCATTTAAGAGAAATTATAGTCCCTATATCTATGACCATATTGATTACAAGTGTAACAGTTCCCATTGAAGACATATTATAGTTGTTTATGTTAGACATTCCTTTTACTTGATAATCTATAGCCCAAGAAGTTTCATCTTTAAATTCTTTGTTAGAGCTAGGAATCTGATTATCTTTAGATAAAATAACATCTATATATGTCATAGATTTATCTTCTAGATGACCCATTCTTTGTTCAAGCCTTTAACCATCATGTCCTCCAAATTCTTGACTATTGCTTCTATTTTATCTATTTATGTCTTCACACCATTAATGATTGCAATAATCTCATAACATATTAAGGAATTAAGATCTAAATTTTTAATTCCTTTCTTTTTATTCAATATTTCATTCCCTTCATCTAGACATTTAATCTCTAATAAATCACATAATAGCTCACCTTGAAGATATGTCTCAGCGTCTTTATCATCCATTATATCCTTGATCACTTTCAAGTGGTTAAACTTGCAAAGAAGGTGTGGATATAATACAAAATTTTAGAGGTATAACCACTGAGATGGGGGTGAATAATTTATGTAATAAATTCAATTCCAATTCCAAAACTTCAAACTCTTAACCACTCAACATACGCATTCATGAAGCATATAAACTAGTTATTGTAATGAACAAAGGAAACTATGCAAGATCAAATCAAATAATACATGAATTATGTGGGAAACAATCAAGGTGGATAAAACCCACTCTCAAGTATTAAAAAAAGTGGACTATAGTCCTATAAGATATTTATAAACAAGAGTCTTTAGTGAAGCACCCATTTCACAAGGAACACCAACCCCTAAGCTTGAACAACCGCCTTGTTATCCTAGATGTTGAGAACCGACACATCACCTATTATATCAAAACCTTAAAATTTTTGTTTTCCTTCCAATATAATTTATAATAAATGAATATTAATTCTATTCAACCTTTCACACACTCTCAAGCCTTCACACACAAGCAATGCATCCAAAACAAGCTTTTAGATCACTCTACACTTCTTCGATCATCCTTAATATTCAACCTTACATGAACACTATTACAACATCATAAATAATATCAATAAATCACACACATATTCCTCACATTTTATGCTCTTCAATCCATCCACAAAACAAACTCACACTTCTCTTTTCTTCGTTTGTCAACTTTATAAACCTTCATCTTTGTTTATGCTCTTTATAAAGCCTTCATGATTACCACATTATTGGTTGGACAAAATAAATTAATTAATATATTACACTTATAATAAGATCAAAAATATCTACATAGGTCATCCATAGCTTTGATATATCACCCTTAAACAAAAACACCTTTCAATTAGGCATAAGTAGCCCTTTTAGGTCAATAGAGACTTATTCATCCCTTTAACAATTCACCAAAAAAAATTATAAACAAAATACAAATTTAAATCAAATATTTACACACAAAATTACCCCTAAGATACCCTCAAGTGATTAAATTTATCACTACACACCTCTACATATGCAAAACCTTTCAATCATTTGCCTTGTACATAAAAACACCATGAATAAACCAAAAGTCAGATTTCAAGCAATGGTTCATGTTTTCACTTAGATTTTAACCCCTTGATTATATTAATATATCTCCTCATCCAAATTTAATAATGTAAATATCTCACTTGTTATGGGTAAATAATTGGTGAGATGAATCTCTAGAAGGGCTAGTTTCCTTGATGCTCTCTTTGAAGTACTTTATTACTTGTCAAATTTGCATGAAAAGGGTTAAGACAAACTAATAAAAATAAAAATGTGATGCACCAATATTTAATTTCTTAATATTTTCTAAACTTTTACTACTTAGAGAAAATCAAAGCTTCTTTCACACAAAATTCACAACACAAGGTAGATTGTTACATCAATGTTTCATAAGTCAGCTTCAAGAAGTATATTGATGTTTAGGAGGGATGATGAATTATAATTTGGAGAATGAAATCATAGGAAAATTATAAAAAAATTATACACTAAAATATAACACTAACAAATATTGGTAATAATTACTCTTCTGCACACTTGGTGAACAATCAAGGATAACATGCTAGAAAAGATCATCTTCCACTAGACAAGACCAAAACAATTACATCAAAAATCAATTGTATAAAATTTAAGTAGTAAAATTCAATTTTTTATTGATTAAATAATAATTCAAATACAAAATAGGGATTCACCATTAACAAATGGAGGCTCCTCAAAAGAGCCAAAAGATTCACTACTTATAGCATTTGGGAAAGGGGCAAGACAAGGGAAGTCCAAAGGTCACTTGGACACTTGTAAATCTGGTAAAGAGGTTAAATATAAATGAGAAAGAGATTTTAAATTAAAAATTCAATGTTAGGAAGTCCAAGTGTCCATACAAGTCATGAAACTTATGAAAAATGGCATGAAACTCCTTGTTTTGGCTCAAAGAACTATCTTCATGATTTGGACATGTTTTAACATAAAAAAATATACTATGGATAGGTATGATGATTGGAAATATATGGAAGGATTTTATACATGACTCTCCATGCATTGGTTGTAGTACTATTCATCTGGAATGTCTTGGAAGTAAGCCATCACTGCCTATAGTCTAAAAAACTCCCTTTTTAGTCACCCCTCACACTTGGCCTCAAAATTGGATTCAATTTTACATTAAAATACATTATAAGTAGTTTATGGCACTTTTAAATACTCTCCATGGCTTTATAATTCTTATTTACACCTTAATAAGGCTCAAACTTGAATTTTTCACCCTTCACGCCATTTTGTTCACTATGCCAATTTTGATTAGCTAAGATGAGAACTATTATTTGAACAGTTATAAGTTTTTTCAATGAAATAAATGGACATAATTAGTTTTATTAAGTCTTAATCTTCTCCCCAAACTTTATTTTTTCTTTAGACTCCTTTTAGAACTTATAAAACACATAAAATAGTCAAAAGTACCCTATTTTGTACCCTATCCATACAATTACGTACAACTCAAAAGGGTGGGGAGGAGTTTAAGAGATTAATTTACAATTTACAATAACTTTAATGATAAAAATAGGTAATTTTAATATATATCCAAGCTATTTTGTCCATCAGGTCTTAACTAAGGGTTTACAAGGGTTTTAGGCAGTTTGCACTCTTAATATTTATTCATAAAGATTTGAAATTTTAAATTCTAATAAATTCCAAAAACATGATGTTAAGAGACCCTAATAATTATTAAAATATCCTTTGGCTTCCATGCAAGTTCTCAGAGGAAATATGAGCACTTGAAATCACCCTATCGAACTTGTTTCCACCTTTCTTGCATGCTTGGACTATCTTTGAGCTAAAATTATCTTTTTTATAATTTTATTTGCATAACAAAAGATCATACATGTATAAATACATATCATAAAAATTATCCAATCAACTAGGTATCTCACCAAGAGTTATAAGTGAAGTTAGACCCCCAATTGGCTCTAGGTCCCTTCAAGGCCTAATGGGCTTAGCATACGCCCTACTAGGTTTTTGATATCTACACTAATTTTTCATGGTTTGGATGGTGTATAATGATTTTTAATACTTCATTAAAGCTTTAAAAATTATCACATAACTTTTCAAGCACTCCTTTTCATTTCTTCCTCTCATTCACCAACTAGGCCTAATTGGAGCTTGTATAGTTGGACTATGTGCAAGGGCATTTTGATCATTTTGAGAGTTATAAGCCTAAAATAGTGCCTAATATCACCTATTAACCTTTAATACACCTTAAAACATGTTTATTTATTTTCCCAAATATTTATATCAAGTTTCTCACTCTCCTTGGCCTCATTTGCTTGTTTTGTCAAACCATAATTTTTCTTGACTAGCTGACCTCTAAGATAAAAAAAATTAGGTATATACCTCTTACCCAAGGAAAATTTAAGATTTTTTGAGTTTTATTAGGTCATAATTAAACATTTTACAAATTTTTTAATCTATATTACTCCAATTAGGCACTTAACCAACTCCATTTGTCCAAAAATTGCCTCTAAAAGGATTACTTTCCTACATTTTTCACTTCTTCCTAAGAATGACCTCTACATGATAAATAAAAGAGGAATAGGTTTATTAAACATGTTATATACCTATAATTTATGATAAATAATCTTTTAATTCACCAAAAAAACATTCATCTTCTTTGGATTCTTCATTCTTACCCATTGAGCAAAGAGTCCATTACTGCAACTGTACAAACTACTACCTTTGGGCTAATAGGAAAAGTAGATGATAATATTGAATGAGTAATTTATATTTATTAAACACATTATTTATAAATCATTAACCATTTTTTTTTTTTTAACCTTCTCATTCTTCCTAAGCAAGTTCACCTCCTTACCCTCAATTCATGCTCAAGACTACACCTTCAGTTGTAGGTACATACAAGGCTTTAGGAGATTTGTGTAGGTTTATTTCACATGTTTAGAGATTATTAATTCCATAATGATCTTAATGTTTTTTTTCATATTATATTTAATCATGTTAAATCCACTTACCCTCTTCATATGCACCTTGATTTCATAAACTGAATTTTCCTTGTCATGATTGTGAACTCTATCTTTTTGACTCCTTTAGGTATGCATTAAATATTTGAAACCTGGTCACGATTTATTAAGACCATCCATGAATCATTATATCCATATATTATATTCTTATACATTTTATTTACCTTATATGCCTTAAACACCACCTAGACATCAAGTTTGGGTCACTATTTTCATACCCAACTGTAGGTGCACATTTCTTTGAGAAGGGACACATGTAGGTGTCCATGAGATTGAAAACTATGCATCCACATAATAATAGTGACATTAATGTTATTTTTTATAAAATTAAACCAATTTAAACATTCTATCCATGATGGAATTCATTGTTTTCAACTTTAGGATAATGCAAAATTTTAGTGTTTTTAGAGACATCTTTGAGGCCTTCAACTTCTACCTTCCCTATTCTCCCTTGAATCCATATCCTATATAGGTATTTTCCTATGATATTTATGATATATTTGGTCATTATAGGAATAAAAACCTTTATCATCCCTATTATATGATCTCCAACAAAAGGCCTTGGACCTCTATTTTGCATTTTTAGGGATAAAGTCCCTATACTTAGTCTTTGTTCCTTCCAACATGTTTTACACCTTATTTTGTCATTTTGACACTTAATATAGGTTTTTTGTCAATCAAAAACATGTTAGGAATTGAAAATTACTTTACCATGTTATAAATATCCCATTTAAATGACTTCATATCCCTGAGGTACCACCTATAGGTGGTCATTAGCATATATAGGAAGTAAAGTGAAATTGGGTAGTATACAAGATACCCATGCTTATGAACCTTCTAGGATCTCTTAAAGTATTAAAATATATATTTATTAATATTAAGAGATTTAAAACCATATAAAAATTCCCATCTCTCAGCATGTCATCATCATAAGGCTCTTATAGGTGTGCATTTGTTGTATGGATGCAATAAACATGGAATGGAGCAACAAGAGTATATGATTGGTCTCAATAACAACTAAAAATTACTATAAATACTTATAATGCATGATTATGATCAAGGAGACTCTAATAAAATATTAATAACATTCATTTCAACATGAAAACCACTTAGAGACATCAAGAATAGAGCAAGCATGGTTTTTAATGACTAGATTAGTATGAGGAATGAACTTGTAACTAATATTGTATCTTATTTAACAACAAAATGAACTCTATCCATCTCTTAATTATTTTTAAAAAATGATATAAATTAATTAAAACTCCATGAACAAGCTAAAACAAACTCTATACATGTGTCCTTCAACATGAAATTAAGCAAAGAGATGATTGAGAGGAATGGCAAGACTAAAATTGGCCAAATCATGATATGATGAAACAAAACATGCTAAGAGGTGATAATATGGACATGATACTTGTGGAACATAATTTTTCAATCACATGAAACCTCTTTAGAAGACCAACATTCTATAACAAGGTAGAATTAATTGAAACTTCACAATGGTGACACCTTCCTGTAGCATGAGACAACTTGCCCATAAAAACATCATGAAAAATTAAAATAATAATGGATAACATTTTAAAAGAGATCCAACATCCTTTTGAGTTATCCTCACCAATTGTTTCATACATACTTGTCCAAAATGGAGCAAAACCTATAGGGTGTAGGAAATAGTGATCAGAAAAACACTGTCAGCTTATAAAGGATGGTTCATAAAACATTGTTAACCAAACTTGGAAATATTATTATTGAAATGAAGGTATCTAAGTGTAATACCACCTCCCAAAATAATTTGACTTGAAACATCTTTAGCTCTCCTTACTAAGCACAAAATTGATGATCACTTATGTATGTCTATAAAGGCAAAGAAGGAGGAGAAAGGTTTTGGATTAAAAATGGAACTTATAGAGAATGTAAATCATTGAGATGAGTTTTAGTAGGATGAAGGGACATTTCATCACCTTATCCCATGTGTCACCTTCCTTCATGGGTTGTATAAGTGGTAAACTTCCCATATTTAGTTGATTAGCTAATCTTCAGTTAGATAACCCGTAAGATTCTAATTGAACTAACATTATTGATATGAAAACTGACATCTTGGACATTTTAAAGGAAAAAATGACACATGGACATCTTATAAACTATGCCACTTGCATTTATGACCCTAAAAAGCACACTAAATTTCCCAAAATGATAAATAAACTTATTAGACCATGACTAAGGCTAAAAATAAATTATATAACATCAAATGAACTATAATATAGCCTATGAAAAATTATTTGACTTTTAAACATATAAAAAACCAAGTTTTTTACCTGTAGGGGTCCAAATTTGACCTAAAGTGAAATTTAGTCAATAAAATGGTGACTCATAAGGGTAGTATACCTGTTGTACTAAAGACCAATAGCCTTATCAATCCATGGGCCAAGGGAGCCAATGAATTATTGAAGACAAGTATAAATTAATTGCCTAAAACACACACATAAAAACCACAAGACACCAAGAAAACACGTAAAACAAAGCAAGACACCAACAAGACTCACACATGTGCATAAGCACTTAGGGAAAACAAGGAAAACAATGACTATGTATAAGGAGAGAGGATAACCTTAGTATAAATGTTTGATATAAATCCCATTTAATGGGATATTAATATCCTCTCCATCTAATTTTGAGAGTTGAAAAGCATTGTGATACTTTCATTGGGTGATAACATAAGGGCCACTCCTTAAAGCATCAAATTTTATGTGTTTTCCAGGCTTAGCCCTATCTTCATCCCACTTTAGAATAATGAACCCATCTTATAATATTCTTAGCATGTATTTATTATCAAATTATCTCTTTTTTTCATCTTGATGAACTCTCATAGTTTTCATAGCTTCATCTCTTATTTCTTCAAGATCCATCAACTCACATAATATGACTTCCATGTTTTTTTCATTTTCCATCAACTCTATCTGGTAAGTGAGATCTAAGGCTGGTAACTCAAGTGAAATAGGTATTCTATATTCTCTCGCATAAACAAGTGTATATGGTGAGTTTCAAATGGCTCTTTTGGGGGTGATTTTATCAACCTAAAGAGCTGTATTCAACTTAGAATGCAAAGTTCTTTGGTTTTCCTCCATTATCCTCTTTATAATCCTAATTATATTTTTATTAGTGGACTCAGCTAGTCCATTCCATTGTGGAAAATATTTATAAGAAGTAATAAGATAAATACCATGTTTTAAATCCCACTCACTTGACTAAAACCACTCACTTGAATTCATTCTAAGGAAAGCCAATGCATTGTCTGCAATTATTATTAAAGTATCCCCAAAACTTGTCAATATGCCTTCATAGAAGTCTAAAACTAAACTTTCATTTATTTCCTTGAGAGATATATCCTCCACCAATTTTTTAAAGTAATCTATAGCAATCAACACCCACTTTTGGCCAACACTAGAAGGTGGGTTGATTAGGCCTATGAAATATAGAACCCATTGCATAAGAGGTTGGTTTACTTGTATTGGATAAAGAGGTAAGGATGAAAGATTTTTATTACCATCAAAGAGATAATTTTTTTGACATTTCCTTACCCAATAATGGCTGTCTGTAAACAAACCAAGAAAAAAATATCTATCCTTCATAACCTTAGCAGTTATGGTTCTTAGAGCAGAGTGACCACCAATTGGTCAATCATGAAACTCAAGTAATATCTTCTCAACTTGATCTAATTCATCACATCTCAATATTAAACATAAAAAATCTTTCCTAAATAATACTCCATCAATAATCACATAAGGAATAGATTGTAATCTAAAGTACCTTCTTTTGGATCTATCTAGGCCTTGTGGACACTCGCCAGTTTGAAGAAAATAGATCATTTCTTGTGTCCAACTTCTCATTGATGAAGATAAAACTATCATATGATCATCATGAAGGGATAAAACAACTTATTTTTGTTCCTTCAAATCTGAATCAAGGTGCTCACATAATCCTTTCCCTCTCACTAACTTAGTTATATTAATTTCGATATCATACTCCATCACTTTTGTGATCTAACCAACCCTTTTTTAATTTAAATCTCTACTCAAAATGAACTATTTGACACTAGGATGAGGTACCAATATATGAATCTTATTGTGAGACAACATGTGCCTAAACTTATTTAGACTTATAAAAAGTAAAAGTACTTTCTTCTCTACATAAGTGTACCTTACATCATAGCCTTCCAATCCTTGACTAAAGAAGGAAATAGGTTGCTCTAAATTTTCTTCATGTGATTGAGTGAGCATGGTAGATATTACTTCTTTATTTCCAAAAGTATACAAGTTTAAGTCCTTTGATAAATTATGACTTACAAGAGTTGGAGCTTGAGCAATAACTTGTTTAATCTCTTCAAAACTCTCCTTCCTTCTCCTTGTCCAAGTAAACACTTCATATTTCCTTAGCATAGAGGTTAGAGGCTTGACTAAATTAGAAAAATCAGGAATAAACCTTCTTATGAAATTGATTTTTTCAAATAAACTTTTCAAACCTTTCTTGTGTTTGATAAGTTCAATTCCAAGATTTCACTCACCCTTTCAAGATCTATGGATAGGCCTTTCTTTGAGAAAATGTGTCCTAAAAGTTTGCCTTCATGGATAGAAAACACACACTTATTTGGGTTAAGAAATATTCCAAACTCTACATCTCTCAAAAATCTATCTAAAATGATTCAAATGGTCCTTTGCATCCTTAGAGAAAACTATGATGTCATCAAGATACACCAACACTATATCATTTATTAGTCCTTGAAAATCTATATCCATTGCACGTTGAAATGTTGATCTAGCATTAGACAAACTAAAAGGCATTTTATTATAATCATGTGTACCTCATTTTTTAGTAAAAGTTATCTTATATTGGTCACTTTCCTTTACCAAAATCTGATTATACCTTGAGTATCCATCAAGGAGTGAGAATCTTTAACTACTTGCCATAACTTACAAAATTTGCTCCATAGAAGGAAGAGGATAATGGTTCTTCAAAGAAATTATATTAAAATCTATAAATTCAAAACATAACCTGATTTCCCCATTCTTCTTCCTTATGATAACTAATTTTTCCAACCAATATGAATTCTTAATAGGAAAACTGATCGTAGACTCAACCAATTTTGTAAGCTTATTTCTCATGAGAGGTTCAATCTTAGGATTGATTGGCCTTTGTCTTTGCTTGATAGGCTTATAATTCTCATCTATATCTATGTTATGTTGAGCTAAGTTTGGATCAAATCCCTTTAAATCACTATATTACCATGTAAAGACATCATGAAATTCCTTTCATAACTCAATAAAAGCATATCTTTGTTCTCTAGTACATACCTTCCCAAGAGAAAACAACTTATCTTTGAATATTTGTAGTCTCTCATAGTTTTATTTCTTAGTAGACATGCTTACCTTCTCTTTATTTAACTTATCATCATCATTGAAGATACTATCAAGTGTGACTAAGCCCTTAAGGATCTTGTTTGTCTTTAATTGTACAATCTACCCTCCATATTGCTGATGTAGTTTGGACTAATTCTTTGAAGAAAACCCAGCTTCCTCTTATAGAAAAAGAGATATTTTTTGGTCACTATCAAAAACTTTCCAATTAGTGACATTATCAGGTATAGAGGGCCTTATAATAACTTTGAGATGAGGTTGGTTCTTATCTTCTCTTATCCATTTTAGAACATCAAACTGAGCTCCAATTATTACCAACCTATCAACATGTTTGTTTTACTCTCTTGGTATAGATTTAATGTTGAAGGCTTGAAAATATTCCACAAGATCCCACACTCTATGCTTATAGGACTTAATCAAGGAGTTCTTAGTCACATTTTGTCCTCTTACTTGATTCACAATCAACTCACTATCACCATAAACTTGTAACTCTTTCACACCTCTTTTCCTATCCCACTCATGACCATGAATGAGAGCCTCATATTCTAACACATTACAAGTACAAATAAAGTTAAATCTTAAAGTAATACCTTTACTTGGATGGAGAAACCAACATTGCTCCACCACCTGATCCAACCTTGCTTTTAGATGCATAAAAGAATAGCTAACATAAACCATCCATGTTTTCATTTGGCTTCATCAAATTTGGAATGAAATATTCCTCCTCATGAAGGAAATACACTCAAAGATTATATTCATCTATGAATTTTAAAATATCATGCTCATAATGTTCATCTCCCCATTCGTCTAAATATAAATTAGAAACTCCTTCAAGAGAAGAAGTTAGGGATTGATCCATGTGAAGTTCCTCCTCATCAAGAATAACATAATTGACATTTGAAACCTTAGGCATATAGGGATATAAATGATTATTATGAACAAGATTTTATTCAATCTTTACCTTTCTACCATAATTTGTCCTAAGAACCATTTATGACCAATTGGATGCCAAGTATCCACCTATCTTGGTTGTAAACTCTCTTGACAAAAAAAAGAGCAAAGTATGGAGGAAAATATGCAAAAACCACATCATGAGAGATTTAAAAATTAAGATAAGAATGTAAAATAAAATTCAAATCTTGGACTACTCCCAAGGTCTTTGTAGGTGACCCATCCATTTGTAGAACTCCTTTAGCCATTGGTTCATCATTGAGGCCTAATTTATCCGCTATTGACTTGGGCATAACTAAAGTACTCACCTAACTATATATGATGTAATTGTAACTTATTAATTTTATCTACCACATTTATATAAGGATTTCTCACCTTGGAAGGCTCTTTGGAAACACTACTACCTTATGGTGTAGCATGTGAAGGTGGATGTGTAGGAGCTGGCCTTACATTCTGAAAATTATAATTTTATTACACCTTAAGGGATGATTTAGACCCAAAAACCATTTGAGATTATGTAGGAGCCAAAATATGTCCTTTATTATCCCCTTGTGTCTCTTCAACATCCCTCTTCTTAGACCTAGTATTAGAGGATACACTAGCATTCACATTACTTGAATTTCCCAATTGATTGATGGCACAAAAATCTCCCTCTAAATGATTCATAAGATTAGAATCATATTGTGTTTTTCAATTTTCCAATCCATTTTACTTTTCATCTAAAAAGTGATAACTTGAGGTGCTTGACTACCTTGCATTGTCATGGCTTGACTAGTCATTTATTAGCATATGCAACTTGGCCGTGATTTTGGTCATAAGAAGGATAACATGGTTGTTCTTGAACAAAGTTGTTTTGAGTGGGAACAAGAGATTTTGAAGATGATGGAGCATTGGGATTGTAATTTTGGTAAGATATAGCTTTATTTATTTGACCTTATCCTTGAGCATTACTTTGAAAAGGAGGCCTATTTGCTTTCCCAATTTGATTTTAGGATTGGTAAGGCCAGTACTTTGAGCTTGTTGCCTTTTTAGAGAAACTAATTCATTAGTAAAACTTTTAAGAACACTCTTAGCTTCATGAATCTCATTTTTAGGGGTAAGTGTATACTTTTCTTGACTATTACGTAAAAGAGCTAAGGTAGGAATGCAACTTGACTAGGAGGTTACAAATCAAGGGAAAATGGCATTGTTGGTATAAGAGAAATATCCCCTTCTTGAAAAATAAAATTATTAGAATTGATAGCTATCTCATAAGAACAGATAACATATTCCCACCCATGGATTGGATCATCATGGCTATATCACTATTTGATGCTTTTAGGTAATACAAGAAGGCATAATTTGGAGTAAGTCTCACAAGGGTTAGGATCCTATCCCATGTATTTTGAAATCTAGAGTCAAAATCTTGCATAAACTCTTGAGGATCCCTCTTGATAGTGGTCAATCACTTAGCTAGTGATAGTTAATCACTCTTCTCCTCAAACCTTGTAGATAATGGATCTCTTGGTTCATCCCATGAAGTAATGGATTTTTCAGGTAAAGATCCCTACCAATCTAAAGATTTCTCTTTGAATTACAATGCCAATAACCTAATGGATACATTATCTTGAGTGATATTATGGATATTGAAGAATTTTTCTATGTTTTTGATGTGTTCAATGGGAGTAGTAGGACCTTCTCCACTAAAATATGGAACACTCTTAATGGTTTCTCCAAGAGTTTGGTCATATTGGGAAAGATTTAAATGGGATGATTTGATGAAGGAGACAAAAGGTTGGTTTCTATCCATATTGGAATTTATACTATGTATATTAGGTTTTGACTTAAGTATAAATGTGGAATTCTCAAACACCAACTCCCTTGAATAAGGATGAGTATTCACAAATCTAAATCTTTTGATAGGATACAAAGGTAATTGCACAAACTCAAAGGGTATACCTTTAGCAGTAGACCTAGTGGTCACCTTTATCATGGAAATTAAGGACTGATCAATAACTAAAGATTTGAAAACTTATTGGATTCACCAAGTACTGAATGTATATGTTCTTGTGACTGCAAGTATGCCAAGACCAACACCAATCTTGGAAAATATTCTAGGACTGAGAGGCCCATCAGGTGTGCCAAAAACTATTGTAACTTGTATTTTAAACCCTTGAGTATATTCCTATATCTCCTCATCCAAGTATCACAATGGAAACATCTCACTTTCTGTGGTTAAACAATTGATGAGATGAATCTCTATAAGGGCAAGTTCTCTTGATGCTCTCTTTGAAGTACTTTCTTACCAATCAACTTTACATGAAAAGAATTAAGAAGACAAAATAAGAAAAATAAAAAAGATAATTTACCAATATTTAATTTACTCCTATTGATTTAACTTATACTACTTAGAGCAAATCGAAGCTTCTTTCACACAAAACTCACAACACAAGGCATATTGTTACATCAATGTTTCATATGTTAGGTTCAAAAGGTATATTGATGTTTAATAGGTATGATGAATGATAATTTGGAAAATTTAATAATATGCCACCTCTAAAACACTTATAAAATAAAATATAACACTAATAAAGACCTGCAATAATTACTCTTTTGCACACTTGGTGAATAATCAAGCATAACATGTTAGAAAAGATCATCTTCCACTAGACAAGACCAACAAGATTTCAACAAAACTTAACTATACAACATGTAAGTAGTAAAATTCAATTTTTTGTTGATTCAAGAGTCATTAAAATACAAAATTAGCTAGGGTTTCGCAATTAACTAATGGAGGCTCCCCAAAAGAGCCAAAAGATTCACTACTTATAGCATTTGGGAGAGGGGCAAGACAAGGAAAGTCCAAAGGTCACTTGGACACTTGTAAACATGATAAAAAAAGGTTAAATATGAATTATAAAGAGATTTTAAATGAACCATGCAATTTTAGGAAGTCCAAGTGTCCATACAAGTCATGAAACTTATGAAAAGTAGCATAAAACTCCTTGTCTTGGCTCAAAAAACTATTTTTATGATTTAGACCTATTTGAATGTCCTAAAACTGACTAGGGAAAGGTCTCATGATTAGAATTATATGGAAGGTTTTTATACATGTTTATCCATGCATTGGTTTTAGTCTTATTCATTTGAAATCTCCTTGAAGTAAGCCATCACTGCCTATAGTCTAAAAACTCCTTTTTCAGTCACCCCTCACACTTGGCCTCAAAATTGGCTTCATTTTTCAATGAAAATCCATGGGATGGAGTGGATGACACTTTTAAAGACTCTCCATGACCTTATACTACTTAGGTACACCTTAAAAAGGCTCACACTTGAAGTTTTCACCCTTCTCACCATTGTGTTCACTATGTTATTTTTGACTGGCTAAGATGAGAGCTATTATTTTAACACTTAAAAGTTTTTTAAAGTTAATAAATTGACATAGTGAGTTATAGTAAGTTCTATTACTCCCCATAAAATTGATTTCATCTTCAAACTCCTTATAGAACTTGTAAAACCCACAAAGTAGTTAAAAGTATCCTATTTTGTACCCTATCTATACAATTTAGTACAACTCAAAAGGGTGGAGAGGATAATAAGACATTAATATGAAAGTTCCAATATATTTCATGATCAAATTAGGTCATATGGATATCTCTCCAAGCTCATTTTCTCAATTGGGTCTTGACTGAGGGTTTACAAGGGTTTTAGGCAGTTTTCACTCTTAAGATTTGTTCATAAAGATATGATGTTGGAAATACAAATAAATGAAAAAAAATTTATGTTAATATACCCTAATAACCCCTCCAAAATCTTTTGGATTCCATGAAAATTATTAGAGGAGATATGAGCACTTGAAATCACCCTATCGAACTTGTTTCCACCTTTCTTGCATGCTTGGACTATCTCTAAGCTAAAATTAGATTTATTATAAGTTTATTTTAAAACCAAAATATCATACATGTATAAATAAATATCATAAAAATTATCCAATCAACTAGATATCTCCCCAAGAGTTAGAAGTGAAGTTGGATCCCCAATTGGCTCTAGGTTCCTTTAAGGCCTAATGGGCTTAGCATGCACCCTACTAGTCTTTTGATGGCTAGAATAATTTTTCATGGATAGTATGGTGCCTCATGATTTTTCATAATTAATTAAATATTTAAAAACCACACACAAATTTTCAAACACTCCTTTTCATTTCCTCCTCTCATTCACTAACTAGGCCTAATTTGAGCTTGTTTAGTTGTACTATGTATAAGGATATTTTGATCATTTTTAGAAGTATAATACTGACCTAGTGATTAATATAACCTATTAACATTTAATACACCTCAAAATATGTTTATTTTGGTTCTCAAATCTTCTTATCAAGTTTCTCACCCTCCTTGGCCTCATTTGCTTGTTTTGACAAACCCTAATTTTCTTGACTGGTTGACCTCTGAGATAAAATAGTGAGGTATATCCCTATTCCAAAAGGTAAAGTGAATATTTATTGAGTTTTATTAGCTCAAAATTAAACTTTTTTTTCCTAATATTTTATCTAAATTCCTCCAATTAGGCACTTAACCAACTCTATTTGTCCAAAAAAGGCCTCTAAAAGGACTATTTTCTTACAATTTTCACTTCTTCCTAAGAATGAACTTTCCATAATAAATTCAAGATGCCTAGGTTTATTAAAAAATTTATATACCTAAAATTTATTATAAATAATATTTTAATTCACCCAAAAAACACTCCTCTTATTTGGATTCTTCATTCTTACCCATTGAGTAAAGAGTCCATTAGTGCAACAGTATAGACTGCTACCTTTAGGCTAATAGGAAAAGTAGATGATCATCCTGAAGGAGTCATAGAGATTTTTTATGATAATTAATGAAAAATTTTGAGTTTTTTTTAACCCTACCCTTCTTCTTAATAAATTTCACCTCCTTGCCCTTAATTCATGCTCAAGACTACACCTTCAGCTATAGGTGCATACATGGCTTTAGGAGATATGTGTAGGTTTATTTCACATGTTAAGAGATTATAAAGCCCATAATGATATTAATTGAGGTTTTAATATTATATTTCATCATGTTAAATCCACTTACTCTCATCATATGCACCTTGAGTTCATAAACTAATTTTTCCCTATCATGACTGTGAACTCTACCTTTTTGATTCTTGTAGGTATGCATTACATATTTGAAACTTGGTCATGATATATGAAGACCCTCCATGAAGCATGAGATACATATAGTATCTTCTCATACATTTAATTTACCTTATATTCCTTAAACATCACCTAGACATCAAGTTTGGGTCATTGTTTTCATACCCAACTGTAGGTACACATTTCTCTGAGAAGGGACACTTGTAGGTGTCCATGAGCTTGAAAACTATGCATCCACATCATAATAGTGATTTTAATGTTATTTTGTATACCATTAAACAAATTTAACCATTATATATATGAGGGAATTCAGTTTTAAAAAATTTATGATATCAACTGTCCCTCAAACCTCTAAACCTATAGATGTTAATGCAATGTTTTAGTGTTTTTAGAGGCATCTTTGAGGCCTTAAACTTCTACCTTCCCTATTCTCCCTTCAATCCATCTATTGAATATGTTTTTTAATATGATAGGTCTGATATATTTGGTAATTATAGGCATAAAAAAACTTTAATATCGATATTATATGATCTCTAATAAAAGGCCTTGGACCTCTATTTTGCATTTTTATGGACAAAGTCCCTGTACTCAGTCTTTGTTCCTTCCAACATGTTTTACACCTTATTTTATCCTTTTGACACTTCATATAGGTATTTTACGACTAAAACACATGTTATGAATTGAAAATAACTATACCATGTTCTAAGTCTCCCATTCAACGATCTTCATAGCCCTGAGGTACCACCTATAGGTGGTCATTAGCATACATAGGTAGTAAAGTGAAATTGGGAAGTATAAAAGATATCCATGCTTATGAATATTCTAGGCTCATAAATTATTAAAATACACCTTTATCAATATTAATAAATTAAAACCCATATAAAACTTCCCATATCTCAACATGACATCATCAGAAGGCTCTTGTAGGTGTGCATTTGTTGTATAGAACCAATAAACATGGAATGGAGCAATAAGAGTGTACAAATGGTCTCAGGAACAACTTTAAATTAATATAAATCCTTCCAATGTATTATTATCATCAATGAAACTCTAATACAAGCTTCCAAACATTCATTTCAACATGAAAACCACTTGCAAGCATCTAGAACAGAGTAGGCAGGGTGTCTAATGACTAGCTAAGTATGAGGAACAAGCTTGTAACCAATATTGTATCTTATTTAACAAACAAATTAAATCTCTCCAGATCCAAATGATTTGAAAAAACTGATATACATAGTAAAAATCCATGAACAAGCTAAAACAAGCTCTATATATGTGTGCTTCAACATGAAATTGAGGAAAGAGTTGATTGAGAGGAATGATAAGACTGAAGTTGCCCAAATCATGGTATGATGAAAAAAAACATGGGAAGAGGTGATCATATGTATCTAAGACCTATGTAACATCATTTTCCAATCACATGAAACCTTTGTAGAAGACCAACATTTTGGAACAAGGCATAATTGACTAAAACTTCACAATGGTGACACCTTCCTACATCATGAGACAACTTCCCCATCAAAACATCATGAAACATGAAATTAAGCATGGGAATAATCTAATAAGAGATATAAAATTATATAGAGTCAACCTCACTAATTGGTTTATATGGAATTGTCCAAAATGGACCAAAACCTATAGGGTGCAAGAAATAGTGAGTATAAAAACATAGTCAGCTTGTAAAGGATGGATCATAAAGCATGGATAACCAAACTTGGAAATATTGTTATGTAAATTAATTTATATGAGTTTACTACCACCTCCCAGAATCATTTGACCTTAAACCTCTTTAGCTATCTCTACTAAGCATAAACATGATGGTCACTTTTATATGTCTAGAAAGGCAAAAAAGGAATAGAACATTTCTGGAATAAAAATGAAAATTATATAGAATTTAAAACATTTATATGAGTGTTAGTAAGATGAATGGATGTTACATTACCTTCTCCTATGTTTCACCTTCCTCCATGGGCCATACAAGTGCCAAACTTCCCCTTTTCAATTGATTACCTGATCTTCAATTAGATAACCTACAAGATTTTGATTGAACTAACATTCCTAATAGGAAAAATTACATATTGGATGTTTTAAAATAATAAATGACACCTAGACACCTTAGGATCCATGCCACTTGCATTTATGACCCCAAAAATTCCACTAAATGACCCAAAATGATAAATAAACTTATTATACCATGATGAAGGCTAAAAATACATTAAATAACATCAAATGAACTATAATATAGACTATTAAAAATTATTTTAACCCTAAACATATAAAAAACTAAGTTTTTTACCTATAGGTGTCCAAATTTGACCTAAATTCAAATTTGGTCAATAGTTCATATTTTAGATGGATTGGTCAAACCTCTAAAATACATACAGATGATCCTCAAGGAGTCTACAACACTCTCCAATATATAATTCACCTTGAAACATCTAAACATAATCAATAAAATATAAAACATCCTTCTCAAGTCACTTGTAGAATAAATTGAAACCCTTAGTCAACTTTGAAACACAATAAATGCAAATGTACGACCATTTAAACCTCCAAATCATTTTTCCCAGATTTCCCTTGAAGTTATATACCAATTTTATTTTTAATCTATCACCAAATTAATTAATCATAAAAATTTATAAACAAAACATTATAGACTATTTTTCCTTTGTAAATTCAAATATTTGAATTTCAACAGTCACTTTTTAATGCAAATTTGATTATGGAAACTAGTGAAATGTGCCTAGGAGAGCAACTTTGAACCATCATAACTTTTGATATACATTATGTCAAGACCTAAATTTTTAAAGACAATCTCTAGGAATATATTTAAACAAACCCATGTGACTAATTTATTCTAAACCCTTCACATGTGCAAATGCTGATGTCATCAATCTACTTACTCAAGAAATTTTGCCAAGATGACTAAGATAACCTAGACCTTCACAAGACTACTCCAATGAATTCCTTTCTCTTAAAAAAATATACAAATAACTCCTTAAACCCCATATTACCCCTTAAACATGTTCAACAAATTATCAACATCTCTCATCTTTCCTAACCAAGCAAACTCTACAAAGTCTATGCATGATCACTAAGGCACACTTTGTCATTGAAAACCATGCATACATATCAACTCATGGACACTCTTAGCCACCTTAGGGAAGGGAAATAATTGAAAAATAAACACTTATTTTTGTTCAAATATATGCCATATATTATACATATTTTAAATACTTTTGTATAGGTGAAGTAAGTGATTTATCTATGCTTGGAGAAAATAGTTAATCTATATAAATAATTATGCACTTAAAAATCAGGCATTAAAAGGTGAAATTCATGGCTCAATACAAAAAGGATATTATTTTAATCACATGAAAGGTATCCTAATATAGGAAAAGGTACCCTACTTAGTGGTGAATGCTATTTTATCTATGTCTTCTTGGTCTACTAAGACCTACTTGTAACTCAAGAATCCATTTAGGAAAGACATCATCTCAGATCCACTAATCATTTGAATTACCTTATCAAAGGATAGTAGAGGATTGTTGTATTTTTTGATGCTCTATTAAAGTTTCTTAAATTGACACAGAGTCTAATTTCTACACTTTTACTATACATAGTAACCAAGTTGATCACTAAAGTATAATGATGAAGTGGGAAGATAATTTAGGATAAAAGTAGCTTCCTAACTTCTCTGTGGATGAGAGTTTATATAATAGGATTTATAGGTCATTGCCTTTACCTAAATATATTTTGTCCTTTTTTGAGTGGGATGGTGTGAATTATAATTCTTGGATAAAATGTTTTTAAGTCATAATATGTACAATCAATTACATATATATATATATATATATATATATATATATATATATATATATATATATATATATATATATATATATCTCAAGATAAATCCTTTCAAATCACTCATCTCAGACTCAGTACATTTGAGACCAATGTTGACATTTTGAGGTTCACTAATTGATCCTAAATTTAGGACAATAGACTAATGGCTTATAAATTCTTATTGTCTAGGATTTTTAGGTAATTTATCCATGTAAAATATTATTTCCACCAAAACCATACCTTTTGGTATGTGATTTTCTCTTAATTTCACAACTCCACCATTATCATTGTTGTTATTCATGTGTCATATTTTTACTTTTCATTAGTGACCTACACATAAAATAATCTATAAATATTCATGAAATCAAAAATACTTTGATCATCATAAAATACTTGGAAGCTATTTATGTTTTAAAGGACTTAGGGTCAAGGGACTAGTTCAATTGAGAATTAGTGTAGCACATAATCATTCAGAGGAAAAATATTTGTAGTTGTTGTTTCCAAATAATCTATATTATGATTATCCTATTAGGGAATGGGGATAGTTCTAAAGTTATTTAATGTCTCAATTAGGTCACATGCTATATGTTTGTATCTCTTTAACTAAGATAGTTTGCATTGAAACTTAATTTTGACTTGGTTGATTACCAATTTTGATTCCCCAAATGATTGGAATTATTTGAACTTATGTTTTAAGTAAAAATGAAAATGTAGGTTCAAGGTATCATACTTTGTGAGATTACTAGTGCAAGGGAATTGTAACAACAACACTGGGAACTAACTATAAATATATGATTTTTTAAATTAAACACACATACTATAATTAAATTACACCATGTGAATCTAAGTAGTGATCATACAACATAATCGAAGTGTGATAAGTTTAAATAATCAAATGACATATAACAACCATTGATCACTATCAACATAATAAATACATCATAATACAAACATATAAATTAATTACAAATAGCTAGCCACTATTGGTATAATACACATCCACGTCTATCAATCCATAATAAATTTCTAATTAAAACTCTTCATAATAATGTTTCCAATAATAAATACAATAAAATACAATGTAATTAAATAAGATACATGGCTCCTTAGAGCATGAGTCCCCCAAACTCTTTAGTATTAGTATGAATCTCAAGTGTCATCTCAATAGTGGTACTAATATACACAGAGAGAGTATCATCTAAGTGATTTTTCACACCAACCATAGACTAGTGATCCCCTACACTAATCCCATCAAGGAATGGCCCTCCCTTCATGGATGAGTAGATAGTGACAACACATTAATCTAGAAAGACAAACAAGTACCTATATGCTCTATGATTTATAAAACTAAACATGTAGTGTATCATAAAAACCCTATTCTATTGCAAGATATTGCATAAACATGTAAATCATACTCATAAAATTATAATGCCTCACTAATCATAGTTTGGCCAAATTTTTAAGAATAATAAATAGTAGTGATCTATAGATCAATAGAAATTCATACACACCACTTGATCAGATTGTCTTCATCTGGCATTGTGGTGCTAGTAAGCTAGTGAAGTCCATCTCTCTCTTTACTCAATATCAACAATGCAAGATTAGTCAAACATAGTTTAACCACAAGATTAATAAAATCTACATCCTACTAGAAATGATATCACCTATCTTGATAAACATATGATTAATCAAAAGCATACATTTATTCCATCAAACATATGAATGAATCATACATGATTATATATCCCATACTAGTAATAATGATTAAAGTGAATACCATCCAAGTAAAATACACATTTATTTGTAAATTATAACTACCATAATTAGTTTTCAACATACTACACCCTATCATAACCCATATTAACATAGTCTAGTATTCTAAGACATAACTACTATTTTTTCCACAATCAATCATATAAATTAGTCCTAAATACATGAAAACATAAGATTCTACTCAATAAACTAGATATAACAAAGAAAGTCATAGTTTTCATAAAACACATGATATTATAACCTAGCATATACTACACTCTCAAAAGTTGTATGCATGCATACATAAAGTCATATTAACTATCACAAAACATGTTATTCATAATAATAACCAAAATGCACACATTTAACCAATCAAATATAGGTGTGAGTCTAGACATAAGAATTATAGTATGTACCATCTAGGTATATATACATTACACTGTATTACTCTATGACATCTCATAATATCATAGTTCACAACTACATAATTATAAATAACCAAACTTATGATTTCAAGAATCAAATGGCCTATAATCATAAATAATGATCAAGAAAGTACATGAATATACTTCTTGGGTATACCTTATGTTTAAAATACATAATACTATAATTTATAGTCACATATCACAATGCACTATTATATGCTATATATGTTTCAACACTTGTACATATTAATAATCTCATAATAAATAATGCACACAAGTATTCAATGTTGAATATATATAAACTAATAGTCAATCATACTATTTGCAGAGAAATAGAGAACTCATAAGCTTGTTATATTTTCCTATTCAAAAAATATATTGATGATCTTTATAGGATATGGGATTTTTTTATGTAATACTAATGTAGAGTTCTTATCCCTAGCTAGATAGATTTTCATCCTGACTTATCCAAACTTTATATGACTCTATACACACGTTCTCAAGCTAACATAGTATTTCATATTTTGGTTTACATATGAGTAGTCAAAAATATATTGAGTTTCTCTTATATGATATATGATAGTTTCATCAAGTACCCAAATATATATGAATCACTCAAACCATGACAAAAAAATATTAGTCAAAAATATGCAATAGACTTGTATCCCAATGTATTTATGTTTATATGCTATCTATGCACACACCTTCATACACATTAGTAGACCCATAACACATATTATACCCAAAGTATACAATGGGCAATAAACAATAAACAAACCATTAATTCTCAATAATGTATTTGTATATCATACTATATAATTAATTTAATATCTCAAATATATTTATCTTTAAAATAAGTATCAAGGTAAAAAGGTTGAACTTTCCCTAAATAATATCCAATGATAACTTGGATGTTTGGAATTCCTTTTATAAATCCCTTAATGCTCTTGGGCAAAGATATTAATCTACTAAGATAATTGACATTAATCCATTGAGATAATTAGTATTATCCCACTAAAATAATTTCCTTTCAACATCGACTACACACACACACACACACACACACACACACACACACACACACACACACACACACACACACACACACACACACACACCATATGTATACCATGCCACAGCTGGTCCATACTCAAAGTAATATAATATACAATTAATAATAGAGTGATGTCACATCTCTATATATACCCACAATATAGTGACAATTAGCAATAACATATGACACTCATTTATTGTCATCATCCCATTATAATAATATGCCAAAATAAATGTAATATGACTTAGTTATAGTGTCAAGATTATAAAATGACATTTAGCAATATGTATCCCAATATATATACCATATATTAAGCACCCTCTTCCATCAATATATATATATATATATATATATATATATATATATATATATATATATACATATATATATATATATATATATATATACATATATATATATATATATATATATATATATATATATACATATATATATATATATATATATATATATATATATATATATATATATATATATATATATATATATATATATATATATATATATATATATATCACTTTTTTACTTACATCAGTGATTTCATCTATTATTTGAAAGAGATTTCAACTTGTCAAGTTATTTTTCTAAGTCATCATTTCCCATTTTATAAGTCTCTGATTTAACTATACAAGTTGATTTATTTATGCAAGTCCCTAATTTATTTATACAAGTCAGTGATTTATTTATTTCAATTAGGTATTGGAATTTTAATTGACTATGCAAGGTCACCCCAATAAAGTACTATGAGACTTATGAAAATTAGGTAAATATAACTAGGAGATCACTATTTAATATTATGTCAAATATAATATTAGTCAATTAAAAATTATATTAGATCATTATTTAAAATAATATGTTATCACATGGTATATTGATGTTTTGCTCTTGTATTTCACTATATACCTAATTAAGGCACTACATGCATGGTATATCAAAGGCACTATATATAGCTCAGAAAAACATGAATCGTTGCATTCATTTTTAACCTAGATTGTAGTATTATAGATGGGTCAACATAATGAATTACTCAAAGCATAGTACTATGGTTAATTTAAACATAATGAATTAATCTTGGGTTTCTTAGAATATTGGTCCCATAAAACCATACTCTTTGACATCTCACTAGTATGAAAATAAATTTAATGAGTGTCAATTATGCTAATTGTTTCTATCATGACAACCTCGAGGTCCATAAATTCAAGACCAACCTATACATATCTCGGTGAAATTTTCACTGACTTCCCAAAAGCACATGATATCATCATAAAAACCAAAAACAAATGGCCAAGGAAAGTTCCATAAAACATTCCATCCCCTTTGCACATCTCTCTAACCTAGAAAGTGTTTTTCTTATTATGAAGAAAAGTATTTAGGGAATTTAGCAAGAATGATGTGTATAATTTAATATTATTTCTAATCTATATATCTATTGATAAGTATAACATGTCAATATTATCACTACTCCATGGAGCTATAGACAAGTATAATGATGAATAGGAACTGGAAATAATACATTTTTAATGTATACAAAATTAAGGAATAGATGTTTCACATTATACATACATATGTCCATATGATTGAATTTTACAAGTCCATCTATCAAATCTTGGATTTGACAAGTCCATATATTAGATCCAAACTTAGTAACTATCAATTCAATATGGGACTAAGTAGGATACACTCATATCACTTAGTACTCAAGTTTGTAATTTACCACTCATCCCTTAGGTGTCCACAACCTAATGATCTCCACAATGGGCACAAGGTCTAATGAATCACAATTATATAATAACATGTCATAAAAAAATATATATATATGCCAATTAATTATAGATTTACCAACATACATACAATAAAAATCATACAATCATTTCATAATTGTATTAATTTTCCACTAACGAAACATAACTAGTATCATATATCATAGCTTAACCTATAGTTTTATATTCATAGTTAAGAGGAAACAATGTTGAAATTATCATAACATACAAAGGCCAAGGATCACACCATCCTTACAACCTTATAAATGTAACAAGTGAGACAATGTCTTCTTGCTTGCTCAATTAGTATGAAACAAGTTAAATGTTTATATCAACCCTTTCAAACTAACAAGATGTTCTATACATCCTATACCCTACTCACTCCCAGTGAAGTTAGATAAATAAATATTCAAAATAACATGATTTAATAAAAAAGATAATAATATCAATCAAATAAAGAATATATAATATCATAACAACTATAAGCAACTTATAATTCTTAATCTATAACCAATATAAGTTCAAGGTTCACCACTCTATGTGGTTAAAGTTCAAAAAATTAGGTAAAGTAGTAACTCTAAAAATTCATAAGTGGAAATTAAATAACTAGCATATCAATAACAAAAACCCTCACACGGTATGAAGACACACACTGTAACCCAAATTTCCAAATCACTTCTCAATTACCAATATTGTATGAGTAGTATAATAATATGCTTCCACAATTGAAAGGAAAATTCTAACCACATGTATGCATCAATCCATCATATCCTATATATTCTCTCTCAACAATAAGTAGGATACATTATTCCATGAACTCAAGGGAATATGGTCAAAAAAAAAAATTAGAAACAAGTTTCCATTTAATGGAACACTAAATTAACATCATGAAAATATAAATCCACCTAATGGTTTCTAATGATGTCAAAGGAAAGTGAGGGAGTGATAATTCACCTCTATTCCCACTAAGATAGATTAAAATTCTTCCTAATACACAAAAACATAAGGGTGTTAATCCATAAACAAAATCCTACCACATAGGAATTCTCAACTAAGACATCTACTCTCTACTATAAGAAAATTCCCACCACACTATGTGGTACCAAACTAAAATGGTCTTATAGGATTTCCCACTCCTATAATTAGTGAGCATAAGGCACAAAAATAATACATATACTTAAGTGAGAAGCATACCATGATTTTTAAACACTCACAACATAAAACATAAGTGGCAAAAGTAACTTGATTACTAAGTAAGGATGTAATCACTCTAGAGTTGTTTGATCTATGTGATCAAAATATGGTAGTAATCTCTTGTTCTTGACTCAATAAATATGTTAAGCACTCACCTACCAAACATATATTAAAAATAACACCATCAAAACACTCATTAAACCAAACCTTTAACAACTCTAATGGGGTAAAATTGCTCCTAATGGTACACACTCAATGTACCACACACATTTATCTATCCTCCTTTTTGATAAATAAAATGATACAAAAATGATAATGGACTCATTAGGTCTTAGAGTTAGAACCATAGCTCTAATACCACATATAAAAACCTTGGTGGATGCTAACTATAAATCTATGATTTTTTTTATTAAACACACATACTCAAATTAGATAACACCATGAGAATCTAAGAAGTGATCATATAGAATAATCTAAGTGTGATAAATATAAATAATCACATGACATATAATAGTTAATGATCACTATCAACATAAGAAACACATCATAATATAAACATAAAAAGTAATTAAAAATAGCCAACCACTATTGGTACAATACATAGCCACTACTGTCAACCCAAAATAAAGAGGTAATTACTAATCTTCATGATAATATTTTTAATAATAAATAAAATATAATAAAATGTACATAAATAAGATACATGGCTCTCTAGAGCATGAGTTCCCTAGCCTCTCTAGTATATGTGACAATCTCAAGTGTCATCTCAATAGTAGTATTATTGTGGGGAGAGATCATCATCCAAACACTTTTTCACACCAACCACAAACCAATGATCGCTTGCACTAATCCCATCATAGAATGGACCTCCCTTCACAGATGAGTAGATAGTGATGACATATGAATACAAAGAGACAAACAAGTAATCATGTGTTGTATGATTTTTTTCTAAAACTAAACATGCATCGTATCATAGAAAACCCATTCTATTATAAGATAACGTGCAAACATTTAAATCATACTCATGAAATTATAATGTCTCACTAAACATACTTTGGCCAAAGTTTTAAGAATAATAAATAATAGTGATCTATATATCAATTAAAATTCATACACACCACTTGATCAAATTGCTTTCATATGGCATTATGATGCTAGTAAGCTAGTGAAGTCCATCTTACTCCTTAGTATAAGCAATACAAGATTGATTAAACATAATTTAACCAAAATATTCATAAAATTTATATCATATTAACAATAATATCTCCTATCATGATAAACATAGGAGTAATTAAAAGTATATATTTATTCTATCAGACGTATGAATGAATATTATATTATTATCTATCTGATACTAGAAATAATGATTACAGTTAATACCATCTAGGTAAAATACACATTTAACTATAGATTATGACTACCATAATTATTTTTCAACATACTAAACTCTATGATAACCCATATTAATATAGTATAGTATTCTAAGACATAACTACTAGTTTTTCCATAATCAGTCATAAAGGATAGTCTCAAATACATAGAAACATAATATTCCATTCAAGCAACTAGATATAACAAAGCAAGTCACAGCTTATATGAAACACATGATATTATATCCTAGCATATGTTATACTCTCAAATTTTGTATGCAAGAATATATAAATTCCTACAAACTATCACAAAACATGTTATTCATAATAATAACAAACATGCATACATTTAATTAATCAAAAATAGGTGTGAGTCTAGACATAACAATTATAGTATGTACAATCCAAGTATAACATAAATTACACTATAATACTCTATGACATCCAATAATAGCATAGTTCACTACTACATAGTTAAATAAAATCAAACTTATGACTCCAAGAATCAAACAACCCATAATCATAAATAATGATCAAGCAACTACATGATTGTACCACTCAGGTATACCCTATGTTTAAACTACATACTACTATAATTTATAGTCACACATCATGATACACTATTATATGATATATATGTCTCAAAACTTATACATATTAACACTCTTATAATAAATATCACACACTAGTATTCCATGTTGAATATATATAAACTAACAATCAGTCATACTATTTGTAGAGAAACAAAGAATGCATAAACCCCTTATACTTTCTTTCTCTCAAAATATATTGATGATCTTTATAAGAATAAAATATTTTTAAATGTAATACTACTTCATATTTATTATCCCTAACTAGACATATTTTCATCCAGGCTTATCTAAAATGTACATAACTTCATAAACATATTTTAAATCCAACATAGTCTTTTATATTTTGGTTTACATACGAGTAGTAGAAATATGTTGATTTCTCTTATATATATTTGATAGTTTCAACAAGTACATAGATATATGAATCACTCAAGCCGTGACAAAAAAATACTAGTCAACAATATGTAATAGACCTACATCCCAA
Source organism: Torreya grandis (assembly GCA_037957365.1). Taxonomy (NCBI): domain Eukaryota; kingdom Viridiplantae; phylum Streptophyta; class Pinopsida; order Cupressales; family Taxaceae; genus Torreya; species Torreya grandis. Next base: position 4,982,875 of record JARHVA010000438.1, on the reverse strand, counting down.
TACATTTATGTTCATATGCTATATATGCACAAACCTTTGTACATATTATTAAAACCATAATAAATATTATGTCCCAAGTATACAATGGGAAATAAATAATACACAAACCATTAATTTTCAATAATATCTTTGTATACCATACTATATAATTAATTCAATATCTCAAGTATATTTATCTTTAAAATAAGTATCAAGGTAAAAAGGTTAAACTTTCCAAAAATAATATCCAATGATGATTTAGAAGTTTGGAATTCCTTTTACAAATACCTTAATGCTCTCAGACAGAGATATTAATCCATTGAGATAATTGACATTAACCCATTGAGATAATTAGTATTATCCCATTGAATTAATTTCTTTTCAACATCGATTGTTCACACACACACACACACACACACACACACCATATGTATTATATACCATGCCATAGCTGGTCCATAATTAGATTAATATAATATATGGTTAATAATGGAGTGATGTCATAGCTATGTATATACCCACAACATAGTGACACTTAGCAATAACATATGACACTCATTCATTGTCATCATCCTAATATAATCATATTCCAAAATAAACATAATTTGACTTAATTATAGTGCCAAGATTATAAAATGACCTTTAACAATATGTATCCTGATATATATACCATATATTAAGCATCCTCTTCCATTAATATTTTTCCACAAAGGTAGTATATATTATATAATATATTGCTATTTTACTTACATCAATGATTTAAGCTATTATTTGAAAGAGATTTCAACTTGTTAAGTTCTTTTTCCAGGTTATTGTTCCCCATTTATAAGTCTCTAATTTAACTATACAAGTCACTGCTTTATTTATATAAGTCCGTTATTTATTTATACAAGCTGCTAATTTATTTATTGTAAGTAAGAATTGGAATTTTAATTGACTGTGCAAGATTGATCTAATAAATTACTATAAGAATTATGAAAATTAGGTCAATATAACTAGCCGATCACTATTTAATATTATGTCAAATATAATATTAGTCAAGCCAAATATACTAGCAAGTGAAAATTATATTAAATCACTATTTAAAATATTATGCTGTCACATGGCATATTATTGTTTTATTCTAGTATTTCATTGTATACCTAATTAAGGCATTATATGCATGGTATATCAAAGGTGTTGTATATACCTCAAAAAAACATGAATCATTGCATTCATTTTTAACCTAGATTGTAGTAATATGAATGGGTTGAAATAATGAAATACTTAGATCACAATATTATGGTGAATCACAACATAATGAATTAATCTTAGGCTTATAATCACCATAAGAAACTTATTCTCTATGGGTGGGTCAACACCTAATGTGTAGCCTATAAAAATCTACACAAATAATATTTAAGTCACTATATAGATTTATAATATAATATATCTATGCTTATGATATCTAAGTCGATGCAATGATTCATTCAATAATATAACCATTGTAAAAGCCAACTCTCATCATAGTAATTTTTCCTACATACCTCTTCCACTCATGACTTTAGAGGCATCAACATAATCCAAACAATTACTATGTGAAGGTGTCACTACCTATATTTCCTCACTATCTACAATGAATCATATTAAATAATTGTAATTTCTAGATCACTGACTCGATGAATAAATCACTATTCTTTTTATCTGACCAAATCAGCCAACTAAACTGGTTTACTATGCACATATATATATATATATATATATATATATATATATATATATATACATATATACATATATACATACATATATATATATATATACATACATATATATATATACATACATATATATACATATATATATACACACACACACACACATATATATACATATATATATATATATATGTATATATGTATATATATATATATATATATGTATATATATATATATATGTGTATATATATGTATATATATGTATATACATACATAAATATATATATATATATATGTATATATATATATGTATATATATATATGTATATATATATATGTATATATATATGTATGTATATATATATATACATATACATATATATATATATATATATATATATATATATATATATATATATATATATATACATATATATATACATATATATATTAACTATATTTACTTTAGTTCAAAATTACCATACTTAAGCAGTATAATAACAAAATAGTTCATTGGTTAAAATGGTTGTATAATCTATATCCCATAATTTTGGTATTTACTTTGGGATGCCTAAGTTATCATCACAATGTGATATAAAACCCAAAGAATATTATATAAAATAACCACTAAATTTTCTTAACCATTATGTTTAAATTAGGTATAAATATAATTGCATAACGTAATATACAAATAAGAGTTCATTTAAATAGTTTACAAAATCAGAACATATTACATTGCCTACCTCACATTGCTAAACTAAATTGGTTTGTTTCTGAGAAGATCTTTTCTTCTATTGCCTTCTCTTTCTATGCTACACCCCCTTTTGTCTGATCCTTTTCAATTTTCTCTTGGAAATGCTCATGATGATCCCTTTCCCTAAAATCTCCTTTTAAGTAGGCATAGTCCTTTTTTTTAAATGATTTTTCTTTTTTTCTTTTGTTTTTGTTATTTTTAATTTATTTATTTAGTTTCTTATTGATTTTAGTCCTTTCATTTATTTTTATTGTATATTATTTTTTCTATTTTTCCCCTTTGATGGTAATCTCCAACTTTTATTTATTTTTCACATAAACTATGAAAATATATATATATTTTAATTTAATTAGTATCCTCCTAATGCCATAACAATTTAATTCATAAATTAATAATCCATATTTAATCTAAATATGAAAATCATGTTCTACTATAATTTAATGATCAAACATGTTAAGCACACAAAATAAGTTTCATTAAACCATTTAAACTATGCTAGTAAACCATGGTAAATAAATTTTAAATGCAACAATAATAAACACATGTTCAAACCATTCATTTTGCATTCTAACATGTGATAGATACTATGGTGTGTGCAGGATTCTATCCAGTTTATATATCATCCTCTGACATCTTAATCTACATCACCCTCTTTGATGATGCTCACCCTGCACCATTCTCTAAGAGATGATTTCTTTTGAATCAACCTCACAACAAATAGGTAGTTAGATCATTGCATCATGACATACATACATCATAAATTGTATCTAAAATAACAAATCAAAATGTTTATAATATAAACACATACACTACAACTAGTTCATAGCAATGTAAACATGTAATCTTAATAAATATCCTATTGTCCATACCAAAGAAAGGAGAGCTCGAAAAGGCGGGATGGAGACAACTGCGAGCGGTGAAGGGCAGGGCGGCCTGCTGTCGAGCCCCAGGCAGAATGCCTCAGCACCTAGAGTGAACTTCATGAGGCAGGAAGGGCATTATGTTGGGGAGCACTTGAAGTTGAATAAACTCAATGGCTATTTAATGAGAAGATAGGACTGACCAGTTCTAGTAATTCCATAGGAAATAATTCAAGAGGATGTCGAATACCTTTCTTCCCACACACTGATTTGCAAATTCCTGGGTATACAGATCCCTCAAGTGGCGTTGGAAGCCTGGATTCATCACTCCTGGACAGTTAATGGGGATTTTGATATCATGTTAACAGGTAACAGTTACTTCTTGGTGACCTTCTCCTCAGTGACAGACCGCAATCAAATTTTTGAAGGGGGCCCCTACTTCTATGAGAGAGTGGGTCTGTTTCTTAAACCCTGGCATGTGGGTTTTAATTCAGCTAAGGAGCTTCCAGCATGTGTTCCGATTTGGGTTCGGCTTCCACAACTTCCGCTGGAATTATGGAGGGAGGACATCCTCAAACAAAGTGCGGCCATGCTAGGCACACCAACAACGATTGCACATCAATCTCTGGATAAAAAGATAATTACTTATGTGCATATTTGTGTAGACATAGATCTCAATAACCCTTTGCCAAACTCAATAGAGATTTGTATGGGGTCCTCATCTTGGATTCAACAAATAGATTACGAATCCATTCCCTTCAGGTGCAGGATCTGTCATGTATATGGGCATCTTCATCGTCAATGCCCACAAGCTGCCAAAATCAAAGGACCTGGCCCTAAATACTCAGCACCAAATACAACCTCTGAGAATAAGGGAGCTGGCAATTCAGCTTAGAATGAAATTTCAAAACCTCATTCCTTTGGGACAAATAAAGGCAAAAACTTAAATAATGGCAGCTTGCTGCATAGAACAACAGATCATTTTCACAACAGTATGGATGACTTTACCCCTGTCAGAAAGTGTGCAAGAGGCCGTGGGCAGAGGCAAGGATATGCTGAGAGGCAGTTTGATCAGGGTTTCAACAAATTCAAAGTCTTGGACAGCATGAACATTGAAGATGGCATTTCGGTGGAAGACCTGGGCGCTACTTCGGAGCAAACCAAGCAAATTTCAGAATTCAATGAATTTCAAGATATGGAGCAAGAAGTTTTAGGCAATCCTTTGAGAGTGGAAAAGGAAGCACCAGAAGCTTTGAAGGAGATAAAGGAGAAGGAAGTCAGGTGGGCAGATTTAGTCAAGGAAGTAGAAGCTGGCAGGAAAGATAAAGGGCCTGCTGGGGCATTGGGTCTAACGCAAAAATCTTTTAAAAAGGCCACATCTTCAGTTCCTCCCAAGGGGGGTCAATAAAAGGATCAAGAAAGAATCAAAATCACATGTGATTTATTAGTGGAATTAGGGGTTATAAAAACCTTAGACGAGCACTTCCCCCAATCCAAATAATGATTGTCCTATCTTAGAACGCAAGGGGTTTGAACAGCTCCCCTAGGTAAAAAGTTATGCATAAATTAGTGTGGGATCACTACCCAGATATTTTTTGTATTCAGGAGACTAAACTTTTAGTGGATTCATTGTTTGCTTGTATGCCAAATATCTGGTCTATTGGCCAATGGCAATGTATAGGTGCTCGAGGTAGCTCAGGAGGGTTAGCTATGGGATGGGACCCGAGTAAAATTACACCTCTTCACTGGATCTCCAGCATTTCAGCTTTGTCAGTAGTTGCTTCTTCATTGGAAACTGGAAAAATAACCCTGATTACCACAGTCTACACACCTGTTGACATTGCTGGTCAATTGGAACTCTGGGAGCATATTCACTATATCAGAAAATGTTATCCATTCTTGCCGTGGATAGTGGCTGGTGATTTTAATGCTGTCATGAACTTGGAGGAGAAAAGAGGTGGTATGAGTCATCTTGGCCCTTCTTTTGATTGCCTTCGGCATAATGTGGAAGTGCTTCACCTCTCGAATGTTAAACCTTCAAATGGGTTGTTCACATGGAACAATAGAAGATCAGGTAACGCTTCCATTTCTGAGCGTCTGGATAGATTTTTAGTTTCTTGTTTTTGGTAGTCCAGTGCTTTTTTGCTCACATCTGAGATTTGGATTGGAGGGGATTCGATCAATGGCCTATCAAACTTACTATTGGGCTGATTGGGGGTCCCAAAAAAGCTCCTTTCAAATTTCAATTGATGTGGCTTAGGGACCCATCTCTTTATGACCTTGTCAAACAGTGGTGGAGACAGGGAGCCCTGGCTTATGGAACAGCTATGTATTCTTTCCTTAAAAAGTTGCAGTATGTTAAAAGAAAATTACAGGTTTGGAATAGAAATTGCTTTGGAAATTTACAAGGTATGAAGAAGAAAGCTCAAAATCAGTTGGACGGCATCACAAGGCAAATAAGAGACAGTGGTCTCTCTGAGGCCCTACACTTGGAGGAAGCTAGAGCTGCAAATAACTTATCAGAGTGGGAGCTTCAAGAAGAGATCTACTGGAAACAGAAGGCCTGCATCGATTGGCTTTAGGAGGGAGACAAAAACATGGCCTTTTTCCATAATTTTGTGCAGGCGAGGTGCAATAATTTTTTTTCACTACCTTGGTTACTCAGAATGGTACTCGGCTTGATTCCTCCCAAGCTATCCACAGGGAAGCTGTTCGGCATTTCTCAGAACTTTTTACCAGTGATCCATGCCCAGATGAAGCTACTAAAAATAGAATTTTATCTTGTATTCCTTCATTAGTGGACGAGATAATGAACAATTGTCTTTTGCGCCCAATTGCCATGATTGAAGTTGAGGAGGTGGTGTTCAGCATTAAGAGAGGAAAAGCCCTTAGACCTAATGGATTCTTGGCTGAATTATTCTAGGACTTCTGGGACATCATTAAGACAGATTTGATAGAGGTTATACATGAATCTTATCAAAGCAAAGAAATGCTAAAATCTTTGAATGCTACGTTTCTTATGCTAATTCCAAAAAAGGAGCAGGCGGATAGGCTGGATTTGTATTGACCTATTGCACTTTGCAATGTAGAATACAAGATAATTTCAAAACTTATTGCTCTTAAATTGAAAGGGCTGCTCCCTCTTCTTATTTTAGAGGAACAAGGAAGGTATGTGGCAGGCAAACAAATCTTGGATGGAGTGGTGATAGCATCAGAAGCTATCCACTCCATGACCACCTCCCAAGAGAGAGCTATGTTTATTAAGCTTGATCTTGCCAAAGCTTATGACAGAGCTAGTTGGAGATTTTTGAGCAAGATCCTTATGGCATTTGGTTTTAAGCAAGAATGGATCAGCTGGGTGTTAAGTTGTGTAACCATGCCTTCATATTTAGTTCTTATTAATGGTGCGCCATCAGAGCTTTTTGGTGCCTCTAGAGGCCTTCGGTAGGGAGACCCCCTCTCACCATATCTGTTCATTCTCATGGCCGAAGGTCTGGGACGGCTTTTTAAATTTTGAGTCTCCCAGGATGCTATACATGGCTGGTGATGGGGGAATGGGATAACTCCCCTAACTCATCTCTAATTTGTTGATGACACTGTTCTAGTAGGTAAAGCTCACATTCAAGAAGTGAAAGCTTTTTGAAGCACGCTGGACAATTATTTGGAGGCTTTTGGACAGAAGATTAATGATCACAAGTCATCAATCTTCTTCTTCAACACTCCTGATCTGATTCAGAGAAGGATAGTAGTTATATTGCAGTTCCAAATTTAGGTTCTCCCGGTGATCTATTTAGGCATCCCCATTGTGGTTGGGACATAGCCTAGGCTTTTTTGGCAAAATGTGCTGGATAAGCTAAGGTAGAAAGTTGGCCATTGGACACACAGATGGCTTTCCACAGTAGGTAGAGTGATTCTTCTTCAATCTGTCATTCAAGCTTTGCCTATATACCATAGTATGGTTCAAACAACTCCGACTTATTTTCTCAAAGAGTATGATGCTCTTTCAAGAAAGTTTTTGTGGAGCGGGAATCTGCAGAGCTCTAAATGGAGCCTTATCAGTTGGGCTACAGTATGCAAACCAAAATAGGAAGGTGGCCTTGGGTTGTGATCAACCATTTTGGCCAGCCAAGCTCTGACGGCCAAGCTTTACTAGAGATGGTGCACTAATCAGTCGACCTTATGGGCTTGAATATTGACTACCAAGTATTTTCTTGACATTGAGCCCCATGATATACCCAGGCTCCCCCTGGAGGGAAGGGGATCGATGATATGGAGCACACTTAAGCTTGGTGCTCAGCTTGTTAAACAAGACCTCTTCTGGATATGCAATAGTGGTACAGAAGCATTGTTCTGGGAAGATTCATGGGATGGGGCACCTCCACTTTTCATTTGCATCTGCATTTGCAGCCTCTTGCAAATTCATTCCTTTCTGCTGGTTGGGACAAGGTGATCCATTACAAAGAAGCTTTCAGCCTGGGTAGAACCATTGGATTCAGATGGAAAGCTTCCTCAGACTAGCTGCCAGAAGGTTTGGAAGAGGAGAAGTGTGAATTAGCCCAAATCCTTGAAGCCAAAGGGTGCAGCGCTTTGCAAGGACAGGATGAGCTTGGCTAGGGAGGTGACGCCTCTAGTCAGTATTTCGTGGCTTCTGGTTACAAGACTTTATCTAAACAAATTGAAAAATGAGGTTAGTTCCTGTGGGGAAATAAAATTTTGAATCGAGTATCTTGGCCCAAATGTAATTTCTTTCTTTGGGTGCTCACACACAACAGATGCCTTACCTGGGATAATCTTTGCAGACAGGGATTTTAGGGGCCTTCTATATGTGTCCTGTGTCATAATGGTGAGGAAACTACAACTCATCTTTTTTTCCAATGCTTGTTTGCTAAACAGGTCTGGAATTTATGGTGGAGTGCTTGGGAATCTCCTTGATGGCATGTCTCATCTTTGACAGAGTTCTAGAATAGACTGGGATTAGCTCCAACAAAGAATTCCCTCTTACAATTTGCCTGGGTTGTTAGACCTGCCTTCATTCTTTGGAATTTGTGGCTCGAGAGGAACAGACGTGTCTTTAGGGGAGCGTAGCTAGAGTTAAGGCTTCTGTGGACCAATATTATTGCTGCACTATAGGAAACGCTGTTGGTCAGGGCCGTGACTAGGAGAGATTTGGATCTTGGAGACGCCAATCTCTGTAGAAGGCTCAGGCTGAACTTGACCACGGACTGCGCGCCATCAAGCAACAACACTATGCGAAGGGAAAGATTAATGCAGCCGCAGCTTGTCGATAGGAATGGCAGCTGGTCTCCTCCCAAACTAGGAGTTTTAAAAGTAAACATTGATGGTTCCTCACGGGGAAACCCTGGAGAGGCAGGGATAGGCGAAATTGGGTGGGATTGCAATGGAAGCATCTAATTTCTTTTCTCGAAGTATAAAGGCAGCCACACAAATAATTTGATGGAAGCTATGGCTATCCTGGAGGCCATAAAATCCTACTGTCAACGAGAATATCTCAATGTTGTTTGTGAATCAGATTCGCAAGTGGTCATCAATTTGATTAATAATCATAATTTTGGTAAGGGAGATTGGCTTTTAAATTCTATTGTTCAAAAAATTAAACATTACAGTACCTCTTTCAATTCTATTTCTTTCCATCACATTCCCCATGAGTGGAATAATGTTGCAGACTCCCTTGCCAAGTGGGCCTCAGAGAATGGCCCCGATTGGAACATTACCGATCTGGGTATGCTTCTGTTCGATTTGCATCAAAAATTGGTTCATTTGGTGAATCAGGAGAAAATCTTGTAACTGGTATTCTTCTTTTGTGATTAATAAATTTTTACCCCCTTCTTAGTTAAAAAAATATCCTATTGTCCCATAACAACATATATCTCAAAGCTTAGTTAAAAATAGCCAAATCCAAATTTGTCAATTATGAATATCTAAGAATAATCAGATAATTTTCTTAGGAAGGAATCATGATGTAATAAGAATTAAAACTTATATGCAACCAAGTATCATTTTCTCATGGATTGATTAACATAACTCTGGCTCTTGAACCTTGTTTGGAGTGATCTCCATCAAATTAGAGGGAACATAATCTTGATGGATCTTTAATAATGTCCTTTTTATAATAGATGGGTTCAATAGATAGAGTATAAATACAAATGTTAGATGGCACAACTTTTATCATCCCACTTATAACATAATATTTGGTTATCATGTGTTTCATTTTGGGATCCTTATCGATATGAATATGGTTGGCAATATCACTCCAAAGTAGTCACATGTGGGAGAAGATTGTGTCCATGTAGTCATTTAATGTTTTGGACTAATCCTAACTCATTAGCATCCTATATGCTTCTATAATATTTATGACCTAAATGTATATGAATTTTTGGACTCTTGATTCATATTATAACTACATGTGAACACTTAATAATTCTATAAATACCTTAACATTTAATTTTTCCAACCGAACAATTATCTTTTCTAATTTGATTAGGGTCATACCTAGTTTCTTATAGACTCTTATAGTAGTGACATTAGTTGAGGCTCATGAATCGACCAAAATTATGTAGGTTCTTTTTGAATATCCTAACCATGAAGAGGAATGGGGGAGCTTATATTCTATTGTTATGTATCACTATATCAATGTGCACTACCTTTTTATTAGCTTGAGTGAGTTTTTCTAAAAACTTGTTTAGTGTGATATTAAACTTGATTTTTTCATGTATTTAACTATATTAGAACTAGTTTTACTAAGGACAAGTTTTATTTTGACTATAGAACATTAATCCCTATGTTTTGGGGATGGGGGATCATTTTTTACCTTTAGAATAAGGTTATTCACACCATTATTAGGGGGATTAGATGTATTAATGGGTCATTATTGTTATGTCTGTTAGGTGAATATTTTGTCAGTCAACTGTTTGATTAAACAAAATAGGTCTTATCATCCACAACAAAGGAGATTGGTTGGCCCAGTGTGCAGGTTTACTACATCAGAGGTGGACAAATCTCTCCTCTCATCAAGGGGAGGTTCCCTATAAATATGCAGGAGCTATATACTATAACTATATGTAGAAAATAACACTTGGGGGTAGGATACACAATCCATCTCTCTTCTTTCAGAGATTATGTTCACCAATAAAGGAGAAAATCCTAGCAAAAATACTGAAGGCACTTCTCTTCTTTTAGAAGTGTTCTTGCAGGAAACAACAGTTCTTTTAGATATGACTAGAAACTAGTAACACAGGTGCAGTAACTAGCAGGATGAAATAGAACACAAAGTTTCCACCTCAACTTCCCAAAGAGTATAACACAAAAGATAATAGGGTTACAAAGTCATCCCAAAATCCTCAACACAGAAAGAAACTAAAAACACACACTGAAAATAGTTATGAAAGAACAAAGTCTTCCCCATAATTGGTTTCAGGACACCTTCCTGATTACTTTCACTAGTCCAACTTGCCAAATTAAATAAATAATAAAATATTTAGAAGATAGACATAAGAACAATCTCCTAAAATGATACAAGCTATGACGGCATAAAGTCTGCAAACAACATGCTTTCTCATTCAGATAAAATGATATGAACAAATAACCTGAGCTCAAAGTTTCACTTATGTAGAATGAAAAGTCTCCCTTATATAATGAGAGAAATTACAATGTATAACAACTACAAAAGGCTTGGCGCTCTTTCCCATGGGACGGCCCATGCTGCAGTCAACACCTTCAATACACCTTTAGTTTTATTTGGAGGGACCATGCTAGGAATAGTGCATTGCCATAACTATGGCGTGTCCATTCCTCTAATATGTCTCTTCTTAGTATGGACTATCTGGTCCTTTTCCTGATGTCTATGTAGCTATCTAATTTTCCATTACTTCATGGAAGAAAAATAGGCTTGCATCATTGATTTGTTGCACTCAAAAGTCTACTTAATCCACTATTTCACCTACTAGAAATAGCTTTTTTGAAGATATTTTTGATCTTTTGGTCTTTTTCCTCTCTCCCCTATAGCAATTTGAGCCTTTGGGCTCTCTTTTCAACCAATCACTTGGTTCTTCCTTTAAATTATGTGCTCTATTTTAATTTTAACATATATTCCCTTGCTTTAGATTTAAAATCCACAGGGCCATCAATGGTCACTAGCCACTTGAACCATGTTGAACCTTGACCTATGAACTTGTGAAAGTTCATTGGTTCATCAGTTCATTGGTTCATTTTGTCTCTTTTATTCCATCACTTCCTGGTTCAATCACTTTCCTACTCCTTGGTTGAACCATCCATTAAACCACCTATTTGCTACTTCTTTCCTTGGCTAAGGCCGCCTTTGAACCTTTTAACCTATGAACCATTGAAATTTGAACTCTTTTAGTTCAAGGTTTAATCAGTTTATTGGTTCTTCCTCTGCCTATTGTTTCCTTGTTCTTTCTAAGCTCTTTGATCTTCCTCACACTGGTTGAACCTTTGAACCTATGAACTCGTTGAACCTTTTGGTTCAATGGTTCAATTGATTCAATCTCTTTATTTGGGTAAGTCTTTTTGATCTTTTGAACCAAGCACATTGAACTAATTGGTCGTTGAACCCATTGAATTGTTGAACCAAAATGGTTCAAGGTTCAATAGTTCAACAGTTTAAGCCTTTGTTTTTTTGCTAAGTGTTTGAAGCCATGGAACTTTGAAGTGGTTGAACTTTGAACTTGACAAATGCACTCAACTTTTATCGATGATGTTGAACCTTGAAGCTATTGAACCCTTGAACCTTTTTAGTTCAAGGTTCAACAGTTCAATGGTTCAATCCTTATTTTTTGAAGCTTGCAGATTGAACTCGTCTGGTTGAACTAAGACAATGGACCAATCCTAAAAATGACTAAGTGTTGAAAACTTGTTCTTTTGATTGAACTCACCTACAGAAGCTTTTAAACTTGCTAAACCTACTAATCCCTTTACTAAAAAATATCAAAAAATGAGGAAATTGAATGCTCAAAAAAAAATTTGAAAAGGGAAGAGGTGATTTTGGTCTGTTGAACAAAAATAGTTCATAGGTTGTCCCAAAGTTGTCACTTATTTTTGGGGACAATAGCTAGCTCCAATTGGGGAACTTCCTTCAATTGAAAACTTGAAACATCTGAGGGGAGTAGAAACTAGAATCTCTAGTGCCTTTGAAGTATGCCATTGGGCTATGGAGTCATGCTACCCAAAAAGAAAGGCTCAAAAAAATGAAAATAAACAACACTAAGTAGAAACAAAGACTATATAGATATACATATGTACAAGTGAACTTATCTAACACTTTAGGAATTGAAGTGCTTCAAATGCTACCCATTGTGAGGCAAAGAAAAGAGCGTGTTGTCTTGATATTTCAATAGGAAGCTATTCTCACCATTGAGATGATGGATGATAAATGGGCCTCTCCAAAGAGAATCAAACTTCCCATGTATCCCCTTTGGTTTTCTTCTCTTATCCCACATCAGGATTTGATCTCCAATCTAAAAAGCATGGTTCTTTGCTTTCTGGTCGAAGAGCTTCTTCACTAGACTTTGGTGGGCAGAAATTTAGTCCACCACCATAGTTCTCTACTCATCTATCTCATTCAGGCACATAATCCTCTTATCGAGGGGGCTTTCATATGTCTAATCTTCAATTGCCTTAGCCAATTTCAATGCTGGAAATTCCAAGGTGATTGGTATCTCATCATTGATACCATAAAGAAGTTGGAAAGGAGACATACCAATTACTCTATTTGGTGTAATTATGTCTACCCATAGAGCATCAACCAATGCTTTATGCCATGTTCTTTGGTTTCCATCCACCAGCTTCTTGATGATAGTCACTAGGTTCTTATTGCTTGATCCAGCTTGTCCATTCCCTTGTGAAAGTAATCGAAAGAGTGGGAAAGTGTAATCCCATAGTATAAATAGAATTGAGTAATCTCCTGGGAAGTGAAACAAGCTACATTGTCAATGACAATCTCAGTCGGGACCCCAAACCTAGGAATGATGTTCTCTTTGAGGAAATTGCACACTACTTTTGAAGTAGCATGTTTAGTTGGAGTGGCTTCCACCCACTTGGTGAAGTAATCCATTGTTGTGAGGACATAATCATTTACAACACTTGAAGATGGGTTTATAGGTCCAATAAAATCAATTCCCCATTGCTAGAATGGCTCCTCTATGACCAGTAGCTTGAGAGGCAGGGCAGCTAACTTGGGTCTTCTGACAAACTGCTGGAATAGTTCACATCTCCTAACCCACTTGTATGCATCTTGAAAGAGAGTTGGACAATAATACTTGGTTCACAAAATTTTATAGGTAGTCACAGGCAAAAAAAAATGTCCTCCATAGGCCAGATTGTGAAAAGATTTCAAAATTTGGCTTTGTTACTCCTTATCCATGCAATGAAGGAACACACCATCAAAGCTCCTCTTATACAGGCTATTGTCCTAGAGGACAAAATTGGCAACTTTCAGCTTGATGGTTCTCCTTTATTTATAAGATAGGTGAGTAGGACACTCACCATAAGTAAAGAAATGAGCAATACCTGAATACCACTCATCTGTGGTGGAGACAAAGAGGACTGTTGGCATGTCTTCTTCTTCTAATTCTTCATGCTTTGTTCCTTTTGGCTTGTTATCATCAATTAATTATCATAAGCCTTTTCCACATACCAAATTTGTTTGCTTGATGGCTAGATCAAACTCCTAGATTTTTTCAATCTAATTGCCTCTTTTCTTCCCAAAATCCTGCTGAGTTAGTATGGATTTGACCGCAGTGTTAGGAACCAAGGTAGTAATGTGTGAATTCAAGATGTAGAAGTGGAAATGTTTTACTACCTTCACCACTGCATAAGCATGCTTCTCTATGTTTGAATACTTTAGCTCATGAGCTTTGAGAGGACAACTCATGAAGGAAATGGGAGATTCCACACCTTCTTCATTCTGCTGAACCAGGATGGCTGAAAGTGTGTGTTCAGAAGCATAACTACACATGAGGAAATCCTTTGTATAATTTGGACAAACTAGAAATGGGGCATGGGCAATGACAGTATTGATATATTCAAATGCTAACTTGCCTTCTTCAGTCTAGCTAAATGTGGCCTTTCCCTTCATCATGTTTACAATGTGCCTAGTCTTCTCAGCAAACTCAGGGATGAACCTCTGTAAGAAATTCACCTTTCCAAAGAAAGAGTGAACAACAGTCTTACTTTTGGGCAAGGTAAGCTCTTAGATAGACTTGACTCTATCTAAGTCAATCTTTATGCCTCCTTTAGACACAATGTGTCCAAGAAGTTTCTCCTCTGTTACTCCCTTATCTATACACTTATCCATATGTGACCACAAATATGATTCATCGATTAGGAATTTATTTCAAAACTTTCATGTTATACTAACTGACCTTTGGTCCATAAATCAAGATTTATGTGTAAGATAAAACATATAATAATTTATCAATCATAATTAAATTAATATAATTATTAGGGGGATCCAAATAGGAATATTTCATGGAACTATAAGATCTTATGGCTCAACTTTACTCATGGTTTCACTATAATAGCTAAAAAAAATTCATATGCAATCGATGAAACATGTTTATGGTACAATACATATGGGAATATAAACATAATAATGGCCTTTATCCACCCTCTATCATCCCTTGGAATCAAAACCTACATGATGATGTATTCATCCATTAAGAGAATATTCTCATTATTAAGGGTGAAAATGGTACAAACTTTATGCAACCATTGCAATGAAATCATGAGGGGTAGAGACAAACCATAATATCCTATAATTAAACAAGGATAATTAAAATCATGGAGTAATACTATAATTATACCACATATAATTATAATCCACTCATGATGAGTAAGAAATGATGACATGTTTTCTCTCACACTAAAAAAATGCTTTAGAGATGAAAAGTTGGTCAGTATGACATGTAAATTTTGAACCACATTCATAATTGATGAATCATATTTTTTTATCACATCTAGATGGGTTTATAAAATTAATATGTAATTCATTCTCCCTCTATTCACCCCTAGACACAAAAATTTCAAGTAGACAGATGTATACCTTAAGAAAATCTTCTCATTCTTAAGGGAAAAATGGTATGAAATTTGTGTAGCTATTACACACAAAACATGAGGGGTAGAATAAAATTATAATATCATAAAATTACATGGAGTTATCTAAACATCATCTATAATATTTTATTCCACTAGAGGAAAGAAATAAACAATGAGACTTTTTCTCGCACATTGAAAACTTGATTCAGGGACCAATTTTTTTAGTGTAATGCACAAATTTTAAACCATGTGTCAATTAGAAAAATTATATTCATGGTCATGTTATGATGAGTGTATAAAAAATAATTTCCTTTGTATTCCCTCATTTATCCTATAGACTCAAAAATTTGTATGTAGTTAGATGCATCCCTTAGGATCTTCTCATTCTTAAGGGGGAAAATAGTGTGAACTTTGTGCAACCTATATACACAAAACATAAGGGATATATAAAAAATTTAAGCTCCTATAGTTTTATTATGGGGTCTTTTAATCATCCCCTTGAGGATTATTTTCCATTCATGATGAGAAAAAAATGGTGACACATTTTATCTTGCAGTAAAACTTTCTTTAGTGACCAAAAGTTGGTTTGTATAACATGTAACATTTGAACCACAAACACAATAAACAAACCTTAATAAATATCAATTGTCTATTGGATATTAAAAAAATGATAGAATTTTTTTTCTATATGAACACATCCCTTAAGATAATCTTCTCATTATTAAGAGGAAAAATGTTATGAAAATTGTACAATAATTACAGTGAAATTGTGAGACATGGAGAGAAATGACTATAGAAAATTTAATTCTTATTCTCTAATCTCCATGGATTCAATACAAATATTATGAAAAATATGTTTCATCAATTAGGAATGTGCTTCAAAATTTATGCGTACTGACTAACTTTTGGTCCCTAAAGCAATTTTTCATTATGAGAGAAACCATGTCAACATTTCTTCCTTATAATGAGTAGATGATAATAATATGTTGTATAGTTATAAGAAACCCATGTGATTTTATTTATCCATTTAACTATAGGATCTTACAATTTTTCTCTACCCCTCATAATTTTGCTTCAATGGCTATGTAAAGTTCATACCATTTAACCCCTTAAGAATGAGAAGACTCTTAATGGTTGCATTCATCCACCTATAAGTTACTAGTTTGAGGGATGACAAAAAGTGTAAAAATTCCATCATTTGATTTATACTCTCATATAGATGTTAGCAAAAAATGGTCCATTGATTGGGCACACGGTTCAAAATTTGCTTGTTATATTGAGCAAGTTTTAGTCCCTAAAGTTTTTAATGTGAGATAAAATGTGATTCCCTTTTTTCCTTATCATGAGAGCAATATAATTATACAAGGGATGTAAATAATAATAATTTTTTCAATTTAATAACTTACAACTCATATATAACCCTCATTATTTCACTAAAATGGCTATGCTAATTTTATATCATTTTACCCCTTAATAACGATAAGATTATTTTAAGGTATGTATCTGTCTAATTGTAACATTAAATTCCATGGGATAATATAATGTTATAAAAATTCATTATTGAATTTATATTTCAATCTAATCATGACCTTGAATATCTTTTATTTATTAGGCACATAATTCAAAAGTTATGTGTTATATTAACCAACTTCTGTTCCTTAAAGCATTTTTTCTCTATGAGAGTAAACACACCACTAGGTTTTTCCTCATTCTAATTAGAAGATAAGAATTTAGGGGGTTATTATATTAATGCCACATGAAACTATAATAATCTAGGTTTCATATTTACCCCAAATAGTTTGTGTGCAATGATTGTGAAAATTTTGTACTATTTTCCCCTTTAAGAATGAGAAGCTTCTCTTAAGGGATGCACCTGTCTAGATGAAAGTGTCTACTATGGGGATGAAAAAGGGTGGATAAAATAATTTTTGTGATTATATTCCAATTCATATGTGAGAAAAATTATGGTTTTTTGATTGTGCATGTAGTTTAAAATTTTTATGCTATATTTACCATCTTTTGTCCCCCATAGCAATTTTTTACTAAGAGAGAAAACTTACCAACATTATCTCTTCATCATGACTGGAAGATAATATATTAGGATTATTATATTAATCCCCCATGTATTTTTATTATTTTAAATTTCATATCTACCCCTCATAGCTTTACTACAATAATTTTACAAAGTTCATACTATTTTCCCCCTTAATACTGAGAATATTCTCTTAAGGGATGCATATGGTCAGTTATGAGTTTTGAGTCTGGAGGATAATAGTGGGCATAAAAATTCCATTATTATGTTATAATTAAATTTTCATATGACACTAAAAATTATTCATTGATTGGGTGTGTGGTTCAAAATTAACATGTTATACTAACCAACTTTTGGTCCCTAAAGCAAGTTTTAATTGTGAAATAAAACATTTTTCCATTTATTCCTCATTAAGATTGGAATACAATACTTTTGAGTATACTTAGAGAAATCCAATTCTAAACTATAAGATCTTAAATTTTGTCTCTACCCCTCATGGTTTACATGTGATGACTACACAAATTTCATACCATTTTTTTCCCTAAGAATGAAAAGTTAATATTAGAAGATACATTTAGGCAGCTTCAAATTTTAATTATGGAGACCAGGGGAGGGAGGAAGAATGCCATTATTATGTTTATATGGCCATTTGGACATTACTATGAATTATATTGATCGATTATATATAGGATTTAAAGTTTTTACATTATAGTAACCAACTTATGCTCCCTAAAGTAAGTTTAGAGGACTTCATTATACAACTATAGGAGATAAAGATTCATCTCTACCATTCATGGTTTGTGTGCAATAATTGTTTAAAGTTCATATTTCTTCCTTAAGAATTATAATTTTATCTTAAGGGATGTATCTATAAATATTAAAATTTTGATTCTAGGGTTTGAATAAGGGTAGAAGGTCATTATTATGTTTATATACCAATCTAGACATGACCATAAACAAAATCTGTTGATTGGGCAGACAGATGAAAATTTACATCTTATATGACCAAAATTTTCTCCCTAAAGCATGTTTCCACTACAAGAGATTTTTTTTTTCTATTTATTCATCATTACAAGTGGAAGAGAATCCTCTATATTTTTCTAATAGAAATCCCCTATAAAACTATAGGAGTTTATAGTTCATCTCTATTCCTCATGGTTTCATTACAATGGTTGCATGAAGTTTTTAATGTTTTTCCCTTACACAAAATAATGTTATCTAAAGGGATGCATCCATATAGATACAATTATAGAGTTTAATACTAACAGAGAGTGGAATAAGGACATTATTAAATTCATATGCCAATCTGTAAAAGAGTGCGAAGATGGATCATCAATTGGGTGCATGGTTCAAAAGTTATGCATTATACTGACCAATGTTTTCTCCTTAAAACATGTTTTCATTGTGATGGGAAATGTGTCACCATTTATTCATCTTCATGAGTGGAAGATAATTCTCTATATGTGATTAAAGGGCTCCCCCATGCAACATTGGGACCTTATAGTTTGTCTTTTCTCCTCACATTTTTATTGCAATAGTTGCATAGATTTCATACTACTTTCCCGTTTAAGAATGAGAAGATTATCTTAAAGGATGCATCTAGATAGCTTTAATACTTAATTCAGGTGGCCAATGAAGTGTATATGAGTTATAATAATTAATTTATATGTGCATCCAAACATGACACTAAATAAATTTTATTGCTTGGGTGCCTGGTTCAAACTATGCGAGTTATACAAACCAAAATTTGATCCCAAAATCAATTATTATTGATGAGAGAAAACATGCCTTATTTATTACTCATCTATAGAGGAAGATAATCATCTATGGGATGCTTAAAATAACCCCCATGTATCTATGGGATCTTGAAGTTTGTCTATAACACTCATAGTTTCAAGGCAATGGTTACGTAAACAAGAAAAAAAATATTATCTTAAGGGATGTGTTAGTTTCATTGAAATTTTCATGTTCGATGGCTAACAAAGGGTGAGTGAAGGCCATTATTTTTTTATACACCCATATTTAAACGAAAATGAATATGTTTCATTCATTTAGAATGTGGTTCAAATGTCATGGATTATATTAACCAACATTTGGTCCCTACATAAAAATTTTGCTATGAGAGAAAATGTCCCTCCATTTATTACTCATCATGAGTGGAAATAAATCCTCCAATGGATGCTTAAAGGACTCCACCATACAAATTTAGGATATTAATTTTCATCTCTACCCATCATAGTTTATATGCAATGATGGTGAGAAGTTCATACCATTTTTACCCTTAATAATATGAATATCATCGTAAGAGATGTGTCTATTCGACTAAAAAAAATTAGTTGGGGGCTAATGAAAGGAAAATGAAGTCCATTCTTGTGTTTATATGCCCATCCAAATGTGAACAACTTTTATTTCATAAAACAAGTTTTTATTTTGAAAGAAAACATGTCATAATTTCTTCCTTATATGACTGGAATAAAATCCTCTAAGGTGAATGAAAAATATTCCCCCATGTATTTTTAGGAGATTACAATTCATCTCTATCCATCATAGTTTATGTGCAACAACTGCAAAAATTTCTTATAATTTTTCCTCCTTAATAATGAGAAGATTATCCTAAGATATGCATCTAGTTGACTAGAATTTTCATGTTTAGGGACTGATGGAGGGTGAATAAATACCATTCTTACATTTATATGCTTATAAGGATGTAACCATGAAAAAGGTTTGTCAATTAAGCATGTTAAAAATTTACACATTATATTGACTAAAATTTTCTCCCTAAAGCAAGATTTTTTTGTGATATAAAATGCACCACCATTTATTCCTCATTGAGGTGGAATATAAACCTTTTGGGAATGCCAAAATGGACTCCCATATGTAATTGTATGAGCATACAGTGCATGTCTACCCCTCATAGTTTCATTGTAACATCTACACAAAGCTCATGCCATTTTTAATCTAAATAATGAAAATATTCTCTTCAAGGATGTGTTTGTACACCTAAGAATTTAAAATATAGGGAAAAAAGGAGGGGGAATAAAGGTAATTCTTGAATTTATACACACATATAAACATGACCATGGAGATGGTTAATAGATTGGGTGCACAGTTCAAAATTTATGCATTATATTGACTAATTTTAGGTCCCTAAAGTAAGTTTTTAAAGTGAGATAAAATATGCTACCATTTATTCCTTTCTATGAGTTAAATATGATAATTATTGGGATGCTTAAGTGAGTCCCCCATGAAAATTTATGATCTTAAGGTTCATCTCTATCCCTCACACTTTCATTGCAATGGTTTCACAATGTTTTTACTAGTTTTCCCCTTAAAAATAAGAAACTTATCTTAAGGGATGCATCCTTATGTCTAAAATTTTTAATCATGGAGTTTATATATGGTATGAAAAATATATTATCATGTTTATACACCCAACCAAACATTAATGCAAAGATGATTCATTGTTTAGGCACATGGTTCAAAATGTATGCATTATACTAACTAACTTTGGGTCCCTAAAGTATGTTTTCATTACAAGAGTGAGGGGAAGTGAATATGTTGACTTTATAAGTCACCCATATCTTTTGATGAACTCATAAAGATCATATATCACATGAGCATAAATGACACAAAAGTTTAAAGGTGTGAAGCTCCTAGTCTTTAGATAGTTAAGGAAGAAGTATGCAAGGAGTAGTTTCAAATCATGAAGAGTGCACCTAAGATATTAAATCTTCTTGTGTAATACTATTTAAAAGACTAATTATGCCTCCATAATGAAGTACTACACTAAATTGAAAATTTACATTTCTTAAATCTCAAAAATTAGAGGTTACGATCTATGCTTCACACATGCTACTTTGAAGACTAGTATAGGGCCCATGTATGAAGCGAAGACTTGAGAGAAATATCAAGGGGGATTTGGCACAAAGGGGTTAAAATTCATGCAACCCCTATAGAGGACTCCTAAATTTTCACCTTTCACCAACTCATAGTTCACTATGTAGACTAATTACACAACCCTTATTGAATATACATCCCTAAAAGGTGTATGGCACTAGTTCTAATTAGATGCCCAATAGTGACGTGGGAGTTTAAATAAGTCCTATGCAATAATTGACAAGTGGTGGTGAAATATAAAGTGGTAGTTAAAATTTAATTTAGTAGTGTTTGAGGCCTCACCAAGATAATTAAATGCATAATAAGCCATCAGACATCAGAATATGATCACACTCCACCCCAATGACTATTCCATATATTTTCCATTTTTAGACACATGTGGATCCAAATGAATCCTACCACTAACTCCTAGATTTGGATCACTACCAGATTTGGATCACTAGGAAAAATTTAAGAAGCATGCACATGGTATTGTAATATAATTAAAAATATTATCTACCACCCCAAGGGGTGCATGAATTGTAAAATGCTTGTTCCCTTATAAAATCCTTGTTCTTCATTGTAAGAAAGGTTGACATTTTTTAGGCAACCTCATGCTACTAAAATTTGCCCTCCAAGAATGTTTTTATTGGATGAATCTAAAATTTTAATGAGAATTAATTTCACCTCCCTTCATTTTTATTGCATCCTATGTGTGATTTTTTTATCTTTGTCTGTGGGTAATGTTTTCCCCTCCTCTTATCAACCATTATTACCACCTCTATGTGGAACTTGGAACTCATTTTTTAGGTCACATTATTTGTGGACTCGATTCTGTGGATAACCTTTGTACCTTTAAAAATGGTGTTGTGTTATTGCACTTATATGAAAAATACTCATTAATTTTGCGTGTATATGGTGGAGTCTATGTTATATTCTTTAGTTCTTAGAGATTTTTAGTGTGTTCATCTAGGTATTTTAAGTGTTCACTCTATTCTTGGTGCATCACCTTTTACTTTTCAATAATATCTTACCTTCTCCCTTCCCTTTTCCTATCAAGATTTAGGTAGAACACTAGTCTTATATTTT
Organism: Torreya grandis; assembly: GCA_037957365.1. Classification (NCBI taxonomy): domain Eukaryota; kingdom Viridiplantae; phylum Streptophyta; class Pinopsida; order Cupressales; family Taxaceae; genus Torreya; species Torreya grandis. The sequence continues at coordinate 4,960,515 of JARHVA010000438.1, read as the reverse complement.
ATTATACCTTTTTTATGTCTTTTCATTAGTCTTAAACTAATGCGTTAAGAATAGAAGGAAGCCAACCTACTCTAGAGGTTCATCCCAAGGAGTGAAAGGGTCCCACAAATTTGGTATGTTCCCATCGTTGTGATGAGACAATTGATTCTTTACATGTATAAGTGAGTGATAAAACTTTCAATCCTAGCACTTAACACTTTTGTACCCTATGTAATGCATTAAATTTATACATCATATAATAAAGACCTCCCACATCATAGACCATCCATAGGTGCATGTTTCAAATGATAATAGTTTTTGGCATGTCTAGTAGAAGTAGTTTTAATAAAATCTAAGGAATTGATGCTATCATTAGCTAACAATATTGCATACACTTAGTTAGAGTAGTTGGTGACTTTGAGCATTTATGGTTCATAAATATCAGTGCCTCATATATATTCCAATACAAATGAGATCATATTTAAAGGGTATTGATTTCAATTTCATTCAGCTTTACGCTCCCTCTACAAGAAGAGTTAGAATGTCTTCATCCCCTATCAAGAGAGAGCAGTTTAAGACTATAAGCCCCTAGAGCTTAGTCTATACACCCATTTGGGAGGGTACCTACACTTAGTGGAATATTATTCCCTATTCCATTCATGTCTCTACAAAATAACCAACTATTTATGCATTTTAATGGAGGAAACCTATTAATTCTTGCCCAATATGATGAAATTATAGTCATAACACTAAAAATTTTATCCTATTTCATATGTGAAAATACAACTTCCCTGGTGAAACATTTTTAGGATATTACAAAAATATACTCAATGCACCATGTCAATGAATATCACAACTTTTGCTAAGATGATGGTTGATTTTAACTTTAGATTCTAGATAGTCTGGGATAGGATCCCACCCTTGTGTAAGCCATCTCTTGATACTACATTTTTATATTTTTAAAAATCCCTTAATAGTGATATAGTTGTGATGATTCAATCCATGGGATGATCCATAGTTTTAGATGCCTATGATGTTATAGTTAGGGTTGAGAATTATCTAAATCAAGTGGTCAAGATTATGTCTAGACCACCTATACCTCTATTTGTATAACCTCCTCCTAGCCAATGAGTTGTGAACCCTATGTTATCACCTATCCTTGTCACAGTGAGCCCACCAACTTCATCTATTATTCCCCCTAATGAATTACATGAGGTTAAAACACTACTAAAAATATTTGGAAATGACATTGTTGCCCTAAAAATGAAAAAAACATAGTATTCTAGACCCCATTATCCCTTCACTCAGCAATACCAGTTAAGCAATCCTTGCTAACAAGGTAGTGTGTAAGCACAAAATCAAATCTCATACAATAGACCACCTTATGAGCACAATGCTAGCACTGCTAGTGCCTCTCGAGCCCTTATACCAATGCATAATAATATTATGTAGGATTTTGAATGGTGTTTCCCATATAATAAACTACATAATCAAGCTACATGCACAAATGGAGTCATGAACCAAACAATCATGGTGAAAATTTTGTCACAACCTCAAGAGTAGGTAAATACTACAACTCCTCATGAGGAAAGAACTTGAGCACCAACACAAAAATAAGATGGGTATACTCTTATTAATTAAAATGTGGGTAACTTAAACTATATAAATCAGAGTGGTGAACTTTATGCATAAATCACCCTAGTTTATTTCAATACAATATTTAAAATGAGAGTAATGGAAGAGGTACTACAACCTTCAATGTCCCAAGTCATGCATGTAATTATGTAAGCCAAAGTACCTAAAAAATCTTCAGTGTGCATAGAATATGCCATGAAAGTATGAGAAGAGGATACTATTCAAAAACCACAATCAAAGGGATCTCAAATTCCCTTCAACATAGTCTCACAAATGAAGAAGATCAACCTTGATGTAACCATGTGGGATGATCTCACCATTCCTTCTCAAACAAATTTACTATGGGATGATTTGAAAAGATTTTAGATATGCAAGACATCACAACTTATGCTTTCCATCTATGTGAGCTTATGCCAACCCAAAGTTGAGGAAATTCAAGTACACATTAGTACTAAAACGCTCCTATTCTATATCTCCTTGATTATTAGCCAACACCTAGTGAACAATTGCATGATTGACTCAGGTGTGAGCAACTCAGTGATGCCAAAGAATATTGAAAATATGCCTATAATTGTGTATTATCATATTTAAAATGGAGTGGTCCACTTAGATTAAATAATGGTCAATACCATAAAAATCATCAAAGGTTTAAATCTTAGACTGCATGCATGCCCAAGTCTTTCAATTACACATGACGTCATAGTCATCAACTTGCCTCCCTACTTTGCCATTTGCCTCTCCTGAGACTTCATGATAAAGATGGGTGGATTCTTATCTTTAGACTAGTTGTATATGTTACTCAGAACTAGATACAAGACTAAGGTGACCATTATATTTAAACCCATCTATAAATTCATGTTGAGTTTTACTCTCCTAGCCTAGTTAAATTAAACTATGAAATGTTCAATCAGATGGAGAAATTGATTCTCCATGAATCCACACCACTGATTGAAGATGTCTAAGATGATTTGCTAGACAAATGGGCACACGTACATTATGAGTATAACCCATATGATAATGTGTAAGAGATGGGGCTAGGTATGTATTGAATCTCGGAGGAGATATCCATGTTACCCAAGATTGTAAAGGCACAATAGGACCTTTAAGGCACATTGTAATTATAACTTAATGGTTCTAAAAGAAAAATGGCATTGGAGATAGTGTGATGTTAGTCTCCCCTAAAAAGGAGAAATATTTCCATGATTTTATGTTGTAGTTTAGTTGCATGCATAATGATGTAGAATATGAGGCACTGATACACAGTCTCTAACTTATGCAAAAGAAAGTAATCAAGTAACCATAGGCATTTAGTGATAGTGAAATGGTCATTAACTAGGATAATGTGTGGAGTATGCCAAACAATGGTTTGTTTAAGGCTTATAAACATAGAGTGTGGGATATGATTTAAGGCCTATTAACTCCATACCAAGATCATAAAATGCTGACATTAATAGACTCATAACCATAGGTGCATAATATGGCATATCATACAGCATAATAAAAGGATCTAAGTAGCTCATGATTATTGTGATTAGACTAGTAGTCCCTAATAATGTAGATAATTAAAAATTGTTCAAAAGTGATGAGAATATTATTAGCTTCCTTTTAGATGAGGCTAAATTCTACACTAAAAATCAAACATGGATACAAGTCCAATATGGGGATCATATCTTCTAACGAAAAGGGAACAAGATGCCCAAGGGGATATTTACCTTGGAAAGCATCTGATGACCAACTCAAAGGAGAGAGATGAAACATGAATGTAAAGGAGGATATCTCTACACAAGTGAGTATTTACAAAGGTAGGGCCCTAAAATCTAGCAAGATATGTTACCCACTAGAAATTAATAATGTTATCAAGCTCAACAAGAGATATGATGATATATTCACATCGAGCTATAAGGACCTTAGAGGATTTGAATCAAGATTGACACAACACACCATTGAGCTCAACCCTAGTGCATGGCTAGTTCACTAAAATAAGAGGCATGTCAACCTAAAGCTCAATCCTTTAATGATAAAGGAGATCTCAAAGCTCATCAAAGCTAGCATAATACTTCCAATCAAACAATCTTTGTGGGTTGCCAACTTATTCCTAGTGTGGAAGAAGAATGGGGAGATCCATCAATGCGTGGACTTTAAAAACTTAAACAAAGCCCGTCTTATGGATAAATACCACATCCCACCAATAGATTAGATCTTAAAAACCATTTTAATCTAAAAAAATTCTCATTACTATATGGTTACTCAGCATACAACCAAATTCTTGTGCAAACACGTAATCACTATAAAATAACATTCACCACTAAGTGGGAAACCTTCACACACTATAAAATGCCCTTTAGCTTAAAAAAATTAGGATCAACCTTCTAGAGAACCATGAATATGGAATTTAAGGAACTCATCAACAAGATCATCTTGGTCTACCTTGATAACATAACTATTTTTTGAAAGTACACATAAGATCACTTAGGACATCTAGAGCAAGTCTTCAAAAAGTGTTGAGAGTTTTGAATATCTCTAAACCCTAGAAAGTGTATCTTCGCAGTTCATGAAATTACTCTAACGGGGTAAATTATTTAAAATAGGGTCTCACAATTGATCTAGTGTGATTTAAAGATATTGCATCCTTCCCTATCCCAAGTCATAAAAAGAGTCTCCAGAGCTTCTTGGAGAGGATAAACTTTGTCAGGAGATTTGTGCCTAACTTTGCTACTCTAACCAAACCCCTCATTGTTATACTCAATAAGAATCTTACATTAAGCTAGACCCATGAAGGTAAGAATAGTTTTAAAGCCATCAAGCACACCATAGTTCAATCCCCAACCTTTATCAACCCATATTATAATAACGATTTTATCCTTTATGCATTTGGTGGGATTGAAGGCATCTCAACTATTCTTACATAGAAAAACAATGATTAATTGGAGTAGCCAATTACTTTTTTCATCCAAGCACTAAATAATTATAAATTATATAAAAATATGCCTTTATAGTTATAAGGGCACTCAAGAAGTTTTGACACATGCTTTCTCATAACAAGATTCAGTTGATGGTCCCACATGTAGTTGTCAAAGAATTACTACTCAGTAAGGACATCAATGAAAAATGGGTTAGTTGGATTACAAAGGTGATGGAATATGACTTGGAAATATATATCACCAAGATTGTGAAAAGAAAAGGTATTTTCAAATAATTGGTTGAGGATGTAAAGTTTGAAGACAAAGTAGTCCTTGTGTTGTGCGAAGAAGAATTGATAGATCAAGAAGTTGCCACAGATTGGATGCAGCACATGACAACTTTCATTCAAACTACCTCATATCCACCTAGATTAAATAAGGCTAAGTTTAGGCACTTTAGGTTGTAATCCATACTTTATGTGTTATTTAGTGGTGAATTGTTCATAAGAGCCATCAATGGAGTCATCTTAAGATGCATAAAATTAGAATAGGTTAGAAGGATTCTCTAATAATTCCATGATGGGCCATCAAGAAGCCAATATTCAACTAGGACTACTACCATAAAGATTATGCAAAATGACTATTATGGAATAAATCTATTCAAAGATGTACATGCATATGTGTGAATTTGTAATAAGTATGCCTTCTTCATAGTCAAATAAAAACTAATGGACTTAACATTACACCTAATATAAGTTGATAGTCCCTTTTCATAGTGGGGCCTAGACTTCATAGGCATGATCAAATCACCATCAAGTGATGGGAATAAATGGATCCTCATAACCATGGACTATTTCATGAGATGGACAGAAGCATTTGCACTCAAGTAGGCTAATAAAACATCCATCTTGGACTTATATGAAGGAATTGTAGAAAGGTTTTGTGTTCTAGTGATAATTATCTCTGATAATACATTCATCTTCTTTGGAACTATGATCAATAAATGGGCTGTCAAACATATCATTCACCTAAAAGCCTCATCAAACTATTTCCCTTAAGGTAATGATCTATCTGATTCCATGAATAAGAATTTGATTCACATTATAAAGAGGACCATGGAGGAAAATCAATGAGATTGACATACCAATATTATCACTTCCCTTTGGGATAATTGAGTCATGCCTAAAAGAGTGTTGGGAAATTCACCCTTCATGTTAGTTTATGGAAGGGAATCCAGATTGCCCACATCCTTCGAGTTACCTTCATTGGAACTTACCAATCATTTGGAGTTAATCAAAGGTGATCCCCTCATGTTATGGTTAGAATAATCACTGAGAGTGGGGGGGGGGGGGGGGGCGGGGGGCAGGGGGTAAATCAATGTCTTTAAAACATTTATTCAATTCAACTTAAGCATACACAAACCATTCATATAAACTTGAACATCTAGTAAAGCATATACAACCATACAAGATCATGAGTGAAGATAACACATTACATATGTGGGAAACCCTCAAGGGAAATAAAAACAACTAATATATAAAAATGGACTAAAGTAATTTAATACAAAAACCAATCTTTAGTGAAGCACCAACTATGCATGGACCATCAATGCCAAATAGTCAAACACCCACTCAACTAGGCTTTAGCAAGCACCAACCTACAAGTAGACACCAACCCCCTAGTTGACTCAGCACCAGCTCATCCACATAAATTTTTTGATAACCTTTGGAAAACCTTATTGTTTACATAATATATTATGAGCACCTTATTTAGTTCTTCTTTCTCTTCTATCCCTCTCAAACTACCTTCTAGGATTCTTTACTCAACTAGGTCTCTTTAATACTGATTAGGTCATATGACCTTGATATTCATATGTAAACACATTATCAAATATTAATTATAGATCATATATAATCCTATGATGGTATAAAATACCTAATTATACTCAATAATGAGAACTTTTATTTCCATTCTCTCTACATGCTTATATACGCCTAAAATTACCTTATATATATACCATTTCTTGTTCATATGATACTTAACCATCTATTCACCCTTAACCTCTTAATTATGCCATGTAATAGGTCTTATGACATCTCATAAATATGATTAAATAAATATTGATTCCCTTTTGGTCTATCATAACTCTATTAGACCTTATTTCACTTTTAGGTCTCATGGTGACCTAGTTCCATTAGGTCTACTTTAGGACACATTACACTTTACCTTCCTTAGAACCCTTTAAAACTACACACATGATAGGAAAATATAATATAAAAATCAAATAGATACACACTGATGTATTCTAGTATCAACAAAAAAAATTACAACAAATCATTACTTGAAATCCCTCATTAGTACTCAGTCCTATTAGGCCTAAGTACACCAAAATTTTGCCTTTCAATAATGAAGATTAAACTCACATAAGCCACTAAAATATGGTCAAACAAGTGGATAGATAGATTATATATAACCTTAAGGTCATCACCATATTCTTGAGAGACTTTAACTCAAGATTAAAAGGCTTAAACTCATATCTTCATTATTCTCACTCAAAACTGCCAAGACTATCAAAATCCAGTAATGAAACTACTTGACATATGAAAGGACATCTTAAATTATTATAAATAAATTAAAAATATTATATAAAATATTCAAAAAAACCTTAATCATAAAAAATATAATATCTAATACCAAACATTGGTCTTACAAACAAATCTCCTGACCTTATCTCACACAGTCTTGCTTGAACTAGTCAAACCATTTTACCTTCAACTTTTCAACCTCTTGCACTGAATTAAAATATTTTAAAAATAATTAATAATACTTTAAATTCACAAAAAATAACACTATACACATTAGATACTCCAAATCAGGGCATAGAGCCTCAAAATCATCACCACAACTTGCTTACTTAGAACTGCCAGTTTACCTTAAAGCACAATCATGGTGAGATTGATGTAAAAACACCTGTATGACCACTTTCAAAGACATAAAATACATTAACATGATCCTATGACTTCTCTATATAATATTTAAATATAAACATGATATTATCTAGTGGCAACTATTGATCTTACAGACTAATTTATTGACCTCACTACACAGAGTCCTCACTGAGTCAGACAAGACATTTTGGCTTCATCATTTTTACTAATGTACTTCACTTCAAATATTTATACCAAGAATTAATATCACATACCATTATCAAAAAAAAATTCCATGTGCCTAGTTTCAACATTAAATTATGATAACACATTCATGTTCATCTTCTCACTGTTGTTTGGGTTTCTTAATGTTTACACCATTTGGTCTGTTAGCGACTAGCCAACTTTGAACAAAAAATTTGCAAAACTAAATTATAGAACATATCCATAAACCTTAATTTACATAAAATAAATGTCTCAAGATTCATCATCCATCTATTTTCATAATTTGACTTGATCAAATCTAACTACTATAGCAAATCTCTAAGAAATTAGTTATTTTTTGTAGGGTCTACTCACACACTTAACAACTCAATCACATCTAGAGGTGCCTAGGATATTTTAATACAAAATAAAATCACTTATCTATACATAATAATACATTATGGTCACTTTTGATCAACATCTTCAATAACAATTCCTTATTAGGGGTTTAAGAGGGTTTAAACCTATTTCCACTCTTAACAATAATTCATAAATCATAGCCCCTTAATCCAAAAACTAATTCATATAATTTTAAGATAGGACCCTTCCCCACATACCATGAATATATTAAGCTCTCATGCAAAGGTTTTATGAGTTGATGAGCACAATAAAATCCTTTTCAGGTTGAGAACCCTTTATTCTGAGCACTTAAGAGACCTCCAAACAATTTTCCATGCCTTGTCCTTTACACTATGACCTCAAAATACATGAAAAAACATACCTAACCACTTAAAATTCTTACATTATCTCAAAACATATTGAAATATGATCATGACCCCTTATTAGGCCACACTCTTTCTTTTTGTTTTCTATACCTTGACCTATAAATCACATTAGTCCTTAAAAGTGACCTTCATGACTCTTTCCATGTAATCTCCACCTCACTAACATAATCGAGAAGCCTCTCTCATGATTAAACACTAACATACATACTTCACATGCCTTGACACTAGATCATGATGATAGGGATTCTAAGAGATTTAATAGATAATTAACTCATACATTGAATCCAAATACATAAAGAATAATTTAACCACATAATGTATTATTTCTCACACTCTAAATTATTTTATTCTCATTAATTCATTAATATATTCATAATAAAAATATATAGGAGACTCCCCTCATAAAATATATGGGATTTAAAAATAACTCAACCTAGATACGTGAGTTGGTTTATCAACACCAATCACGTATAACAATATAACTAATATTATTATATTTTGAATTATATAACAATAGTCTAATTACTTACTAATTACTAATAACCTATTAGTATATAACTCTCATTAAATATCCTCATGTTACTATTTAAATTTTATTAAATACCAAAACTAACATGATGTAAAAGCTATTCCTAACATTTCCCCCCATAGTTTTTACATGGTGCAAAAACATTCACACTCTTATTTACATTATACTCACCTCTTGTAACATGCCAAACTATGTGGCTCATGACCTTGATATAAATATATCCTCACTTCTCCCATGTTTTTATAGGTTTACCACAAACCTTGACATGAATAATAACTCTTATGTCTACTGTTCAACTCCTAGTGGTTTTCTAAATCACTACCACAAACCTTTTCAAGATCCATGAACTGACTTACATTGGTTCTTTCTATCTTTTTTTAATGTCTTCACATTAGGGAATCATGTTTTGGAATTACACATAAAATACATATCATGAATATTTATTGTTCCTTTATTCCTATTTTTAAAACACACAGTGGAACTTATAATGAAAAACACACCACACTAAAAATAACACACCACACTATGCCACCACATCATTAGTGCAGCCCCATCATTGACTACTGATGAGAGGTCTCTAAAATACCTCCATCCTCTATGTATCATCCAAATTACAATGGATTTCTACTCACTTAGTAAATGTGTTGGTGAAGGTTAGTTGCATGTCACTTTGATTGAAATGGGGTCCCCTCATAAGACTAACACATTCAACATTTGACTCAATATGTCACGTACAAATGATAATGCATCCTTGTACAAACAATTAATTTTGACAATAATGACATATAAATAATGTACTAAAATGACTTCACCACCATATTATAGACCCAATAATACTTATATGAAATATTCAACTTGACTCTTTCGACAAATACATTACTCTTGACACTTGAATTTTTACAAAAATAGATTTTTGACTTAACCCTTTTGATAATACATTTATACAAAATCAAAAACAACCTAAATAAGTTAAATTAAAAACTAAATACATTACAATACCAAATGAATTTGAAACATAAATTATTTTTAATAGTTATTTGACTCAAGTGAAGATAATATACTAAACCTATCAACTCACTAATAGCAAAAAAAAACTACTATATCTTAAAAATAAATGACTTAACATATGACACATTTTTACTTTTATAAACAAGAACGATGACATGAATATAATATAGATAAAAAAAATTATATAAAAATGACATGACTCAAGGCTATATGACCATAAAATAAAAACTTTTAAATGTTAGCATAATTATTTATTTACCTTGGGTTATTGACTAAGTTAATAAGTCTTTGTTTAGTTGCCTTAACCACTTCGATTAAGAGGTTAGTTTGTTTATCGAGCTTAGATATTTCATGATAATTGACATTGGTTATTTTACCCACCCTTTTTACATGTTTCTTGGGTGGTTCATTTCTTTGCCTATTTAATAAGCCTTCTTGTATTATTCAGATATGGAATATATGTTGTGTAATGCAATCTGGTTCTTTATCACTCTCTATGCCTTATCTAATATGGTAATTAGAACTCATGGTTTTTAGATCCTGAGTGGAGGTCTATAAAAGCTAGAGAGGTTAGTGTCTTTCTAGGGAGGAGCTACATGTGCCTAGTGCAGAGCTAGAGGAGAGAAAATTCTAAAAGCTCAACTTGAAGACTAGAAAACTACCTGAGAGTATTAAAAGACCAAATAAGATTTAAAAAAGGTTAGAAGAAGTAGTTTCAAGTAGTTTAAAGCCTCTATTTAATTTTTTTTATTAATTCATATGGCTTGAGCACCGTACTATTTAGGAAGAGGTGGAAAAATTCAAATCTTGATCATTTTCAGTGAAATAAGAGTCTCAATTGTGATTTAATTTGTAACTTGAATAGTGGTGTAGATGGTTTGTGATTTGGCTGAGAAAAAAGCTCATAATCTACACCTAAATTTTCATAGGTAGGCTAATTTTCTAATTGGATACATATTTTCATTAAATATTTAACCTAAATGTTTATCATTTCAATTATTTTTAATTTTTAATTTTTAATTTTTAATTTTTAATTTTTAATTTTTAATTTTTAATTTTTAATTTTTAATTTTTAATTTTTAATTTTTAATTTTTAATTTTTAATTTTTAATTTTTAATTGAAATAAATCAAAACTTTAGCCAATAAGGGTTATAGGGGACCTACCACTGATTAATAATCATGAAAGCATTCAAGAAGTTAAAAATTTCACTATTTTCTAGGTTTTGTATCTAGATGTGGATGGAGAAATATTTTTTTAAATCAGAGTTGTAAGTTTCTCAATTTAATTATTTTAGTGGTATAAAATTTGATATCTTGTAAACGGTATTGAGTTTGTTGCTAAAAATTGGTAGAGTTGTTTAATGTCAATATAGAATTAGTGTGTAGGAGGATTTTTTTATTAAAGTCATATTTTTTTGGTTTAATGATTTTCATTAAAAACTATGTCAAATGGCTAGTATTTAACACTATTACTACCATATTCTCAAAAATTGACCAACAAGAACTATAGTTTGTGGAGTCACAAGGTTTTGATGATATGTAAGTATCTAAACCTTGATCAAATAGTGTTTGATAAAGAGAAAAGGCCTACCACTAGTTATGATGACTATGATAAACATCATTATGAGGCTCTTATGTTGTTAGAACTATCAATAGTAGATAATTTAATCTTAGAAGTCAGAAATGCGACCATTACATCAATTTTGTGGACTAGTCTTACTTCTAAATACCAAGTGTTTGAAGCCAGTAAGGTATTATATTTGAAGAATTTGTTATTTTATACTAAGATGTAAGAAGGTGGCTCTATTTATGAGTTTTTTATTATAGATCAAGGAAATCATTAATCATTGAGGGCTATGGAGAACCCTGTTGATGAGAAAGATTTGATTGCTTTGGTTATGCAGAATCTTTCACCTTCATTTTAGTCATTTTTGGAGTTCTTGCACATAATTGCTAAGACACAAACTTTAGACTTTGAAAAGTTGTCCACATTATTATTGTAGAAGGAGAGATAGTAGGAGTAGATAGTGTTGTCTACATCTACTTCTATAGAGAGTGCATTTTTCATCAAGGGAAAGGGTAAGTTGTTTGTTAAAACTACTAGTTCTTTGATAAACACTTCACAAGTAAGTGGTTCTAATAAGAGATCTAAGTGGAAACATTTTTACTATAAGTAACCTACTCAATTTTTTAAAAAATGGGAAGAAAATACAATAGGATATGGTTAACCTTAGAAATAAATCTCATCATGCGAATGTAGCTGAAGGTGAAGGTGAGGAATAATATATTAATTTTTATTTCATGGCTTCTAGTGGTAATTTTGTGGTGGAACAAGTTTGGTACTTTGATTCAGGGGCATCTCACCATTATACATGCCATAAGTATTGGTATGTATATTTTGTTTAAAATGATAGTAATAATAAATTTATATCTTTGGGATATGGTAGGACTCATTTTTTGAAAGGATATGGTCATATCAATTTTAATGATGTAGTTTGGTATGCATTTAAGAATGTTAGGAATGTGCCTAATATGAATAGAAATTTACTTTCAATTAGTGAGATCACTTCAAAATCAGATTTTGTTTAAAGTTTCAAGGACAACAATGTTTAGTCACTACCAAAGATAACAAGAATATTGTTATTGGGATTGATGAGAAAGGTTTGTATAAGCTTGCATATCCATAAAGGGTAAATGAAAGTGTAATTGCAGTGGTTAACAACATAACTTCACTATGGTATGAAAGGTATGGGCATTTGAATTTATAGTATAATGACTATATTGAGTCAGACTAAGATGGTTCAGAGGATTCCTTGTATTTGGGATAGTCATCATATACATACTAGATGTCAGTTGGGGAAGAAAGTTAGACATTCATTTGATGTTGGTAAAGCTTCAAGAGATAAGAGAGTATTAGGTATAGTACATGCAAATTTTCATGGTCTAATGTAGACACCTACCCCTTCTGGAGCTTGTTATTTTCTTTTGTTAGTCAATGATTTCTCTAGGAAAAAGTGGGTATACTTTCTAGTGAATAAATCTTATTGTTTTTCTAACTTCCTTACTTGGAAAGCTATGGTCTAAAAATAGGCAAGATAGTTAGTGAAGTCTCTTAAAATGGATAATGGGGATGAGTTAATCTCAAAATAGTGCAAGGAGTTTTGTGACACTAAAGGCATACATAGATAATATACTACCCCTTAGACTCTATAGCAAAATGGAGTTGTGGAAAGGTAAAATAGGATGGTGATGGACATGGTTCACTGTATGGTCCAAAGTAGAAATGTCCCATACAGATATTACGTAGAAGTAGTGAATATGATAGTATACATCTTAAATAGAATTCCTACAAAAGAATTAGAGAATATGAATCTAGAGGATGCTTGGTCAGGTCAAACTCCAGATGTAAGTGATTTAACCATATATAAAAATCAAATTGCTCACTACTTGAACATATCCTCTTATATTATCTTGGAGTTGAGGATGTGGATGATCAAAACATTGGCATCTTATATGCTTGTGTGGATAAACACACATTTATCATTTACTTCATTTCTATAAGAAGAGCATATAATATGTATTTCATAGGTGTCAGGGTTGACATCTTTTCAAAGATCAGATTTGAATACAAATATCTGATGCAGATCCATGATCCAAAAATCTAACCTCAATGATATAACAAATTTATTTGTCATTGAAGTATCTTGACACATGTTCAACCTTATATCTATTCAATATTATTTCTACTTTATATTCTATCAAGTCTAAACATTTATTAACTTGCATGAATAAATGAAGATATCTACCAGCTATCAGGCCTATTAATATGCTATCCACACTTCCAAGTGGACATATATATAGCAATGGGAAACTTTAAAGAAAAAAATGTTGATTTTATTGAATCAAGTATAGCTCAAAAAATGAGTTTGATGTTGACAATGAAATCACATGATACAATATATCATGGTATATCATCCTCAAAAAATCCAAATTCATGAAATAAATGTCAGATAGAACAAATCTATATACTCTTATATTTGATATTCACTTTGTAGAATATTAATTTATTTCATTCACAAGGGTAAATCATATAAAAACATCCCCTTAAAATATCACCAATTATCCATTACAAGAATTAGATAAAACTACTTTGATACCAATGATAGGGATTCTAAGAGCTTTAACAAATAATTAACTCATATATTGAAGCCAAATACACAAAGAATAATTTAACGACACAATGTATTATTTCTCACACTCTAAATTATTCTATTATCATTAGTTAATTAATACAAACATTATATAAATATATAGGAGACTCCCCTCCTAAAATATAGGGGAGTTATAAACAACTCAACCCAAATACGTGAGTTGGTTTATCAACACCAATCACATAAAATAATATAATAAAAAATACTAATCATAATAATATTATGATTACTTACTAATAACCTATTACTATTTACCTCTCAATCAAAATCCTCATTTTACTATTACCTCTTGGTAAATACCAAAACAAACATGATGTAAAAGTTATTCCTAACACATGATACCTCATTAGGCCAAGTAGGGTTTAGGAGTGGTCTAGGTACAAACTTGGTTTTAAGGTCTTACCCTTGTAAGCTCACCCTAAGAATCTCATGATTTCTCTAATTCCTTACATACATTCTCAACAAACCTCATAAAAACACTCATGCCTATGTGCACTCATCTCACCAAGCCATCATACTCATACCTTCTCACAAGGTCTATTCATGTTATGACTAGGCTTATTAAGCACTTGAAACTTTACAACTAACCTTGAAACACATATGAAAGTATCTACACTTTAATTAAATGATCACATAATTCCGAACAAACTCTCATAATCTTATGCTTACTTACTTCACCAAACTTCACTATGCACACCTTCTCATAGGGTCTAGATTAGGCTTCTCAAGACACCTTATACTCAAGAAATAGTACTCAAACATGCTTACCTCAATGATATAAAATAAGAACAATCTTCAAATATAAATCTCACACCACTAAAAAATATCTTTTTTATCAACATTATCTCATGTCCTTATGTAGAACTAGATCCTCATAGCCATGTTTCAATTCTAACTTGACCATCATACCTCTTTGTGACAATCAAGACTCACAAGATGAAACAACAAACTTAATGACATCAATAAAAATCCTAGTGACATCAATAAAAACTAAAAAATCAACTTGTAACATACCTCAATGATCACTCATCATGTACCTTCACAAGATGCACCCTTTTGACATCAGTGACAATAACGTGCGAACAAACTCCCCCTTTGTCATTCAAGGCAAAACATTCTTTAATCTAATCACACTTATCTCTCCCAATATGGTCAATCATCCTTATTTAAGTTTTTCCCCCTTTGACATTAAATACAAAGGGTTGTACACACTACAAATTCTAGAACCATTCATTTTCCATCTTTGGATAATATTCTCAAAATCTACAAAAGAACTTAGAGTTAACAAGCTCCCTCTTAAACCAAGCATAATCTTCAAATGAACTATGGACCTCAAGATTATTTACCAAGCTACCAAAATCTTGATATCAACTAAATAAATAGTAACTCCCCCTTTTTAGTCATAACTTGAGCTCACCAAATGAATCAACTTAATTCTCAAACCATCTATAACACAAGTAATGCTCAACTACGAACTACTAGAAACATAGAACAACTTTTCTTACCTCTTCTATACTTGTCAATCAACTACACTTAAAGCTTATGAAAAACTTGAATATATCCCCCTCAATCAAAGTATCCACCATTCTTATACTAATTGAAGAGTGTCTCCATGAATCTTAATGGAGTCACCCCTTTCCATAGGATACTAAAACAAAACAAACTTAGGAGATTCCTAGATCTCCATGATCTCACAAGAGTAAATATCCTTGAGGATCCATTTAGCCCTAATTGGCACCTTAGGCTTGACTTATTAATCAATTTTTTGATCAGCAAACTAAAATATGAGATGATAATAGGCACACCTAACTTGATTTCATAACTGAAGTATGATCTACCATAACAAATAGTCTACTTGGGCTTGAAGACTGATCGTAACTCACCTTTACTATTTTTGGTTTCCACACATTCATTTTCCTTCTCTCTTGCACTCTAGGGGATTTAAACCTCTTGTTTTGAATTGATGGAGTTATTACTTTATTAAAATAGAATATTTCAATGTGTCCCACATTATGAAAACTATATAAAATAAAATCATTCATACCTTTTTATTATGACTCTTTTCATAATCCCATGCATATTCATTTTTAGATGGTATTCTACACTCTCTTGCTCTATGACCAAACTGATTACATGCAAAACAATAAAAATTAAATGAATTAGCATAAATCATATCATTAGTTTGTTTAATTGGTCCCTTTATGTTGGCTTTCTTATCTTCATTAGCCTTCTTGTTGACTTGATTTGCCTCAATTTGGTATTATTTGAAACCAAGATCTATCTTATCACTTTCATACTTCTGAATACTCAAGATGTTATCTAGAGCATCAATACTCTTTTCAAACTTCATAAAGGTATTTAACTTTCTATATTATTGATCCAATTTATCTTTTAAGGATTCAATTTCATTTCCATACTTGGTGCATTTTTCCTCCTAAGCCTTTAGGCTAGCAGTGACTATCTCCATTTGAGTTTGAATTTGATTGATGATCTCATCATGCTTCTTGGATGTGTTACTCAGTTTCTCTTCAAAAAAACCAATATGATCTTCATAGTCATTAGCTAATGATCTTTGTTTTTTATTCTTCCTTATTTGGAACTTTAACTCCTCTAGATCACTCACCAATTCTACCTCAAGGTTCACTTCATCATCTTCTTCATCTAATTTTTCATCATCCATAAGGCCTTTGATTTTAAAGCAACCCTCATTATCTATTTATATAGACATGAATAAGGTTTCTTGTTGTAATTGTTTCTAACAAGTTTTTTGCTTTTCACATTCAATGGATGAAAGAAACTATGATAATGGTTAGGGGTTAGATGATACCCAGATGAAGTTTGCGTACCGTATCTAGATGACTGAAGGGACTCCTCTTTGGCTGTGGAGGACGACACCTGTAGATAAGAGAGACTTAGACAAGGAAACTATTAGATAGATAGGTGGTGGACTGCCAAGCGAATCTTGATCCCAGAAGTGCAAAGACTTCCTAGAGGGGTGACAATCCACTGGTTGATAAAGGAAAGAGTGTTGCTAGGAAAAGAAATGATGAAAGACTGAACAAAAGAAATAAAGATAAATGCTTACCTATATTCTGTTGTCGGTCTTCCATAGTCACCGACATTGGTGGTTCTACCAACGTCGATTTTCAAGGTCGCCGATGTCGGTTAGTCTGTTTATGTCAGTAGGGGTAGTGGTTGATGTCGGTCAGGGCAATGGCCTTAGACAGGTTTTGGATGGGTCTATGGTCGATAGAATGGTCTGTAAAATGGTTTGTGGTAGTTTGAGAGTCTATGCAGGGTTTGTAGGACAATAGATAGGGTCTTAAGAGGGATAGGGGATAGAGAAGAGGTTGTCAAAAGGGATAAGGATGTGGGGAAGGCTTCTCAGCCTCTCCAGGAAGACAATCAAGTCTGTTCTAGTTGATAGCTGAGTCTGGTTGATGAAACTTAGAAGGAGTAAGAAGAAACTAATTACAAATACATTCTAAGCTACTAAAATGAGAAGAGGGAAGAATACTTAGCTCTTACTTGCCAAAGAACTAGAGGTGTTTGAAATTCTTGTACCTGTTGTGGTTGTAGCCAGAAGAGCATTGGTTGAAGTCTGATAATTGATCTCAGAGAGTTCTTGTTGTTGTCCAGGTGCGAGAGCTGAGAGAGGGAGTCCAAGAGAGAGAGAATTTGCCTCCTGTTCAGAAAGTTCAAAAAGTTAGCATTTTGAGTGCAAAATGCAGTTTTAAGGCAACTGACATCAGCAATGCCACTAATGTCAATCGACAGTTGACCAACGTCGGTGGCTAGAAGATGGGTAAAAAGGCTAAAAATAGCCTTTTGTCCATTTTCCCATCTACCAAAGTCAGCTGGTCATGGTTAAATGGTCAAAGGTAGGTTTAATAGGCATGGGGGATGAGTGGGAGAATTGAAATGGGGTCTTAAGTAATTAAGATTTGCCATGGGGTGATGGAAGTATCCAAGGAGAGGTATCCAAGGTGGGACGTGATGGGTGATGTGTCAAGAGGGGGTGTTATTAATTTTAAATAGGTAATTATTTTAAATTAATAAGTGTGTGGGTTAGGAGTGTTGAAGTGGAGCAAGGGTTAGTCGACCAAGGGGTAGACACGATTTTGGTGTCTACATTTGCCCCTTTTTGTCTTGTTGGTTGTTCTGGATGAACTACAAGACAAAAACAGGAGTAAGTTATCCCAGGTATGGGATAAGGTCATTTTTGTCTTGTTGGTTGTTTTGATGAATTGCAAGACAAAAATAGGGGTTGGATACACCAGATGTGGGATGAGGTATTCCCCCTCAAAGTGGGAGTCAAGGGAAGGTAACCTGATATCGGGTGCCAATTTGATAAATAGTGGATGGATATGGTGAATTTTTAGTGTGAACGCTGCAATAGTTGTGATTGCACGTATACCACTTCACATGATAGATAGGTCAAATTGTCATAAGTTGAGGTTGAAGAGTGCTAAAATTGAAATAACTGGGCCCCAATATTTCATCGTAGCTGATTGGGTTATTTGATCCAAGCTGTAGCTCCAATGGTCATCATGTTCCAAGTATCCTGGGCTCAGGAAGTGCTCCTGGAAAACATGAAAAATGTCACAAGTAGTGGGAATTAACTTGCTCGCAATCCAATACTTGTGAGGGTCATAATATGATGTTGTACACAATTTTCTATCTATTCATGAGGTAGCATAAATGCAATTGAAACAACCAAGGCAGAGGTGTCTCAAAAGTGGTCAAGGTTGGAGGAGATAGTTGTGATCTCCAAGGTCATTGGTCGAGTCAGGTTGAGATAGATAGTTGGTTCGTTGGACGGATGAAGGAATGTGGCCGAGCTAACCTCAGAGGACCTTATGTCAACTAAGTGTTGTCTACATAGCCCTTGTGTGAAGGGCCTCAGGCCAATGTAGTCCTCCCTGAAAGGGAGAAAGGAGTCGAGGTTATGGATTGGTTTTGGACGAGGTTAAGTCATGGTCAAAGGTGAATGGTTTGTCCATTAGATAAACAAACAAATGAATGTGGCTGAGCTAACCCTAGAAGACATCATGTCATTTGAGTGCTGCCTACATAGCCCTAAGTGTAAGGGCCTTAGACCAATGTAGTTCAGAAGAGGGGTCAAAGTGGGTGATGATTGTTTTGGTTAGGTTAAGTTGTGGTTAAAGGTGAAATGGTTTATCCATCAGATAGATGAACAAACAAATGTGGCCAAGCTAACCCCAAAAGACGTCATGTCATCTGAGTGTTGCTTACATAGCCCTAAGTGTAAGGGCCTCAGACTAATGTAGTTTAGAGAGGAGAGTCAAAGAGGTCGATAGGTTGTTTTAGTCATGTGTTGAAATGATGAGGATAAGATGATGTTACAGCCTTTTCCATATTGTGTGATGGTGTATTCTGTAACATTAGTTGAGTGGTCTTTCATCCCTAACAATTTTCCATATTGGGTGATGGATGTATGCTAAAAATGAAATGAGTTTGTTTATGCTTCAACAAGTAATGGTTTATGCTTGACATAAATTATGTGGTCGATAGTTTCCATGTGTATTGGTGTCCATAAAAACTAGTGTGAATGGGCTATGATAATGTTATTCATCTGAAAATGTTTTGGTTTGGTTGGGTAGAAAATGGTTTGGTTGTATGTGACCAAAGTGTGTAAAAAAGTGAAAGGCGAATTTCTCTTTCATTGATAAGGACCATAATGATAGCATAAATAGGGGGTTTTTGGAAACAAAAGTCCCATTCATGCATTACGTCTTGGACCATAAATTGTTATTAGAGAAGTACTTGAATCACTTGACGTTTAAGTGAGCTCGAAATCCCTTGAGTAGGTGATGTGATATGAGAGGATGAGGTAACCCTTTTTGGCAGGAATAACCTTGCCCTTTTTATAGGTGACCCTAAGAACAACTATAGGCAAGTCCATGACTTAATAGCTTGTCAGTAAATTTTTTTTTAGTAGACTGATCAATGTGGGAAGTCTACATAGGGATGTTGTTTTGTGTTGTGGTCATATGTGAAGCTGATCGATGTAGGAAGCTTCTGAGAGAGTGTTGTTTGTAGCAATATTTAGTCATATCCATCCTTCGAGGGAGTGGTCTATATTTTTGCTTTGTATGTTTTGATATGTCTTGGCCTAGCTGTCCTTCAAGGGAGCAGTCTAGTAAATATAGTAACTATGTAGTTGTCCTTCAAGGGAGCAGTCTACATTTATAGTTTTATGACCTTTTGATATGTTAGGTATCCCATTTTTGATATGTTTTGTTGACTTAATTTTTAGCCATGGACGAGCCTCTAGAGGTTTAAGGGTTCCCTTTTATTAGGACAAAGCATTCATGCTTGACAAAAAGGGTTGATTAATGTTGGGAAAAAGGGTTGAAAGGAATAGGCAGGTCAATGATGGGGGTTGCTCAAGCGACGAGCTCAAGTTAAAAATCAAGTGATTGATTACTTGATTAACAGTAGAATGGTCGCAGGTGCCAGGCATTAAGGGGCTCAAGTTTTGATAAGTCCCTGGTCCCTACTTGTGCATTATGATGTAAGGTCTAAGCCAATTTGGAGCAAACTTGCCTCATTTACTTCTTTCCATATTGGTCACTTGTTGGTTGATGCTTGGTTGTTTGATATTTGGTCGAGGTTGGTTGATGCTTGGTCGATTGATATTTAGTCGATGATTGGTTGATGTTGGTCGAGGTCATGATTAAAAGGTTAGTTGATGTTTGGTTGAGGTCACAATAGTTAGTATAAGGTCAAATTCCCCCAGTTGCTTGTGACTGGGACAATGTTTGACAGATTTAGTTTGAGAGGGCGAGATCCTGATCTGCCAGGTTAAAGGTAGGAATCTCAAAATCACGGATGGTGACGGAGGTAATGGTTGGTAATGATTTGATTAAAGTGGCCAGTGGTTGGGGGTCTTTAGGTTGGACCACCACTACTTATACGGCCTTAATCAAAGTTTGATGATGCTGTGGAGGGCTTTGAATGAGATCATACAAAGACATCTTCACAGGGGTCGTGTGGTGAAGTTGTTTCACCATAGAGTCAGAGATTGTCTTCGAGGATGTTGGTCAAGATGTGCCCAAGACAGTAATCTTGGGTTTTGGTTGTGGTGAGGGCTTGGCAGATGGGTATGTCCAAGGGATAGAAACATGTCTTTTCCTTTTATCCTTTTGGGTTGGAGAACTGGTGGCCACATTGATTGTGTTGATTTCGAATAATGGGGTTAAAGGCGGTAGAGGGATCATAGTCTTATGTTGAGATCCTGATTTAGGTGATGATGTTTGTGAGGCATGTGATGGTGTCAATGATTTGTCAAAGGGGTAGTCAAGAGGATCCTTAATGAAAAGGGTATCCTTTTTCTAGTGTTGATGAATGATAACTTTAAGAGTGCAACAACGCTCAGTGTCATGTCCAGGTGTGTGGTGATAGTGACAAAATTTAGTGTCATCGAACCAAGATGGTCTTGATCTGAGAGTTGATGAGTGTGAAGGGGAGGAGGTTTGGGAGACATGAGATGGTGTTGGAGATTTGTTGATAGTGTGGTCAAGAAGAAGGGTGTCTTTCTCCAAGTATTGGTGAATGACAACCTTGAGGGCACAATAATTCTCAGTATCATGCCCAGGTGTGCGATGATATGCATAAATTTTAGTGTCATCAAACCAGGATGGTTTTGGTTTGAAAGGTTGATATGGCTTAATAGGTGGGAAACTGATGCTAGAAGACTACAACAATTGTCGTAATAGTAAGGCATAAGAACCTGCTAATGGGTCTGTACATTTTGTTATAGTAGGGGTTGATGACTTTTGTTTTAGAGTTGTAGGAGGCATTGGTCATACCATCTTTTCATTTGGTAGTGTAGCCACACGTGTAGATGGCACTTTTGTGGTGAGAGGTGTTGGATGTTTTGGAGGAAATATAAGTTTGATGGGTAAAGGGGATAATGGAGGCAATTTGCCTCTATGAGGTATTAGAGTAGGAAGCACTCCTATTAAGGTGGATGGATGTGGGCCCAAAATAGAGGGCAATGATGATGGTGGGGGAGGAATTCTCTTGTGTGGTTTAGTAGTCTTCTTTATTTTGGTTTGAGGGCCACTATTGTGCAAGGCAAGGTTCAAGTTTACCTTCACTTGTGGGTGAGTGAGGTTTGATATAGGCTGAATGTCGGGAGATTTAAGCTCTTTTGGCATGATGGATGCTTGTGTAGGTTTGGGTTTAGATGTGGACGGAGGTGCGTGAGATGTAGCGATCTCAAGAAAAAGGCAAGAGATAACTGTCACTGAGTCTTCCTCGGTCAAAGTGGGTGAAGTGACAAGTTCTTCTCTTGGTGGAGAAAGAATTAGAGAATGTGACTCCTCAAGAGGATAGAGAGTAGGGATGATCGTGCCTTCTACTTGTGGTTGAAGAGTAGGAAAGGTATGGTCCTCCATTGGTAGTAGGAAGGATGAAGGTGAGGCTAACAGCATTGGTATGGTCAAAGCATCCTCCAATATAAGAGAGGTCGATGGAGAACTAATAGGAGAAGAAGGTTCTCCCACCTGTGGAGGACAAATAAGGGAAGAAGACTCTTCCACTTGTGATGGATGAATGGGTTGATTAACCTCTTTAGACTATGAGAGATGTTGGTTAAGCATAAGAGGAAAGACCATGTTGACCGTGCGTATATTATGCTCTTGGGAGCCATCGGTCATGGTCTAGATGTTGTTTTGACTAAGAGGATGGTTAGGGAATGGTTGTCTAAAGATGTCCCTATTTTGATTAGCCGGTGTGTTTGGGTTATCCAAAACAAGATCCCCCTTGTCTATCATGTCTTGGACAATGTTTTTGAAGGTTTTATAGTTGTTTGTGTCATGGCCTTTGACATGATGATAATGACAAAAGTCATTCTCCCTATACCATGTAGGGATGGCTTTCAAAGGGTCAAATTGAGGTGGTCAGATTTGAGGGATATTGAGGACCCCCTACTTGACGAGTTTATCCAACACAAAAGCATATGATTCTGCTATTGGAGTATATTGACGTTGTATGTACCATTGTTGGAATTGTTTTGTGATGCTTTGTGATGTTGAAGGTTGAGATTGGTCAGCTATTGTTGAAGATGGTGATCTAATGACCACAACATTTGTTGAGCCTTTGGACTTAGAGTTGGAAGAAGAAGGTCTAGAAGAAGAAGGGTCATTGGCTTTTGCATTGGTATTTTTACTATGCAATTTGACTCTATCTTCTTCGATTGCATGGAGTTCAAGCTTTCGGGCCATGGTGAAAGCTTCATCAAAATTGTGGAATGTTTGAACCCACAAGGTGGATGAGATGTGCTTGGCACATGCTCATGAAAAGAGCTCGATGAGCTCAGGTTGAGGTAAAGAAAAGGAGAGTTGGTTGATTAAGCCTCTCCAAAGAGAAACAAATTTGGCTATTGGTTCATCGTCAAATTGCTTAATAGAGTATAGGTACATGATGGAGACCTTTTTGGTGATGTTGATTGAAAAGTGGTCAAGGAATAATTGGGTGAGTTGAGTGAAGGAAAAGAGAGAGTGACTGGTAATAGAGTTATACCGATCGAGGGCAGGGCCAGAAAGTGACATGGGAAATGTGCGTAGTAATAATGCATCATCATGTGCTATAAGGTAGCAAGTGTGTCTAAACGCTCGTAGATGTTGTTGTGGGTCTTCCTTACTCTAGAAGTGAGTAAACTTGGGAAGTTCCCACTGATTGGGATATAGTCAGATTGGGACTAATGGATGAATGGGTTCGTTGTAGATTTGTTTATATAAAAGAACATTACTTGAACTGGAAATGGAAGCCTCAAGATTAGACATTTTGTCCATCAACATCTTGATTAGATCGATTGATAGATTTTCAGGAGGGGCACCCCCTAGGTGTTAGGAGGGGCATATGATAGAGTCAGTTGCGCTTGTATAGGCGCAACATATGGGTAACTAGTCATAGGGATTGATGTTGAAGCCAGGGGTGGTTGTGTCATGAAGCTAGGAGGCACAACTTGGATTGATGTTTCCAGAGGTGGTTGGATGGTGGCAACATTAGCCAAAGGATGAGTAGGCACCCTTCTGTTGATGGGTGCAAGAGTAAGTGGGATGGAAACAATTAGGTTCTAAAATGGCATAGAACTTTGTTGAATAGTTTATGGTTGAGGGGGTGCCGAAACCCCAATGGAGGTAGGTCTAGAAATAGAAGGAGAGGCCACACTGTGAAGATAGGACATGGTCGGGTTGTTAGTTGAGGTAATGGCTTGGGTGTCTATGGGTTGAATTACGAAGGTGATTGCTGTCTCAACCAAAGATGTTGGCATCCCATAAATTGGGTTGTCTAAAGAGTCTCACGTTTGACTTCTTATGAGATAATGCTGAAGGGCCTTGACATTAAGGTCAAGGAACCTTTCAAAAGCTTGGTCCCCTTCGGGAACAATAGATGGTTTGGTTGGGGTTGGTTAGGTAGGAGTTCATTTAGTCTCTAAATGATACTCCATTAGAGGACTTGATATAGAAGGAAAAGGAAGAAGTGGTTGTTGCCTTGCGTGGTCAACAAGATTTTTGTTTTGACTACGTGTCAAAACCATCCAAGGCAAAAGGGGGGCTTAGGTTCTAAAAATTGTATGTTTTAGCCTCAGAAAACTAGAATGGGTGTTGGACAGCAAGGAAGTCGAGTTTTAAGCTTGTTGTTTGGGAAAGAAAATTTTTGGACAGTGACCGACATCGGGAGAAAAACTGATGTCGGTGAAATAAGGCACCGAAGTCGGTCAGATAATCGATTTTGGTAAGATAAGTTGCCGACGTTGGTGGAAAAACCAATGTCATTAAGACAAGTTGTCGACATCGGTGGATAAACCAATGTCGGTGAATGTGTATTTCCAGAAACTCAGAGAATTTGAAAGTTTTTGGAAGAAAGAAGAAAGCGTCTTTACTAGCTCAAAAAGCTAGATAAAAATAGAAAACCAGATGAAGACAAGAAGACCCTAAATGCTAAATTCCTAAGAATAAGCTTTAGAGTCGTGTTGGCTTATGCCTTAGAAGAGTGTGTTTGGGAAGTTGGCTTTTAGAATGGGTCCTAGAAGAAGCAATCTAAGGTTGGTTTTAGGCTAGTTTCAGTGCTCAAGGTCTGTATTAGGTTTCATATGTGGCCTAGTGCTAAGGAGCAAGCTCCCCTCACTTCACGAGCCCAAAGACAAGCTGGGCTGCTTAGCCAGTATATACTTCCCCTAGAGTTTATACTCTGCCAGAGAACAGAGTGGGTTCTCCCCTTGGTAGTGAAGTCCAAGTGGGATCGCTAAGAAGGGTAAGGTATCCGCTAGGTGATGAAATTCTAGTCGGGCCTTGTCTTAGGTATGTTAATATGTTTGATTATGATAGTGGTGTAGTCATGTAACATAAGTGCACTACGATTTATTCATAATGCAGTTTTAATTACTAGATGAGCTAAAAATGCATTCAGGCAGGAATGAAATGCAATATGTTTTTAACCTAAATTGAAATGTGTGTTCGGATGCAGACAAGTGAGAAGAGGTTAAGATTATGAATGTGACTACTCTAAAAATGTAAGAAGAAAGAAAAAGAAGGATTCTTTTTAACTTGCTAATGGTGTCTTTTCGAAAGAGATAGAAGAAAAGGATGCAAGAAGAGATCTAATGCACCTATATGAATGTTTGTGTTTGGAAGAAAAAGTATGAACCCAAGGAAAATTCTTAGTGTCCCACCGGGCATGCCAGAATGTTTTTAACAAGTTTTTCACTTTTCACATTCAGAGGATGAAATAAACTATGATAATGGTCAGGGGTTAGATGATACCTGAATGAAGTTTGCGCACCATATCCAGACGACTGAAGGGACTCCTCTTTGGCTATGGAGGACAACACTTGTAGATAAGAGAGACTTAAACAAGGAAACTGTTAGATAGATAGGTGGTGGACTACCAAGCGAAGCTTGATCCCAGAAGTGCAAAGACTTCTTGGAGGGGTGACAGTACACTGGTTGATAAAGGAAAGAGTGTTGCTAGGAAAAGAAATGATGAAAGATTGAATGAAAGAAATAAAGATAAATGCTTACCTGTATTCTGTTGTCAGTCTTCCACAGTCACTGATGTCGGTGGTTCTACTAGTGTTAGTTGTCAAGGTCACCGACATCGGTTAGTATGCCAATGTCGATAGGGGTAGTGGTTGATGTCAGTCAGGGCAATGGCCTTGGATAGGTTTTGGATGGGTCTATGGTTGACAGAATGGTCTGCAGAATGGTCTGTGGTAGTCTGAGAGTCTGTGCAGGGTTTGCAGGAAAATAGATAGGGTCTTAAGAGGGACAGGGGATAGAGAAGAGGTTGTAAAAAGGGATAAGGACATGGGGAAGGCTTCTCAGCCTCTTTAGGAAGACAGTCAGGTCTGGTCTAGTTGATAGCCAAGTCTGGTTGATGAAACTTAGGAGTAAGAAGAAACTAATTACAAATACATTCTAAGCTACTAAAATGAGAAGAGGGAAGAATACTTAACTCTTACTTGCTGAAGAACTAGAGGTGTTTGAAATGCTTGTACCTAGTGTGGTTATAGCTAGAAGAGCATTGGTTGAAGTCTGATAATTGATCTCAGAGAGTTCCTGTTGTTGTCTAGGTGTGAGAGCCAAGAGAGGAAGGGAGTCCAAGAGAGAGACAATTTGCCTCTTGTTTAGAAAGTTCAGAAAGTTAGCATTCTGAGCGTAGAATGTAGTTTTAAGGCAATCAACGTTGGTGATGCCACCGATGTCGGTCGATAGTTGACCGACGTTGACGGCTAGAAGACGGGTAAAAAGGCTAAAATAGCCTTTTGTCCATTTTCCCATCTACTGAGGTCAGTTGGTCATGGTTAAATAGTCGAAGGCGGGTTTAATAGGTGTGGGGGATGAGTGGGAGAATTAAAATGGGGTCTTAAGTAATTAAGATTTGCCATGGGGTGATGGAATTATCCAAGGAGAGGTATCCAAGGTGGGATGTGATGGGTGATTGTCAAGAGGGGGTGTTATTAATTTAAAATAGGTAATTATTTTAAATTAATAAGTGCATGGGTTAGGAGTGTTGAAGTGGACCAAGGGGTAGTTGACCAAGGGGTAGACACGATTTTGGTTTCTACAGTAATGTTCATTTTTATTGTTGTCATCATCACTATCAGATTTACTTATGTCACTTACATCAAATGAGTTATTATCTTCTTTGGTATAGAAGCTTCTCTTGTTCTTAAATGACCCTTCCTACCTTCATACTTCCTAACATATTTTTTGATTTTCTCAAACTATAGACCTTCTTCTCATCACCATGATGTTCATAATGTTCTTCATCATGCTCAATCTTATCCTTGTTAAGACACTTAGATTCAAAGTGACCAATCTTACCACATTTAATAAATTTGAAAGGCAACTTGCCCTTGTACTTACCAGATCTAAACCTCAATTTCCTAGCAAGCATGGATATCAATTCATCATCATCAATAAATAAACATAACTAATCCTTGACCTTATTTTATTTTAAATTAATTTTTTATTTGAATGCTACTTATTTCTTAGGAGGTCTTCCTTCATTTGTTCTCATCTCATAGGTAGTCAAGATGCCATGAAGCCCATCCATTTGAAGTGTTTCTAGATCTTGCATTTCTTCTACTGAAAATACCTTTGAATTAAATTTAGAATTTAGGGATCTCAATACCTTTTGTAAAAATTATACTCTTTAACATATTTTTTGAGACCTCTAATGAAATTGACAACTTCATCAAATCTTAATATGTAGGATGCAATGCTCTCATCTTCCTTCATATTCAGACTTTCAAACTGCCTTTTATGAGTCTGCAATTTTACTCCATATTCACCTTGGTGTCTTCTTCATATATAGTCTTCAAAAAATTTAATATCACCTTGGCTGACTCATAGTGCAGCACTTTCACAAACTCTACCTCTCATAGGCCACATAGAATGGAATTCATTACCTTGGAATTGATCTCACTTTTCTCCTTGCATGCTACATCAGTTGGTGGTGTAGGAGGTGAGGTATATCCATAGACAAATGATTAACATATGTCATGTACCATTTATATTAGATATGTCCTTATTATAATTATCAAAAATTCATAATTAGTCCTATTGAAGAATTTAGCCTTAGTGGTAGAGAAACCTCTTTTTTCTTTACTACTAGCCATTCTTGTTTCTAGAATCTCTTTTAGACTGTTGGTCTACTTAAAATAACCAAAATATAATAACAAATGTTTTAATAAAAATAAATAAGAGGGGTTGGGGTGAATTATTTTCTTTAAAACATTTATTCAATTCTACTTAAGCGTACATGAACCATTCCTACAAATATGAAAATCTAGTAAAACATATGTAACCATATAGTATCATGAAACAAGATAACACATTATATATATAGAAACCCCTCAATGGGAATAAAACCCACTAATATATGTAAATGGAATAAATTTATATAATATAAAAACCAATATTTAGTGAAACAACAAATCCACATGGAACACCAGCCCCAACTGGTCAAGCACCCACTCAACTAGGCTTTAGCAACCACCAACCTATAAGGAGACATCAAACCCCTAGTTAACTCAGCATCAACTTAGCCACCTCAAAATTTTTATCACCTTTAAAAATTCTTATTTCTTACATAACATATTATGATCACCTTATTTATATCTTCTTTCTCTTCTATCCCTCTCAAACTGCCTTCTAAGCTTCTTCGCTCAACTAGGTCTCTTCAAGACTAATTACATCATATGACCTTGATATTCATATGAAGACACACTATCAAATATTCATTAAAGATCATATAAAATACTTTAATGGTATACAATACCTATTTATACTCAATAATGTGAAATTTTATTTACATTCTCTCTACATGCTTAAATAGGCCTAAAACTACCTTGTATATATATATATATATATGTATATATGTATATATGTATGTATATATGTATGTATGTATGTATTTATGTATGTATGTATGTATGTATGTATGTATGTATGTATGTATGTATATATATGTATGTATATATATATGTATATGTATATATATGTATATATATACATATATACATATATATACATATATACATATATACATATATATATATATATATATATACATATATATATACACATACATACATATATATATATATATATATATACATATATATACATATATACATATATATACATATATACATACATATATACATATATACATATATATATACATACATATATATACATATATACATATATATATATATATATATATACATATATACATATATATATATACATATATACATATATATATACATATATATATATATATATATACATATATATATATATATATATATATATATATATGATTTCTTGTTCATGTGACACTTAGTCAGCTACTCACCCTTTAACTCTTAGGTAAGGAATGTTATAAGTATTATGAAATCTCATAAATATGATTCAAATGAATATTTATTCCTTTATGGTCTATCATAAATTTATTGTACCTCATTTCACTTTTAGGTCTCATGGAGACCTAATTCCATTAGGTCTACTTTAGGACACGTTACACTTTTTCTTCCTCAAAACACTTTCAAAGTCCACACATAGAAGGAACATATCATATAATAAAAAAATAGACACACATTGATTTATTATAGGCTAAAAAATATATTTTACAATAGATCACTACTTAAAATCCCTCATTAGTACTCAGTCTTATCAAGCCTATGTACACCAAAAATCTACCTTTCAATACTGAAGATTAAACTCACCTAAGATACTCAAACATGATCAAAAAAGTACATGTATATATTATATATGACATCAGGGTCATCACCATATTATTGAAATAGTTAAAATTAGGGGAAAAATTATAAAACTCATCTCTTCAATATGCTCACTCAGAATTGTCAGGACTACCAAAATCCAGTCATGAAACTAATTGACATACACCATATAAAAGGAGATTTTAAATGCTTATAAATACATTAAAAAGATTCTATAAAATATTTACAACAAACTCAATCACAAAAAACATAATATATAATATCAAACATTGGTCTTGTAGACCAATCTCCTAACCTTATCTCACACAGTCTTTCTTGAGTTAGACACTTTTGGACCTTTGACATTATTTGACTCCATCTTTTCATGTGCACCCTATAACTAGACTAACATAAGACAAATACAAACATTACCTTAATATTTTAAAAATAACCTTAATTTTTGGTAATAATAATTTAACAAAACAATATAAATATCCCAAGAGGCAGGGAAGGACTATGAACAAGGTCATAAAACATGACAATTCAAGTTTTTTAATGAACCTAGTCTATGGTAGAAAAAATTTGGCTAACATCTTTAGTGACATCCTAGGAATACATTATTGAATATGTATCTATACTAGTGCCTTATAAATTCATTGAGATATGGAGTCATGATTAAAAATAAGACTTGACAAACACCTTGAAACCAACTAAATTGGACAAACATAAAGCAAAATACCACACCATACATGTGTTGTTAGACACTTAGAGGAAGGAACAACAAAAAGAAAATAAGACACACACTTGTGCATGAAACACTTAGGTAACATAAATACCTACTATAATATGTATAAATTTATAAAATAGACCTCAAAAAAATGTCTTCAAGTGTATCCCAATGACTAAGTTACTCAGTTATTCTTTATTGAGTCTTTCAAGTTGAAAGGCATTGTGTTCCTTGAAAGAAATGATAACATAAGGTCCACTCCATAATGCATAAAACTTAGTGTGATTACCATGATTATCTCTATCAACATCCCACTTTAAGACAAGATCTCCTTCTTGATATGTTCTTGAGATATTTCTCTTTTCAAAGTTTATTTTCACTTGTGTTTGTTGATACTTTGTGGTGTGCATATCATGATCTATTGCTTCCTCCAAGACCATAAATTCTACCCATCCTATATACATAGGATAATTATTCATCCTATCAATCTGATGTGCCAACTCAAGATCTGGTAACTCAAGTGAAATGGGCATCTTAGCTTCTCTTCCATAAACAAGAATATAAGGTGAGTTACCAATGTAAATGTTTAGAGTGATGTTATCATCTCATAACACTATCTTCAACCTAGTATTCCAAGTCCTTTAATTATCTTATATTTTATTCTTTATAATTATGATCCCATTACCTTAGGGGTAGTAATTATAAGAGGTACTCAATTAGATGCCATATCAGAAGGCCCATTCCATTATTCTTATACCACTGAAATCCATGGCATTATCAGAATTATTGTTGTAGGCACCCCAAACCTCATAACTAGGCTCTAATAGAAGTTGAGAACTTAATTATCATTATCTTCCTTGAGGGCCACTACCTATACCCACCTTATGAAATAATTGGTATTAGTAAGGACCCATTTATGGCCTACACTAGATGCATGATTGATCATCCGAATAAAATGAACTCCCCATTGCATGAATGGTTGTTCAACCTGAATGGGTGATGAGGAAGGGCTAAAAGTCTTTGTTTTTATTTTAAGAGTGAAAAAATTTGACATCTTCTAACCCAAGCATATGCATCCTTGAATAGGCTAGGACAATAGTAACCAACTCTCATCTCTTATTATTTTTGTAGTTGTAGTTTTATGTGCAAAGTGACTCCATATTTTCCATCATGAAAGTGTTGTAGAAGATTATCAACTTGGTCTATTTCCACACATATTAGTAGCATTATGTTAAGGTCTTTCCTAAAAATAACCCCATTCAAAAGGACATAAGGTATTCATTACAATATTAAGTATCTTCTTTTTTCTTGATCTAGACCCATGGGACACTCACCCATTTGAAGGAACCTCAACATTTCTTATGTCCAAATTGGAGTATATGAAGTTGTAGATATACTAATACCCTCTTGTAATGATAAAACCATCTATTTTTCTTCCTTTAGGTCTGATGCTAGATTCTCACACAACCCTCTTCCTTTTATTAACTTAGTGGCCTTAATCTCAACATTTTGCTCCATATAATTGGTTATCCATTCATATCTTCTCTAATTCAAGTCCTTATTCAAGAGAAAGTATCTTATGCTTGGATGAGTTACCTTAACATGTATTTTTTTATTGGATACCATATGCCAAATTTTTTGGAGACTTATTAAAATTACCAATACTTGTTTCTTAATATAGGTTTACTTCTTTTCATAGCTTTCTAGTCCTTAACTAAAAAAGGCTATAGGATGTTCAAGTCCTTAATTATTATTATACATAAAAATAGAATATATGGTATCTGTGTTGGCAAAATCCTACAAGATAAATTCCTTAGAAAAATTAGGATTGCTTAGTGTATGTGCTTGAGCAATAGCTTGTTTAATGGCCTCAAAACTAGCCTTCCCTTCCTTTGTCCAAAAAAATTCTTGATGGTTGTTTAACAAGGTTGTTATAATAATTAAATGAGTGAAAAATATATTTATGAATATACTAACAAATTTATCTTCCCAAGAAAACTTTGTAAAACTTTCTTATGTTTGGGCAATGACAAGGATAGTATGGCACTCACTCTATCAAGGTCTATAACAAGCCCATATTTAGAAATATATGAATAAGAAACTTAACTTCATGTAAAAAAAAAATACATTCTTGGGATTTAGGGAAACTCCATATTGCTTTCATATTTCAAATATTAGCTTCAAATGATTCTAGTGGTCACTAGCATTTTTGAAGAAAATAGTTGTATCAACAAGGTATACTAGTACCATATCATTGATTAAACCTTGGAAATATATATCTATGGCCATTTGAAATGTTTAAAATGATTTAAAAAAATTAATTATAACTATATTATAGGCATATGTCCCCATTTGGTAGGAAAGGCTATCTTATATTGGTCATCCTCTCTCATCAACACTTGGTTGTATCCTGAAGAGCCATCCAAAAATGAGAAACATTGAGAACCTACTACTACTTGAAGGATTTAATATGTTGAAGGTATAATATAATGGTCCTTCAATGAGACTCTATTCAGGTCTTTAAAATCTACACATAACTTAATTTCACCACTCTTCTTTCTCATAGGAACAAGATTGGTAACCCATGAAGAGTGTTTGATAGGAAAGATAATCATTTGCTCTATCAACTTGGTGAATTATTTATTCATGAGAACCTACACTTTAGTATTGATGGAAATTTGCCTTTATATTATAGGCTTAACATTGGGATCAAGTTATATAGTGTGTTGGGCTAATGAGGGATCAAACCCCTTGAGGTCATTATACTCCCAAATAAAAACATTTGAAAATTCTCTACATAACTCAATGAATGTAGCCTTCTATTGTGAAGTACATACCTTTTCAATATTTAGGAGTTTATAATTGAATACATACACCTTTTCATGATACTCTTCCTTTTTATACGTGTTTCTCTCCTCATTTAATCACTTTCATTGAATATACCTTAAATAGTAACTAGCCTTTTAGGGAGTTTGTTAGAACTCAATTTTACAATTTGGTCTCCATATTGGTGTTGAAAATTGCCCTAGATTTTTCAAGATAAATTAACTTCATGTTGGAGAAAAAAAGCTATTTGTTTATCAATTTCAAACACTTGTTAATTCACATCATTATCTTATATTAAAGGCAACATAACTACCATGAAGTGTGGTTTAGTTTTGGGATTCTTGAAATCATTTGAGATGTCAAATTATGCTCCAACTGATGCCAAGCTATCAACATATTGGTTTTCTTCCCTTGGGATTTATTTGATGTCAAAATCCGCCAAATACTCAATAAGGTCCCACACTATATGATTGTATTAATTCAACAATGTGTTCTTGGATGCAATCTTACCTCTAACTTGATGTACATCTAATTCACTATCTCTAATGGATTGAAATTATTTGAATCCTTTCTTCCTTTCCCATTGAAACCCATGAATAAGAGATTCGTATTTAGCTAAGTTTTAATAATAAATAAACTAAAACCTAATGGATGAATAGTACCTTTCATTTGATGAAAAAATAAGCATCATTCTTGCACCTACTCTAACCTTTCTTATTGAGCCATCAAAAAAAAATTCCACTAACCATATCTATAATCATTAGGCTTAGAAAGAGAAGGTATGGTTTTTCCTTCTTCATGTAAGTAATAGACCCCAAGACCAACCTCTTTTATCCATGTATATGGATCAAACTCATGATTTTATGCCACCCATTCATCAAGGAAGATATTTGAAATATCTTCAAGAGGAATAATTGGTTCTTGGTCCCTAGGTTGATCCTCCTCATCAAAGATAACACAATTAAAATTAGTCACATTTGGTTTGTATGGATCAATCTAAAACCTTGAAATAGGTTATGATCTTATAGTAACTTTAGTGCCATATATTGTCCTAAAAGCCATGTAGGACCAATTTGATGAAAAGTAAACACCAATATTTTCCATGAAATCCCTTAAAAAGCATAGGGAAAATTATGGTGGAAAGTCAAAAAAAACCACATCTTGAGAAATGGATAGCTTAGGAAAAGAATGAAGAGTTATATTCAAACCCTTAATAACACCAACTATCTTAGTGGTTGATTCATCTAGTTGTAGCACACCTTTAGCATGAGGTTCACATTTGAGGCTTAGTTTGTCCATTATTTTCTTTGGCATAACTGAGATGCTAGCCACAGTGTCTATCATTCAATTATGCACCAAAAAAACACCAATGATCACTGAAACATAAATGAGAGGGGGTTTGTTCACCTTACCTTATTCTGGTTCATTAGTCTTGGATGTATTTACATATACAATAATACCCTTTATTACTACTCCTGATGATGATCTAAGCTTAGATATCTCCTCTTTTATCATATCCTTTTGTCATGGAATAGAAAAAGTGTCCCACATAGAAATACTTACATGAAGTTTTTCCATTTGATCCACTATGTTAAGAGAAGAAGCACCAATCTTTGGATATCCTCTAGGATTAATGATATCACTTTGGTCTTCCTTATTTTGGTGTACAAAGGTACCCTTGTCATTATGATTTCTTTGATATTCTTGAGATTTTGGAAGTATATTAGACTCTATTATCCCTTAAGTCATGGATAGAATTTTAGCTAAACCTTTACCACTTTCTTGAACCTCTTC
The DNA here is from genome assembly GCA_037957365.1 of Torreya grandis. Classification (NCBI taxonomy): domain Eukaryota; kingdom Viridiplantae; phylum Streptophyta; class Pinopsida; order Cupressales; family Taxaceae; genus Torreya; species Torreya grandis. Next base: position 4,925,220 of record JARHVA010000438.1, on the reverse strand, counting down.
AACAACCTTATTTTAGAGCTAATATTGGTTATAATTGAACTATTTAACACCCTACTTGAGATACCCATTTAATTCATTATATAACATTCCTCTTCTTATAAGTTACAAGTGTATCACCTTAATTGATATTGTTCTCCAATAACCATTGCCTGATTGCAAACCTTTTCTTGTTTTAGAGATGGAAAAAAAAATTCTTGTGCCACATAAACTTGATTCAACCCTCCATCTTGATTGGTAGATTTTTCATGAGATTGGTTACCTTGAGGAGGCCATTATTACTCTTTCATAAGATTGTTTTGAGTAGGTATTAAGGATATTTAAGTGGAACATGCATTTGGGTTGAAAATTGTGTATGGTCTAACATTGGTGAGATGACCTTGGCTTTGAGCATTTCCTTGGAAGGGTGGCCTATTTGATTGATATGGATGATAAGATTGGTTCCATTAAAAGGGCCTATGAATTTGATTTTATTGCATTTCCATTTCCATGAATTTGTTTTCAAGAGTCTTAAGAAAACCCTCTACATCATTTAGCTTTCTTGCTTAAGTAGGGGCAACCAACTCATGACCAGTTATGATAAGACTTGGAGAAAAAGTTGGAGTTGGAGGTTGAATGTCAGGAAATAAGGGCATAGGGGGCTTTGGATAAATATTTCCATCATGGATCTAATTATTCTCAGCCCTAATGATAATCTCAAAAGCATTTGGTAAAGTATTACCACCCATATATTGAATCATAACCACTATATCACTATTCAAAACCTTAAAATAGTATAATAATTCGTAGTTTAGAGTGGGTCTTACAAGGATTGGGACCATATCCCATGTCTTTTAGAATATAGAATTTATATTTTGCAAAAATTATTGAGGGGCTCTTTTTATGGTGGTCAATTGATCAGCCAAGGACAAATGGTCACTCTTATCTTCAAATCTTTTTCTTAATTGCTCTCACAATTCATCCCATGAGTTAATGGAATTAGGTGCTAAGGTTATATACCACTCCAAATATTTGCCTTTAAAACCAATTGCTAATAATATGATTTCCACATTCTCTTTTTTGATGTTATAGATGTTATAAAAGTTTGACATGTCCCTAATATGCTCAATGGGTGTAAGAGTAGTTTCTCCACTAAAATAAGGGACACTATTGAGGGCATCCACTAGTATTTGATCATACTATTAAAGGTTGACACTTCATATGATTAGTGAGAGGTAAAAAACTTACATAAATTCATGAACATGAAAAAAAATGTAAGTACATACACTATCACTAAGCATTCATCAAAATAACAAACTCAAAATCACTATTTGCATGATGAAGATAGAATATTCAGATTGAATTGATTTCAATATTCAAGTACAAGACTTAATTTTGGTAGGGCTTTCCCATAACCAATGTGAGGATGCTTTGCAAAGCCATACAAGGCTACATATATAAGAAAGTGTAAGCAAGAGAGAGGGGAGTGTAGAAAGTCATGGATAAGTTTAATACATCATAAAGGAAATTTAAAAATAAGAACTTGAGTAAGAAAAAAATCTTGAATGTTGTCATCAACATGTCTACATTTTCTCAATGATGTGCTCTCTCATATTGGCGTAAGAGGTTACTTATGGAAATTTGAACTCTTGAATATAACTCATCTCTCTTGAGGCTATACCACACCTGAAATAACATTAAAAATATACTTAACTAACATTTTTAATGATTTATAAGTTTCTACACCACTCCCCTACAAGTTTTGTAACATCTCTTTCATTATTCATTAGTATGTAATCTTCACTAGCTCCTTTTAGGTTTAAAATGCTTAAAACTTGGTTTTTAAGCTCATGATTGCAAAAAAAACTTCATGAAACACCTTGATTGGATTATTAACTTGTATCGACCAATATTAGTGCTTCAAATATTTTCTAACACTCCATTTCATGCCCAAACTTCTCAAATGGCTTCATTTCATTTTAGCCCTCAAAATAGACAAAACTCCTTGTGTAGGATAGTGTATGGATGTTATTAACAAATTTATCATATATTTGAGTACCAATTATGCACTTACATCTCCCTACCAAATTTCATGGCCTAAATTTTAGTGAAGGTATATTTATTTACCCCTTTTCTCTTTGTAATTAGGCTTCAATTAAGCCTCTAGGCCTAGAAGGCTAAGATTTTGCTTGATTGACATACCACACATGTGAAAACTCCATTAAATATTTGATTAAATTTATCTATCCTATGAACATTCACTATGCAAAATTTGGGATTTTGAGACCTTGTGTAGATAGGTAAACCATGAAATGGACAAAAAAAACTTAGCCCTTCACAAGCCATTTTTCACACTACCTTTAAGAAATAGACATATATAATCACTTACAAGGTGAAATGTATGGATTTTTTGACATTATAAGGTATAATACAATCAAAATCATCTCTCCTAATGATTTTTATCAATCAAGGATCTTTTATACCTTATTTTGAGACTAAAACTACACAAAAGTATAACATTTATTATGTTCGTATAAGTGTAGGTACAAACAAAATTCATGGTGAATACCAACCTAGAGTGATAAATTATGTAAAATAGGTTTTGAGGTAATTTCAAATCATTTTAGGCACCTTAGAATCAAATCTTTCTCATCAGGTCCTTATTTGGGTTTTAGGAGGGTTTAAAGCAGTTTGATTTCTTAATGATTGTTCATAAACCCTATGGCCCTAACACCTAAAAAAAATCCACAAATTTAAATTAAAATAGTATCATTAACTAACCCTAGGTTATTATGTTCCTTTACATATTTTTTGTATAGTTATAAGCACAATAAGTTGTTCCTTGGGTCTCTGTTATGCCATTAGAGAGTGGTATATAGACTTAACTAATTTTCATGAAGGTTGACAAACTAAACCAATAACTAATGATAGAATATTTAATTATATATACCCCTTAACAATCCTTGAAAATAAATGGACTCCATGCACAAGGTCAAGGTCACATATAGCAAGAGAAAGTCTACCTTGAATTGTAGTCATGCATTAAAGGGGCTCAAAAAGGTCTCATAGGCCAAATTTCCAATTTCCTTGTCTTCCCTTATATATCTATGATATTATATGATATATGAAATATTTATACAATTATTAATTTCCTTTACTCTCACTTCACCTTAAACAAATCATTCTTGTCACAACTGTACACACAAGGATGTGTGTGATCTTAAGTTTACCAGGCCTACACATGCCTATCCACATTTTCACCACTTTTAGTTACCATGAATATCATATGGAGTCATAATAAAATTATAGGGTCAATTATAAGTTATTTAATTCTTCTCAGTTACCTCTTATTTCTCAAAACAAGTAGGAATATCTCACTCTAGGCAAGAAGGCATGTGTGTGTAGGGTTCAAGAGAGTTTTGTTTTAATCACCCTTCTCTGACCTTATGGGCTTGAATATTGACCACCAAGTATTTTCTTGACATTGAGCCCCATGATATACCCAGGCTCCCCCTGGAGGGAAGGGGATCGATGATATGGAGCACACTTAAGCTTGGTGCTCAGCTTGTTAAACAAGACCTCTTCTGGATATGCAATAGTGGTACAGAAGCATTGTTCTGGGAAGATTCATGGGATGGGGCACCTCCACTTTTCATTTGCATCTGCATTTGCAGCCTCTTGCAAATTCATTCCTTTCTGCTGGTTGGGACAAGGTGATCCATTACAAAGAAGCTTTCAGCCTGGGTAGAACCATTGGATTCAGATGGAAAGCTTCCTCAGACTAGCTGCCAGAAGGTTTGGAAGAGGAGAAGTGTGAATTAGCCCAAATCCTTGAAGCCAAAGGGTGCAGCGCTTTGCAAGGACAGGATGAGCTTGGCTAGGGAGGTGACGCCTCTAGTCAGTATTTCGTGGCTTCTGGTTACAAGACTTTATCTAAACAAATTGAAAAATGAGGTTAGTTCCTGTGGGGAAATAAAATTTTGAATCGAGTATCTTGGCCCAAATGTAATTTCTTTCTTTGGGTGCTCACACACAACAGATGCCTTACCTGGGATAATCTTTGCAGACAGGGATTTTAGGGGCCTTCTATATGTGTCCTGTGTCATAATGGTGAGGAAACTACAACTCATCTTTTTTTCTAATGCTTGTTTGCTAAACAGGTCTGGAATTTATGGTGGAGTGCTTGGGAATCTCCTTGATGGCATGTCTCATCTTTGACAGAGTTCTAGAATAGACTGGGATTAGCTCCAACAAAGAATTCCCTCTTACAATTTGCCTGGGTTGTTAGACCTGCCTTCATTCTTTGGAATTTGTGGCTCGAGAGGAACAGACGTGTCTTTAGGGGAGCGCAGCTAGAGTTAAGGCTTCTGTGGACCAATATTATTGCTGCACTATAGGAAACGCTGTTGGTCAGGGCCGTGACTAGGAGAGATTTGGATCTTGGAGACGCCAATCTCTGTAGAAGGCTCAGGCTGAACTTGACCACGGACTGCGCGCCGTCAAGCAACAACACTATGCGAAGGGAAAGATTAATGCAGCCGCAGCTTGTCGATAGGAATGGCAGCTGGTCTCCTCCCAAACTAGGAGTTTTAAAAGTGAACATTGATGGTTCCTCACGGGGAAACCCTGGAGAGGCAGGGATAGGCGAAATTGGGTGGGATTGCAATGGAAGCATCTAATTTCTTTTCTCGAAGTATAAAGGCAGCCACACAAATAATTTGATGGAAGCTATGGCTATCCTGGAGGCCATAAAATCCTACTGTCAACGAGAATATCTCAATGTTGTTTGTGAATCAGATTCGCAAGTGGTCATCAATTTGATTAATAATCATAATTTTGGTAAGGGAGATTGGCTTTTAAATTCTATTGTTCAAAAAATTAAACATTACAGTACCTCTTTCAATTCTATTTCTTTCCATCACATTCCCCATGAGTGGAATAATGTTGCAGACTCCCTTGCCAAGTGGGCCTCAGAGAATGGCCCCGATTGGAACATTACCGATCTGGGTATGCTTCTGTTCGATTTGCATCAAAAATTGGTTCATTTGGTGAATCAGGAGAAAATCTTGTAACTGGTATTCTTCTTTTGTGATTAATAAATTTTTACCCCCTTCTTAGTTAAAAAAATATCCTATTGTCCCATAACAACATATATCTCAAAGCTTAGTTAAAAATAGCCAAATCCAAATTTGTCAATTATGAATATCTAAGAATAATCAGATAATTTTCTTAGGAAGGAATCATGATGTAATAAGAATTAAAACTTATATGCAACCAAGTATCATTTTCTCATGGATTGATTAACATAACTCTGGCTCTTGAACCTTGTTTGGAGTGATCTCCATCAAATTAGAGGGAACATAATCTTGATGGATCTTTAATAATGTCCTTTTTATAATAGATGGGTTCAATAGATAGAGTATAAATACAAATGTTAGATGGCACAACTTTTATCATCCCACTTATAACATAATATTTGGTTATCATGTGTTTCATTTTGGGATCCTTATCGATATGAATATGGTTGGCAATATCACTCCAAAGTAGTCACATGTGGGAGAAGATTGTGTCCATGTAGTCATTTAATGTTTTGGACTAATCCTAACTCATTAGCATCCTATATGCTTCTATAATATTTATGACCTAAATGTATATGAATTTTTGGACTCTTGATTCATATTATAACTACATGTGAACACTTAATAATTCTATAAATACCTTAACATTTAATTTTTCCAACCGAACAATTATCTTTTCTAATTTGATTAGGGTCATACCTAGTTTCTTATAGACTCTTATAGTAGTGACATTAGTTGAGGCTCATGAATCGACCAAAATTATGTAGGTTCTTTTTGAATATCCTAACCATGAAGAGGAATGGGGGAGCTTATATTCTATTGTTATGTATCACTATATCAATGTGCACTACCTTTTTATTAGCTTGAGTGAGTTTTTCTAAAAACTTGTTTAGTGTGATATTAAACTTGATTTTTTCATGTATTTAACTATATTAGAACTAGTTTTACTAAGGACAAGTTTTATTTTGACTATAGAACATTAATCCCTACGTTTTGGGGATGGGGGATCATTTTTTACCTTTAGAATAAGGTTATTCACACCATTATTAGGGGGATTAGATGTATTAATGGGTCATTATTGTTATGTCTGTTAGGTGAATATTTTGTCAGTCAACTGTTTGATTAAACAAAATAGGTCTTATCATCCACAACAAAGGAGATTGGTTGGCCCAGTGTGCAGGTTTACTACATCAGAGGTGGACAAATCTCTCCTCTCATCAAGGGGAGGTTCCCTATAAATATGCAGGAGCTATATACTATAACTATATGTAGAAAATAACACTTGGGGGTAGGATACACAATCCATCTCTCTTCTTTCAGAGATTATGTTCACCAATAAAGGAGAAAATCCTAGCAAAAATACTGAAGGCACTTCTCTTCTTTTAGAAGTGTTCTTGCAGGAAACAACAGTTCTTTTAGATATGACTAGAAACTAGTAACACAGGTGCAGTAACTAGCAGGATGAAATAGAACACAAAGTTTCCACCTCAACTTCCCAAAGAGTATAACACAAAAGATAATAGGGTTACAAAGTCATCCCAAAATCCTCAACACAGAAAGAAACTAAAAACACACACTGAAAATAGTTATGAAAGAACAAAGTCTTCCCCATAATTGGTTTCAGGACACCTTCCTGATTACTTTCACTAGTCCAACTTGCCAAATTAAATAAATAATAAAATATTTAGAAGACAGACATAAGAACAATCTCCTAAAATGATACAAGCTATGACGGCATAAAGTCTGCAAACAACATGCTTTCTCATTCAGATAAAATGATATGAACAAATAACCTGAGCTCAAAGTTTCACTTATGTAGAATGAAAAGTCTCCCTTATATAATGAGAGAAATTACAATGTATAACAACTACAAAAGGCTTGGCGCTCTTTCCCATGGGACGGCCCATGCTGCAGTCAACACCTTCAATACACCTTTAGTTTTATTTGGAGGGACCATGCTAGGAATAGTGCATTGCCATAACTATGGCGTGTCCATTCCTCTAATATGTCTCTTCTTAGTATGGACTATCTGGTCCTTTTCCTGATGTCTATGTAGCTATCTAATTTTCCATTACTTCATGGAAGAAAAATAGGCTTGCATCATTGATTTGTTGCACTCAAAAGTCTACTTAATCCACTATTTCACCTACTAGAAATAGCTTTTTTGAAGATATTTTTGATCTTTTGGTCTTTTTCCTCTCTCCCCTATAGCAATTTGAGCCTTTGGGCTCTCTTTTCAACCAATCACTTGGTTCTTCCTTTAAATTATGTGCTCTATTTTAATTTTAACATATATTCCCTTGCTTTAGATTTAAAATCCACAGGGCCATCAATGGTCACTAGCCACTTGAACCATGTTGAACCTTGACCTATGAACTTGTGAAAGTTCATTGGTTCATCAGTTCATTGGTTCATTTTGTCTCTTTTATTCCATCACTTCCTGGTTCAATCACTTTCCTACTCCTTGGTTGAACCATCCATTAAACCACCTATTTGCTACTTCTTTCCTTGGCTAAGGCCGCCTTTGAACCTTTTAACCTATGAACCATTGAAATTTGAACTCTTTTAGTTCAAGGTTTAATCAGTTTATTGGTTCTTCCTCTGCCTATTGTTTCCTTGTTCTTTCTAAGCTCTTTGATCTTCCTCACACTGGTTGAACCTTTGAACCTATGAACTCGTTGAACCTTTTGGTTCAATGGTTCAATTGATTCAATCTCTTTATTTGGGTAAGTCTTTTTGATCTTTTGAACCAAGCACATTGAACTAATTGGTCGTTGAACCCATTGAATTGTTGAACCAAAATGGTTCAAGGTTCAATAGTTCAACAGTTTAAGCCTTTGTTTTTTTGCTAAGTGTTTGAAGCCATGAAACTTTGAAGTGGTTGAACTTTGAACTTGACAAATGCACTCAACTTTTATCGATGATGTTGAACCTTGAAGCTATTGAACCCTTGAACCTTTTTAGTTCAAGGTTCAACAGTTCAATGGTTCAATCCTTATTTTTTGAAGCTTGCAGATTGAACTCGTCTGGTTGAACTAAGACAATGGACCAATCCTAAAAATGACTAAGTGTTGAAAACTTGTTCTTTTGATTGAACTCACCTACAGAAGCTTTTAAACTTGCTAAACCTACTAATCCCTTTACTAAAAAATATCAAAAAATGAGGAAATTGAATGCTCAAAAAAAAATTTGAAAAGGGAAGAGGTGATTTTGGTCTGTTGAACAAAAATAGTTCATAGGTTGTCCCAAAGTTGTCACTTATTTTTGGGGACAATAGCTAGCTCCAATTGGGGAACTTCCTTCAATTGAAAACTTGAAACATCTGAGGGGAGTAGAAACTAGAATCTCTAGTGCCTTTGAAGTATGCCATTGGGCTATGGAGTCATGCTACCCAAAAAGAAAGGCTCAAAAAAATGAAAATAAACAACACTAAGTAGAAACAAAGACTATATAGATATACATATGTACAAGTGAACTTATCTAACACTTTAGGAATTGAAGTGCTTCAAATGCTACCCATTGTGAGGCAAAGAAAAGAGCGTGTTGTCTTGATATTTCAATAGGAAGCTATTCTCACCATTGAGATGATGGATGATAAATGGGCCTCTCCAAAGAGAATCAAACTTCCCATGTATCCCCTTTGGTTTTCTTCTCTTATCCCACATCAGGATTTGATCTCCAATCTAAAAAGCATGGTTCTTTGCTTTCTGGTCGAAGAGCTTCTTCACTAGACTTTGGTGGGCAGAAATTTAGTCCACCACCATAGTTCTCTACTCATCTATCTCAGTCAGGCACATAATCCTCTTATCGAGGGGGCTTTCATATGTCTAATCTTCAATTGCCTTAGCCAATTTCAATGCTGGAAATTCCAAGGTGATTGGTATCTCATCATTGATACCATAAAGAAGTTGGAAAGGAGACATACCAATTACTCTATTTGGTGTAATTATGTCTACCCATAGAGCATCAACCAATGCTTTATGCCATGTTCTTTGGTTTCCATCCACCAGCTTCTTGATGATAGTCACTAGGTTCTTATTGCTTGATCCAGCTTGTCCATTCCCTTGTGAAAGTAATCGAAAGAGTGGGAAAGTGTAATCCCATAGTATAAATAGAATTGAGTAATCTCCTGGGAAGTGAAACAAGCTACATTGTCAATGACAATCTCAGTCGGGACCCCAAACCTAGGAATGATGTTCTCTTTGAGGAAATTGCACACTACTTTTGAAGTAGCATGTTTAGTTGGAGTGGCTTCCACCCACTTGGTGAAGTAATCCATTGTTGTGAGGACATAATCATTTCCAACACTTGAAGATGGGTTTATAGGTCCAATAAAATCAATTCCCCATTGCTAGAATGGCTCCTCTATGACCAGTAGCTTGAGAGGCAGGGCAGCTAACTTGGGTCTTCTGACAAACTGCTGGAATAGTTCACATCTCCTAACCCACTTGTATGCATCTTGAAAGAGAGTTGGACAATAATACTTGGTTCACAAAATTTTATAGGTAGTCACAGGCAAAAAAAAATGTCCTCCATAGGCCAGATTGTGAAAAGATTTCAAAATTTGGCTTTGTTACTCCTTATCCATGCAATGAAGGAACACACCATCAAAGCTCCTCTTATACAGGCTATTGTCCTAGAGGACAAAATTGGCAACTTTCAGCTTGATGGTTCTCCTTTATTTATAAGATAGGTGAGTAGGACACTCACCATAAGTAAAGAAATGAGCAATACCTGAATACCACTCATCTGTGGTGGAGACAAAGAGGACTGTTGGCATGTCTTCTTCTTCTAATTCTTCATGCTTTGTTCCTTTTGGCTTGTTATCATCAATTAATTATCATAAGCCTTTTCCACATACCAAATTTGTTTGCTTGATGGCTAGATCAAACTCCTAGATTTTTTCAATCTAATTGCCTCTTTTCTTCCCAAAATCCTGCTGAGTTAGTATGGATTTGACCGCAGTGTTAGGAACCAAGGTAGTAATGTGTGAATTCAAGATGTAGAAGTGGAAATGTTTTACTACCTTCACCACTGCATAAGCATGCTTCTCTATGTTTGAATACTTTAGCTCATGAGCTTTGAGAGGACAACTCATGAAGGAAATGGGAGATTCCACACCTTCTTCATTCTGCTGAACCAGGATGGCTGAAAGTGTGTGTTCAGAAGCATAACTACACATGAGGAAATCCTTTGTATAATTTGGACAAACTAGAAATGGGGCATGGGCAATGACAGTATTGATATATTCAAATGCTAACTTGCCTTCTTCAGTCTAGCTAAATGTGGCCTTTCCCTTCATCATGTTTACAATGTGCCTAGTCTTCTCAGCAAACTCAGGGATGAACCTCTGTAAGAAATTCACCTTTCCAAAGAAAGAGTGAACAACAGTCTTACTTTTGGGCAAGGTAAGCTCTTAGATAGACTTGACTCTATCTAAGTCAATCTTTATGCCTCCTTTAGACACAATGTGTCCAAGAAGTTTCTCCTCTGTTACTCCCTTATCTATACACTTATCCATATGTGACCACAAATATGATTCATCGATTAGGAATTTATTTCAAAACTTTCATGTTATACTAACTGACCTTTGGTCCATAAATCAAGATTTATGTGTAAGATAAAACATATAATAATTTATCAATCATAATTAAATTAATATAATTATTAGGGGGATCCAAATAGGAATATTTCATGGAACTATAAGATCTTATGGCTCAACTTTACTCATGGTTTCACTATAATAGCTAAAAAAAATTCATATGCAATCGATGAAACATGTTTATGGTACAATACATATGGGAATATAAACATAATAATGGCCTTTATCCACCCTCTATCATCCCTTGGAATCAAAACCTACATGATGATGTATTCATCCATTAAGAGAATATTCTCATTATTAAGGGTGAAAATGGTACAAACTTTATGCAACCATTGCAATGAAATCATGAGGGGTAGAGACAAACCATAATATCCTATAATTAAACAAGGATAATTAAAATCATGGAGTAATACTATAATTATACCACATATAATTATAATCCACTCATGATGAGTAAGAAATGATGACATGTTTTCTCTCACACTAAAAAAATGCTTTAGAGATGAAAAGTTGGTCAGTATGACATGTAAATTTTGAACCACATTCATAATTGATGAATCATATTTTTTTATCACATCTAGATGGGTTTATAAAATTAATATGTAATTCATTCTCCCTCTATTCACCCCTAGACACAAAAATTTCAAGTAGACAGATGTATACCTTAAGAAAATCTTCTCATTCTTAAGGGAAAAATGGTATGAAATTTGTGTAGCTATTACACACAAAACATGAGGGGTAGAATAAAATTATAATATCATAAAATTACATGGAGTTATCTAAACATCATCTATAATATTTTATTCCACTAGAGGAAAGAAATAAACAATGAGACTTTTTCTCGCACATTGAAAACTTGATTCAGGGACCAATTTTTTTAGTGTAATGCACAAATTTTAAACCATGTGTCAATTAGAAAAATTATATTCATGGTCATGTTATGATGAGTGTATAAAAAATAATTTCCTTTGTATTCCCTCATTTATCCTATAGACTCAAAAATTTGTATGTAGTTAGATGCATCCCTTAGGATCTTCTCATTCTTAAGGGGGAAAATAGTGTGAACTTTGTGCAACCTATATACACAAAACATAAGGGATATATAAAAAATTTAAGCTCCTATAGTTTTATTATGGGGTCTTTTAATCATCCCCTTGAGGATTATTTTCCATTCATGATGAGAAAAAAATGGTGACACATTTTATCTTGCAGTAAAACTTTCTTTAGTGACCAAAAGTTGGTTTGTATAACATGTAACATTTGAACCACAAACACAATAAACAAACCTTAATAAATATCAATTGTCTATTGGATATTAAAAAAATGATAGAATTTTTTTTCTATATGAACACATCCCTTAAGATAATCTTCTCATTATTAAGAGGAAAAATGTTATGAAAATTGTACAATAATTACAGTGAAATTGTGAGACATGGAGAGAAATGACTATAGAAAATTTAATTCTTATTCTCTAATCTCCATGGATTCAATACAAATATTATGAAAAATATGTTTCATCAATTAGGAATGTGCTTCAAAATTTATGCGTACTGACTAACTTTTGGTCCCTAAAGCAATTTTTCATTATGAGAGAAACCATGTCAACATTTCTTCCTTATAATGAGTAGATGATAATAATATGTTGTATAGTTATAAGAAACCCATGTGATTTTATTTATCCATTTAACTATAGGATCTTACAATTTTTCTCTACCCCTCATAATTTTGCTTCAATGGCTATGTAAAGTTCATACCATTTAACCCCTTAAGAATGAGAAGACTCTTAATGGTTGCATTCATCCACCTATAAGTTACTAGTTTGAGGGATGACAAAAAGTGTAAAAATTCCATCATTTGATTTATACTCTCATATAGATGTTAGCAAAAAATGGTCCATTGATTGGGCACACGGTTCAAAATTTGCTTGTTATATTGAGCAAGTTTTAGTCCCTAAAGTTTTTAATGTGAGATAAAATGTGATTCCCTTTTTTCCTTATCATGAGAGCAATATAATTATACAAGGGATGTAAATAATAATAATTTTTTCAATTTAATAACTTACAACTCATATATAACCCTCATTATTTCACTAAAATGGCTATGCTAATTTTATATCATTTTACCCCTTAATAACGATAAGATTATTTTAAGGTATGTATCTGTCTAATTGTAACATTAAATTCCATGGGATAATATAATGTTATAAAAATTCATTATTGAATTTATATTTCAATCTAATCATGACCTTGAATATCTTTTATTTATTAGGCACATAATTCAAAAGTTATGTGTTATATTAACCAACTTCTGTTCCTTAAAGCATTTTTTCTCTATGAGAGTAAACACACCACTAGGTTTTTCCTCATTCTAATTAGAAGATAAGAATTTAGGGGGTTATTATATTAATGCCACATGAAACTATAATAATCTAGGTTTCATATTTACCCCAAATAGTTTGTGTGCAATGATTGTGAAAATTTTGTACTATTTTCCCCTTTAAGAATGAGAAGCTTCTCTTAAGGGATGCACCTGTCTAGATGAAAGTGTCTACTATGGGGATGAAAAAGGGTGGATAAAATAATTTTTGTGATTATATTCCAATTCATATGTGAGAAAAATTATGGTTTTTTGATTGTGCATGTAGTTTAAAATTTTTATGCTATATTTACCATCTTTTGTCCCCCATAGCAATTTTTTACTAAGAGAGAAAACTTACCAACATTATCTCTTCATCATGACTGGAAGATAATATATTAGGATTATTATATTAATCCCCCATGTATTTTTATTATTTTAAATTTCATATCTACCCCTCATAGCTTTACTACAATAATTTTACAAAGTTCATACTATTTTCCCCCTTAATACTGAGAATATTCTCTTAAGGGATGCATATGGTCAGTTATGAGTTTTGAGTCTGGAGGATAATAGTGGGCATAAAAATTCCATTATTATGTTATAATTAAATTTTCATATGACACTAAAAATTATTCATTGATTGGGTGTGTGGTTCAAAATTAACATGTTATACTAACCAACTTTTGGTCCCTAAAGCAAGTTTTAATTGTGAAATAAAACATTTTGCCATTTATTCCTCATTAAGATTGGAATACAATACTTTTGAGTATACTTAGAGAAATCCAATTCTAAACTATAAGATCTTAAATTTTGTCTCTACCCCTCATGGTTTACATGTGATGACTACACAAATTTCATACCATTTTTTTCCCTAAGAATGAAAAGTTAATATTAGAAGATACATTTAGGCAGCTTCAAATTTTAATTATGGAGACCAGGGGAGGGAGGAAGAATGCCATTATTATGTTTATATGGCCATTTGGACATTACTATGAATTATATTGATCGATTATATATAGGATTTAAAGTTTTTACATTATAGTAACCAACTTATGCTCCCTAAAGTAAGTTTAGAGGACTTCATTATACAACTATAGGAGATAAAGATTCATCTCTAGCATTCATGGTTTGTGTGCAATAATTGTTTAAAGTTCATATTTCTTCCTTAAGAATTATAATTTTATCTTAAGGGATGTATCTATAAATATTAAAATTTTGATTCTAGGGTTTGAATAAGGGTAGAAGGTCATTATTATGTTTATATACCAATCTAGACATGACCATAAACAAAATCTATTGATTGGGCAGACAGATGAAAATTTACATCTTATATGACCAAAATTTTCTCCCTAAAGCATGTTTCCACTACAAGAGATTTTTTTTTTCTATTTATTCATCATTACAAGTGGAAGAGAATCCTCTATATTTTTCTAATAGAAATCCCCTATAAAACTATAGGAGTTTATAGTTCATCTCTATTCCTCATGGTTTCATTACAATGGTTGCATGAAGTTTTTAATGTTTTTCCCTTACACAAAATAATGTTATCTAAAGGGATGCATCCATATAGATACAATTATAGAGTTTAATACTAACAGAGAGTGGAATAAGGACATTATTAAATTCATATGCCAATCTGTAAAAGAGTGCAAAGATGGATCATCAATTGGGTGCATGGTTCAAAAGTTATGCATTATACTGACCAATGTTTTCTCCTTAAAACATGTTTTCATTGTGATGGGAAATGTGTCACCATTTATTCATCTTCATGAGTGGAAGATAATTCTCTATATGTGATTAAAGGGCTCCCCCATGCAACATTGGGACCTTATAGTTTGTCTTTTCTCCTCACATTTTTATTGCAATAGTTGCATAGATTTCATACTACTTTCCCGTTTAAGAATGAGAAGATTATCTTAAAGGATGCATCTAGATAGCTTTAATACTTAATTCAGGTGGCCAATGAAGTGTATATGAGTTATAATAATTAATTTATATGTGCATCCAAACATGACACTAAATAAATTTTATTGCTTGGGTGCCTGGTTCAAACTATGCGAGTTATACAAACCAAAATTTGATCCCAAAATCAATTATTATTGATGAGAGAAAACATGCCTTATTTATTACTCATCTATAGAGGAAGATAATCATCTATGGGATGCTTAAAATAACCCCCATGTATCTATGGGATCTTGAAGTTTGTCTATAACACTCATAGTTTCAAGGCAATGGTTACGTAAACAAGAAAAAAAATATTATCTTAAGGGATGTGTTAGTTTCATTGAAATTTTCATGTTCGATGGCTAACAAAGGGTGAGTGAAGGCCATTATTTTTTTATACACCCATATTTAAACGAAAATGAATATGTTTCATTCATTTAGAATGTGGTTCAAATGTCATGGATTATATTAACCAACATTTGGTCCCTACATAAAAATTTTGCTATGAGAGAAAATGTCCCTCCATTTATTACTCATCATGAGTGGAAATAAATCCTCCAATGGATGCTTAAAGGACTCCACCATACAAATTTAGGATATTAATTTTCATCTCTACCCATCATAGTTTATATGCAATGATGGTGAGAAGTTCATACCATTTTTACCCTTAATAATATGAATATCATCGTAAGAGATGTGTCTATTCGACTAAAAAAAATTAGTTGGGGGATAATGAAAGGAAAATGAAGTCCATTCTTGTGTTTATATGCCCATCCAAATGTGAACAACTTTTATTTCATAAAACAAGTTTTTATTTTGAAAGAAAACATGTCATAATTTCTTCCTTATATGACTGGAATAAAATCCTCTAAGGTGAATGAAAAATATTCCCCCATGTATTTTTAGGAGATTACAATTCATCTCTATCCATCATTATTTATGTGCAACAACTGCAAAAATTTCTTATAATTTTTCCTCCTTAATAATGAGAAGATTATCCTAAGATATGCATCTAGTTGACTAGAATTTTCATGTTTAGGGACTGATGGAGGGTGAATAAATACCATTCTTACATTTATATGCTTATAAGGATGTAACCATGAAAAAGGTTTGTCAATTAAGCATGTTAAAAATTTACACATTATATTGACTAAAATTTTCTCCCTAAAGCAAGATTTTTTTGTGATATAAAATGCACCACCATTTATTCCTCATTGAGGTGGAATATAAACCTTTTGGGAATGCCAAAATGGACTCCCATATGTAATTGTATGAGCATACAGTGCATGTCTACCCCTCATAGTTTCATTGTAACATCTACACAAAGCTCATGCCATTTTTAATCTAAATAATGAAAATATTCTCTTCAAGGATGTGTTTGGACACCTAAGAATTTAAAATATAGGGAAAAAAGGAGGGGGAATAAAGGTAATTCTTGAATTTATACACACATATAAACATGACCATGGAGATGGTTAATAGATTGGGTGCACAGTTCAAAATTTATGCATTATATTGACTAATTTTAGGTCCCTAAAGTAAGTTTTTAAAGTGAGATAAAATATGCTACCATTTATTCCTTTCTATGAGTTAAATATGATAATTATTGGGATGCTTAAGTGAGTCCCCCATGAAAATTTATGATCTTAAGGTTCATCTCTATCCCTCACACTTTCATTGCAATGGTTTCACAATGTTTTTACTAGTTTTCCCCTTAAAAATAAGAAACTTATCTTAAGGGATGCATCCTTATGTTTAAAATTTTTAATCATGGAGTTTATATATGGTATGAAAAATATATTATCATGTTTATACACCCAACCAAACATTAATGCAAAGATGATTCATTGTTTAGGCACATGGTTCAAAATGTATGCATTATACTGACTAACTTTGGGTCCCTAAAGTATGTTTTCATTACAAGAGTGAGGGGAAGTGAATATGTTGACTTTATAAGTCACCCATATCTTTTGATGAACTCATAAAGATCATATATCACATGAGCATAAATGACACAAAAGTTTAAAGGTGTGAAGCTCCTAGTCTTTAGATAGTTAAGGAAGAAGTATGCAAGGAGTAGTTTCAAATCATGAAGAGTGCACCTAAGATATTAAATCTTCTTGTGTAGTACTATTTAAAAGACTAATTATGCCTCCATAATGAAGTACTACACTAAATTGAAAATTTACATTTCTTAAATCTCAAAAATTAGAGGTTACGATCTATGCTTCACACATGCTACTTTGAAGACTAGTATAGGGCCCATGTATGAAGCGAAGACTTGAGAGAAATATCAAGGGGGATTTGGCACAAAGGGGTTAAAATTCATGCAACCCCTATAGAGGACTCCTAAATTTTCACCTTTCACCAACTCATAGTTCACTATGTAGACTAATTACACAACCCTTATTGAATATACATCCCTAAAAGGTGTATGGCACTAGTTCTAATTAGATGCCCAATAGTGACGTGGGAGTTTAAATAAGTCCTATGCAATAATTGACAAGTGGTGGTGAAATATAAAGTGGTAGTTAAAATTTAATTTAGTAGTGTTTGAGGCCTCACCAAGATAATTAAATGCATAATAAGCCATCAGACATCAGAATATGATCACACTCCACCCCAATGACTATTCCATATATTTTCCATTTTTAGACACATGTGGATCCAAATGAATCCTACCACTAACTCCTAGATTTGGATCACTACCAGATTTGGATCACTAGGAAAAATTTAAGAAGCATGCACATGGTATTGTAATATAATTAAAAATATTATCTACCACCCCAAGGGGTGCATGAATTGTAAAATGCTTGTTCCCTTATAAAATCCTTGTTCTTCATTGTAAGAAAGGTTGACATTTTTTAGGCAACCTCATGCTACTAAAATTTGCCCTCCAAGAATGTTTTTATTGGATGAATCTAAAATTTTAATGAGAATTAATTTCACCTCCCTTCATTTTTATTGCATCCTATGTGTGATTTTTTTATCTTTGTCTGTGGGTAATGTTTTCCCCTCCTCTTATCAACCATTATTACCACCTCTATGTGGAACTTGGAACTCATTTTTTAGGTCACATTATTTGTGGACTCGATTC
This sequence comes from Torreya grandis, assembly GCA_037957365.1. NCBI lineage: Eukaryota > Viridiplantae > Streptophyta > Pinopsida > Cupressales > Taxaceae > Torreya > Torreya grandis. The sequence goes on along the minus strand of JARHVA010000438.1, from coordinate 4,907,162 downwards.
TGTGGATAACCTTTGTACCTTTAAAAATGGTGTTGTGTTATTGCACTTATATGAAAAATACTCATTAATTTTGCGTGTATATGGTGGAGTCTATGTTATATTCTTTAGTTCTTAGAGATTTTTAGTGTGTTCATCTAGGTATTTTAAGTGTTCACTCTATTCTTGGTGCATCACCTTTTACTTTTCAATAATATCTTACCTTCTCCCTTCCCTTTTCCTATCAAGATTTAGGTAGAACACTAGTCTTATATTTTATTATACCTTTTTTATGTCTTTTCATTAGTCTTAAACTAATGCGTTAAGAATAGAAGGAAGCCAACCTACTCTAGAGGTTCATCCCAAGGAGTGAAAGGGTCCCACAAATTTGGTATGTTCCCATCGTTGTGATGAGACAATTGATTCTTTACATGTATAAGTGAGTGATAAAACTTTCAATCCTAGCACTTAACACTTTTGTACCCTATGTAATGCATTAAATTTATACATCATATAATAAAGACCTCCCACATCATAGACCATCCATAGGTGCATGTTTCAAATGATAATAGTTTTTGGCATGTCTAGTAGAAGTAGTTTTAATAAAATCTAAGGAATTGATGCTATCATTAGCTAACAATATTGCATACACTTAGTTAGAGTAGTTGGTGACTTTGAGCATTTATGGTTCATAAATATCAGTGCCTCATATATATTCCAATACAAATGAGATCATATTTAAAGGGTATTGATTTCAATTTCATTCAGCTTTACGCTCCCTCTACAAGAAGAGTTAGAATGTCTTCATCCCCTATCAAGAGAGAGCAGTTTAAGACTATAAGCCCCTAGAGCTTAGTCTATACACCCATTTGGGAGGGTACCTACACTTAGTGGAATATTATTCCCTATTCCATTCATGTCTCTACAAAATAACCAACTATTTATGCATTTTAATGGAGGAAACCTATTAATTCTTGCCCAATATGATGAAATTATAGTCATAACACTAAAAATTTTATCCTATTTCATATGTGAAAATACAACTTCCCTGGTGAAACATTTTTAGGATATTACAAAAATATACTCAATGCACCATGTCAATGAATATCACAACTTTTGCTAAGATGATGGTTGATTTTAACTTTAGATTCTAGATAGTCTGGGATAGGATCCCACCCTTGTGTAAGCCATCTCTTGATACTACATTTTTATATTTTTAAAAATCCCTTAATAGTGATATAGTTGTGATGATTCAATCCATGGGATGATCCATAGTTTTAGATGCCTATGATGTTATAGTTAGGGTTGAGAATTATCTAAATCAAGTGGTCAAGATTATGTCTAGACCACCTATACCTCTATTTGTATAACCTCCTCCTAGCCAATGAGTTGTGAACCCTATGTTATCACCTATCCTTGTCACAGTGAGCCCACCAACTTCATCTATTATTCCCCCTAATGAATTACATGAGGTTAAAACACTACTAAAAATATTTGGAAATGACATTGTTGCCCTAAAAATGAAAAAAACATAGTATTCTAGACCCCATTATCCCTTCACTCAGCAATACCAGTTAAGCAATCCTTGATAACAAGGTAGTGTGTAAGCACAAAATCAAATCTCATACAATAGACCACCTTATGAGCACAATGCTAGCACTGCTAGTGCCTCTCGAGCCCTTATACCAATGCATAATAATATTATGTAGGATTTTGAATGGTGTTTCCCATATAATAAACTACATAATCAAGCTACATGCACAAATGGAGTCATGAACCAAACAATCATGGTGAAAATTTTGTCACAACCTCAAGAGTAGGTAAATACTACAACTCCTCATGAGGAAAGAACTTGAGCACCAACACAAAAATAAGATGGGTATACTCTTATTAATTAAAATGTGGGTAACTTAAACTATATAAATCAGAGTGGTGAACTTTATGCATAAATCACCCTAGTTTATTTCAATACAATATTTAAAATGAGAGTAATGGAAGAGGTACTACAACCTTCAATGTCCCAAGTCATGCATGTAATTATGTAAGCCAAAGTACCTAAAAAATCTTCAGTGTGCATAGAATATGCCATGAAAGTATGAGAAGAGGATACTATTCAAAAACCACAATCAAAGGGATCTCAAATTCCCTTCAACATAGTCTCACAAATGAAGAAGATCAACCTTGATGTAACCATGTGGGATGATCTCACCATTCCTTCTCAAACAAATTTACTATGGGATGATTTGAAAAGATTTTAGATATGCAAGACATCACAACTTATGCTTTCCATCTATGTGAGCTTATGCCAACCCAAAGTTGAGGAAATTCAAGTACACATTAGTACTAAAACGCTCCTATTCTATATCTCCTTGATTATTAGCCAACACCTAGTGAACAATTGCATGATTGACTCAGGTGTGAGCAACTCAGTGATGCCAAAGAATATTGAAAATATGCCTATAATTGTGTATTATCATATTTAAAATGGAGTGGTCCACTTAGATTAAATAATGGTCAATACCATAAAAATCATCAAAGGTTTAAATCTTAGACTGCATGCATGCCCAAGTCTTTCAATTACACATGACGTCATAGTCATCAACTTGCCTCCCTACTTTGCCATTTGCCTCTCCTGAGACTTCATGATAAAGATGGGTGGATTCTTATCTTTAGACTAGTTGTATATGTTACTCAGAACTAGATACAAGACTAAGGTGACCATTATATTTAAACCCATCTATAAATTCATGTTGAGTTTTACTCTCCTAGCCTAGTTAAATTAAACTATGAAATGTTCAATCAGATGGAGAAATTGATTCTCCATGAATCCACACCACTGATTGAAGATGTCTAAGATGATTTGCTAGACAAATGGGCACACGTACATTATGAGTATAACCCATATGATAATGTGTAAGAGATGGGGCTAGGTATGTATTGAATCTCGGAGGAGATATCCATGTTACCCAAGATTGTAAAGGCACAATAGGACCTTTAAGGCACATTGTAATTATAACTTAATGGTTCTAAAAGAAAAATGGCGTTGGAGATAGTGTGATGTTAGTCTCCCCTAAAAAGGAGAAATATTTCCATGATTTTATGTTGTAGTTTAGTTGCATGCATAATGATGTAGAATATGAGGCACTGATACACAGTCTCTAACTTATGCAAAAGAAAGTAATCAAGTAACCATAGGCATTTAGTGATAGTGAAATGGTCATTAACTAGGATAATGTGTGGAGTATGCCAAACAATGGTTTGTTTAAGGCTTATAAACATAGAGTGTGGGATATGATTTAAGGCCTATTAACTCCATACCAAGATCATAAAATGCTGACATTAATAGACTCATAACCATAGGTGCATAATATGGCATATCATACAACATAATAAAAGGATCTAAGTAGCTCATGATTATTGTGATTAGACTAGTAGTCCCTAATAATGTAGATAATTAAAAATTGTTCAAAAGTGATGAGAATATTATTAGCTTCCTTTTAGATGAGGCTAAATTCTACACTAAAAATCAAACATGGATACAAGTCCAATATGGGGATCATATCTTCTAACGAAAAGGGAACAAGATGCCCAAGGGGATATTTACCTTGGAAAGCATCTGATGACCAACTCAAAGGAGAGAGATGAAACATGAATGTAAAGGAGGATATCTCTACACAAGTGAGTATTTACAAAGGTAGGGCCCTAAAATCTAGCAAGATATGTTACCCACTAGAAATTAATAATGTTATCAAGCTCAACAAGAGATATGATGATATATTCACATCGAGCTATAAGGACCTTAGAGGATTTGAATCAAGATTGACACAACACACCATTGAGCTCAACCCTAGTGCATGGCTAGTTCACTAAAATAAGAGGCATGTCAACCTAAAGCTCAATCCTTTAATGATAAAGGAGATCTCAAAGCTCATCAAAGCTAGCATAATACTTCCAATCAAACAATCTTTGTGGGTTGCCAACTTATTCCTAGTGTGGAAGAAGAATGGGGAGATCCATCAATGCGTGGACTTTAAAAACTTAAACAAAGCCCGTCTTATGGATAAATACCACATCCCACCAATAGATTAGATCTTAAAAACCATTTTAATCTAAAAAAATTCTCATTACTATATGGTTACTCAGCATACAACCAAATTCTTGTGCAAACACGTAATCACTATAAAATAACATTCACCACTAAGTGGGAAACCTTCACACACTATAAAATGCCCTTTAGCTTAAAAAAATTAGGATCAACCTTCTAGAGAACCATGAATATGGAATTTAAGGAACTCATCAACAAGATCATCTTGGTCTACCTTGATAACATAACTATTTTTTGAAAGTACACATAAGATCACTTAGGACATCTAGAGCAAGTCTTCAAAAAGTGTTGAGAGTTTTGAATATCTCTAAACCCTAGAAAGTGTATCTTCGCAGTTCATGAAATTACTCTAACGGGGTAAATTATTTAAAATAGGGTCTCACAATTGATCTAGTGTGATTTAAAGATATTGCATCCTTCCCTATCCCAAGTCATAAAAAGAGTCTCCAGAGCTTCTTGGAGAGGATAAACTTTGTCAGGAGATTTGTGCCTAACTTTGCTACTCTAACCAAACCCCTCATTGTTATACTCAATAAGAATCTTACATTAAGCTAGACCCATGAAGGTAAGAATAGTTTTAAAGCCATCAAGCACACCATAGTTCAATCCCCAACCTTTATCAACCCATATTATAATAACGATTTTATCCTTTATGCATTTGGTGGGATTGAAGGCATCTCAACTATTCTTACATAGAAAAACAATGATTAATTGGAGTAGCCAATTACTTTTTTCATCCAAGCACTAAATAATTATAAATTATATAAAAATATGCCTTTATAGTTATAAGGGCACTCAAGAAGTTTTGACACATGCTTTCTCATAACAAGATTCAGTTGATGGTCCCACATGTAGTTGTCAAAGAATTACTACTCAGTAAGGACATCAATGAAAAATGGGTTAGTTGGATTACAAAGGTGATGGAATATGACTTGGAAATATATATCACCAAGATTGTGAAAAGAAAAGGTATTTTCAAATAATTGGTTGAGGATGTAAAGTTTGAAGACAAAGTAGTCCTTGTGTTGTGCGAAGAAGAATTGATAGATCAAGAAGTTGCCACAGATTGGATGCAGCACATGACAACTTTCATTCAAACTACCTCATATCCACCTAGATTAAATAAGGCTAAGTTTAGGCACTTTAGGTTGTAATCCATACTTTATGTGTTATTTAGTGGTGAATTGTTCATAAGAGCCATCAATGGAGTCATCTTAAGATGCATAAAATTAGAATAGGTTAGAAGGATTCTCTAATAATTCCATGATGGGCCATCAAGAAGCCAATATTCAACTAGGACTACTACCATAAAGATTATGCAAAATGACTATTATGGAATAAATCTATTCAAAGATGTACATGCATATGTGTGAATTTGTAATAAGTATGCCTTCTTCATAGTCAAATAAAAACTAATGGACTTAACATTACACCTAATATAAGTTGATAGTCCCTTTTCATAGTGGGGCCTAGACTTCATAGGCATGATCAAATCACCATCAAGTGATGGGAATAAATGGATCCTCATAACCATGGACTATTTCATGAGATGGACAGAAGCATTTGCACTCAAGTAGGCTAATAAAACATCCATCTTGGACTTATATGAAGGAATTGTAGAAAGGTTTTGTGTTCTAGTGATAATTATCTCTGATAATACATTCATCTTCTTTGGAACTATGATCAATAAATGGGCTGTCAAACATATCATTCACCTAAAAGCCTCATCAAACTATTTCCCTTAAGGTAATGATCTATCTGATTCCATGAATAAGAATTTGATTCACATTATAAAGAGGACCATGGAGGAAAATCAATGAGATTGACATACCAATATTATGACTTCCCTTTGGGATAATTGAGTCATGCCTAAAAGAGTGTTGGGAAATTCACCCTTCATGTTAGTTTATGGAAGGGAATCCAGATTGCCCACATCCTTCGAGTTACCTTCATTGGAACTTACCAATCATTTGGAGTTAATCAAAGGTGATCCCCTCATGTTATGGTTAGAATAATCACTGAGAGTGGGGGGGGGGGGCAGGGGGTAAATCAATGTCTTTAAAACATTTATTCAATTCAACTTAAGCATACACAAACCATTCATATAAACTTGAACATCTAGTAAAGCATATACAACCATACAAGATCATGAGTGAAGATAACACATTACATATGTGGGAAACCCTCAAGGGAAATAAAAACAACTAATATATAAAAATGGACTAAAGTAATTTAATACAAAAACCAATCTTTAGTGAAGCACCAACTATACATGGACCATCAATGCCAAATAGTCAAACACCCACTCAACTAGGCTTTAGCAAGCACCAACCTACAAGTAGACACCAACCCCCTAGTTGACTCAGCACCAGCTCATCCACATAAATTTTTTGATAACCTTTGGAAAACCTTATTGTTTACATAATATATTATGAGCACCTTATTTAGTTCTTCTTTCTCTTCTATCCCTCTCAAACTACCTTCTAGGATTCTTTACTCAACTAGGTCTCTTTAATACTGATTAGGTCATATGACCTTGATATTCATATGTAAACACATTATCAAATATTAATTATAGATCATATATAATCCTATGATGGTATAAAATACCTAATTATACTCAATAATGAGAACTTTTATTTCCATTCTCTCTACATGCTTATATACGCCTAAAATTACCTTATATATATACCATTTCTTGTTCATATGATACTTAACCATCTATTCACCCTTAACCTCTTAATTATGCCATGTAATAGGTCTTATGACATCTCATAAATATGATTAAATAAATATTGATTCCCTTTTGGTCTATCATAACTCTATTAGACCTTATTTCACTTTTAGGTCTCATGGTGACCTAGTTCCATTAGGTCTACTTTAGGACACATTACACTTTACCTTCCTTAGAACCCTTTAAAACTACACACATGATAGGAAAATATAATATAAAAATCAAATAGATACACACTGATGTATTCTAGTATCAACAAAAAAAATTACAACAAATCATTACTTGAAATCCCTCATTAGTACTCAGTCCTATTAGGCCTAAGTACACCAAAATTTTGCCTTTCAATAATGAAGATTAAACTCACATAAGCCACTAAAATATGATCAAACAAGTGGATAGATAGATTATATATAACCTTAAGGTCATCACCATATTCTTGAGAGACTTTAACTCAAGATTAAAAGGCTTAAACTCATATCTTCATTATTCTCACTCAAAACTGCCAAGACTATCAAAATCCAGTAATGAAACTACTTGACATATGAAAGGACATCTTAAATTATTATAAATAAATTAAAAATATTATATAAAATATTCAAAAAAACCTTAATCATAAAAAATATAATATCTAATACCAAACATTGGTCTTACAAACAAATCTCCTGACCTTATCTCACACAGTCTTGCTTGAACTAGTCAAACCATTTTACCTTCAACTTTTCAACCTCTTGCACTGAATTAAAATATTTTAAAAATAATTAATAATACTTTAAATTCACAAAAAATAACACTATACACATTAGATACTCCAAATCAGGGCATAGAGCCTCAAAATCATCACCACAACTTGCTTACTTAGAACTGCCAGTTTACCTTAAAGCACAATCATGGTGAGATTGATGTAAAAACACCTGTATGACCACTTTCAAAGACATAAAATACATTAACATGATCCTATGACTTCTCTATATAATATTTAAATATAAACATGATATTATCTAGTGGCAACTATTGATCTTACAGACTAATTTATTGACCTCACTACACAGAGTCCTCACTGAGTCAGACAAGACATTTTGGCTTCATCATTTTTACTAATGTACTTCACTTCAAATATTTATACCAAGAATTAATATCACATACCATTATCAAAAAAAAATTCCATGTGCCTAGTTTCAACATTAAATTATGATAACACATTCATGTTCATCTTCTCACTGTTGTTTGGGTTTCTTAATGTTTACACCATTTGGTCTGTTAGCAACTAGCCAACTTTGAACAAAAAATTTGCAAAACTAAATTATAGAACATATCCATAAACCTTAATTTACATAAAATAAATGTCTCAAGATTCATCATCCATCTATTTTCATAATTTGACTTGATCAAATCTAACTACTATAGCAAATCTCTAAGAAATTAGTTATTTTTTGTAGGGTCTACTCACACACTTAACAACTCAATCACATCTAGAGGTGCCTAGGATATTTTAATACAAAATAAAATCACTTATCTATACATAATAATACATTATGGTCACTTTTGATCAACATCTTCAATAACAATTCCTTATTAGGGGTTTAAGAGGGTTTAAACCTATTTCCACTCTTAACAATAATTCATAAATCATAGCCCCTTAATCCAAAAACTAATTCATATAATTTTAAGATAGGACCCTTCCCCACATACCATGAATATATTAAGCTCTCATGCAAAGGTTTTATGAGTTGATGAGCACAATAAAATCCTTTTCAGGTTGAGAACCCTTTATTCTGAGCACTTAAGAGACCTCCAAACAATTTTCCATGCCTTGTCCTTTACACTATGACCTCAAAATACATGAAAAAACATACCTAACCACTTAAAATTCTTACATGATCTCAAAACATATTGAAATATGATCATGACCCCTTATTAGGCCACACTCTTTCTTTTTGTTTTCTATACCTTGACCTATAAATCACATTAGTCCTTAAAAGTGACCTTCATGACTCTTTCCATGTAATCTCCACCTCACTAACATAATCGAGAAGCCTCTCTCATGATTAAACACTAACATACATACTTCACATGCCTTGACACTAGATCATGATGATAGGGATTCTAAGAGATTTAATAGATAATTAACTCATACATTGAATCCAAATACATAAAGAATAATTTAACCACATAATGTATTATTTCTCACACTCTAAATTATTTTATTCTCATTAATTCATTAATATATTCATAATAAAAATATATAGGAGACTCCCCTCATAAAATATATGGGATTTAAAAATAACTCAACCTAGATACGTGAGTTGGTTTATCAACACCAATCACGTATAACAATATAACTAATATTATTATATTTTGAATTATATAACAATAGTATAATTACTTACTAATTACTAATAACCTATTAGTATATAACTCTCATTAAATATCCTCATGTTACTATTTAAATTTTATTAAATACCAAAACTAACATGATGTAAAAGCTATTCCTAACATTTCCCCCCATAGTTTTTACATGGTGCAAAAACATTCACACTCTTATTTACATTATACTCACCTCTTGTAACATGCCAAACTATGTGGCTCATGACCTTGATATAAATATATCCTCACTTCTCCCATGTTTTTATAGGTTTACCACAAACCTTGACATGAATAATAACTCTTATGTCTACTGTTCAACTCCTAGTGGTTTTCTAAATCACTACCACAAACCTTTTCAAGATCCATGAACTGACTTACATTGGTTCTTTCTATCTTTTTTTAATGTCTTCACATTAGGGAATCATGTTTTGGAATTACACATAAAATACATATCATGAATATTTATTGTTCCTTTATTCCTATTTTTAAAACACACAGTGGAACTTATAATGAAAAACACACCACACTAAAAATAACACACCACACTATGCCACCACATCATTAGTGCAGCCCCATCATTGACTACTGATGAGAGGTCTCTAAAATACCTCCATCCTCTATGTATCATCCAAATTACAATGGATTTCTACTCACTTAGTAAATGTGTTGGTGAAGGTTAGTTGCATGTCACTTTGATTGAAATGGGGTCCCCTCATAAGACTAACACATTCAACATTTGACTCAATATGTCACGTACAAATGATAATGCATCCTTGTACAAACAATTAATTTTGACAATAATGACATATAAATAATGTACTAAAATGACTTCACCACCATATTATAGACCCAATAATACTTATATGAAATATTCAACTTGACTCTTTCGACAAATACATTACTCTTGACACTTGAATTTTTACAAAAATAGATTTTTGACTTAACCCTTTTGATAATACATTTATACAAAATCAAAAACAACCTAAATAAGTTAAATTAAAAACTAAATACATTACAATACCAAATGAATTTGAAACATAAATTATTTTTAATAGTTATTTGACTCAAGTGAAGATAATATACTAAACCTATCAACTCACTAATAGCAAAAAAAAACTACTATATCTTAAAAATAAATGACTTAACATATGACACATTTTTACTTTTATAAACAAGAACGATGACATGAATATAATATAGATAAAAAAAATTATATAAAAATGACATGACTCAAGGCTATATGACCATAAAATAAAAACTTTTAAATGTTAGCATAATTATTTATTTACCTTGGGTTATTGACTAAGTTAATAAGTCTTTGTTTAGTTGCCTTAACCACTTCGATTAAGAGGTTAGTTTGTTTATCGAGCTTAGATATTTCATGATAATTGACATTGGTTATTTTACCCACCCTTTTTACATGTTTCTTGGGTGGTTCATTTCTTTGCCTATTTAATAAGCCTTCTTGTATTATTCAGATATGGAATATATGTTGTGTAATGCAATCTGGTTCTTTATCACTCTCTATGCCTTATCTAATATGGTAATTAGAACTCATGGTTTTTAGATCTTGAGTGGAGGTCTATAAAAGCTAGAGAGGTTAGTGTCTTTCTAGGGAGGAGCTACATGTGCCTAGTGCAGAGCTAGAGGAGAGAAAATTCTAAAAGCTCAACTTGAAGACTAGAAAATTACCTGAGAGTATTAAAAGACCAAATAAGATTTAAAAAAGGTTAGAAGAAGTAGTTTCAAGTAGTTTAAAGCCTCTATTTAATTTTTTTTATTAATTCATATGGCTTGAGCACCGTACTATTTAGGAAGAGGTGGAAAAATTCAAATCTTGATCATTTTCAATGAAATAAGAGTCTCAATTGTGATTTAATTTGTAACTTGAATAGTGGTGTAGATGGTTTGTGATTTGGCTGAGAAAAAAGCTCATAATCTACACCTAAATTTTCATAGGTAGGCTAATTTTCTAATTGGATACATATTTTCATTAAATATTTAACCTAAATGTTTATCATTTCAATTATTTTTAATTTTTAATTTTTAATTTTTAATTTTTAATTTTTAATTTTTAATTGAAATAAATCAAAACTTTAGCCAATAAGGGTTATAGGGGACCTACCACTGATTAATAATCATGAAAGCATTCAAGAAGTTAAAAATTTCACTATTTTCTAGGTTTTGTATCTAGATGTGGATGGAGAAATATTTTTTTAAATCAGAGTTGTAAGTTTCTCAATTTAATTATTTTAGTGGTATAAAATTTGATATCTTGTAAACGGTATTGAGTTTGTTGCTAAAAATTGGTAGAGTTGTTTAATGTCAATATAGAATTAGTGTGTAGGAGGATTTTTTTATTAAAGTCATATTTTTTTGGTTTAATGATTTTCATTAAAAACTATGTCAAATGGCTAGTATTTAACACTATTACTACCATATTCTCAAAAATTGACCAACAAGAACTATAGTTTGTGGAGTCACAAGGTTTTGATGATATGTAAGTATCTAAACCTTGATCAAATAGTGTTTGATAAAGAGAAAAGGCCTACCACTAGTTATGATGACTATGATAAACATCATTATGAGGCTCTTATGTTGTTAGAACTATCAATAGTAGATAATTTAATCTTAGAAGTCAGAAATGCGACCATTACATCAATTTTGTGGACTAGTCTTACTTCTAAATACCAAGTGTTTGAAGCCAGTAAGGTATTATATTTGAAGAATTTGTTATTTTATACTAAGATGTAAGAAGGTGGCTCTATTTATGAGTTTTTATTATAGATCAAGGAAATCATTAATCATTGAGGGCTATGGAGAACCCTGTTGATGAGAAAGATTTGATTGCTTTGGTTATGCAGAATCTTTCACCTTCATTTTAGTCATTTTTGGAGTTCTTGCACATAATTGCTAAGACACAAACTTTAGACTTTGAAAAGTTGTCCACATTATTATTGTAGAAGGAGAGATAGTAGGAGTAGATAGTGTTGTCTACATCTACTTCTATAGAGAGTGCATTTTTCATCAAGGGAAAGGGTAAGTTGTTTGTTAAAACTACTAGTTCTTTGATAAACACTTCACAAGTAAGTGGTTCTAATAAGAGATCTAAGTGGAAACATTTTTACTATAAGTAACCTACTCAATTTTTTAAAAAATGGGAAGAAAATACAATAGGATATGGTTAACCTTAGAAATAAATCTCATCATGCGAATGTAGCTGAAGGTGAAGGTGAGGAATAATATATTAATTTTTATTTCATGGCTTCTAGTGGTAATTTTGTGGTGGAACAAGTTTGGTACTTTGATTCAGGGGCATCTCACCATTATACATGCCATAAGTATTGGTATGTATATTTTGTTTAAAATGATAGTAATAATAAATTTATATCTTTGGGATATGGTAGGACTCATTTTTTAAAAGGATATGGTCATATCAATTTTAATGATGTAGTTTGGTATGCATTTAAGAATGTTAGGAATGTGCCTAATATGAATAAAAATTTACTTTCAATTAGTGAGATCACTTCAAAATCAGATTTTGTTTAAAGTTTCAAGGACAACAATGTTTAGTCACTACCAAAGATAACAAGAATATTGTTATTGGGATTGATGAGAAAGGTTTGTATAAGCTTGCATATCCATAAAGGGTAAATGAAAGTGTAATTGCAGTGGTTAACAACATAACTTCACTATGGTATGAAAGGTATGGGCATTTGAATTTATAGTATAATGACTATATTGAGTCAGACTAAGATGGTTCAGAGGATTCCTTGTATTTGGGATAGTCATCATATACATACTAGATGTCAGTTGGGGAAGAAAGTTAGACATTCATTTGATGTTGGTAAAGCTTCAAGAGATAAGAGAGTATTAGGTATAGTACATGCAAATTTTCATGGTCTAATGTAGACACCTACCCCTTCTGGAGCTTGTTATTTTCTTTTGTTAGTCAATGATTTCTCTAGGAAAAAGTGGGTATACTTTCTAGTGAATAAATCTTATTGTTTTTCTAACTTCCTTACTTGGAAAGCTATGGTCTAAAAATAGGCAAGATAGTTAGTGAAGTCTCTTAAAATGGATAATGGGGATGAGTTAATCTCAAAATAGTGCAAGGAGTTTTGTGACACTAAAGGCATACATAGATAATATACTACCCCTTAGACTCTATAGCAAAATGGAGTTGTGGAAAGGTAAAATAGGATGGTGATGGACATGGTTCACTGTATGGTCCAAAGTAGAAATGTCCCATACAGATATTACGTAGAAGTAGTGAATATGATAGTATACATCTTAAATAGAATTCCTACAAAAGAATTAGAGAATATGAATCTAGAGGATGCTTGGTCAGGTCAAACTCCAGATGTAAGTGATTTAACCATATATAAAAATCAAATTGCTCACTACTTGAACATATCCTCTTATATTATCTTGGAGTTGAGGATGTGGATGATCAAAACATTGGCATCTTATATGCTTGTGTGGATAAACACACATTTATCATTTACTTCATTTCTATAAGAAGAGCATATAATATGTATTTCATAGGTGTCAGGGTTGACATCTTTTCAAAGATCAGATTTGAATACAAATATCTGATGCAGATCCATGATCCAAAAATCTAACCTCAATGATATAACAAATTTATTTGTCATTGAAGTATCTTGACACATGTTCAACCTTATATCTATTCAATATTATTTCTACTTTATATTCTATCAATTCTAAACATTTATTAACTTGCATGAATAAATGAAGATATCTACCAGCTATCAGGCCTATTAATATGCTATCCACACTTCCAAGTGGACATATATATAGCAATGGGAAACTTTAAAGAAAAAAATGTTGATTTTATTGAATCAAGTATAGCTCAAAAAATGAGTTTGATGTTGACAATGAAATCACATGATACAATATATCATGGTATATCACCCTCAAAAAATCCAAATTCATGAAATAAATGTCAGATAGAACAAATCTATATACTCTTATATTTGATATTCACTTTGTAGAATATTAATTTATTTCATTCACAAGGGTAAATCATATAAAAACATCCCCTTAAAATATCACCAATTATCCATTACAAGAATTAGATAAAACTACTTTGATACCAATGATAGGGATTCTAAGAGCTTTAACAAATAATTAACTCATATATTGAAGCCAAATACACAAAGAATAATTTAACGACACAATGTATTATTTCTCACACTCTAAATTATTCTATTATCATTAGTTAATTAATACAAACATTATATAAATATATAGGAGACTCCCCTCCTAAAATATAGGGGAGTTATAAACAACTCAACCCAAATACGTGAGTTGGTTTATCAACACCAATCACATAAAATAATATAATAAAAAATACTAATCATAATAATATTATGATTACTTACTAATAACCTATTACTATTTACCTCTCAATCAAAATCCTCCTTTTACTATTACCTCTTGGTAAATACCAAAACAAACATGATGTAAAAGTTATTCCTAACACATGATACCTCATTAGGCCAAGTAGGGTTTAGGAGTGGTCTAGGTACAAACTTGGTTTTAAGGTCTTACCCTTGTAAGCTCACCCTAAGAATCTCATGATTTCTCTAATTCCTTACATACATTCTCAACAAACCTCATAAAAACACTCATGCCTATGTGCACTCATCTCACCAAGCCATCATACTCATACCTTCTCACAAGGTCTATTCATGTTATGACTAGGCTTATTAAGCACTTGAAACTTTACAACTAACCTTGAAACACATATGAAAGTATCTACACTTTAATTAAATGATCACATAATTCCAAACAAACTCTCATAATCTTATGCTTACTTACTTCACCAAACTTCACTATGCACACCTTCTCATAGGGTCTAGATTAGGCTTCTCAAGACACCTTATACTCAAGAAATAGTACTCAAACATGCTTACCTCAATGATATAAAATAAGAACAATCTTCAAATATAAATCTCACACCACTAAAAAATATCTTTTTTATCAACATTATCTCATGTCCTTATGTAGAACTAGATCCTCATAGCCATGTTTCAATTCTAACTTGACCATCATACCTCTTTGTGACAATCAAGACTCACAAGATGAAACAACAAACTTAATGACATCAATAAAAATCCTAGTGACATCAATAAAAACTAAAAAATCACCTTGTAACATACCTCAATGATCACTCATCATGTACCTTCACAAGATGCACCCTTTTGACATCAGTGACAATAACGTGCGAACAAACTCCCCCTTTGTCATTCAAGGCAAAACATTCTTTAATCTAATCACACTTATCTCTCCCAATATGGTCAATCATCCTTATTTAAGTTTTTCCCCCTTTGACATTAAATACAAAGGGTTGTACACACTACAAATTCTAGAACCATTCATTTTCCATCTTTGGATAATATTCTCAAAATCTACAAAAGAACTTAGAGTTAACAAGCTCCCTCTTAAACCAAGCATAATCTTCAAATGAACTATGGACCTCAAGATTATTTACCAAGCTACCAAAATCTTGATATCAACTAAATAAATAGTAACTCCCCCTTTTTAGTCATAACTTGAGCTCACCAAATGAATCAACTTAATTCTCAAACCATCTATAACACAAGTAATGCTCAACTACGAACTACTAGAAACATAGAACAACTTTTCTTACCTCTTCTATACTTGTCAATCAACTACACTTAAAGCTTATGAAAAACTTGAATATATCCCCCTCAATCAAAGTATCCACCATTCTTATACTAATTGAAGAGTGTCTCCATGAATCTTAATGGAGTCACCCCTTTCCATAGGATACTAAAACAAAACAAACTTAGGAGATTCCTAGATCTCCATGATCTCACAAGAGTAAATATCCTTGAGGATCCATTTAGCCCTAATTGGCACCTTAGGCTTGACTTATTAATCAATTTTTTGATCAGCAAACTAAAATATGAGATGATAATAGACACACCTAACTTGATTTCATAACTGAAGTATGATCTACCATAACAAATAGTCTACTTGGGCTTGAAGACTGATCGTAACTCACCTTTACTATTTTTGGTTTCCACACATTCATTTTCCTTCTCTCTTGCACTCTAGGGGATTTAAACCTCTTGTTTTGAATTGATGGAGTTATTACTTTATTAAAATAGAATATTTCAATGTGTCCCACATTATGAAAACTATATAAAATAAAATCATTCATACCTTTTTATTATGACTCTTTTCATAATCCCATGCATATTCATTTTTAGATGGTATTCTACACTCTCTTGCTCTATGACCAAACTGATTACATGCAAAACAATAAAAATTAAATGAATTAGCATAAATCATATCATTAGTTTGTTTAATTGGTCCCTTTATGTTGGCTTTCTTATCTTCATTAGCCTTCTTGTTGACTTGATTTGCCTCAATTTGGTATTATTTGAAACCAAGATCTATCTTATCACTTGCATACTTCTGAATACTCAAGATGTTATCTAGAGCATCAATACTCTTTTCAAACTTCATAAAGGTATTTAACTTTCTATATTATTGATCCAATTTATCTTTTAAGGATTCAATTTCATTTCCATACTTGGTGCATTTTTCCTCCTAAGCCTTTAGGCTAGCAGTGACTATCTCCATTTGAGTTTGAATTTGATTGATGATCTCATCATGCTTCTTGGATGTGTTACTCAGTTTCTCTTCAAAAAAACCAATATGATCTTCATAGTCATTAGCTAATGATCTTTGTTTTTTATTCTTCCTTATTTGGAACTTTAACTCCTCTAGATCACTCACCAATTCTACCTCAAGGTTCACTTCATCATCTTCTTCATCTAATTTTTCATCATCCATAAGGCCTTTGATTTTAAAGCAACCCTCATTATCTATTTATATAGACATGAATAAGGTTTCTTGTTGTAATTGTTTCTAACAAGTTTTTTGCTTTTCACATTCAATGGATGAAAGAAACTATGATAATGGTTAGGGGTTAGATGATACCCAGATGAAGTTTGCGTACCGTATCTAGATGACTGAAGGGACTCCTCTTTGGCTGTGGAGGACGACACCTGTAGATAAGAGAGACTTAGACAAGGAAACTATTAGATAGATAGGTGGTGGACTGCCAAGCGAATCTTGATCCCAGAAGTGCAAAGACTTCCTAGAGGGGTGACAATCCACTGGTTGATAAAGGAAAGAGTGTTGCTAGGAAAAAAAATGATGAAAGAATGAACAAAAGAAATAAAGATAAATGCTTACCTATATTCTGTTGTCGGTCTTCCATAGTCACCGACATTGGTGGTTCTACCAACGTCAGTTTTCAAGGTCGCCGATGTCGGTTAGTCTGTTTATGTCAGTAGGGGTAGTGGTTGATGTCGGTCAGGGCAATGGCCTTAGACAGGTTTTGGATGGGTCTATGGTCGATAGAATGGTCTGTAAAATGGTTTGTGGTAGTTTGAGAGTCTATGCAGGGTTTGTAGGACAATAGATAGGGTCTTAAGAGGGATAGGGGATAGAGAAGAGGTTGTCAAAAGGGATAAGGATGTGGGGAAGGCTTCTCAGCCTCTCCAGGAAGACAATCAAGTCTGTTCTAGTTGATAGCTGAGTCTGGTTGATGAAACTTAGAAGGAGTAAGAAGAAACTAATTACAAATACATTCTAAGCTACTAAAATGAGAAGAGGGAAGAATACTTAGCTCTTACTTGCCAAAGAACTAGAGGTGTTTGAAATTCTTGTACATGTTGTGGTTGTAGCCAGAAGAGCATTGGTTGAAGTCTGATAATTGATCTCAGAGAGTTCTTGTTGTTGTCCAGGTGCGAGAGCTGAGAGAGGGAGTCCAAGAGAGAGAGAATTTGCCTCCTGTTCAGAAAGTTCAAAAAGTTAGCATTTTGAGTGCAGAATGCAGTTTTAAGGCAACTGACATCAGCAATGCCACTAATGTCAATCGACAGTTGACCAACGTCGGTGGCTAGAAGATGGGTAAAAAGGCTACAAATAGCCTTTTGTCCATTTTCCCATCTACCAAAGTCAGCTGGTCATGGTTAAATGGTCAAAGGTAGGTTTAATAGGCATGGGGGATGAGTGGGAGAATTGAAATGGGGTCTTAAGTAATTAAGATTTGCCATGGGGTGATGGAAGTATCCAAGGAGAGGTATCCAAGGTGGGACGTGATGGGTGATGTGTCAAGAGGGGGTGTTATTAATTTTAAATAGGTAATTATTTTAAATTAATAAGTGTGTGGGTTAGGAGTGTTGAAGTGGAGCAAGGGTTAGTCGACCAAGGGGTAGACACGATTTTGGTGTCTACATTTGCCCCTTTTTGTCTTGTTGGTTGTTCTGGATGAACTACAAGACAAAAACAGGAGTAAGTTATCCCAGGTATGGGATAAGGTCATTTTTGTCTTGTTGGTTGTTTTGATGAATTGCAAGACAAAAATAGGGGTTGGATACACCAGATGTGGGATGAGGTATTCCCCCTCAAAGTGGGAGTCAAGGGAAGGTAACCTGATATCGGGTGCCAATTTGATAAATAGTGGATGGATATGGTGAATTTTTAGTGTGAACGCTGCAATAGTTGTGATTGCACGTATACCACTTCACATGATAGATAGGTCAAATTGTCATAAGTTGAGGTTGAAGAGTGATAAAATTGAAATAACTGGGCCCCAATATTTCATCGTAGCTGATTGGGTTATTTGATCCAAGCTGTAGCTCCAATGGTCATCATGTTCCAAGTATCCTGGGCTCAGGAAGTGCTCCTGGAAAACATGAAAAATGTCACAAGTAGTGGGAATTAACTTGCTCGCAATCCAATACTTGTGAGGGTCATAATATGATGTTGTACACAATTTTCTATCTATTCATGAGGTAGCATAAATGCAATTGAAACAACCAAGGCAGAGGTGTCTCAAAAGTGGTCAAGGTTGGAGGAGATAGTTGTGATCTCCAAGGTCATTGGTCGAGTCAGGTTGAGATAGATAGTTGGTCCGTTGGACGGATGAAGGAATGTGGCCGAGCTAACCTCAGAGGACCTTATGTCAACTAAGTGTTGTCTACATAGCCCTTGTGTGAAGGGCCTCAGGCCAATGTAGTCCTCCCTGAAAGGGAGAAAGGAGTCGAGGTTATGGATTGGTTTTGGACGAGGTTAAGTCATGGTCAAAGGTGAATGGTTTGTCCATTAGATAAACAAACAAATGAATGTGGCTGAGCTAACCCTAGAAGACATCATGTCATTTGAGTGCTGCCTACATAGCCCTAAGTGTAAGGGCCTTAGACCAATGTAGTTCAGAAGAGGGGTCAAAGTGGGTGATGATTGTTTTGGTTAGGTTAAGTTGTGGTTAAAGGTGAAATGGTTTATCCATCAGATAGATGAACAAACAAATGTGGCCAAGCTAACCCCAAAAGACGTCATGTCATCTGAGTGTTGCTTACATAGCCCTAAGTGTAAGGGCCTCAGACTAATGTAGTTTAGAGAGGAGAGTCAAAGAGGTCGATAGGTTGTTTTAGTCATGTGTTGAAATGATGAGGATAAGATGATGTTACAGCCTTTTCCATATTGTGTGATGGTGTATTCTGTAACATTAGTTGAGTGGTCTTTCATCCCTAACAATTTTCCATATTGGGTGATGGATGTATGCTAAAAATGAAATGAGTTTGTTTATGCTTCAACAAGTAATGGTTTATGCTTGACATAAATTATGTGGTCGATAGTTTCCATGTGTATTGGTGTCCATAAAAACTAGTGTGAATGGGCTATGATAATGTTATTCATCTGAAAATGTTTTGGTTTGGTTGGGTAGAAAATGGTTTGGTTGTATGTGACCAAAGTGTGTAAAAAAGTGAAAGGCGAATTTCTCTTTCATTGATAAGGACCATAATGATAGCATAAATAGGGGGTTTTTGGAAACAAAAGTCCCATTCATGCATTACGTCTTGGACCATAAATTGTTATTAGAGAAGTACTTGAATCACTTGACGTTTAAGTGAGCTCGAAATCCCTTGAGTAGGTGATGTGATATGAGAGGATGAGGTAACCCTTTTTGGCAGGAATAACCTTGCCCTTTTTATAGGTGACCCTAAGAACAACTATAGGCAAGTCCATGACTTAATAGCTTGTCAGTAAATTTTTTTTTAGTAGACTGATCAATGTGGGAAGTCTACATAGGGATGTTGTTTTGTGTTGTGGTCATATGTGAAGCTGATCGATGTAGGAAGCTTCTGAGAGAGTGTTGTTTGTAGCAATATTTAGTCATAGCCATCCTTCGAGGGAGTGGTCTATATTTTTGCTTTGTATGTTTTGATATGTCTTGGCCTAGCTGTCCTTCAAGGGAGCAGTCTAGTAAATATAGTAACTATGTAGTTGTCCTTCAAGGGAGCAGTCTACATTTATAGTTTTATGACCTTTTGATATGTTAGGTATCCCATTTTTGATATGTTTTGTTGACTTAATTTTTAGCCATGGACGAGCCTCTAGAGGTTTAAGGGTTCCCTTTTATTAGGACAAAGCATTCATGCTTGACAAAAAGGGTTGATTAATGTTGGGAAAAAGGGTTGAAAGGAATAGGCAGGTCAATGATGGGGGTTGCTCAAGCGACGAGCTCAAGTTAAAAATCAAGTGATTGATTACTTGATTAACAGTAGAATGGTCGCAGGTGCCAGGCATTAAGGGGCTCAAGTTTTGATAAGTCCCTGGTCCCTACTTGTGCATTATGATGTAAGGTCTAAGCCAATTTGGAGCAAACTTGCCTCATTTACTTCTTTCCATATTGGTCACTTGTTGGTTGATGCTTGGTTGTTTGATATTTGGTCGAGGTTGGTTGATGCTTGGTCGATTGATATTTAGTCGATGATTGGTTGATGTTGGTCGAGGTCATGATTAAAAGGTTAGTTGATGTTTGGTTGAGGTCACAATAGTTAGTATAAGGTCAAATTCCCCCAGTTGCTTGTGACTGGGACAATGTTTGACAGATTTAGTTTGAGAGGGCGAGATCCTGATCTGCCAGGTTAAAGGTAGGAATCTCAAAATCACGGATGGTGACGGAGGTAATGGTTGGTAATGATTTGATTAAAGTGGCCAGTGGTTGGGGGTCTTTAGGTTGGACCACCACTACTTATATGGCCTTAATCAAAGTTTGATGATGCTGTGGAGGGCTTTGAATGAGATCATACAAAGACATCTTCACAGGGGTCGTGTGGTGAAGTTGTTTCACCATAGAGTCAGAGATTGTCTTCGAGGATGTTGGTCAAGATGTGCCCAAGACAGTAATCTTGGGTTTTGGTTGTGGTGAGGGCTTGGCAGATGGGTATGTCCAAGGGATAGAAACATGTCTTTTCCTTTTATCCTTTTGGGTTGGAGAACTGGTGGCCACATTGATTGTGTTGATTTCGAATAATGAGGTTAAAGGCGGTAGAGGGATCATAGTCTTATGTTGAGATCCTGATTTAGGTGATGATGTTTGTGAGGCATGTGATGGTGTCAATGATTTGTCAAAGGGGTAGTCAAGAGGATCCTTAATGAAAAGGGTATCCTTTTTCTAGTGTTGATGAATGATAACTTTAAGAGTGCAACAACGCTCAGTGTCATGTCCGGGTGTGTGGTGATAGTGACAAAATTTAGTGTCATCGAACCAAGATGGTCTTGATCTGAGAGTTGATGAGTGTGAAGGGGAGGAGGTTTGGGAGACATGAGATGGTGTTGGAGATTTGTTGATAGTGTGGTCAAGAAGAAGGGTGTCTTTCTCCAAGTATTGGTGAATGACAACCTTGAGGGCACAATAATTCTCAGTATCATGCCCAGGTGTGCGATGATATGCATAAATTTTAGTGTCATCAAACGAGGATGGTTTTGGTTTGAAAGGTTGATATGGCTTAATAGGTGGGAAACTGATGCTAGAAGACTGCAACAATTGTCGTAATAGTAAGGCATAAGAACCTGCTAATGGGTCTGTACATTTTGTTATAGTAGGGGTTGATGACTTTTGTTTTAGAGTTGTAGGAGGCATTGGTCATACCATCTTTTCATTTGGTAGTGTAGCCACACGTGTAGATGGCACTTTTGTGGTGAGAGGTGTTGGATGTTTTGGAGGAAATATAAGTTTGATGGGTAAAGGGGATAATGGAGGCAATTTGCCTCTATGAGGTATTAGAGTAGGAAGCACTCCTATTAAGGTGGATGGATGTGGGCCCAAAATAGAGGGCAATGATGATGGTGGGGGAGGAATTCTCTTGTGTGGTTTAGTAGTCTTCTTTATTTTGGTTTGAGGGCCACTATTGTGCAAGGCAAGGTTCAAGTTTACCTTCACTTGTGGGTGAGTGAGGTTTGATATAGGCTGAATGTCGGGAGATTTAAGCTCTTTTGGCATGATGGATGCTTGTGTAGGTTTGGGTTTAGATGTGGACGGAGGTGCGTGAGATGTAGCGATCTCAAGAAAAAGGCAAGAGATAACTGTCACTGAGTCTTCCTCGGTCAAAGTGGGTGAAGTGACAAGTTCTTCTCTTGGTGGAGAAAGAATTAGAGAATGTGACTCCTCAAGAGGATAGAGAGTAGGGATGATCGTGCCTTCTACTTGTGGTTGAAGAGTAGGAAAGGTATGGTCCTCCATTGGTAGTAGGAAGGATGAAGGTGAGGCTAACAGCATTGGTATGGTCAAAGCATCCTCCAATATAAGAGAGTTCGATGGAGAACTAATAGGAGAAGAAGGTTCTCCCACCTGTGGAGGACAAATAAGGGAAGAAGACTCTTCCACTTGTGATGGATGAATGGGTTGATTAACCTCTTTAGACTATGAGAGATGTTGGTTAAGCATAAGAGGAAAGACCATGTTGATCGTGTGTATATTATGCTCTTGGGAGCCATCGGTCATGGTCTAGATGTTGTTTTGACTAAGAGGATGGTTAGGGAATGGTTGTCTAAAGATGTCCCTATTTTGATTAGCCGGTGTGTTTGGGTTATCCAAAACAAGATCCCCCTTGTCTATCATGTCTTGGACAATGTTTTTGAAGGTTTTATAGTTGTTTGTGTCATGGCCTTTGACATGATGATAATGACAAAAGTCATTCTCCCTATACCATGTAGGGATGGCTTTCAAAGGGTCAAATTGAGGTGGTCAGATTTGAGGGATATTGAGGACCCCCTACTTGACGAGTTTATCCAACACAAAAGCATATGATTCTGCTATTGGAGTATATTGACGCTGTATGTACCATTGTTGGAATTGTTTTGTGATGCTTTGTGATGTTGAAGGTTGAGATTGGTCAGCTGTTGTTGAAGATGGTGATCTAATGACCACAACATTTGTCGAGCCTTTGGACTTAGAGTTGGAAGAAGAAGGTCTAGAAGAAGAAGGGTCATTGGCTTTTGCATTGGTATTTTTACTATGCAATTTGACTCTATCTTCTTCGATTGCATGGAGTTCAAGCTTTCGGGCCATGGTGAAAGCTTCATCAAAATTGTGGAATGTTTGAACCCACAAGGTGGATGAGATGTGCTTGGCACATGCTCATGAAAAGAGCTCGATGAGCTCAGGTTGAGGTAAAGAAAAGGAGAGTTGGTTGATTAAGCCTCTCCAAAGAGAAACAAATTTGGCTATTGGTTCATCGTCAAATTGCTTAATAGAGTATCGGTACATGATGGAGACCTTTTTGGTGATGTTGATTGAAAAGTGGTCAAGGAATAATTGGGTGAGTTGAGTGAAGGAAAAGAGAGAGTGACTGGTAATAGAGTTATACCGATCGAGGGCAGGGCCAGAAAGTGACATGGGAAATGTGCGTAGTAATAATGCATCATCATGTGCTATAAGGTAGCAAGTGTGTCTAAACGCTCGTAGATGTTGTTGTGGGTCTTCCTTACTCTAGAAGTGAGTAAACTTGGGAAGTTCCCACTGATTGGGATATAGTCAGATTGGGACTAATGGATGAATGGGTTCGTTGTAGATTTGTTTATATAAAAGAACATTACTTGAACTGGAAATGGAAGCCTCAAGATTAGACATTTTGTCCATCAACATCTTGATTAGATCGATTGATAGATTTTCAGGAGGGGCACCCCCTAGGTGTTAGGAGGGGCATATGATAGAGTCAGTTGCGCTTGTATAGGCGCAACATATGGGTAACTAGTCATAGGGATTGATGTTGAAGCCAGGGGTGGTTGTGTCATGAAGCTAGGAGGCACAACTTGGCTTGATGTTTCCAGAGGTGGTTGGATGGTGGCAACATTAGCCAAAGGATGAGTAGGCACCCTTCTGTTGATGGGTGCAAGAGTAAGTGGGATGGAAACAATTAGGTTCTAAAATGGCATAGAACTTTGTTGAATAGTTTATGGTTGAGGGGGTGCCGAAACCCCAATGGAGGTAGGTCTAGAAATAGAAGGAGAGGCCACACTGTGAAGATAGGACATGGTCGGGTTGTTAGTTGAGGTAATGGCTTGGGTGTCTATGGGTTGAATTACGAAGGTGATTGCTGTCTCAACCAAAGATGTTGGCATCCCATAAATTGGGTTGTCTAAAGAGTCTCACGTTTGACTTCTTATGAGATAATGCTGAAGGGCCTTGACATTAAGGTCAAGGAACCTTTCAAAAGCTTGGTCCCCTTCGGGAACAATAGATGGTTTGGTTGGGGTTGGTTAGGTAGGAGTTCATTCAGTCTCTAAATGATACTCCATTAGAGGACTTGATATAGAAGGAAAAGGAAGAAGTGGTTGTTGCCTTGCGTGGTCAACAAGATTTTTGTTTTGACTACGTGTCAAAACCATCCAAGGCAAAAGGGGGGCTTAGGTTCTAAAAATTGTATGTTTTAGCCTCAGAAAACTAGAATGGGTGTTGGACAGCAAGGAAGTCGAGTTTTAAGCTTGTTGTTTGGGAAAGAAAATTTTTGGACAGTGACCGACATCGGGAGAAAAACTGATGTCGGTGAAATAAGGCACCGAAGTCGGTCAGATAATCGATTTTGGTAAGATAAGTTGCCGACGTTGGTGGAAAAACCAATGTCATTAAGACAAGTTGTCGACATCGGTGGATAAACCAATGTCGGTGAATGTGTATTTCCAGAAACTCAGAGAATTTGAAAGCTTTTGGAAGAAAGAAGAAAGCGTCTTTACTAGCTCAAAAAGCTAGATAAAAATAGAAAACCAGATGAAGACAAGAAGACCCTAAACGTTAAATTCCTAAGAATAAGCTTTAGAGTCGTGTTGGCTTATGCCTTAGAAGAGTGTGTTTGGGAAGTTGGCTTTTAGAATGGGTCCTAGAAGAAGCAATCTAAGGTTGGTTTTAGGTTAGTTTCGGTGCTCAAGGTCTGTATTAGGTTTCATATGTGGCCTAGTGCTAAGGAGCAAGCTCCCCTCACTTCACGAGCCCAAAGACAAGCTGGGCCGCTTAGCCAGTATATACTTCCCCTAGAGTTTATACTCTGCCAGAGAACAGAGTGGGTTCTCCCCTTGGTAGTGAAGTCCAAGTGGGATCGCTAAGAAGGGTAAGGTATCCGCTAGGTGATGAAATTCTAGTCGGGCCTTGTCTTAGGTATGTTAATATGTTTGATTATGATAGTGGTGTAGTCATGTAACATAAGTGCACTACGATTTATTCATAATGCAGTTTTAATTACTAGATGAGCTAAAAATGCATTCAGGCAGGAATGAAATGCAATATGTTTTTAACCTAAATTGAAATGTGTGTTCGGATGCAGACAAGTGAGAAGAGGTTAAGATTATGAATGTGACTACTCTAAAAATGTAAGAAGAAAGAAAAAGAAGGATTCTTTTTAACTTGCTAATGGTGTCTTTTCGAAAGAGATAGAAGAAAAGGATGCAAGAAGAGATCTAATGCACCTATATGAATGTTTGTGTTTGGAAGAAAAAGTATGAACCCAAGGAAAATTCTTAGTGTCCCACCGGGCATGCCAGAATGTTTTTAACAAGTTTTTCACTTTTCACATTCAGAGGATGAAAGAAACTATGATAATGGTCAGGGGTTAGATGATACCTGAATGAAGTTTGCGCACCATATCCAGACGACTGAAGGGACTCCTCTTTGGCTATGGAGGACAACACTTGTAGATAAGAGAGACTTAAACAAGGAAACTGTTAGATAGATAGGTGGTGGACTACCAAGCGAAGCTTGATCCCAGAAGTGCAAAGACTTCTTGGAGGGGTGACAGTACACTGGTTGATAAAGGAAAGAGTGTTGCTAGGAAAAGAAATGATGAAAGATTGAATGAAAGAAATAAAGATAAATGCTTACCTGTATTCTGTTGTCAGTCTTCCACAGTCACTGATGTCGGTGGTTCTACTAGTGTTAGTTGTCAAGGTCACCGACATCGGTTAGTATGCCAATGTCGATAGGGGTAGTGGTTGATGTCAGTCAGGGCAATGGCCTTGGATAGGTTTTGGATGGGTCTATGGTTGACAGAATGGTCTGCAGAATGGTCTGTGGTAGTCTGAGAGTCTGTGCAGGGTTTGCAGGAAAATAGATAGGGTCTTAAGAGGGACAGGGGATAGAGAAGAGGTTGTAAAAAGGGATAAGGACATGGGGAAGGCTTCTCAGCCTCTTTAGGAAGACAGTCAGGTCTGGTCTAGTTGATAGCCAAGTCTGGTTGATGAAACTTAGGAGTAAGAAGAAACTAATTACAAATACATTCTAAGCTACTAAAATGAGAAGAGGGAAGAATACTTAACTCTTACTTGCTGAAGAACTAGAGGTGTTTGAAATGCTTGTACCTATTGTGGTTATAGCTAGAAGAGCATTGGTTGAAGTCTGATAATTGATCTCAGAGAGTTCCTGTTGTTGTCTAGGTGTGAGAGCCAAGAGAGGAAGGGAGTCCAAGAGAGAGACAATTTGCCTCTTGTTTAGAAAGTTAGCATTCTGAGCGTAGAATGTAGTTTTAAGGCAATCAACGTTGGTGATGCCACCGATGTCGATCGATAGTTGACCGACGTTGATGGCTAGAAGACGGGTAAAAAGGCTAAAATAGCCTTTTGTCCATTTTCCCATCTACTGAGGTCAGTTGGTCATGGTTAAATAGTCAAAGGCGGGTTTAATAGGTGTGGGGGATGAGTGGGAGAATTAAAATGGGGTCTTAAGTAATTAAGATTTGCCATGGGGTGATGGAATTATCCAAGGAGAGGTATCCAAGGTGGGATGTGATGGGTGATTGTCAAGAGGGGGTGTTATTAATTTAAAATAGGTAATTATTTTAAATTAATAAGTGCGTGGGTTAGGAGTGTTGAAGTGGACCAAGGGGTAGTTGACCAAGGGGTAGACACGATTTTGGTTTCTACAGTAATGTTCATTTTTATTGTTGTCATCATCACTATCAGATTTACTTATGTCACTTACATCAAATGAGTTATTATCTTCTTTGGTATAGAAGCTTCTCTTGTTCTTAAATGACCCTTCCTACCTTCATACTTCCTAACATATTTTTTTATTTTCTCAAACTATAGACCTTCTTCTCATCACCATGATGTTCATAATGTTCTTCATCATGCTCAATCTTATCCTTGTTAAGACACTTAGATTCAAAGTGACCAATCTTACCACATTTAATAAATTTGAAAGGCAACTTGCCCTTGTACTTACCAGATCTAAACCTCAATTTCCTAGCAAGCATGGATATCAATTCATCATCATCAATAAATAAACATAACTAATCCTTGACCTTATTTTATTTTAAATTAATTTTTTATTTGAATGCTACTTATTTCTTAGGAGGTCTTCCTTCATTTGTTCTCATCTCATAGGTAGTCAAGATGCCATGAAGCCCATCCATTTGAAGTGTTTCTAGATCTTGCATTTCTTCTACTGAAAATACCTTTGAATTAAATTTAGAATTTAGGGATCTCAATACCTTTTGTAAAAATTATACTCTTTAACATCTTTTTTGAGACCTCTAATTAAATTGACAACTTCATCAAATCTTAATATGTAGGATGCAATGCTCTCATCTTCCTTCATATTCAGACTTTCAAACTGCCTTTTATGAGTCTGCAATTTTACTCCATATTCACCTTGGTGTCTTCTTCATATATAGTCTTCAAAAAATTTAATATCACCTTGGCTGACTCATAGTGCAGCACTTTCACAAACTCTACCTCTCATAGGCCACATAGAATGGAATTCATTACCTTGGAATTGATCTCACTTTTCTCCTTGCATGCTACATCAGTTGGTGGTGTAAGAGGTGAGGTATATCCATAGACAAATGATTAACATATGTCATGTACCATTTATATTAGATATGTCCTTATTATAATTATCAAAAATTCATAATTAGTCCTATTGAAGAATTTAGCCTTAGTGGTAGAGAAACCTCTTTTTTCTTTACTACTAGCCATTCTTGTTTCTAGAATCTCTTTTAGACTGTTGGTCTACTTAAAATAACCAAAATATAATAACAAATGTTTTAATAAAAATAAATAAGAGGGGTTGGGGTGAATTATTTTCTTTAAAACATTTATTCAATTCTACTTAAGCGTACATGAACCATTCCTACAAATATGAAAATCTAGTAAAACATATGTAACCATATAGTATCATGAAACAAGATAACACATTATATATATAGAAACCCCTCAATGGGAATAAAACCCACTAATATATGTAAATGGAATAAATTTATATAATATAAAAACCAATATTTAGTGAAACAACAAATCCACATGGAACACCAGCCCCAACTGGTCAAGCACCCACTCAACTAGGCTTTAGCAACCACCAACCTATAAGGAGACATCAAACCCCTAGTTAACTCAGCATCAACTTAGCCACCTCAAAATTTTTATCACCTTTAAAAATTCTTATTTCTTACATAACATATTATGATCACCTTATTTATATCTTCTTTCTCTTCTATCCCTCTCAAACTGCCTTCTAAGCTTCTTCGCTCAACTAGGTCTCTTCAAGACTAATTACATCATATGACCTTGATATTCATATGAAGACACACTATCAAATATTCATTAAAGATCATATAAAATACTTTAATGGTATACAATACCTATTTATACTCAATAATGTGAAATTTTATTTACATTCTCTCTACATGCTTAAATAGGCCTAAAACTACCTTGTATATATATATATATATATATATATATATATATATATATATATATATATATATATATATATATATATATGTATATATGTATATATGTATGTATATATGTATGTATGTATGTATTTATGTATGTATGTATGTATGTATGTATGTATGTATGTATATATATGTATGTATATATATATATGTATATATATGTATATGTATATATATGTATATATATACATATATACATATATACATATATATACATATATACATATATACATATATATATATACATATATATATACACATACATACATATATATATATATACATATATACATATATATACATATATACATACATATATACATATATACATATATATATACATACATATATATACATATATACATATATATATATATATATATACATATATACATATATATATATACATATATACATATATATATACATATATATATATATATATATATACATATATATATATATATATATATATATATATGATTTCTTGTTCATGTGACACTTAGTCAGCTACTCACCCTTTAACTCTTAGGTAAGGAATGTTATAAGTATTATGAAATCTCATAAATATGATTCAAATGAATATTTATTCCTTTATGGTCTATCATAAATTTATTGTACCTCATTTCACTTTTAGGTCTCATGGAGACCTAATTCCATTAGGTCTACTTTAGGACACGTTACACTTTTTCTTCCTCAAAACACTTTCAAAGTCCACACATAGAAGGAACATATCATATAATAAAAAAATAGACACACATTAATTTATTATAGGCTAAAAAATATATTTTACAATAGATCACTACTTAAAATCCCTCATTAGTACTCAGTCTTATCAAGCCTGTGTACACCAAAAATCTACCTTTCAATACTGAAGATTAAACTCACCTAAGATACTCAAACATGATCAAAAAAGTACATGTATATAGTATATATGACATCAGGGTCATCACCATATTATTGAAATAGTTAAAATTAGGGGAAAAATTATAAATTTCATCTCTTCAATATGCTCACTCAGAATTGTCAGGACTACCAAAATCCAGTCATGAAACTAATTGACATACACCATATAAAAGGAGATTTTAAATGCTTATAAATACATTAAAAAGATTCTATAAAATATTTACAACAAACTCAATCACAAAAAACATAATATATAATATCAAACATTGGTCTTGTAGACCAATCTCCTAACCTTATCTCACACAGTCTTTCTTGAGTTAGACACTTTTGGACCTTTGACATTATTTGACTCCATCTTTTCATGTGCACCCTATAACTAGACTAACATAAGACAAATACAAACATTACCTTAATATTTTAAAAATAACCTTAATTTTTGGTAATAATAATTTAACAAAACAATATAAATATCCCAAGAGGCAGGGAAGGACTATGAACAAGGTCATAAAACATGACAATTCAAGTTTTTTAATGAACCTAGTCTATGGTAGAAAAAATTTGGCTAACATCTTTAGTGACATCCTAGGAATACATTATTGAATATGTATCTATACTAGTGCCTTATAAATTCATTGAGATATGGAGTCATGATTAAAAATAAGACTTGACAAACACCTTGAAACCAACTAAATTGGACAAACATAAAGCAAAATACCACACCATACATGTGTTGTTAGACACTTAGAGGAAGGAACAACAAAAAGAAAATAAGACACACACTTGTGCATGAAACACTT
Source organism: Torreya grandis (assembly GCA_037957365.1). Taxonomy (NCBI): domain Eukaryota; kingdom Viridiplantae; phylum Streptophyta; class Pinopsida; order Cupressales; family Taxaceae; genus Torreya; species Torreya grandis. The sequence continues at coordinate 4,876,199 of JARHVA010000438.1, read as the reverse complement.
AGGTAACATAAATACCTACTATAATATGTATAAATTTATAAAATAGACCTCAAAAAAATGTCTTCAAGTGTATCCCAATGACTAAGTTACTCAGTTATTCTTTATTGAGTCTTTCAAGTTGAAAGGCATTGTGTTCCTTGAAAGAAATGATAACATAAGGTCCACTCCATAATGCATAAAACTTAGTGTGATTACCATGATTATCTCTATCAACATCCCACTTTAAGACAAGATCTCCTTCTTGATATGTTCTTGAGATATTTCTCTTTTCAAAGTTTATTTTCACTTGTGTTTGTTGATACTTTGTGGTGTGCATATCATGATCTATTGCTTCCTCCAAGACCATAAATTCTACCCATCCTATATACATAGGATAATTATTCATCCTATCAATCTGATGTGCCAACTCAAGATCTGGTAACTCAAGTGAAATGGGCATCTTAGCTTCTCTTCCATAAACAAGAATATAAGGTGAGTTACCAATGTAAATGTTTAGAGTGATGTTATCATCTCATAACACTATCTTCAACCTAGTATTCCAAGTCCTTTAATTATCTTATATTTTATTCTTTATAATTATGATCCCATTACCTTAGGGGTAGTAATTATAAGAGGTACTCAATTAGATGCCATATCAGAAGGCCCATTCCATTATTCTTATACCACTGAAATCCATGGCATTATCAGAATTATTGTTGTAGGCACCCCAAACCTCATAACTAGGCTCTAATAGAAGTTGAGAACTTAATTATCATTATCTTCCTTGAGGGCCACTACCTATACCCACCTTATGAAATAATTGGTATTAGTAAGGACCCATTTATGGCCTACACTAGATGCATGATTGATCATCCGAATAAAATGAACTCCCCATTGCATGAATGGTTGTTCAACCTGAATGGGTGATGAGGAAGGGCTAAAAGTCTTTGTTTTTATTTTAAGAGTGAAAAAATTTGACATCTTCTAACCCAAGCATATGCATCCTTGAATAGGCTAGGACAATAGTAACCAACTCTCATCTCTTATTATTTTTGTAGTTGTAGTTTTATGTGCAAAGTGACTCCATATTTTCCATCATGAAAGTGTTGTAGAAGATTATCAACTTGGTCTATTTCCACACATATTAGTAGCATTATGTTAAGGTCTTTCCTAAAAATAACCCCATTCAAAAGGACATAAGGTATTCATTACAATATTAAGTATCTTCTTTTTTCTTGATCTAGACCCATGGGACACTCACCCATTTGAAGGAACCTCAACATTTCTTATGTCCAAATTGGAGTATATGAAGTTGTAGATATACTAATACCCTCTTGTAATGATAAAACCATCTATTTTTCTTCCTTTAGGTCTGATGCTAGATTCTCACACAACCCTCTTCCTTTTATTAACTTAGTGGCCTTAATCTCAACATTTTGCTCCATATAATTGGTTATCCATTCATATCTTCTCTAATTCAAGTCCTTATTCAAGAGAAAGTATCTTATGCTTGGATGAGTTACCTTAACATGTATTTTTTTATTGGATACCATATGCCAAATTTTTTGGAGACTTATTAAAATTACCAATACTTGTTTCTTAATATAGGTTTACTTCTTTTCATAGCTTTCTAGTCCTTAACTAAAAAAGGCTATAGGATGTTCAAGTCCTTAATTATTATTATACATAAAAATAGAATATATGGTATCTGTGTTGGCAAAATCCTACAAGATAAATTCCTTAGAAAAATTAGGATTGCTTAGTGTATGTGCTTGAGCAATAGCTTGTTTAATGGCCTCAAAACTAGCCTTCCCTTCCTTTGTCCAAAAAAATTCTTGATGGTTGTTTAACAAGGTTGTTATAATAATTAAATGAGTGAAAAATATATTTATGAATATACTAACAAATTTATCTTCCCAAGAAAACTTTGTAAAACTTTCTTATGTTTGGGCAATGACAAGGATAGTATGGCACTCACTCTATCAAGGTCTATAACAAGCCCATATTTAGAAATATATGAATAAGAAACTTAACTTCATGTAAAAAAAAAATACATTCTTGGGATTTAGGGAAACTCCATATTGCTTTCATATTTCAAATATTAGCTTCAAATGATTCTAGTGGTCACTAGCATTTTTGAAGAAAATAGTTGTATCAACAAGGTATACTAGTACCATATCATTGATTAAACCTTGGAAATATATATCTATGGCCATTTGAAATGTTTAAAATGATTTAAAAAAATTAATTATAACTATATTATAGGCATATGTCCCCATTTGGTAGGAAAGGCTATCTTATATTGGTCATCCTCTCTCATCAACACTTGGTTGTATCCTGAAGAGCCATCCAAAAATGAGAAACATTGAGAACCTACTACTACTTGAAGGATTTAATATGTTGAAGGTATAATATAATGGTCCTTCAATGAGACTCTATTCAGGTCTTTAAAATCTACACATAACTTAATTTCACCACTCTTCTTTCTCATAGGAACAAGATTGGTAACCCATGAAGAGTGTTTGATAGGAAAGATAATCATTTGCTCTATCAACTTGGTGAATTATTTATTCATGAGAACCTACACTTTAGTATTGATGGAAATTTGCCTTTATATTATAGGCTTAACATTGGGATCAAGTTATATAGTGTGTTGGGCTAATGAGGGATCAAACCCCTTGAGGTCATTATACTCCCAAATAAAAACATTTGAAAATTCTCTACATAACTCAATGAATGTAGCCTTCTATTGTGAAGTACATACCTTTTCAATATTTAGGAGTTTATAATTGAATACATACACCTTTTCATGATACTCTTCCTTTTTATACGTGTTTCTCTCCTCATTTAATCACTTTCATTGAATATACCTTAAATAGTAACTAGCCTTTTAGGGAGTTTGTTAGAACTCAATTTTACAATTTGGTCTCCATATTGGTGTTGAAAATTGCCCTAGATTTTTCAAGATAAATTAACTTCATGTTGGAGAAAAAAAGCTATTTGTTTATCAATTTCAAACACTTGTTAATTCACATCATTATCTTATATTAAAGGCAACATAACTACCATGAAGTGTGGTTTAGTTTTGGGATTCTTGAAATCATTTGAGATGTCAAATTATGCTCCAACTGATGCCAAGCTATCAACATATTGGTTTTCTTCCCTTGGGATTTATTTGATGTCAAAATCCGCCAAATACTCAATAAGGTCCCACACTATATGATTGTATTAATTCAACAATGTGTTCTTGGATGCAATCTTACCTCTAACTTGATGTACATCTAATTCACTATCTCTAATGGATTGAAATTATTTGAATCCTTTCTTCCTTTCCCATTGAAACCCATGAATAAGAGATTCGTATTTAGCTAAGTTTTAATAATAAATAAACTAAAACCTAATGGATGAATAGTACCTTTCATTTGATGAAAAAATAAGCATCATTCTTGCACCTACTCTAACCTTTCTTATTGAGCCATCAAAAAAAAATTCCACTAACCATATCTATAATCATTAGGCTTAGAAAGAGAAGGTATGGTTTTTCCTTCTTCATGTAAGTAATAGACCCCAAGACCAACCTCTTTTATCCATGTATATGGATCAAACTCATGATTTTATGCCACCCATTCATCAAGGAAGATATTTGAAATATCTTCAAGAGGAATAATTGGTTCTTGGTCCCTAGGTTGATCCTCCTCATCAAAGATAACACAATTAAAATTAGTCACATTTGGTTTGTATGGATCAATCTAAAACCTTGAAATAGGTTATGATCTTATAGTAACTTTAGTGCCATATATTGTCCTAAAAGCCATGTAGGACCAATTTGATGAAAAGTAAACACCAATATTTTCCATGAAATCCCTTAAAAAGCATAGGGAAAATTATGGTGGAAAGTAAAAAAAAACCACATCTTGAGAAATGGATAGCTTAGGAAAAGAATGAAGAGTTATATTCAAACCCTTAATAACACCAACTATCTTAGTGGTTGATTCATCTAGTTGTAGCACACCTTTAGCATGAGGTTCACATTTGAGGCTTAGTTTGTCCATTATTTTCTTTGGCATAACTGAGATGCTAGCCACAGTGTCTATCATTCAATTATGCACCAAAAAAACACCAATGATCACTGAAACATAAATGAGAGGGGGTTTGTTCACCTTACCTTATTCTGGTTCATTAGTCTTGGATGTATTTACATATACAATAATACCCTTTATTACTACTCCTGATGATGATCTAAGCTTAGATATCTCCTCTTTTATCATATCCTTTTGTCATGGAATAGAAAAAGTGTCCCACATAGAAATACTTACATGAAGTTTTTCCATTTGATCCACTATGTTAAGAGAAGAAGCACCAATCTTTGGATATCCTCTAGGATTAATGATATCACTTTGGTCTTCCTTATTTTGGTGTACAAAGGTACCCTTGTCATTATGATTTCTTTGATATTCTTGAGATTTTGGAAGTATATTAGACTCTATTATCCCTTAAGTCATGGATAGAATTTTAGCTAAACCTTTACCACTTTCTTGAACCTCTTCAACAACCTTATTTTAGAGCTAATATTGGTTATAATTGAACTATTTAACACCCTACTTGAGATACCCATTTAATTCATTATATAACATTCCTCTTCTTATAAGTTACAAGTGTATCACCTTAATTGATATTGTTCTCCAATAACCATTGCCTGATTGCAAACCTTTTCTTGTTTTAGAGATGGAAAAAAAAATTCTTGTGCCACATAAACTTGATTCAACCCTCCATCTTGATTGGTAGATTTTTCATGAGATTGGTTACCTTGAGGAGGCCATTATTACTCTTTCATAAGATTGTTTTGAGTAGGTATTAAGGATATTTAAGTGGAACATGCATTTGGGTTGAAAATTGTGTATGGTCTAACATTGGTGAGATGACCTTGGCTTTGAGCATTTCCTTGGAAGGGTGGCCTATTTGATTGATATGGATGATAAGATTGGTTCCATTAAAAGGGCCTATGAATTTGATTTTATTGCATTTCCATTTCCATGAATTTGTTTTCAAGAGTCTTAAGAAAACCCTCTACATCATTTAGCTTTCTTGCTTAAGTAGGGGCAACCAACTCATGACCAGTTATGATAAGACTTGGAGAAAAAGTTGGAGTTGGAGGTTGAATGTCAGGAAATAAGGGCATAGGGGGCTTTGGATAAATATTTCCATCATGGATCTAATTATTCTCAGCCCTAATGATAATCTCAAAAGCATTTGGTAAAGTATTACCACCCATATATTGAATCATAACCACTATATCACTATTCAAAACCTTAAAATAGTATAATAATTCGTAGTTTAGAGTGGGTCTTACAAGGATTGGGACCATATCCCATGTCTTTTAGAATATAGAATTTATATTTTGCAAAAATTATTGAGGGGCTCTTTTTATGGTGGTCAATTGATCAGCCAAGGACAAATGGTCACTCTTATCTTCAAATCTTTTTCTTAATTGCTCTCACAATTCATCCCATGAGTTAATGGAATTAGGTGCTAAGGTTATATACCACTCCAAATATTTGCCTTTAAAACCAATTGCTAATAATATGATTTCCACATTCTCTTTTTTGATGTTATAGATGTTATAAAAGTTTGACATGTCCCTAATATGCTCAATGGGTGTAAGAGTAGTTTCTCCACTAAAATAAGGGACACTATTGAGGGCATCCACTAGTATTTGATCATACTATTAAAGGTTGACACTTCATATGATTAGTGAGAGGTAAAAAACTTACATAAATTCATGAACATGAAAAAAAATGTAAGTACATACACTATCACTAAGCATTCATCAAAATAACAAACTCAAAATCACTATTTGCATGATGAAGATAGAATATTCAGATTGAATTGATTTCAATATTCAAGTACAAGACTTAATTTTGGTAGGGCTTTCCCATAACCAATGTGAGGATGCTTTTCAAAGCCATACAAGGCTACATATATAAGAAAGTGTAAGCAAGAGAGAGGGGAGTGTAGAAAGTCATGGATAAGTTTAATACATCATAAAGGAAATTTAAAAATAAGAACTTGAGTAAGAAAAAAATCTTGAATGTTGTCATCAACATGTCTACATTTTCTCAATGATGTGCTCTCTCATATTGGCGTAAGAGGTTACTTATGGAAATTTGAACTCTTGAATATAACTCATCTCTCTTGAGGCTATACCACACCTGAAATAACATTAAAAATATACTTAACTAACATTTTTAATGATTTATAAGTTTCTACACCACTCCCCTACAAGTTTTGTAACATCTCTTTCATTATTCATTAGTATGTAATCTTCACTAGCTCCTTTTAGGTTTAAAATGCTTAAAACTTGGTTTTTAAGCTCATGATTGCAAAAAAACTTCATGAAACACCTTGATTGGATTATTAACTTGTATCGACCAATATTAGTGCTTCAAATATTTTCTAACACTCCATTTCATGCCCAAACTTCTCAAATGGCTTCATTTCATTTTAGCCCTCAAAATAGACAAAACTCCTTGTGTAGGATAGTGTATGGATGTTATTAACAAATTTATCATATATTTGAGTACCAATTATGCACTTACATCTCCCTACCAAATTTCATGGCCTAAATTTTAGTGAAGGTATATTTATTTACCCCTTTTCTCTTTGTAATTAGGCTTCAATTAAGCCTCTAGGCCTAGAAGGCTAAGATTTTGCTTGATTGACATACCACACATGTGAAAACTCCATTAAATATTTGATTAAATTTATCTATCCTATGAACATTCACTATGCAAAATTTGGGATTTTGAGACCTTGTGTAGATAGGTAAACCATGAAATGGACAAAAAAAACTTAGCCCTTCACAAGCCATTTTTCACACTACCTTTAAGAAATAGACATATATAATCACTTACAAGGTGAAATGTATGGATTTTTTGACATTATAAGGTATAATACAATCAAAATCATCTCTCCTAATGATTTTTATCAATCAAGGATCTTTTATACCTTATTTTGAGACTAAAACTACACAAAAGTATAACATTTATTATGTTCGTATAAGTGTAGGTACAAACAAAATTCATGGTGAATACCAACCTAGAGTGATAAATTATGTAAAATAGGTTTTGAGGTAATTTCAAATCATTTTAGGCACCTTAGAATCAAATCTTTCTCATCAGGTCCTTATTTGGGTTTTAGGAGGGTTTAAAGCAGTTTGATTTCTTAATGATTGTTCATAAACCCTATGGCCCTAACACCTAAAAAAAATCCACAAATTTAAATTAAAATAGTATCATTAACTAACCCTAGGTTATTATGTTCCTTTACATATTTTTTGTATAGTTATAAGCACAATAAGTTGTTCCTTGGGTCTCTGTTATGCCATTAGAGAGTGGTATATAGACTTAACTAATTTTCATGAAGGTTGACAAACTAAACCAATAACTAATGATAGAATATTTAATTATATATACCCCTTAACAATCCTTGAAAATAAATGGACTCCATGCACAAGGTCAAGGTCACATATAGCAAGAGAAAGTCTACCTTGAATTGTAGTCATGCATTAAAGGGGCTCAAAAAGGTCTCATAGGCCAAATTTCCAATTTCCTTGTCTTCCCTTATATATCTATGATATTATATGATATATGAAATATTTATACAATTATTAATTTCCTTTACTCTCACTTCACCTTAAACAAATCATTCTTGTCACAACTGTACACACAAGGATGTGTGTGATCTTAAGTTTACCAGGCCTACACATGCCTATCCACATTTTCACCACTTTTAGTTACCATGAATATCATATGGAGTCATAATAAAATTATAGGGTCAATTATAAGTTATTTAATTCTTCTCAGTTACCTCTTATTTCTCAAAACAAGTAGGAATATCTCACTCTAGGCAAGAAGGCATGTGTGTGTAGGGTTCAAGAGAGTTTTGTTTTAATCACCCTTCTCTGACCTTATGGGCTTGAATATTGACTACCAAGTATTTTCTTGACATTGAGCCCCATGATATACCCAGGCTCCCCCTGGAGGGAAGGGGATCGATGATATGGAGCACACTTAAGCTTGGTGCTCAGCTTGTTAAACAAGACCTCTTCTGGATATGCAATAGTGGTACAGAAGCATTGTTCTGGGAAGATTCATGGGATGGGGCACCTCCACTTTTCATTTGCATCTGCATTTGCAGCCTCTTGCAAATTCATTCCTTTCTGCTGGTTGGGACAAGGTGATCCATTACAAAGAAGCTTTCAGCCTGGGTAGAACCATTGGATTCAGATGGAAAGCTTCCTCAGACTAGCTGCCAGAAGGTTTGGAAGAGGAGAAGTGTGAATTAGCCCAAATCCTTGAAGCCAAAGGGTGCAGCGCTTTGCAAGGACAGGATGAGCTTGGCTAGGGAGGTGACGCCTCTAGTCAGTATTTCGTGGCTTCTGGTTACAAGACTTTATCTAAACAAATTGAAAAATGAGGTTAGTTCCTGTGGGGAAATAAAATTTTGAATCGAGTATCTTGGCCCAAATGTAATTTCTTTCTTTGGGTGCTCACACACAACAGATGCCTTACCTGGGATAATCTTTGCAGACAGGGATTTTAGGGGCCTTCTATATGTGTCCTGTGTCATAATGGTGAGGAAACTACAACTCATCTTTTTTTCTAATGCTTGTTTTCTAAACAGGTCTGGAATTTATGGTGGAGTGCTTGGGAATCTCCTTGATGGCATGTCTCATCTTTGACAGAGTTCTAGAATAGACTGGGATTAGCTCCAACAAAGAATTCCCTCTTACAATTTGCCTGGGTTGTTAGACCTGCCTTCATTCTTTGGAATTTGTGGCTCGAGAGGAACAGACGTGTCTTTAGGGGAGCGCAGCTAGAGTTAAGGCTTCTGTGGACCAATATTATTGCTGCACTATAGGAAACGCTGTTGGTCAGGGCCGTGACTAGGAGAGATTTGGATCTTGGAGACGCCAATCTCTGTAGAAGGCTCAGGCTGAACTTGACCACGGACTGCGCGCCGTCAAGCAACAACACTATGCGAAGGGAAAGATTAATGCAGCCGTAGCTTGTCGATAGGAATGGCAGCTGGTCTCCTCCCAAACTAGGAGTTTTAAAAGTGAACATTGATGGTTCCTCACGGGGAAACCCTGGAGAGGCAGGGATAGGCGAAATTGGGTGGGATTGCAATGGAAGCATCTAATTTCTTTTCTCGAAGTATAAAGGCAGCCACACAAATAATTTGATGGAAGCTATGGCTATCCTGGAGGCCATAAAATCCTACTGTCAACGAGAATATCTCAATGTTGTTTGTGAATCAGATTCGCAAGTGGTCATCAATTTGATTAATAATCATAATTTTGGTAAGGGAGATTGGCTTTTAAATTCTATTGTTCAAAAAATTAAACATTACAGTACCTCTTTCAATTCTATTTCTTTCCATCACATTCCCCATGAGTGGAATAATGTTGCAGACTCCCTTGCCAAGTGGGCCTCAGAGAATGGCCCCGATTGGAACATTACCGATCTGGGTATGCTTCTGTTCGATTTGCATCAAAAATTGGTTCATTTGGTGAATCAGGAGAAAATCTTGTAACTGGTATTCTTCTTTTGTGATTAATAAATTTTTACCCCCTTCTTAGTTAAAAAAATATCCTATTGTCCCATAACAACATATATCTCAAAGCTTAGTTAAAAATAGCCAAATCCAAATTTGTCAATTATGAATATCTAAGAATAATCAGATAATTTTCTTAGGAAGGAATCATGATGTAATAAGAATTAAAACTTATATGCAACCAAGTATCATTTTCTCATGGATTGATTAACATAACTCTGGCTCTTGAACCTTGTTTGGAGTGATCTCCATCAAATTAGAGGGAACATAATCTTGATGGATCTTTAATAATGTCCTTTTTATAATAGATGGGTTCAATAGATAGAGTATAAATACAAATGTTAGATGGCACAACTTTTATCATCCCACTTATAACATAATATTTGGTTATCATGTGTTTCATTTTGGGATCCTTATCGATATGAATATGGTTGGCAATATCACTCCAAAGTAGTCACATGTGGGAGAAGATTGTGTCCATGTAGTCATTTAATGTTTTGGACTAATCCTAACTCATTAGCATCCTATATGCTTCTATAATATTTATGACCTAAATGTATATGAATTTTTGGACTCTTGATTCATATTATAACTACATGTGAACACTTAATAATTCTATAAATACCTTAACATTTAATTTTTCCAACCGAACAATTATCTTTTCTAATTTGATTAGGGTCATACCTAGTTTCTTATAGACTCTTATAGTAGTGACATTAGTTGAGGCTCATGAATCGACCAAAATTATGTAGGTTCTTTTTGAATATCCTAACCATGAAGAGGAATGGGGGAGCTTATATTCTATTGTTATGTATCACTATATCAATGTGCACTACCTTTTTATTAGCTTGAGTGAGTTTTTCTAAAAACTTGTTTAGTGTGATATTAAACTTGATTTTTTCATGTATTTAACTATATTAGAACTAGTTTTACTAAGGACAAGTTTTATTTTGACTATAGAACATTAATCCCTACGTTTTGGGGATGGGGGATCATTTTTTACCTTTAGAATAAGGTTATTCACACCATTATTAGGGGGATTAGATGTATTAATGGGTCATTATTGTTATGTCTGTTAGGTGAATATTTTGTCAGTCAACTGTTTGATTAAACAAAATAGGTCTTATCATCCACAACAAAGGAGATTGGTTGGCCCAGTGTGCAGGTTTACTACATCAGAGGTGGACAAATCTCTCCTCTCATCAAGGGGAGGTTCCCTATAAATATGCAGGAGCTATATACTATAACTATATGTAGAAAATAACACTTGGGGGTAGGATACACAATCCATCTCTCTTCTTTCAGAGATTATGTTCACCAATAAAGGAGAAAATCCTAGCAAAAATACTGAAGGCACTTCTCTTCTTTTAGAAGTGTTCTTGCAGGAAACAACAGTTCTTTTAGATATGACTAGAAACTAGTAACATAGGTGCAGTAACTAGCAGGATGAAATAGAACACAAAGTTTCCACCTCAACTTCCCAAAGAGTATAACACAAAAGATAATAGGGTTACAAAGTCATCCCAAAATCCTCAACACAGAAAGAAACTAAAAACACACACTGAAAATAGTTATGAAAGAACAAAGTCTTCCCCATAATTGGTTTCAGGACACCTTCCTGATTACTTTCACTAGTCCAACTTGCCAAATTAAATAAATAATAAAATATTTAGAAGACAGACATAAGAACAATCTCCTAAAATGATACAAGCTATGACGGCATAAAGTCTGCAAACAACATGCTTTCTCATTCAGATAAAATGATATGAACAAATAACCTGAGCTCAAAGTTTCACTTATGTAGAATGAAAAGTCTCCCTTATATAATGAGAGAAATTACAATGTATAACAACTACAAAAGGCTTGGCGCTCTTTCCCATGGGACGGCCCATGCTGCAGTCAACACCTTCAATACACCTTTAGTTTTATTTGGAGGGACCATGCTAGGAATAGTGCATTGCCATAACTATGGCGTGTCCATTCCTCTAATATGTCTCTTCTTAGTATGGACTATCTGGTCCTTTTCCTGATGTCTATGTAGCTATCTAATTTTCCATTACTTCATGGAAGAAAAATAGGCTTGCATCATTGATTTGTTGCACTCAAAAGTCTACTTAATCCACTATTTCACCTACTAGAAATAGCTTTTTTGAAGATATTTTTGATCTTTTGGTCTTTTTCCTCTCTCCCCTATAGCAATTTGAGCCTTTGGGCTCTCTTTTCAACCAATCACTTGGTTCTTCCTTTAAATTATGTGCTCTATTTTAATTTTAACATATATTCCCTTGCTTTAGATTTAAAATCCACAGGGCCATCAATGGTCACTAGCCACTTGAACCATGTTGAACCTTGACCTATGAACTTGTGAAAGTTCATTGGTTCATCAGTTCATTGGTTCATTTTGTCTCTTTTATTCCATCACTTCCTGGTTCAATCACTTTCCTACTCCTTGGTTGAACCATCCATTAAACCACCTATTTGCTACTTCTTTCCTTGGCTAAGGCCGCCTTTGAACCTTTTAACCTATGAACCATTGAAATTTGAACTCTTTTAGTTCAAGGTTTAATCAGTTTATTGGTTCTTCCTCTGCCTATTGTTTCCTTGTTCTTTCTAAGCTCTTTGATCTTCCTCACACTGGTTGAACCTTTGAACCTATGAACTCGTTGAACCTTTTGGTTCAATGGTTCAATTGATTCAATCTCTTTATTTGGGTAAGTCTTTTTGATCTTTTGAACCAAGCACATTGAACTAATTGGTCGTTGAACCCATTGAATTGTTGAACCAAAATGGTTCAAGGTTCAATAGTTCAACAGTTTAAGCCTTTGTTTTTTTGCTAAGTGTTTGAAGCCATGGAACTTTGAAGTGGTTGAACTTTGAACTTGACAAATGCACTCAACTTTTATCGATGATGTTGAACCTTGAAGCTATTGAACCCTTGAACCTTTTTAGTTCAAGGTTCAACAGTTCAATGGTTCAATCCTTATTTTTTGAAGCTTGCAGATTGAACTCGTCTGGTTGAACTAAGACAATGGACCAATCCTAAAAATGACTAAGTGTTGAAAACTTGTTCTTTTGATTGAACTCACCTACAGAAGCTTTTAAACTTGCTAAACCTACTAATCCCTTTACTAAAAAATATCAAAAAATGAGGAAATTGAATGCTCAAAAAAAAATTTGAAAAGGGAAGAGGTGATTTTGGTCTGTTGAACAAAAATAGTTCATAGGTTGTCCCAAAGTTGTCACTTATTTTTGGGGACAATAGCTAGCTCCAATTGGGGAACTTCCTTCAATTGAAAACTTGAAACATCTGAGGGGAGTAGAAACTAGAATCTCTAGTGCCTTTGAAGTATGCCATTGGGCTATGGAGTCATGCTACCCAAAAAGAAAGGCTCAAAAAAATGAAAATAAACAACACTAAGTAGAAACAAAGACTATATAGATATACATATGTACAAGTGAACTTATCTAACACTTTAGGAATTGAAGTGCTTCAAATGCTACCCATTGTGAGGCAAAGAAAAGAGCGTGTTGTCTTGATATTTCAATAGGAAGCTATTCTCACCATTGAGATGATGGATGATAAATGGGCCTCTCCAAAGAGAATCAAACTTCCCATGTATCCCCTTTGGTTTTCTTCTCTTATCCCACATCAGGATTTGATCTCCAATCTAAAAAGCATGGTTCTTTGCTTTCTGGTCGAAGAGCTTCTTCACTAGACTTTGGTGGGCAGAAATTTAGTCCACCACCATAGTTCTCTACTCATCTATCTCATTCAGGCACATAATCCTCTTATCGAGGGGGCTTTCATATGTCTAATCTTCAATTGCCTTAGCCAATTTCAATGCTGGAAATTCCAAGGTGATTGGTATCTCATCATTGATACCATAAAGAAGTTGGAAAGGAGACATACCAATTACTCTATTTGGTGTAATTATGTCTACCCATAGAGCATCAACCAATGCTTTATGCCATGTTCTTTGGTTTCCATCCACCAGCTTCTTGATGATAGTCACTAGGTTCTTATTGCTTGATCCAGCTTGTCCATTCCCTTGTGAAAGTAATCGAAAGAGTGGGAAAGTGTAATCCCATAGTATAAATAGAATTGAGTAATCTCCTGGGAAGTGAAAAAAGCTACATTGTCAATGACAATCTCAGTCGGGACCCCAAACCTAGGAATGATGTTCTCTTTGAGGAAATTGCACACTACTTTTGAAGTAGCATGTTTAGTTGGAGTGGCTTCCACCCACTTGGTGAAGTAATCCATTGTTGTGAGGACATAATCATTTCCAACACTTGAAGATGGGTTTATAGGTCCAATAAAATCAATTCCCCATTGCTAGAATGGCTCCTCTATGACCAGTAGCTTGAGAGGCAGGGCAGCTAACTTGGGTCTTCTGACAAACTGCTGGAATAGTTCACATCTCCTAACCCACTTGTATGCATCTTGAAAGAGAGTTGGACAATAATACTTGGTTCACAAAATTTTATAGGTAGTCACAGGCAAAAAAAAATGTCCTCCATAGGCCAGATTGTGAAAAGATTTCAAAATTTGGCTTTGTTACTCCTTATCCATGCAATGAAGGAACACACCATCAAGGCTCCTCTTATACAGGCTATTGTCCTAGAGGACAAAATTGGCAACTTTCAGCTTGATGGTTCTCCTTTATTTATAAGATAGGTGAGTAGGACACTCACCATAAGTAAAGAAATGAGCAATACCTGAATACCACTCATCTGTGGTGGAGACAAAGAGGACTGTTGGCATGTCTTCTTCTTCTAATTCTTCATGCTTTGTTCCTTTTGGCTTGTTATCATCAATTAATTATCATAAGCCTTTTCCACATACCAAATTTGTTTGCTTGATGGCTAGATCAAACTCCTAGATTTTTTCAATCTAATTGCCTCTTTTCTTCCCAAAATCCTGCTGAGTTAGTATGGATTTGACCGCAGTGTTAGGAACCAAGGTAGTAATGTGTGAATTCAAGATGTAGAAGTGGAAATGTTTTACTACCTTCACCACTGCATAAGCATGCTTCTCTATGTTTGAATACTTTAGCTCATGAGCTTTGAGAGGACAACTCATGAAGGAAATGGGAGATTCCACACCTTCTTCATTCTGCTGAACCAGGATGGCTGAAAGTGTGTGTTCAGAAGCATAACTACACATGAGGAAATCCTTTGTATAATTTGGACAAACTAGAAATGGGGCATGGGCAATGACAGTATTGATATATTCAAATGCTAACTTGCCTTCTTCAGTCTAGCTAAATGTGGCCTTTCCCTTCATCATGTTTACAATGTGCCTAGTCTTCTCAGCAAACTCAGGGATGAACCTCTGTAAGAAATTCACCTTTCCAAAGAAAGAGTGAACAACAGTCTTACTTTTGGGCAAGGTAAGCTCTTAGATAGACTTGACTCTATCTAAGTCAATCTTTATGCCTCCTTTAGACACAATGTGTCCAAGAAGTTTCTCCTCTGTTACTCCCTTATCTATACACTTATCCATATGTGACCACAAATATGATTCATTGATTAGGAATTTATTTCAAAACTTTCATGTTATACTAACTGACCTTTGGTCCATAAATCAAGATTTATGTGTAAGATAAAACATATAATAATTTATCAATCATAATTAAATTAATATAATTATTAGGGGGATCCAAATAGGAATATTTCATGGAACTATAAGATCTTATGGCTCAACTTTACTCATGGTTTCACTATAATAGCTAAAAAAAATTCATATGCAATCGATGAAACATGTTTATGGTACAATACATATGGGAATATAAACATAATAATGGCCTTTATCCACCCTCTATCATCCCTTGGAATCAAAACCTACATGATGATGTATTCATCCATTAAGAGAATATTCTCATTATTAAGGGTGAAAATGGTACAAACTTTATGCAACCATTGCAATGAAATCATGAGGGGTAGAGACAAACCATAATATCCTATAATTAAACAAGGATAATTAAAATCATGGAGTAATACTATAATTATACCACATATAATTATAATCCACTCATGATGAGTAAGAAATGATGACATGTTTTCTCTCACACTAAAAAAATGCTTTAGAGATGAAAAGTTGGTCAGTATGACATGTAAATTTTGAACCACATTCATAATTGATGAATCATATTTTTTTATCACATCTAGATGGGTTTATAAAATTAATATGTAATTCATTCTCCCTCTATTCACCCCTAGACACAAAAATTTCAAGTAGACAGATGTATACCTTAAGAAAATCTTCTCATTCTTAAGGGAAAAATGGTATGAAATTTGTGTAGCTATTACACACAAAACATGAGGGGTAGAATAAAATTATAATATCATAAAATTACATGGAGTTATCTAAACATCATCTATAATATTTTATTCCACTAGAGGAAAGAAATAAACAATGAGACTTTTTCTCGCACATTGAAAACTTGATTCAGGGACCAATTTTTTTAGTGTAATGCACAAATTTTAAACCATGTGTCAATTAGAAAAATTATATTCATG
Source organism: Torreya grandis (assembly GCA_037957365.1). Taxonomy (NCBI): domain Eukaryota; kingdom Viridiplantae; phylum Streptophyta; class Pinopsida; order Cupressales; family Taxaceae; genus Torreya; species Torreya grandis. Next base: position 4,860,083 of record JARHVA010000438.1, on the reverse strand, counting down.
GTCATGTTATGATGAGTGTATAAAAAATAATTTCCTTTGTATTCCCTCATTTATCCTATAGACTCAAAAATTTGTATGTAGTTAGATGCATCCCTTAGGATCTTCTCATTCTTAAGGGGGAAAATAGTGTGAACTTTGTGCAACCTATATACACAAAACATAAGGGATAGATAAAAAATTTAAGCTCCTATAGTTTTATTATGGGGTCTTTTAATCATCCCCTTGAGGATTATTTTCCATTCATGATGAGAAAAAAATGGTGACACATTTTATCTTGCAGTAAAACTTTCTTTAGTGACCAAAAGTTGGTTTGTATAACATGTAACATTTGAACCACAAACACAATAAACAAACCTTAATAAATATCAATTGTCTATTGGATATTAAAAAAATTATAGAATTTTTTTTCTATATGAACACATCCCTTAAGATAATCTTCTCATTATTAAGAGGAAAAATGTTATGAAAATTGTACAATAATTACAGTGAAATTGTGAGACATGGAGAGAAATGACTATAGAAAATTTAATTCTTATTCTCTAATCTCCATGGATTCAATACAAATATTATGAAAAATATGTTTCATCAATTAGGAATGTGCTTCAAAATTTATGCGTACTGACTAACTTTTGGTCCCTAAAGCAATTTTTCATTATGAGAGAAACCATGTCAACATTTCTTCCTTATAATGAGTAGATGATAATAATATGTTGTATAGTTATAAGAAACCCATGTGATTTTATTTATCCATTTAACTATAGGATCTTACAATTTTTCTCTACCCCTCATAATTTTGCTTCAATGGCTATGTAAAGTTCATACCATTTAACCCCTTAAGAATGAGAAGACTCTTAATGGATGCATTCATCCACCTATAAGTTACTAGTTTGAGGGATGACAAAAAGTGTAAAAATTCCATCATTTGATTTATACTCTCATATAGATGTTAGCAAAAAATGGTCCATTGATTGGGCACACGGTTCAAAATTTGCTTGTTATATTGAGCAAGTTTTAGTCCCTAAAGTTTTTAATGTGAGATAAAATGTGATTCCCTTTTTTCCTTATCATGAGAGCAATATAATTATACAAGGGATGTAAATAATAATAATTTTTTCAATTTAATAACTTACAACTCATATCTAACCCTCATTATTTCACTAAAATGGCTATGCTAATTTTATATCATTTTACCCCTTAATAACGATAAGATTATTTTAAGGTATGTATCTGTCTAATTGTAACATTAAATTCCATGGGATAATATAATGTTATAAAAATTCATTATTGAATTTATATTTCAATCTAATCATGACCTTGAATATCTTTTATTTATTAGGCACATAATTCAAAAGTTATGTGTTATATTAACCAACTTCTGTTCCTTAAAGCATTTTTCTCTATGAGAGTAAACACACCACTAGGTTTTTCCTCATTCTAATTAGAAGATAAGAATTTAGGGGGTTATTATATTAATGCCACATGAAACTATAATAATCTAGGTTTCATATTTACCCCAAATAGTTTGTGTGCAATGATTGTGAAAATTTTGTACTATTTTCCCCTTTAAGAATGAGAAGCTTCTCTTAAGGGATGCACCTGTCTAGATGAAAGTGTCTACTATGGGGATGAAAAAGGGTGGATAAAATAATTTTTGTGATTATATTCCAATTCATATGTGCGAAAAATTATGGTTTTTTGATTGTGCATGTAGTTTAAAATTTTTATGCTATATTTACCATCTTTTGATCCCCATAGCAATTTTTTACTAAGAGAGAAAACTTACCAACATTATCTCTTCATCATGACTGGAAGATAATATATTAGGATTATTATATTAATCCCCCATGTATTTTTATTATTTTAAATTTCATATCTACCCCTCATAGCTTTACTACAATAATTTTACAAAGTTCATACTATTTTCCCCCTTAATACTGAGAATATTCTCTTAAGGGATGCATATGGTCAGTTATGAGTTTTGAGTCTGGAGGATAATAGTGGGCATAAAAATTCCATTATTATGTTATAATTAAATTTTCATATGACACTAAAAATTATTCATTGATTGGGTGTGTGGTTCAAAATTAACATGTTATACTAACCAACTTTTGGTCCCTAAAGCAAGTTTTAATTGTGAAATAAAACATTTTGCCATTTATTCCTCATTAAGATTGGAATACAATACTTTTGAGTATACTTAGAGAAATCCAATTCTAAACTATAAGATCTTAAATTTTGTCTCTACCCCTCATGGTTTACATGTGATGACTACACAAATTTCATACCATTTTTTTCCCTAAGAATGAAAAGTTAATATTAGAAGATACATTTAGGCAGCTTCAAATTTTAATTATGGAGACCAGGGGAGGGAGGAAGAATGCCATTATTATGTTTATATGGCCATTTGGACATTACTATGAATTATATTGATCGATTATATATAGGATTTAAAGTTTTTACATTATAGTAACCAACTTATGCTCCCTAAAGTAAGTTTAGAGGACTTCATTATACAACTATAGGAGATAAAGATTCATCTCTACCATTCATGGTTTGTGTGCAATAATTGTTTAAAGTTCATATTTCTTCCTTAAGAATTATAATTTTATCTTAAGGGATGTATCTATAAATATTAAAATTTTGATTCTAGGGTTTGAATAAGGGTAGAAGGTCATTATTATGTTTATATACCAATCTAGACATGACCATAAACAAAATCTGTTGATTGGGCAGACAGATGAAAATTTACATCTTATATGACCAAAATTTTCTCCCTAAAGCATGTTTCCACTACAAGAGATTTTTTTTTTCTATTTATTCATCATTACAAGTGGAAGAGAATCCTCTATATTTTTCTAATAGAAATCCCCTATAAAACTATAGGAGTTTATAGTTCATCTCTATTCCTCATGGTTTCATTACAATGGTTGCATGAAGTTTTTAATGTTTTTCCCTTACACAAAATAATGTTATCTAAAGGGATGCATCCATATAGATACAATTATAGAGTTTAATACTAACAGAGAGTGGAATAAGGACATTATTAAATTCATATGCCAATCTGTAAAAGAGTGCGAAGATGGATCATCAATTGGGTGCATGGTTCAAAAGTTATGCATTATACTAACCAATGTTTTCTCCTTAAAACATGTTTTCATTGTGATGGGAAATGTGTCACCATTTATTCATCTTCATGAGTGGAAGATAATTCTCTATATGTGATTAAAGGGCTCCCCCATGCAACATTGGGACCTTATAGTTTGTCTTTTCTCCTCACATTTTTATTGCAATAGTTGCATAGATTTCATACTACTTTCCCGTTTAAGAATGAGAAGATTATCTTAAAGGATGCATCTAGATAGCTTTAATACTTAATTCAGGTGGCCAATGAAGTGTATATGAGTTATAATAATTAATTTATATGTGCATCCAAACATGACACTAAATAAATTTTATTGCTTGGGTGCCTGGTTCAAACTATGCGAGTTATACAAACCAAAATTTGATCCCAAAATCAATTATTATTGATGAGAGAAAACATGCCTTATTTATTACTCATCTATAGAGGAAGATAATCATCTATGGGATGCTTAAAATAACCCCCATGTATCTATGGGATCTTGAAGTTTGTCTATAACACTCATAGTTTCAAGGCAATGGTTACGTAAACAAGAAAAAAAAGATTATCTTAAGGGATGTGTTAGTTTCATTGAAATTTTCATGTTCGATGGCTAACAAAGGGTGAGTGAAGGCCATTATTTTTTTATACACCCATATTTAAACGAAAATGAATATGTTTCATTCATTTAGAATGTGGTTCAAATGTCATGGATTATATTAACCAACATTTGGTCCCTACATAAAAATTTTGCTATGAGAGAAAATGTCCCTCCATTTATTACTCATCATGAGTGGAAATAAATCCTCCAATGGATGCTTAAAGGACTCCACCACACAAATTTAGGATATTAATTTTCATCTCTACCCATCATAGTTTATATGCAATGATGGTGAGAAGTTCATACCATTTTTACCCTTAATAATATGAATATCATCGTAAGAGATGTGTCTATTCGACTAAAAAAAATTAGTTGGGGGCTAATGAAAGGAAAATGAAGTCCATTCTTGTGTTTATATGCCCATCCAAATGTGAACAACTTTTATTTCATAAAACAAGTTTTTATTTTGAAAGAAAACATGTCATAATTTCTTCCTTATATGACTGGAATAAAATCCTCTAAGGTGAATGAAAAATATTCCCCCATGTATTTTTAGGAGATTACAATTCATCTCTATCCATCATAGTTTATGTGCAACAACTGCAAAAATTTCTTATAATTTTTCCTCCTTAATAATGAGAAGATTATCCTAAGATATGCATCTAGTTGACTAGAATTTTCATGTTTAGGGACTGATGGAGGGTGAATAAATACCATTCTTACATTTATATGCTTATAAGGATGTAACCATGAAAAAGGTTTGTCAATTAAGCATGTTAAAAATTTACACATTATATTGACTAAAATTTTCTCCCTAAAGCAAGATTTTTTTGTGATATAAAATGCACCACCATTTATTCCTCATTGAGGTGGAATATAAACCTTTTGGGAATGCCAAAATGGACTCCCATATGTAATTGTATGAGCATACAGTGCATGTCTACCCCTCATAGTTTCATTGTAACATCTACACAAAGCTCATGCCATTTTTAATCTAAATAATGAAAATATTCTCTTCAAGTATGTGTTTGGACACCTAAGAATTTAAAATATAGGGAAAAAAGGAGGGGGAATAAAGGTAATTCTTGAATTTATACACACATATAAACATGACCATGGAGATGGTTAATAGATTGGGTGCACAGTTCAAAATTTATGCATTATATTGACTAATTTTAGGTCCCTAAAGTAAGTTTTTAAAGTGAGATAAAATATGCTACCATTTATTCCTTTCTATGAGTTAAATATGATAATTATTGGGATGCTTAAGTGAGTCCCCCATGAAAATTTATGATCTTAAGGTTCATCTCTATCCCTCACACTTTCATTGCAATGGTTTCACAATGTTTTTACTAGTTTTCCCCTTAAAAATAAGAAACTTATCTTAAGGGATGCATCCTTATGTCTAAAATTTTTAATCATGGAGTTTATATATGGTATGAAAAATATATTATCATGTTTATACACCCAACCAAACATTAATGCAAAGATGATTCATTGTTTAGGCACATGGTTCAAAATGTATGCATTATACTGACTAACTTTGGGTCCCTAAAGTATGTTTTCATTACAAGAGTGAGGGGAAGTGAATATGTTGACTTTATAAGTCACCCATATCTTTTGATGAACTCATAAAGATCATATATCACATGAGCATAAATGACACAAAAGTTTAAAGGTGTGAAGCTCCTAGTCTTTAGATAGTTAAGGAAGAAGTATGCAAGGAGTAGTTTCAAATCATGAAGAGTGCACCTAAGATATTAAATATTCTTGTGTAATAATATTTAAAAGACTAATTATGCCTCCATAATGAAGTACTACACTAAATTGAAAATTTACATTTCTTAAATCTCAAAAATTAGAGGTTACGATCTATGCTTCACACATGCTACTTTGAAGACTAGTATAGGGCCCATGTATGAAGCGAAGACTTGAGAGAAATATCAAGGGGGATTTGGCACAAAGGGGTTAAAATTCATGCAACCCCTATAGAGGACTCCTAAATTTTCACCTTTCACCAACTCATAGTTCACTATGTAGACTAATTACACAACCCTTATTGAATATACATCCCTAAAAGGTGTATGGCACTAGTTCTAATTAGATGCCCAATAGTGACGTGGGAGTTTAAATAAGTCCTATGAAATAATTGACAAGTGGTGGTGAAATATAAAGTGGTAGTTAAAATTTAATTTAGTAGTGTTTGAGGCCTCACCAAGATAATTAAATGCATAATAAGCCATCAGACATCAGAATATGATCACACTCCACCCCAATGACTATTCCATATATTTTCCATTTTTAGACACATGTGGATCCAAATGAATCCTACCACTAACTCCTAGATTTGGATCACTACCAGATTTGGATCACTAGGAAAAATTTAAGAAGCATGCACATGGTATTGTAATATAATTAAAAATATTATCTACCACCCCAAGGGGTGCATGAATTGTAAAATGCTTGTTCCCTTATAAAATCCTTGTTCTTCATTGTAAGAAAGGTTGACATTTTTTAGGCAACCTCATGCTACTAAAATTTGCCCTCCAAGAATGTTTTTATTGGATGAATCTAAAATTTTAATGAGAATTAATTTCACCTCCCTTCATTTTTATTGCATCCTATGTGTGATTTTTTTATCTTTGTCTGTGGGTAATGTTTTCCCCTCCTCTTATCAACCATTATTACCACCTCTATGTGGAACTTGGAACTCATTTTTTAGGTCACATTATTTGTGGACTCGATTCTGTGGATAACCTTTGTACCTTTAAAAATGGTGTTGTGTTATTGCACTTATATGAAAAATACTCATTAATTTTGCGTGTATATGGTGGAGTCTATGTTATATTCTTTAGTTCTTAGAGATTTTTAGTGTGTTCATCTAGGTATTTTAAGTGTTTACTCTATTCTTGGTGCATCACCTTTTACTTTTCAATAATATCTTACCTTCTCCCTTCCCTTTTCCTATCAAGATTTAGGTAGAACACTAGTCTTATATTTTATTATACCTTTTTTATGTCTTTTCATTAGTCTTAAACTAATGCGTTAAGAATAGAAGGAAGCCAACCTACTCTAGAGGTTCATCCCAAGGAGTGAAAGGGTCCCACAAATTTGGTATGTTCCCATCGTTGTGATGAGACAATTGATTCTTTACATGTATAAGTGAGTGATAAAACTTTCAATCCTAGCACTTAACACTTTTGTACCCTATGTAATGCATTAAATTTATACATCATATAATAAAGACCTCCCACATCATAGACCATCCATAGGTGCATGTTTCAAATGATAATAGTTTTTGGCATGTCTAGTAGAAGTAGTTTTAATAAAATCTAAGGAATTGATGCTATCATTAGCTAACAATATTGCATACACTTAGTTAGAGTAGTTGGTGACTTTGAGCATTTATGGTTCATAAATATCAGTGCCTCATATATATTCCAATACAAATGAGATCATATTTAAAGGGTATTGATTTCAATTTCATTCAGCTTTACGCTCCCTCTACAAGAAGAGTTAGAATGTCTTCATCCCCTATCAAGAGAGAGCAGTTTAAGACTATAAGCCCCTAGAGCTTAGTCTATACACCCATTTGGGAGGGTACCTACACTTAGTGGAATATTATTCCCTATTCCATTCATGTCTCTACAAAATAACCAACTATTTATGCATTTTAATGGAGGAAACCTATTAATTCTTGCCCAATATGATGAAATTATAGTCATAACACTAAAAATTTTATCCTATTTCATATGTGAAAATACAACTTCCCTGGTGAAACATTTTTAGGATATTACAAAAATATACTCAATGCACCATGTCAATGAATATCACAACTTTTGCTAAGATGATGGTTGATTTTAACTTTAGATTCTAGATAGTCTGGGATAGGATCCCACCCTTGTGTAAGCCATCTCTTGATACTACATTTTTATATTTTTAAAAATCCCTTAATAGTGATATAGTTGTGATGATTCAATCCATGGGATGATCCATAGTTTTAGATGCCTATGATGTTATAGTTAGGGTTGAGAATTATCTAAATCAAGTGGTCAAGATTATGTCTAGACCACCTATACCTCTATTTGTATAACCTCCTCCTAGCCAATGAGTTGTGAACCCTATGTTATCACCTATCCTTGTCACAGTGAGCCCACCAACTTCATCTATTATTCCCCCTAATGAATTACATGAGGTTAAAACACTACTAAAAATATTTGGAAATGACATTGTTGCCCTAAAAATGAAAAAAACATAGTATTCTAGACCCCATTATCCCTTCACTCAGCAATACCAGTTAAGCAATCCTTGCTAACAAGGTAGTGTGTAAGCACAAAATCAAATCTCATACAATAGACCACCTTATGAGCACAATGCTAGCACTGCTAGTGCCTCTCGAGCCCTTATACCAATGCATAATAATATTATGTAGGATTTTGAATGGTGTTTCCCATATAATAAACTACATAATCAAGCTACATGCACAAATGGAGTCATGAACCAAACAATCATGGTGAAAATTTTGTCACAACCTCAAGAGTAGGTAAATACTACAACTCCTCATGAGGAAAGAACTTGAGCACCAACACAAAAATAAGATGGGTATACTCTTATTAATTAAAATGTGGGTAACTTAAACTATATAAATCAGAGTGGTGAACTTTATGCATAAATCACCCTAGTTTATTTCAATACAATATTTAAAATGAGAGTAATGGAAGAGGTACTACAACCTTCAATGTCCCAAGTCATGCATGTAATTATGTAAGCCAAAGTACCTAAAAAATCTTCAGTGTGCATAGAATATGCCATGAAAGTATGAGAAGAGGATACTATTCAAAAACCACAATCAAAGGGATCTCAAATTCCCTTCAACATAGTCTCACAAATGAAGAAGATCAACCTTGATGTAACCATGTGGGATGATCTCACCATTCCTTCTCAAACAAATTTACTATGGGATGATTTGAAAAGATTTTAGATATGCAAGACATCACAACTTATGCTTTCCATCTATGTGAGCTTATGCCAACCCAAAGTTGAGGAAATTCAAGTACACATTAGTACTAAAACGCTCCTATTCTATATCTCCTTGATTATTAGCCAACACCTAGTGAACAATTGCATGATTGACTCAGGTGTGAGCAACTCAGTGATGCCAAAGAATATTGAAAATATGCCTATAATTGTGTATTATCATATTTAAAATGGAGTGGTCCACTTAGATTAAATAATGGTCAATACCATAAAAATCATCAAAGGTTTAAATCTTAGACTGCATGCATGCCCAAGTCTTTCAATTACACATGACGTCATAGTCATCAACTTGCCTCCCTACTTTGCCATTTGCCTCTCCTGAGACTTCATGATAAAGATGGGTGGATTCTTATCTTTAGACTAGTTGTATATGTTACTCAGAACTAGATACAAGACTAAGGTGACCATTATATTTAAACCCATCTATAAATTCATGTTGAGTTTTACTCTCCTAGCCTAGTTAAATTAAACTATGAAATGTTCAATCAGATGGAGAAATTGATTCTCCATGAATCCACACCACTGATTGAAGATGTCTAAGATGATTTGCTAGACAAATGGGCACACGTACATTATGAGTATAACCCATATGATAATGTGTAAGAGATGGGGCTAGGTATGTATTGAATCTCGGAGGAGATATCCATGTTACCCAAGATTGTAAAGGCACAATAGGACCTTTAAGGCACATTGTAATTATAACTTAATGGTTCTAAAAGAAAAATGGCGTTGGAGATAGTGTGATGTTAGTCTCCCCTAAAAAGGAGAAATATTTCCATGATTTTATGTTGTAGTTTAGTTGCATGCATAATGATGTAGAATATGAGGCACTGATACACAGTCTCTAACTTATGCAAAAGAAAGTAATCAAGTAACCATAGGCATTTAGTGATAGTGAAATGGTCATTAACTAGGATAATGTGTGGAGTATGCCAAACAATGGTTTGTTTAAGGCTTATAAACATAGAGTGTGGGATATGATTTAAGGCCTATTAACTCCATACCAAGATCATAAAATGCTGACATTAATAGACTCATAACCATAGGTGCATAATATGGCATATCATACAGCATAATAAAAGGATCTAAGTAGCTCATGATTATTGTGATTAGACTAGTAGTCCCTAATAATGTAGATAATTAAAAATTGTTCAAAAGTGATGAGAATATTATTAGCTTCCTTTTAGATGAGGCTAAATTCTACACTAAAAATCAAACATGGATACAAGTCCAATATGGGGATCATATCTTCTAACGAAAAGGGAACAAGATGCCCAAGGGGATATTTACCTTGGAAAGCATCTGATGACCAACTCAAAGGAGAGAGATGAAACATGAATGTAAAGGAGGATATCTCTACACAAGTGAGTATTTACAAAGGTAGGGCCCTAAAATCTAGCAAGATATGTTACCCACTAGAAATTAATAATGTTATCAAGCTCAACAAGAGATATGATGATATATTCACATCGAGCTATAAGGACCTTAGAGGATTTGAATCAAGATTGACACAACACACCATTGAGCTCAACCCTAGTGCATGGCTAGTTCACTAAAATAAGAGGCATGTCAACCTAAAGCTCAATCCTTTAATGATAAAGGAGATCTCAAAGCTCATCAAAGCTAGCATAATACTTCCAATCAAACAATCTTTGTGGGTTGCCAACTTATTCCTAGTGTGGAATAAGAATGGGGAGATCCATCAATGCGTGGACTTTAAAAACTTAAACAAAGCCCGTCTTATGGATAAATACCACATCCCACCAATAGATTAGATCTTAAAAACCATTTTAATCTAAAAAAATTCTCATTACTATATGGTTACTCAGCATACAACCAAATTCTTGTGCAAACACGTAATCACTATAAAATAACATTCACCACTAAGTGGGAAACCTTCACACACTATAAAATGCCCTTTAGCTTAAAAAAATTAGGATCAACCTTCTAGAGAACCATGAATATGGAATTTAAGGAACTCATCAACAAGATCATCTTGGTCTACCTTGATAACATAACTATTTTTTGAAAGTACACATAAGATCACTTAGGACATCTAGAGCAAGTCTTCAAAAAGTGTTGAGAGTTTTGAATATCTCTAAACCCTAGAAAGTGTATCTTCGCAGTTCATGAAATTACTCTAACGGGGTAAATTATTTAAAATAGGGTCTCACAATTGATCTAGTGTGATTTAAAGATATTGCATCCTTCCCTATCCCAAGTCATAAAAAGAGTCTCCAGAGCTTCTTGGAGAGGATAAACTTTGTCAGGAGATTTGTGCCTAACTTTGCTACTCTAACCAAACCCCTCATTGTTATACTCAATAAGAATCTTACATTAAGCTAGACCCATGAAGGTAAGAATAGTTTTAAAGCCATCAAGCACACCATAGTTCAATCCCCAACCTTTATCAACCCATATTATAATAACGATTTTATCCTTTATGCATTTGGTGGGATTGAAGGCATCTCAACTATTCTTACATAGAAAAACAATGATTAATTGGAGTAGCCAATTACTTTTTTCATCCAAGCACTAAATAATTATAAATTATATAAAAATATGCCTTTATAGTTATAAGGGCACTCAAGAAGTTTTGACACATGCTTTCTCATAACAAGATTCAGTTGATGGTCCCACATGTAGTTGTCAAAGAATTACTACTCAGTAAGGACATCAATGAAAAATGGGTTAGTTGGATTACAAAGGTGATGGAATATGACTTGGAAATATATATCACCAAGATTGTGAAAAGAAAAGGTATTTTCAAATAATTGGTTGAGGATGTAAAGTTTGAAGACAAAGTAGTCCTTGTGTTGTGCGAAGAAGAATTGATAGATCAAGAAGTTGCCACAGATTGGATGCAGCACATGACAACTTTCATTCAAACTACCTCATATCCACCTAGATTAAATAAGGCTAAGTTTAGGCACTTTAGGTTGTAATCCATACTTTATGTGTTATTTAGTGGTGAATTGTTCATAAGAGCCATCAATGGAGTCATCTTAAGATGCATAAAATTAGAATAGGTTAGAAGGATTCTCTAATAATTCCATGATGGGCCATCAAGAAGCCAATATTCAACTAGGACTACTACCATAAAGATTATGCAAAATGACTATTATGGAATAAATCTATTCAAAGATGTACATGCATATGTGTGAATTTGTAATAAGTATGCCTTCTTCATAGTCAAATAAAAACTAATGGACTTAACATTACACCTAATATAAGTTGATAGTCCCTTTTCATAGTGGGGCCTAGACTTCATAGGCATGATCAAATCACCATCAAGTGATGGGAATAAATGGATCCTCATAACCATGGACTATTTCATGAGATGGACAGAAGCATTTGCACTCAAGTAGGCTAATAAAACATCCATCTTGGACTTATATGAAGGAATTGTAGAAAGGTTTTGTGTTCTAGTGATAATTATCTCTGATAATACATTCATCTTCTTTGGAACTATGATCAATAAATGGGCTGTCAAACATATCATTCACCTAAAAGCCTCATCAAACTATTTCCCTTAAGGTAATGATCTATCTGATTCCATGAATAAGAATTTGATTCACATTATAAAGAGGACCATGGAGGAAAATCAATGAGATTGACATACCAATATTATGACTTCCCTTTGGGATAATTGAGTCATGCCTAAAAGAGTGTTGGGAAATTCACCCTTCATGTTAGTTTATGGAAGGGAATCCAGATTGCCCACATCCTTCGAGTTACCTTCATTGGAACTTACCAATCATTTGGAGTTAATCAAAGGTGATCCCCTCATGTTATGGTTAGAATAATCACTGAGAGTGGGGGGGGGGGGGGGGGGGGGGGGGGCAGGGGGTAAATCAATGTCTTTAAAACATTTATTCAATTCAACTTAAGCATACACAAACCATTCATATAAACTTGAACATCTAGTAAAGCATATACAACCATACAAGATCATGAGTGAAGATAACACATTACATATGTGGGAAACCCTCAAGGGAAATAAAAACAACTAATATATAAAAATGGACTAAAGTAATTTAATACAAAAACCAATCTTTAGTGAAGCACCAACTATACATGGACCATCAATGCCAAATAGTCAAACACCCACTCAACTAGGCTTTAGCAAGCACCAACCTACAAGTAGACACCAACCCCCTAGTTGACTCAGCACCAGCTCATCCACATAAATTTTTTGATAACCTTTGGAAAACCTTATTGTTTACATAATATATTATGAGCACCTTATTTAGTTCTTCTTTCTCTTCTATCCCTCTCAAACTACCTTCTAGGATTCTTTACTCAACTAGGTCTCTTTAATACTGATTAGGTCATATGACCTTGATATTCATATGTAAACACATTATCAAATATTAATTATAGATCATATATAATCCTATGATGGTATAAAATACCTAATTATACTCAATAATGAGAACTTTTATTTCCATTCTCTCTACATGCTTATATACGCCTAAAATTACCTTATATATATACCATTTCTTGTTCATATGATACTTAACCATCTATTCACCCTTAACCTCTTAATTATGCCATGTAATAGGTCTTATGACATCTCATAAATATGATTAAATAAATATTGATTCCCTTTTGGTCTATCATAACTCTATTAGACCTTATTTCACTTTTAGGTCTCATGGTGACCTAGTTCCATTAGGTCTACTTTAGGACACATTACACTTTACCTTCCTTAGAACCCTTTAAAACTACACACATGATAGGAAAATATAATATAAAAATCAAATAGATACACACTGATGTATTCTAGTATCAACAAAAAAAATTACAACAAATCATTACTTGAAATCCCTCATTAGTACTCAGTCCTATTAGGCCTAAGTACACCAAAATTTTGCCTTTCAATAATGAAGATTAAACTCACATAAGCCACTAAAATATGATCAAACAAGTGGATAGATAGATTATATATAACCTTAAGTTCATCACCATATTCTTGAGAGACTTTAACTCAAGATTAAAAGGCTTAAACTCATATCTTCATTATTCTCACTCAAAACTGCCAAGACTATCAAAATCCAGTAATGAAACTACTTGACATATGAAAGGACATCTTAAATTATTATAAATAAATTAAAAATATTATATAAAATATTCAAAAAAACCTTAATCATAAAAAATATAATATCTAATACCAAACATTGGTCTTACAAACAAATCTCCTGACCTTATCTCACACAGTCTTGCTTGAACTAGTCAAACCATTTTACCTTCAACTTTTCAACCTCTTGCACTGAATTAAAATATTTTAAAAATAATTAATAATACTTTAAATTCACAAAAAATAACACTATACACATTAGATACTCCAAATCAGGGCATAGAGCCTCAAAATCATCACCACAACTTGCTTACTTAGAACTGCCAGTTTACCTTAAAGCACAATCATGGTGAGATTGATGTAAAAACACCTGTATGACCACTTTCAAAGACATAAAATACATTAACATGATCCTATGACTTCTCTATATAATATTTAAATATAAACATGATATTATCTAGTGGCAACTATTGATCTTACAGACTAATTTATTGACCTCACTACACAGAGTCCTCACTGAGTCAGACAAGACATTTTGGCTTCATCATTTTTACTAATGTACTTCACTTCAAATATTTATACCAAGAATTAATATCACATACCATTATCAAAAAAAAATTCCATGTGCCTAGTTTCAACATTAAATTATGATAACACATTCATGTTCATCTTCTCACTGTTGTTTGGGTTTCTTAATGTTTACACCATTTGGTCTGTTAGCGACTAGCCAACTTTGAACAAAAAATTTGCAAAACTAAATTATAGAACATATCCATAAACCTTAATTTACATAAAATAAATGTCTCAAGATTCATCATCCATCTATTTTCATAATTTGACTTGATCAAATCTAACTACTATAGCAAATCTCTAAGAAATTAGTTATTTTTTGTAGGGTCTACTCACACACTTAACAACTCAATCACATCTAGAGGTGCCTAGGATATTTTAATACAAAATAAAATCACTTATCTATACATAATAATACATTATGGTCACTTTTGATCAACATCTTCAATAACAATTCCTTATTAGGGGTTTAAGAGGGTTTAAACCTATTTCCACTCTTAACAATAATTCATAAATCATAGCCCCTTAATCCAAAAACTAATTCATATAATTTTAAGATAGGACCCTTCCCCACATACCATGAATATATTAAGCTCTCATGCAAAGGTTTTATGAGTTGATGAGCACAATAAAATCCTTTTCAGGTTGAGAACCCTTTATTCTGAGCACTTAAGAGACCTCCAAACAATTTTCCATGCCTTGTCCTTTACACTATGACCTCAAAATACATGAAAAAACATACCTAACCACTTAAAATTCTTACATGATCTCAAAACATATTGAAATATGATCATGACCCCTTATTAGGCCACACTCTTTCTTTTTGTTTTCTATACCTTGACCTATAAATCACATTAGTCCTTAAAAGTGACCTTCATGACTCTTTCCATGTAATCTCCACCTCACTAACATAATCGAGAAGCCTCTCTCATGATTAAACACTAACATACATACTTCACATGCCTTGACACTAGATCATGATGATAGGGATTCTAAGAGATTTAATAGATAATTAACTCATACATTGAATCCAAATACATAAAGAATAATTTAACCACATAATGTATTATTTCTCACACTCTAAATTATTTTATTCTCATTAATTCATTAATATATTCATAATAAAAATATATAGGAGACTCCCCTCATAAAATATATGGGATTTAAAAATAACTCAACCTAGATACGTGAGTTGGTTTATCAACACCAATCACGTATAACAATATAACTAATATTATTATATTTTGAATTATATAACAATAGTCTAATTACTTACTAATTACTAATAACCTATTAGTATATAACTCTCATTAAATATCCTCATGTTACTATTTAAATTTTATTAAATACCAAAACTAACATGATGTAAAAGCTATTCCTAACATTTCCCCCCATAGTTTTTACATGGTGCAAAAACATTCACACTCTTATTTACATTATACTCACCTCTTGTAACATGCCAAACTATGTGGCTCATGACCTTGATATAAATATATCCTCACTTCTCCCATGTTTTTATAGGTTTACCACAAACCTTGACATGAATAATAACTCTTATGTCTACTGTTCAACTCCTAGTGGTTTTCTAAATCACTACCACAAACCTTTTCAAGATCCATGAACTGACTTACATTGGTTCTTTCTATCTTTTTTTAATGTCTTCACATTAGGGAATCATGTTTTGGAATTACACATAAAATACATATCATGAATATTTATTGTTCCTTTATTCCTATTTTTAAAACACACAGTGGAACTTATAATGAAAAACACACCACACTAAAAATAACACACCACACTATGCCACCACATCATTAGTGCAGCCCCATCATTGACTACTGATGAGAGGTCTCTAAAATACCTCCATCCTCTATGTATCATCCAAATTACAATGGATTTCTACTCACTTAGTAAATGTGTTGGTGAAGGTTAGTTGCATGTCACTTTGATTGAAATGGGGTCCCCTCATAAGACTAACACATTCAACATTTGACTCAATATGTCACGTACAAATGATAATGCATCCTTGTACAAACAATTAATTTTGACAATAATGACATATAAATAATGTACTAAAATGACTTCACCACCATATTATAGACCCAATAATACTTATATGAAATATTCAACTTGACTCTTTCGACAAATACATTACTCTTGACACTTGAATTTTTACAAAAATAGATTTTTGACTTAACCCTTTTGATAATACATTTATACAAAATCAAAAACAACCTAAATAAGTTAAATTAAAAACTAAATACATTACAATACCAAATGAATTTGAAACATAAATTATTTTTAATAGTTATTTGACTCAAGTGAAGATAATATACTAAACCTATCAACTCACTAATAGCAAAAAAAAACTACTATATCTTAAAAATAAATGACTTAACATATGACACATTTTTACTTTTATAAACAAGAACGATGACATGAATATAATATAGATAAAAAAAATTATATAAAAATGACATGACTCAAGGCTATATGACCATAAAATAAAAACTTTTAAATGTTAGCATAATTATTTATTTACCTTGGGTTATTGACTAAGTTAATAAGTCTTTGTTTAGTTGCCTTAACCACTTCGATTAAGAGGTTAGTTTGTTTATCGAGCTTAGATATTTCATGATAATTGACATTGGTTATTTTACCCACCCTTTTTACATGTTTCTTGGGTGGTTCATTTCTTTGCCTATTTAATAAGCCTTCTTGTATTATTCAGATATGGAATATATGTTGTGTAATGCAATATGGTTCTTTATCACTCTCTATGCCTTATCTAATATGGTAATTAGAACTCATGGTTTTTAGATCCTGAGTGGAGGTCTATAAAAGCTAGAGAGGTTAGTGTCTTTCTAGGGAGGAGCTACATGTGCCTAGTGCAGAGCTAGAGGAGAGAAAATTCTAAAAGCTCAACTTGAAGACTAGAAAACTACCTGAGAGTATTAAAAGACCAAATAAGATTTAAAAAAGGTTAGAAGAAGTAGTTTCAAGTAGTTTAAAGCCTCTATTTAATTTTTTTTATTAATTCATATGGCTTGAGCACCGTTCTATTTAGGAAGAGGTGGAAAAATTCAAATCTTGATCATTTTCAGTGAAATAAGAGTCTCAATTGTGATTTAATTTGTAACTTGAATAGTGGTGTAGATGGTTTGTGATTTGGCTGAGAAAAAAGCTCATAATCTACACCTAAATTTTCATAGGTAGGCTAATTTTCTAATTGGATACATATTTTCATTAAATATTTAACCTAAATGTTTATCATTTCAATTATTTTTAATTTTTAATTTTTAATTTTTAATTTTTAATTTTTAATTTTTAATTGAAATAAATCAAAACTTTAGCCAATAAGGGTTATAGGGGACCTACCACTGATTAATAATCATGAAAGCATTCAAGAAGTTAAAAATTTCACTATTTTCTAGGTTTTGTATCTAGATGTGGATGGAGAAATATTTTTTTAAATCAGAGTTGTAAGTTTCTCAATTTAATTATTTTAGTGGTATAAAATTTGATATCTTGTAAACGGTATTGAGTTTGTTGCTAAAAATTGGTAGAGTTGTTTAATGTCAATATAGAATTAGTGTGTAGGAGGATTTTTTTATTAAAGTCATATTTTTTTGGTTTAATGATTTTCATTAAAAACTATGTCAAATGGCTAGTATTTAACACTATTACTACCATATTCTCAAAAATTGACCAACAAGAACTATAGTTTGTGGAGTCACAAGGTTTTGATGATATGTAAGTATCTAAACCTTGATCAAATAGTGTTTGATAAAGAGAAAAGGCCTACCACTAGTTATGATGACTATGATAAACATCATTATGAGGCTCTTATGTTGTTAGAACTATCAATAGTAGATAATTTAATCTTAGAAGTCAGAAATGCGACCATTACATCAATTTTGTGGACTAGTCTTACTTCTAAATACCAAGTGTTTGAAGCCAGTAAGGTATTATATTTGAAGAATTTGTTATTTTATACTAAGATGTAAGAAGGTGGCTCTATTTATGAGTTTTTATTATAGATCAAGGAAATCATTAATCATTGAGGGCTATGGAGAACCCTGTTGATGAGAAAGATTTGATTGCTTTGGTTATGCAGAATCTTTCACCTTCATTTTAGTCATTTTTGGAGTTCTTGCACATAATTGCTAAGACACAAACTTTAGACTTTGAAAAGTTGTCCACATTATTATTGTAGAAGGAGAGATAGTAGGAGTAGATAGTGTTGTCTACATCTACTTCTATAGAGAGTGCATTTTTCATCAAGGGAAAGGGTAAGTTGTTTGTTAAAACTACTAGTTCTTTGATAAACACTTCACAAGTAAGTGGTTCTAATAAGAGATCTAAGTGGAAACATTTTTACTATAAGTAACCTACTCAATTTTTTAAAAAATGGGAAGAAAATACAATAGGATATGGTTAACCTTAGAAATAAATCTCATCATGCGAATGTAGCTGAAGGTGAAGGTGAGGAATAATATATTAATTTTTATTTCATGGCTTCTAGTGGTAATTTTGTGGTGGAACAAGTTTGGTACTTTGATTCAGGGGCATCTCACCATTATACATGCCATAAGTATTGGTATGTATATTTTGTTTAAAATGATAGTAATAATAAATTTATATCTTTGGGATATGGTAGGACTCATTTTTTGAAAGGATATGGTCATATCAATTTTAATGATGTAGTTTGGTATGCATTTAAGAATGTTAGGAATGTGCCTAATATGAATAAAAATTTACTTTCAATTAGTGAGATCACTTCAAAATCAGATTTTGTTTAAAGTTTCAAGGACAACAATGTTTAGTCACTACCAAAGATAACAAGAATATTGTTATTGGGATTGATGAGAAAGGTTTGTATAAGCTTGCATATCCATAAAGGGTAAATGAAAGTGTAATTGCAGTGGTTAACAACATAACTTCACTATGGTATGAAAGGTATGGGCATTTGAATTTATAGTATAATGACTATATTGAGTCAGACTAAGATGGTTCAGAGGATTCCTTGTATTTGGGATAGTCATCATATACATACTAGATGTCAGTTGGGGAAGAAAGTTAGACATTCATTTGATGTTGGTAAAGCTTCAAGAGATAAGAGAGTATTAGGTATAGCACATGCAAATTTTCATGGTCTAATGTAGACACCTACCCCTTCTGGAGCTTGTTATTTTCTTTTGTTAGTCAATGATTTCTCTAGGAAAAAGTGGGTATACTTTCTAGTGAATAAATCTTATTGTTTTTCTAACTTCCTTACTTGGAAAGCTATGGTCTAAAAATAGGCAAGATAGTTAGTGAAGTCTCTTAAAATGGATAATGGGGATGAGTTAATCTCAAAATAGTGCAAGGAGTTTTGTGACACTAAAGGCATACATAGATAATATACTACCCCTTAGACTCTATAGCAAAATGGAGTTGTGGAAAGGTAAAATAGGATGGTGATGGACATGGTTCACTGTATGGTCCAAAGTAGAAATGTCCCATACAGATATTACGTAGAAGTAGTGAATATGATAGTATACATCTTAAATAGAATTCCTTCAAAAGAATTAGAGAATATGAATCTAGAGGATGCTTGGTCAGGTCAAACTCCAGATGTAAGTGATTTAACCATATATAAAAATCAAATTGCTCACTACTTGAACATATCCTCTTATATTATCTTGGAGTTGAGGATGTGGATGATCAAAACATTGGCATCTTATATGCTTGTGTGGATAAACACACATTTATCATTTACTTCATTTCTATAAGAAGAGCATATAATATGTATTTCATAGGTGTCAGGGTTGACATCTTTTCAAAGATCAGATTTGAATACAAATATCTGATGCAGATCCATGATCCAAAAATCTAACCTCAATGATATAACAAATTTATTTGTCATTGAAGTATCTTGACACATGTTCAACCTTATATCTATTCAATATTATTTCTACTTTATATTCTATCAAGTCTAAACATTTATTAACTTGCATGAATAAATGAAGATATCTACCAGCTATCAGGCCTATTAATATGCTATCCACACTTCCAAGTGGACATATATATAGCAATGGGAAACTTTAAAGAAAAAAATGTTGATTTTATTGAATCAAGTATAGCTCAAAAAATGAGTTTGATGTTGACAATGAAATCACATGATACAATATATCATGGTATATCACCCTCAAAAAATCCAAATTCATGAAATAAATGTCAGATAGAACAAATCTATATACTCTTATATTTGATATTCACTTTGTAGAATATTAATTTATTTCATTCACAAGGGTAAATCATATAAAAACATCCCCTTAAAATATCACCAATTATCCATTACAAGAATTAGATAAAACTACTTTGATACCAATGATAGGGATTCTAAGAGCTTTAACAAATAATTAACTCATATATTGAAGCCAAATACACAAAGAATAATTTAACGACACAATGTATTATTTCTCACACTCTAAATTATTCTATTATCATTAGTTAATTAATACAAACATTATATAAATATATAGGAGACTCCCCTCCTAAAATATAGGGGAGTTATAAACAACTCAACCCAAATACGTGAGTTGGTTTATCAACACCAATCACATAAAATAATATAATAAAAAATACTAATCATAATAATATTATGATTACTTACTAATAACCTATTACTATTTACCTCTCAATCAAAATCCTCATTTTACTATTACCTCTTGGTAAATACCAAAACAAACATGATGTAAAAGTTATTCCTAACACATGATACCTCATTAGGCCAAGTAGGGTTTAGGAGTGGTCTAGGTACAAACTTGGTTTTAAGGTCTTACCCTTGTAAGCTCACCCTAAGAATCTCATGATTTCTCTAATTCCTTACATACATTCTCAACAAACCTCATAAAAACACTCATGCCTATGTGCACTCATCTCACCAAGCCATCATACTCATACCTTCTCACAAGGTCTATTCATGTTATGACTAGGCTTATTAAGCACTTGAAACTTTACAACTAACCTTGAAACACATATGAAAGTATCTACACTTTAATTAAATGATCACATAATTCCGAACAAACTCTCATAATCTTATGCTTACTTACTTCACCAAACTTCACTATGCACACCTTCTCATAGGGTCTAGATTAGGCTTCTCAAGACACCTTATACTCAAGAAATAGTACTCAAACATGCTTACCTCAATGATATAAAATAAGAACAATCTTCAAATATAAATCTCACACCACTAAAAAATATCTTTTTTATCAACATTATCTCATGTCCTTATGTAGAACTAGATCCTCATAGCCATGTTTCAATTCTAACTTGACCATCATACCTCTTTGTGACAATCAAGACTCACAAGATGAAACAACAAACTTAATGACATCAATAAAAATCCTAGTGACATCAATAAAAACTAAAAAATCACCTTGTAACATACCTCAATGATCACTCATCATGTACCTTCACAAGATGCACCCTTTTGACATCAGTGACAATAACGTGCGAACAAACTCCCCCTTTGTCATTCAAGGCAAAACATTCTTTAATCTAATCACACTTATCTCTCCCAATATGGTCAATCATCCTTATTTAAGTTTTTCCCCCTTTGACATTAAATACAAAGGGTTGTACACACTACAAATTCTAGAACCATTCATTTTCCATCTTTGGATAATATTCTCAAAATCTACAAAAGAACTTAGAGTTAACAAGCTCCCTCTTAAACCAAGCATAATCTTCAAATGAACTATGGACCTCAAGATTATTTACCAAGCTACCAAAATCTTGATATCAACTAAATAAATAGTAACTCCCCCTTTTTAGTCATAACTTGAGCTCACCAAATGAATCAACTTAATTCTCAAACCATCTATAACACAAGTAATGCTCAACTACGAACTACTAGAAACATAGAACAACTTTTCTTACCTCTTCTATACTTGTCAATCAACTACACTTAAAGCTTATGAAAAACTTGAATATATCCCCCTCAATCAAAGTATCCACCATTCTTATACTAATTGAAGAGTGTCTCCATGAATCTTAATGGAGTCACCCCTTTCCATAGGATACTAAAACAAAACAAACTTAGGAGATTCCTAGATCTCCATGATCTCACAAGAGTAAATATCCTTGAGGATCCATTTAGCCCTAATTGGCACCTTAGGCTTGACTTATTAATCAATTTTTTGATCAGCAAACTAAAATATGAGATGATAATAGACACACCTAACTTGATTTCATAACTGAAGTATGATCTACCATAACAAATAGTCTACTTGGGCTTGAAGACTGATCGTAACTCACCTTTACTATTTTTGGTTTCCACACATTCATTTTCCTTCTCTCTTGCACTCTAGGGGATTTAAACCTCTTGTTTTGAATTGATGGAGTTATTACTTTATTAAAATAGAATATTTCAATGTGTCCCACATTATGAAAACTATATAAAATAAAATCATTCATACCTTTTTATTATGACTCTTTTCATAATCCCATGCATATTCATTTTTAGATGGTATTCTACACTCTCTTGCTCTATGACCAAACTGATTACATGCAAAACAATAAAAATTAAATGAATTAGCATAAATCATATCATTAGTTTGTTTAATTGGTCCCTTTATGTTGGCTTTCTTATCTTCATTAGCCTTCTTGTTGACTTGATTTGCCTCAATTTGGTATTATTTGAAACCAAGATCTATCTTATCACTTGCATACTTCTGAATACTCAAGATGTTATCTAGAGCATCAATACTCTTTTCAAACTTCATAAAGGTATTTAACTTTCTATATTATTGATCCAATTTATCTTTTAAGGATTCAATTTCATTTCCATACTTGGTGCATTTTTCCTCCTAAGCCTTTAGGCTAGCAGTGACTATCTCCATTTGAGTTTGAATTTGATTGATGATCTCATCATGCTTCTTGGATGTGTTACTCAGTTTCTCTTCAAAAAAACCAATATGATCTTCATAGTCATTAGCTAATGATCTTTGTTTTTTATTCTTCCTTATTTGGAACTTTAACTCCTCTAGATCACTCACCAATTCTACCTCAAGGTTCACTTCATCATCTTCTTCATCTAATTTTTCATCATCCATAAGGCCTTTGATTTTAAAGCAACCCTCATTATCTATTTATATAGACATGAATAAGGTTTCTTGTTGTAATTGTTTCTAACAAGTTTTTTGCTTTTCACATTCAATGGATGAAAGAAACTATGATAATGGTTAGGGGTTAGATGATACCCAGATGAAGTTTGCGTACCGTATCTAGATGACTGAAGGGACTCCTCTTTGGCTGTGGAGGACGACACCTGTAGATAAGAGAGACTTAGACAAGGAAACTATTAGATAGATAGGTGGTGGACTGCCAAGCGAATCTTGATCCCAGAAGTGCAAAGACTTCCTAGAGGGGTGACAATCCACTGGTTGATAAAGGAAAGAGTGTTGCTAGGAAAAAAAATGATGAAAGAATGAACAAAAGAAATAAAGATAAATGCTTACCTATATTCTGTTGTCGGTCTTCCATAGTCACCGACATTGGTGGTTCTACCAACGTCAGTTTTCAAGGTCGCCGATGTCGGTTAGTCTGTTTATGTCAGTAGGGGTAGTGGTTGATGTCGGTCAGGGCAATGGCCTTAGACAGGTTTTGGATGGGTCTATGGTCGATAGAATGGTCTGTAAAATGGTTTGTGGTAGTTTGAGAGTCTATGCAGGGTTTGTAGGACAATAGATAGGGTCTTAAGAGGGATAGGGGATAGAGAAGAGGTTGTCAAAAGGGATAAGGATGTGGGGAAGGCTTCTCAGCCTCTCCAGGAAGACAATCAAGTCTGTTCTAGTTGATAGCTGAGTCTGGTTGATGAAACTTAGAAGGAGTAAGAAGAAACTAATTACAAATACATTCTAAGCTACTAAAATGAGAAGAGGGAAGAATACTTAGCTCTTACTTGCCAAAGAACTAGAGGTGTTTGAAATTCTTGTACATGTTGTGGTTGTAGCCAGAAGAGCATTGGTTGAAGTCTGATAATTGATCTCAGAGAGTTCTTGTTGTTGTCCAGGTGCGAGAGCTGAGAGAGGGAGTCCAAGAGAGAGAGAATTTGCCTCCTGTTCAGAAAGTTCAAAAAGTTAGCATTTTGAGTGCAGAATGCAGTTTTAAGGCAACTGACATCAGCAATGCCACTAATGTCAATCGACAGTTGACCAACGTCGGTGGCTAGAAGATGGGTAAAAAGGCTACAAATAGCCTTTTGTCCATTTTCCCATCTACCAAAGTCAGCTGGTCATGGTTAAATGGTCAAAGGTAGGTTTAATAGGCATGGGGGATGAGTGGGAGAATTGAAATGGGGTCTTAAGTAATTAAGATTTGCCATGGGGTGATGGAAGTATCCAAGGAGAGGTATCCAAGGTGGGACGTGATGGGTGATGTGTCAAGAGGGGGTGTTATTAATTTTAAATAGGTAATTATTTTAAATTAATAAGTGTGTGGGTTAGGAGTGTTGAAGTGGAGCAAGGGTTAGTCGACCAAGGGGTAGACACGATTTTGGTGTCTACATTTGCCCCTTTTTGTCTTGTTGGTTGTTCTGGATGAACTACAAGACAAAAACAGGAGTAAGTTATCCCAGGTATGGGATAAGGTCATTTTTGTCTTGTTGGTTGTTTTGATGAATTGCAAGACAAAAATAGGGGTTGGATACACCAGATGTGGGATGAGGTATTCCCCCTCAAAGTGGGAGTCAAGGGAAGGTAACCTGATATCGGGTGCCAATTTGATAAATAGTGGATGGATATGGTGAATTTTTAGTGTGAACGCTGCAATAGTTGTGATTGCACGTATACCACTTCACATGATAGATAGGTCAAATTGTCATAAGTTGAGGTTGAAGAGTGATAAAATTGAAATAACTGGGCCCCAATATTTCATCGTAGCTGATTGGGTTATTTGATCCAAGCTGTAGCTCCAATGGTCATCATGTTCCAAGTATCCTGGGCTCAGGAAGTGCTCCTGGAAAACATGAAAAATGTCACAAGTAGTGGGAATTAACTTGCTCGCAATCCAATACTTGTGAGGGTCATAATATGATGTTGTACACAATTTTCTATCTATTCATGAGGTAGCATAAATGCAATTGAAACAACCAAGGCAGAGGTGTCTCAAAAGTGGTCAAGGTTGGAGGAGATAGTTGTGATCTCCAAGGTCATTGGTCGAGTCAGGTTGAGATAGATAGTTGGTCCGTTGGACGGATGAAGGAATGTGGCCGAGCTAACCTCAGAGGACCTTATGTCAACTAAGTGTTGTCTACATAGCCCTTGTGTGAAGGGCCTCAGGCCAATGTAGTCCTCCCTGAAAGGGAGAAAGGAGTCGAGGTTATGGATTGGTTTTGGACGAGGTTAAGTCATGGTCAAAGGTGAATGGTTTGTCCATTAGATAAACAAACAAATGAATGTGGCTGAGCTAACCCTAGAAGACATCATGTCATTTGAGTGCTGCCTACATAGCCCTAAGTGTAAGGGCCTTAGACCAATGTAGTTCAGAAGAGGGGTCAAAGTGGGTGATGATTGTTTTGGTTAGGTTAAGTTGTGGTTAAAGGTGAAATGGTTTATCCATCAGATAGATGAACAAACAAATGTGGCCAAGCTAACCCCAAAAGACGTCATGTCATCTGAGTGTTGCTTACATAGCCCTAAGTGTAAGGGCCTCAGACTAATGTAGTTTAGAGAGGAGAGTCAAAGAGGTCGATAGGTTGTTTTAGTCATGTGTTGAAATGATGAGGATAAGATGATGTTACAGCCTTTTCCATATTGTGTGATGGTGTATTCTGTAACATTAGTTGAGTGGTCTTTCATCCCTAACAATTTTCCATATTGGGTGATGGATGTATGCTAAAAATGAAATGAGTTTGTTTATGCTTCAACAAGTAATGGTTTATGCTTGACATAAATTATGTGGTCGATAGTTTCCATGTGTATTGGTGTCCATAAAAACTAGTGTGAATGGGCTATGATAATGTTATTCATCTGAAAATGTTTTGGTTTGGTTGGGTAGAAAATGGTTTGGTTGTATGTGACCAAAGTGTGTAAAAAAGTGAAAGGCGAATTTCTCTTTCATTGATAAGGACCATAATGATAGCATAAATAGGGGGTTTTTGGAAACAAAAGTCCCATTCATGCATTACGTCTTGGACCATAAATTGTTATTAGAGAAGTACTTGAATCACTTGACGTTTAAGTGAGCTCGAAATCCCTTGAGTAGGTGATGTGATATGAGAGGATGAGGTAACCCTTTTTGGCAGGAATAACCTTGCCCTTTTTATAGGTGACCCTAAGAACAACTATAGGCAAGTCCATGACTTAATAGCTTGTCAGTAAATTTTTTTTTAGTAGACTGATCAATGTGGGAAGTCTACATAGGGATGTTGTTTTGTGTTGTGGTCATATGTGAAGCTGATCGATGTAGGAAGCTTCTGAGAGAGTGTTGTTTGTAGCAATATTTAGTCATAGCCATCCTTCGAGGGAGTGGTCTATATTTTTGCTTTGTATGTTTTGATATGTCTTGGCCTAGCTGTCCTTCAAGGGAGCAGTCTAGTAAATATAGTAACTATGTAGTTGTCCTTCAAGGGAGCAGTCTACATTTATAGTTTTATGACCTTTTGATATGTTAGGTATCCCATTTTTGATATGTTTTGTTGACTTAATTTTTAGCCATGGACGAGCCTCTAGAGGTTTAAGGGTTCCCTTTTATTAGGACAAAGCATTCATGCTTGACAAAAAGGGTTGATTAATGTTGGGAAAAAGGGTTGAAAGGAATAGGCAGGTCAATGATGGGGGTTGCTCAAGCGACGAGCTCAAGTTAAAAATCAAGTGATTGATTACTTGATTAACAGTAGAATGGTCGCAGGTGCCAGGCATTAAGGGGCTCAAGTTTTGATAAGTCCCTGGTCCCTACTTGTGCATTATGATGTAAGGTCTAAGCCAATTTGGAGCAAACTTGCCTCATTTACTTCTTTCCATATTGGTCACTTGTTGGTTGATGCTTGGTTGTTTGATATTTGGTCGAGGTTGGTTGATGCTTGGTCGATTGATATTTAGTCGATGATTGGTTGATGTTGGTCGAGGTCATGATTAAAAGGTTAGTTGATGTTTGGTTGAGGTCACAATAGTTAGTATAAGGTCAAATTCCCCCAGTTGCTTGTGACTGGGACAATGTTTGACAGATTTAGTTTGAGAGGGCGAGATCCTGATCTGCCAGGTTAAAGGTAGGAATCTCAAAATCACGGATGGTGACGGAGGTAATGGTTGGTAATGATTTGATTAAAGTGGCCAGTGGTTGGGGGTCTTTAGGTTGGACCACCACTACTTATATGGCCTTAATCAAAGTTTGATGATGCTGTGGAGGGCTTTGAATGAGATCATACAAAGACATCTTCACAGGGGTCGTGTGGTGAAGTTGTTTCACCATAGAGTCAGAGATTGTCTTCGAGGATGTTGGTCAAGATGTGCCCAAGACAGTAATCTTGGGTTTTGGTTGTGGTGAGGGCTTGGCAGATGGGTATGTCCAAGGGATAGAAACATGTCTTTTCCTTTTATCCTTTTGGGTTGGAGAACTGGTGGCCACATTGATTGTGTTGATTTCGAATAATGAGGTTAAAGGCGGTAGAGGGATCATAGTCTTATGTTGAGATCCTGATTTAGGTGATGATGTTTGTGAGGCATGTGATGGTGTCAATGATTTGTCAAAGGGGTAGTCAAGAGGATCCTTAATGAAAAGGGTATCCTTTTTCTAGTGTTGATGAATGATAACTTTAAGAGTGCAACAACGCTCAGTGTCATGTCCGGGTGTGTGGTGATAGTGACAAAATTTAGTGTCATCGAACCAAGATGGTCTTGATCTGAGAGTTGATGAGTGTGAAGGGGAGGAGGTTTGGGAGACATGAGATGGTGTTGGAGATTTGTTGATAGTGTGGTCAAGAAGAAGGGTGTCTTTCTCCAAGTATTGGTGAATGACAACCTTGAGGGCACAATAATTCTCAGTATCATGCCCAGGTGTGCGATGATATGCATAAATTTTAGTGTCATCAAACGAGGATGGTTTTGGTTTGAAAGGTTGATATGGCTTAATAGGTGGGAAACTGATGCTAGAAGACTGCAACAATTGTCGTAATAGTAAGGCATAAGAACCTGCTAATGGGTCTGTACATTTTGTTATAGTAGGGGTTGATGACTTTTGTTTTAGAGTTGTAGGAGGCATTGGTCATACCATCTTTTCATTTGGTAGTGTAGCCACACGTGTAGATGGCACTTTTGTGGTGAGAGGTGTTGGATGTTTTGGAGGAAATATAAGTTTGATGGGTAAAGGGGATAATGGAGGCAATTTGCCTCTATGAGGTATTAGAGTAGGAAGCACTCCTATTAAGGTGGATGGATGTGGGCCCAAAATAGAGGGCAATGATGATGGTGGGGGAGGAATTCTCTTGTGTGGTTTAGTAGTCTTCTTTATTTTGGTTTGAGGGCCACTATTGTGCAAGGCAAGGTTCAAGTTTACCTTCACTTGTGGGTGAGTGAGGTTTGATATAGGCTGAATGTCGGGAGATTTAAGCTCTTTTGGCATGATGGATGCTTGTGTAGGTTTGGGTTTAGATGTGGACGGAGGTGCGTGAGATGTAGCGATCTCAAGAAAAAGGCAAGAGATAACTGTCACTGAGTCTTCCTCGGTCAAAGTGGGTGAAGTGACAAGTTCTTCTCTTGGTGGAGAAAGAATTAGAGAATGTGACTCCTCAAGAGGATAGAGAGTAGGGATGATCGTGCCTTCTACTTGTGGTTGAAGAGTAGGAAAGGTATGGTCCTCCATTGGTAGTAGGAAGGATGAAGGTGAGGCTAACAGCATTGGTATGGTCAAAGCATCCTCCAATATAAGAGAGTTCGATGGAGAACTAATAGGAGAAGAAGGTTCTCCCACCTGTGGAGGACAAATAAGGGAAGAAGACTCTTCCACTTGTGATGGATGAATGGGTTGATTAACCTCTTTAGACTATGAGAGATGTTGGTTAAGCATAAGAGGAAAGACCATGTTGATCGTGTGTATATTATGCTCTTGGGAGCCATCGGTCATGGTCTAGATGTTGTTTTGACTAAGAGGATGGTTAGGGAATGGTTGTCTAAAGATGTCCCTATTTTGATTAGCCGGTGTGTTTGGGTTATCCAAAACAAGATCCCCCTTGTCTATCATGTCTTGGACAATGTTTTTGAAGGTTTTATAGTTGTTTGTGTCATGGCCTTTGACATGATGATAATGACAAAAGTCATTCTCCCTATACCATGTAGGGATGGCTTTCAAAGGGTCAAATTGAGGTGGTCAGATTTGAGGGATATTGAGGACCCCCTACTTGACGAGTTTATCCAACACAAAAGCATATGATTCTGCTATTGGAGTATATTGACGCTGTATGTACCATTGTTGGAATTGTTTTGTGATGCTTTGTGATGTTGAAGGTTGAGATTGGTCAGCTGTTGTTGAAGATGGTGATCTAATGACCACAACATTTGTCGAGCCTTTGGACTTAGAGTTGGAAGAAGAAGGTCTAGAAGAAGAAGGGTCATTGGCTTTTGCATTGGTATTTTTACTATGCAATTTGACTCTATCTTCTTCGATTGCATGGAGTTCAAGCTTTCGGGCCATGGTGAAAGCTTCATCAAAATTGTGGAATGTTTGAACCCACAAGGTGGATGAGATGTGCTTGGCACATGCTCATGAAAAGAGCTCGATGAGCTCAGGTTGAGGTAAAGAAAAGGAGAGTTGGTTGATTAAGCCTCTCCAAAGAGAAACAAATTTGGCTATTGGTTCATCGTCAAATTGCTTAATAGAGTATCGGTACATGATGGAGACCTTTTTGGTGATGTTGATTGAAAAGTGGTCAAGGAATAATTGGGTGAGTTGAGTGAAGGAAAAGAGAGAGTGACTGGTAATAGAGTTATACCGATCGAGGGCAGGGCCAGAAAGTGACATGGGAAATGTGCGTAGTAATAATGCATCATCATGTGCTATAAGGTAGCAAGTGTGTCTAAACGCTCGTAGATGTTGTTGTGGGTCTTCCTTACTCTAGAAGTGAGTAAACTTGGGAAGTTCCCACTGATTGGGATATAGTCAGATTGGGACTAATGGATGAATGGGTTCGTTGTAGATTTGTTTATATAAAAGAACATTACTTGAACTGGAAATGGAAGCCTCAAGATTAGACATTTTGTCCATCAACATCTTGATTAGATCGATTGATAGATTTTCAGGAGGGGCACCCCCTAGGTGTTAGGAGGGGCATATGATAGAGTCAGTTGCGCTTGTATAGGCGCAACATATGGGTAACTAGTCATAGGGATTGATGTTGAAGCCAGGGGTGGTTGTGTCATGAAGCTAGGAGGCACAACTTGGCTTGATGTTTCCAGAGGTGGTTGGATGGTGGCAACATTAGCCAAAGGATGAGTAGGCACCCTTCTGTTGATGGGTGCAAGAGTAAGTGGGATGGAAACAATTAGGTTCTAAAATGGCATAGAACTTTGTTGAATAGTTTATGGTTGAGGGGGTGCCGAAACCCCAATGGAGGTAGGTCTAGAAATAGAAGGAGAGGCCACACTGTGAAGATAGGACATGGTCGGGTTGTTAGTTGAGGTAATGGCTTGGGTGTCTATGGGTTGAATTACGAAGGTGATTGCTGTCTCAACCAAAGATGTTGGCATCCCATAAATTGGGTTGTCTAAAGAGTCTCACGTTTGACTTCTTATGAGATAATGCTGAAGGGCCTTGACATTAAGGTCAAGGAACCTTTCAAAAGCTTGGTCCCCTTCGGGAACAATAGATGGTTTGGTTGGGGTTGGTTAGGTAGGAGTTCATTCAGTCTCTAAATGATACTCCATTAGAGGACTTGATATAGAAGGAAAAGGAAGAAGTGGTTGTTGCCTTGCGTGGTCAACAAGATTTTTGTTTTGACTACGTGTCAAAACCATCCAAGGCAAAAGGGGGGCTTAGGTTCTAAAAATTGTATGTTTTAGCCTCAGAAAACTAGAATGGGTGTTGGACAGCAAGGAAGTCGAGTTTTAAGCTTGTTGTTTGGGAAAGAAAATTTTTGGACAGTGACCGACATCGGGAGAAAAACTGATGTCGGTGAAATAAGGCACCGAAGTCGGTCAGATAATCGATTTTGGTAAGATAAGTTGCCGACGTTGGTGGAAAAACCAATGTCATTAAGACAAGTTGTCGACATCGGTGGATAAACCAATGTCGGTGAATGTGTATTTCCAGAAACTCAGAGAATTTGAAAGCTTTTGGAAGAAAGAAGAAAGCGTCTTTACTAGCTCAAAAAGCTAGATAAAAATAGAAAACCAGATGAAGACAAGAAGACCCTAAACGTTAAATTCCTAAGAATAAGCTTTAGAGTCGTGTTGGCTTATGCCTTAGAAGAGTGTGTTTGGGAAGTTGGCTTTTAGAATGGGTCCTAGAAGAAGCAATCTAAGGTTGGTTTTAGGTTAGTTTCGGTGCTCAAGGTCTGTATTAGGTTTCATATGTGGCCTAGTGCTAAGGAGCAAGCTCCCCTCACTTCACGAGCCCAAAGACAAGCTGGGCCGCTTAGCCAGTATATACTTCCCCTAGAGTTTATACTCTGCCAGAGAACAGAGTGGGTTCTCCCCTTGGTAGTGAAGTCCAAGTGGGATCGCTAAGAAGGGTAAGGTATCCGCTAGGTGATGAAATTCTAGTCGGGCCTTGTCTTAGGTATGTTAATATGTTTGATTATGATAGTGGTGTAGTCATGTAACATAAGTGCACTACGATTTATTCATAATGCAGTTTTAATTACTAGATGAGCTAAAAATGCATTCAGGCAGGAATGAAATGCAATATGTTTTTAACCTAAATTGAAATGTGTGTTCGGATGCAGACAAGTGAGAAGAGGTTAAGATTATGAATGTGACTACTCTAAAAATGTAAGAAGAAAGAAAAAGAAGGATTCTTTTTAACTTGCTAATGGTGTCTTTTCGAAAGAGATAGAAGAAAAGGATGCAAGAAGAGATCTAATGCACCTATATGAATGTTTGTGTTTGGAAGAAAAAGTATGAACCCAAGGAAAATTCTTAGTGTCCCACCGGGCATGCCAGAATGTTTTTAACAAGTTTTTCACTTTTCACATTCAGAGGATGAAAGAAACTATGATAATGGTCAGGGGTTAGATGATACCTGAATGAAGTTTGCGCACCATATCCAGACGACTGAAGGGACTCCTCTTTGGCTATGGAGGACAACACTTGTAGATAAGAGAGACTTAAACAAGGAAACTGTTAGATAGATAGGTGGTGGACTACCAAGCGAAGCTTGATCCCAGAAGTGCAAAGACTTCTTGGAGGGGTGACAGTACACTGGTTGATAAAGGAAAGAGTGTTGATAGGAAAAGAAATGATGAAAGATTGAATGAAAGAAATAAAGATAAATGCTTACCTGTATTCTGTTGTCAGTCTTCCACAGTCACTGATGTCGGTGGTTCTACTAGTGTTAGTTGTCAAGGTCACCGACATCGGTTAGTATGCCAATGTCGATAGGGGTAGTGGTTGATGTCAGTCAGGGCAATGGCCTTGGATAGGTTTTGGATGGGTCTATGGTTGACAGAATGGTCTGCAGAATGGTCTGTGGTAGTCTGAGAGTCTGTGCAGGGTTT
Source organism: Torreya grandis (assembly GCA_037957365.1). Lineage (NCBI taxonomy): Eukaryota > Viridiplantae > Streptophyta > Pinopsida > Cupressales > Taxaceae > Torreya > Torreya grandis. The sequence goes on along the minus strand of JARHVA010000438.1, from coordinate 4,826,980 downwards.
GCAGGAAAATAGATAGGGTCTTAAGAGGGACAGGGGATAGAGAAGAGGTTGTAAAAAGGGATAAGGACATGGGGAAGGCTTCTCAGCCTCTTTAGGAAGACAGTCAGGTCTGGTCTAGTTGATAGCCAAGTCTGGTTGATGAAACTTAGGAGTAAGAAGAAACTAATTACAAATACATTCTAAGCTACTAAAATGAGAAGAGGGAAGAATACTTAACTCTTACTTGCTGAAGAACTAGAGGTGTTTGAAATGCTTGTACCTATTGTGGTTATAGCTAGAAGAGCATTGGTTGAAGTCTGATAATTGATCTCAGAGAGTTCCTGTTGTTGTCTAGGTGTGAGAGCCAAGAGAGGAAGGGAGTCCAAGAGAGAGACAATTTGCCTCTTGTTTAGAAAGTTAGCATTCTGAGCGTAGAATGTAGTTTTAAGGCAATCAACGTTGGTGATGCCACCGATGTCGATCGATAGTTGACCGACGTTGATGGCTAGAAGACGGGTAAAAAGGCTAAAATAGCCTTTTGTCCATTTTCCCATCTACTGAGGTCAGTTGGTCATGGTTAAATAGTCAAAGGCGGGTTTAATAGGTGTGGGGGATGAGTGGGAGAATTAAAATGGGGTCTTAAGTAATTAAGATTTGCCATGGGGTGATGGAATTATCCAAGGAGAGGTATCCAAGGTGGGATGTGATGGGTGATTGTCAAGAGGGGGTGTTATTAATTTAAAATAGGTAATTATTTTAAATTAATAAGTGCGTGGGTTAGGAGTGTTGAAGTGGACCAAGGGGTAGTTGACCAAGGGGTAGACACGATTTTGGTTTCTACAGTAATGTTCATTTTTATTGTTGTCATCATCACTATCAGATTTACTTATGTCACTTACATCAAATGAGTTATTATCTTCTTTGGTATAGAAGCTTCTCTTGTTCTTAAATGACCCTTCCTACCTTCATACTTCCTAACATATTTTTTTATTTTCTCAAACTATAGACCTTCTTCTCATCACCATGATGTTCATAATGTTCTTCATCATGCTCAATCTTATCCTTGTTAAGACACTTAGATTCAAAGTGACCAATCTTACCACATTTAATAAATTTGAAAGGCAACTTGCCCTTGTACTTACCAGATCTAAACCTCAATTTCCTAGCAAGCATGGATATCAATTCATCATCATCAATAAATAAACATAACTAATCCTTGACCTTATTTTATTTTAAATTAATTTTTTATTTGAATGCTACTTATTTCTTAGGAGGTCTTCCTTCATTTGTTCTCATCTCATAGGTAGTCAAGATGCCATGAAGCCCATCCATTTGAAGTGTTTCTAGATCTTGCATTTCTTCTACTGAAAATACCTTTGAATTAAATTTAGAATTTAGGGATCTCAATACCTTTTGTAAAAATTATACTCTTTAACATCTTTTTTGAGACCTCTAATGAAATTGACAACTTCATCAAATCTTAATATGTAGGATGCAATGCTCTCATCTTCCTTCATATTCAGACTTTCAAACTGCCTTTTATGAGTCTGCAATTTTACTCCATATTCACCTTGGTGTCTTCTTCATATATAGTCTTCAAAAAATTTAATATCACCTTGGCTGACTCATAGTGCAGCACTTTCACAAACTCTACCTCTCATAGGCCACATAGAATGGAATTCATTACCTTGGAATTGATCTCACTTTTCTCCTTGCATGCTACATCAGTTGGTGGTGTAAGAGGTGAGGTATATCCATAGACAAATGATTAACATATGTCATGTACCATTTATATTAGATATGTCCTTATTATAATTATCAAAAATTCATAATTAGTCCTATTGAAGAATTTAGCCTTAGTGGTAGAGAAACCTCTTTTTTCTTTACTACTAGCCATTCTTGTTTCTAGAATCTCTTTTAGACTGTTGGTCTACTTAAAATAACCAAAATATAATAACAAATGTTTTAATAAAAATAAATAAGAGGGGTTGGGGTGAATTATTTTCTTTAAAACATTTATTCAATTCTACTTAAGCGTACATGAACCATTCCTACAAATATGAAAATCTAGTAAAACATATGTAACCATATAGTATCATGAAACAAGATAACACATTATATATATAGAAACCCCTCAATGGGAATAAAACCCACTAATATATGTAAATGGAATAAATTTATATAATATAAAAACCAATATTTAGTGAAACAACAAATCCACATGGAACACCAGCCCCAACTGGTCAAGCACCCACTCAACTAGGCTTTAGCAACCACCAACCTATAAGGAGACATCAAACCCCTAGTTAACTCAGCATCAACTTAGCCACCTCAAAATTTTTATCACCTTTAAAAATTCTTATTTCTTACATAACATATTATGATCACCTTATTTATATCTTCTTTCTCTTCTATCCCTCTCAAACTGCCTTCTAAGCTTCTTCGCTCAACTAGGTCTCTTCAAGACTAATTACATCATATGACCTTGATATTCATATGAAGACACACTATCAAATATTCATTAAAGATCATATAAAATACTTTAATGGTATAAAATACCTATTTATACTCAATAATGTGAAATTTTATTTACATTCTCTCTACATGCTTAAATAGGCCTAAAACTACCTTGTATATATATATATATATATATATATATATATATATATATATATATATATATATATATATATATATATATATATATATATATATATGTATATATGTATATATGTATGTATATATGTATGTATGTATGTATTTATGTATGTATGTATGTATGTATGTATGTATGTATGTATATATATGTATGTATATATATATATGTATATATATGTATATGTATATATATGTATATATATACATATATACATATATACATATATATACATATATACATATATACATATATATATATACATATATATATACACATACATACATATATATATATATACATATATATACATATATACATATATATACATATATACATACATATATACATATATACATATATATATACATACATATATATACATATATACATATATATATATATATATACATATATACATATATATATATACATATATACATATATATATACATATATATATATATATATATATATATATGATTTCTTGTTCATGTGACACTTAGTCAGCTACTCACCCTTTAACTCTTAGGTAAGGAATGTTATAAGTATTATGAAATCTCATAAATATGATTCAAATGAATATTTATTCCTTTATGGTCTATCATAAATTTATTGTACCTCATTTCACTTTTAGGTCTCATGGAGACCTAATTCCATTAGGTCTACTTTAGGACACGTTACACTTTTTCTTCCTCAAAACACTTTCAAAGTCCACACATAGAAGGAACATATCATATAATAAAAAAATAGACACACATTAATTTATTATAGGCTAAAAAATATATTTTACAATAGATCACTACTTAAAATCCCTCATTAGTACTCAGTCTTATCAAGCCTGTGTACACCAAAAATCTACCTTTCAATACTGAAGATTAAACTCACCTAAGATACTCAAACATGATCAAAAAAGTACATGTATATAGTATATATGACATCAGGGTCATCACCATATTATTGAAATAGTTAAAATTAGGGGAAAAATTATAAATTTCATCTCTTCAATATGCTCACTCAGAATTGTCAGGACTACCAAAATCCAGTCATGAAACTAATTGACATACACCATATAAAAGGAGATTTTAAATGCTTATAAATACATTAAAAAGATTCTATAAAATATTTACAACAAACTCAATCACAAAAAACATAATATATAATATCAAACATTGGTCTTGTAGACCAATCTCCTAACCTTATCTCACACAGTCTTTCTTGAGTTAGACACTTTTGGACCTTTGACATTATTTGACTCCATCTTTTCATGTGCACCCTATAACTAGACTAACATAAGACAAATACAAACATTACCTTAATATTTTAAAAATAACCTTAATTTTTGGTAATAATAATTTAACAAAACAATATAAATATCCCAAGAGGCAGGGAAGGACTATGAACAAGGTCATAAAACATGACAATTCAAGTTTTTTAATGAACCTAGTCTATGGTAGAAAAAATTTGGCTAACATCTTTAGTGACATCCTAGGAATACATTATTGAATATGTATCTATACTAGTGCCTTATAAATTCATTGAGATATGGAGTCATGATTAAAAATAAGACTTGACAAACACCTTGAAACCAACTAAATTGGACAAACATAAAGCAAAATACCACACCATACATGTGTTGTTAGACACTTAGAGGAAGGAACAACAAAAAGAAAATAAGACACACACTTGTGCATGAAACACTTAGGTAACATAAATACCTACTATAATATGTATAAATTTATAAAATAGACCTCAAAAAAATGTCTTCAAGTGTATCCCAATGACTAAGTTACTCAGTTATTCTTTATTGAGTCTTTCAAGTTGAAAGGCATTGTGTTCCTTGAAAGAAATGATAACATAAGGTCCACTCCATAATGCATAAAACTTAGTGTGATTACCATGATTATCTCTATCAACATCCCACTTTAAGACAAGATCTCCTTCTTGATATGTTCTTGAGATATTTCTCTTTTCAAAGTTTATTTTCACTTGTGTTTGTTGATACTTTGTGGTGTGCATATCATGATCTATTGCTTCCTCCAAGACCATAAATTCTACCCATCCTATATACATAGGATAATTATTCATCCTATCAATCTGATGTGCCAACTCAAGATCTGGTAACTCAAGTGAAATGGGCATCTTAGCTTCTCTTCCATAAACAAGAATATAAGGTGAGTTACCAATGTAAATGTTTAGAGTGATGTTATCATCTCATAACACTATCTTCAACCTAGTATTCCAAGTCCTTTAATTATCTTATATTTTATTCTTTATAATTATGATCCCATTACCTTAGGGGTAGTAATTATAAGAGGTACTCAATTAGATGCCATATCAGAAGGCCCATTCCATTATTCTTATACCACTGAAATCCATGGCATTATCAGAATTATTGTTGTAGGCACCCCAAACCTCATAACTAGGCTCTAATAGAAGTTGAGAACTTAATTATCATTATCTTCCTTGAGGGCCATTACCTATACCCACCTTATGAAATAATTGGTATTAGTAAGGACCCATTTATGGCCTACACTAGATGCATGATTGATCATCCGAATAAAATGAACTCCCCATTGCATGAATGGTTGTTCAACCTGAATGGGTGATGAGGAAGGGCTAAAAGTCTTTGTTTTTATTTTAAGAGTGAAAAAATTTGACATCTTCTAACCCAAGCATATGCATCCTTGAATAGGCTAGGACAATAGTAACCAACTCTCATCTCTTATTATTTTTGTAGTTGTAGTTTTATGTGCAAAGTGACTCCATATTTTCCATCATGAAAGTGTTGTAGAAGATTATCAACTTGGTCTATTTCCACACATATTAGTAGCATTATGTTAAGGTCTTTCCTAAAAATAACCCCATTCAAAAGGACATAAGGTATTCATTACAATATTAAGTATCTTCTTTTTTCTTGATCTAGACCCATGGGACACTCACCCATTTGAAGGAACCTCAACATTTCTTATGTCCAAATTGGAGTATATGAAGTTGTAGATATACTAATACCCTCTTGTAATGATAAAACCATCTATTTTTCTTCCTTTAGGTCTGATGCTAGATTCTCACACAACCCTCTTCCTTTTATTAACTTAGTGGCCTTAATCTCAACATTTTGCTCCATATAATTGGTTATCCATTCATATCTTCTCTAATTCAAGTCCTTATTCAAGAGAAAGTATCTTATGCTTGGATGAGTTACCTTAACATGTATTTTTTTATTGGATACCATATGCCAAATTTTTTGGAGACTTATTAAAATTACCAATACTTGTTTCTTAATATAGGTTTACTTCTTTTCATAGCTTTCTAGTCCTTAACTAAAAAAGGCTATAGGATGTTCAAGTCCTTAATTATTATTATACATAAAAATAGAATATATGGTATCTGTGTTGGCAAAATCCTACAAGATAAATTCCTTAGAAAAATTAGGATTGCTTAGTGTATGTGCTTGAGCAATAGCTTGTTTAATGGCCTCAAAACTAGCCTTCCCTTCCTTTGTCCAAAAAAATTCTTGATGGTTGTTTAACAAGGTTGTTATAATAATTAAATGAGTGAAAAATATATTTATGAATATACTAACAAATTTATCTTCCCAAGAAAACTTTGTAAAACTTTCTTATGTTTGGGCAATGACAAGGATAGTATGGCACTCACTCTATCAAGGTCTATAACAAGCCCATATTTAGAAATATATGAATAAGAAACTTAACTTCATGTAAAAAAAAAATACATTCTTGGGATTTAGGGAAACTCCATATTGCTTTCATATTTCAAATATTAGCTTCAAATGATTCTAGTGGTCACTAGCATTTTTGAAGAAAATAGTTGTATCAACAAGGTATACTAGTACCATATCATTGATTAAACCTTGGAAATATATATCTATGGCCATTTGAAATGTTTAAAATGATTTAAAAAAATTAATTATAACTATATTATAGGCATATGTCCCCATTTGGTAGGAAAGGCTATCTTATATTGGTCATCCTCTCTCATCAACACTTGGTTGTATCCTGAAGAGCCATCCAAAAATGAGAAACATTGAGAACCTACTACTACTTGAAGGATTTAATATGTTGAAGGTATAATATAATGGTCCTTCAATGAGACTCTATTCAGGTCTTTAAAATCTACACATAACTTAATTTCACCACTCTTCTTTCTCATAGGAACAAGATTGGTAACCCATGAAGAGTGTTTGATAGGAAAGATAATCATTTGCTCTATCAACTTGGTGAATTATTTATTCATGAGAACCTACACTTTAGTATTGATGGAAATTTGCCTTTATATTATAGGCTTAACATTGGGATCAAGTTATATAGTGTGTTGGGCTAATGAGGGATCAAACCCCTTGAGGTCATTATACTCCCAAATAAAAACATTTGAAAATTCTCTACATAACTCAATGAATGTAGCCTTCTATTGTGAAGTACATACCTTTTCAATATTTAGGAGTTTATAATTGAATACATACACCTTTTCATGATACTCTTCCTTTTTATACGTGTTTCTCTCCTCATTTAATCACTTTCATTGAATATACCTTAAATAGTAACTAGCCTTTTAGGGAGTTTGTTAGAACTCAATTTTACAATTTGGTCTCCATATTGGTGTTGAAAATTGCCCTAGATTTTTCAAGATAAATTAACTTCATGTTGGAGAAAAAAAGCTATTTGTTTATCAATTTCAAACACTTGTTAATTCACATCATTATCTTATATTAAAGGCAACATAACTACCATGAAGTGTGGTTTAGTTTTGGGATTCTTGAAATCATTTGAGATGTCAAATTATGCTCCAACTGATGCCAAGCTATCAACATATTGGTTTTCTTCCCTTGGGATTTATTTGATGTCAAAATCCGCCAAATACTCAATAAGGTCCCACACTATATGATTGTATTAATTCAACAATGTGTTCTTGGATGCAATCTTACCTCTAACTTGATGTACATCTAATTCACTATCTCTAATGGATTGAAATTATTTGAATCCTTTCTTCCTTTCCCATTGAAACCCATGAATAAGAGATTCGTATTTAGCTAAGTTTTAATAATAAATAAACTAAAACCTAATGGATGAATAGTACCTTTCATTTGATGAAAAAATAAGCATCATTCTTGCACCTACTCTAACCTTTCTTATTGAGCCATCAAAAAAAAATTCCACTAACCATATCTATAATCATTAGGCTTAGAAAGAGAAGGTATGGTTTTTCCTTCTTCATGTAAGTAATAGACCCCAAGACCAACCTCTTTTATCCATGTATATGGATCAAACTCATGATTTTATGCCACCCATTCATCAAGGAAGATATTTGAAATATCTTCAAGAGGAATAATTGGTTCTTGGTCCCTAGGTTGATCCTCCTCATCAAAGATAACACAATTAAAATTAGTCACATTTGGTTTGTATGGATCAATCTAAAACCTTGAAATAGGTTATGATCTTATAGTAACTTTAGTGCCATATATTGTCCTAAAAGCCATGTAGGACCAATTTGATGAAAAGTAAACACCAATATTTTCCATGAAATCCCTTAAAAAGCATAGGGAAAATTATGGTGGAAAGTAAAAAAAAACCACATCTTGAGAAATGGATAGCTTAGGAAAAGAATGAAGAGTTATATTCAAACCCTTAATAACACCAACTATCTTAGTGGTTGATTCATCTAGTTGTAGCACACCTTTAGCATGAGGTTCACATTTGAGGCTTAGTTTGTCCATTATTTTCTTTGGCATAACTGAGATGCTAGCCACAGTGTCTATCATTCAATTATGCACCAAAAAAACACCAATGATCACTGAAACATAAATGAGAGGGGGTTTGTTCACCTTACCTTATTCTGGTTCATTAGTCTTGGATGTATTTACATATACAATAATACCCTTTATTACTACTCCTGATGATGATCTAAGCTTAGATATCTCCTCTTTTATCATATCCTTTTGTCATGGAATAGAAAAAGTGTCCCACATAGAAATACTTACATGAAGTTTTTCCATTTGATCCACTATGTTAAGAGAAGAAGCACCAATCTTTGGATATCCTCTAGGATTAATGATATCACTTTGGTCTTCCTTATTTTGGTGTACAAAGGTACCCTTGTCATTATGATTTCTTTGATATTCTTGAGATTTTGGAAGTATATTAGACTCTATTATCCCTTAAGTCATGGATAGAATTTTAGCTAAACCTTTACCACTTTCTTGAACCTCTTCAACAACCTTATTTTAGAGCTAATATTGGTTATAATTGAACTATTTAACACCCTACTTGAGATACCCATTTAATTCATTATATAACATTCCTCTTCTTATAAGTTACAAGTGTATCACCTTAATTGATATTGTTCTCCAATAACCATTGCCTGATTGCAAACCTTTTCTTGTTTTAGAGATGGAAAAAAAAATTCTTGTGCCACATAAACTTGATTCAACCCTCCATCTTGATTGGTAGATTTTTCATGAGATTGGTTACCTTGAGGAGGCCATTATTACTCTTTCATAAGATTGTTTTGAGTAGGTATTAAGGATATTTAAGTGGAACATGCATTTGGGTTGAAAATTGTGTATGGTCTAACATTGGTGAGATGACCTTGGCTTTGAGCATTTCCTTGGAAGGGTGGCCTATTTGATTGATATGGATGATAAGATTGGTTCCATTAAAAGGGCCTATGAATTTGATTTTATTGCATTTCCATTTCCATGAATTTGTTTTCAAGAGTCTTAAGAAAACCCTCTACATCATTTAGCTTTCTTGCTTAAGTAGGGGCAACCAACTCATGACCAGTTATGATAAGACTTGGAGAAAAAGTTGGAGTTGGAGGTTGAATGTCAGGAAATAAGGGCATAGGGGGCTTTGGATAAATATTTCCATCATGGATCTAATTATTCTCAGCCCTAATGATAATCTCAAAAGCATTTGGTAAAGTATTACCACCCATATATTGAATCATAACCACTATATCACTATTCAAAACCTTAAAATAGTATAATAATTCGTAGTTTAGAGTGGGTCTTACAAGGATTGGGACCATATCCCATGTCTTTTAGAATATAGAATTTATATTTTGCAAAAATTATTGAGGGGCTCTTTTTATGGTGGTCAATTGATCAGCCAAGGACAAATGGTCACTCTTATCTTCAAATCTTTTTCTTAATTGCTCTCACAATTCATCCCATGAGTTAATGGAATTAGGTGCTAAGGTTATATACCACTCCAAATATTTGCCTTTAAAACCAATTGCTAATAATATGATTTCCACATTCTCTTTTTTGATGTTATAGATGTTATAAAAGTTTGACATGTCCCTAATATGCTCAATGGGTGTAAGAGTAGTTTCTCCACTAAAATAAGGGACACTATTGAGGGCATCCACTAGTATTTGATCATACTATTAAAGGTTGACACTTCATATGATTAGTGAGAGGTAAAAAACTTACATAAATTCATGAACATGAAAAAAAATGTAAGTACATACACTATCACTAAGCATTCATCAAAATAACAAACTCAAAATCACTATTTGCATGATGAAGATAGAATATTCAGATTGAATTGATTTCAATATTCAAGTACAAGACTTAATTTTGGTAGGGCTTTCCCATAACCAATGTGAGGATGCTTTTCAAAGCCATACAAGGCTACATATATAAGAAAGTGTAAGCAAGAGAGAGGGGAGTGTAGAAAGTCATGGATAAGTTTAATACATCATAAAGGAAATTTAAAAATAAGAACTTGAGTAAGAAAAAAATCTTGAATGTTGTCATCAACATGTCTACATTTTCTCAATGATGTGCTCTCTCATATTGGCGTAAGAGGTTACTTATGGAAATTTGAACTCTTGAATATAACTCATCTCTCTTGAGGCTATACCACACCTGAAATAACATTAAAAATATACTTAACTAACATTTTTAATGATTTATAAGTTTCTACACCACTCCCCTACAAGTTTTGTAACATCTCTTTCATTATTCATTAGTATGTAATCTTCACTAGCTCCTTTTAGGTTTAAAATGCTTAAAACTTGGTTTTTAAGCTCATGATTGCAAAAAAACTTCATGAAACACCTTGATTGGATTATTAACTTGTATCGACCAATATTAGTGCTTCAAATATTTTCTAACACTCCATTTCATGCCCAAACTTCTCAAATGGCTTCATTTCATTTTAGCCCTCAAAATAGACAAAACTCCTTGTGTAGGATAGTGTATGGATGTTATTAACAAATTTATCATATATTTGAGTACCAATTATGCACTTACATCTCCCTACCAAATTTCATGGCCTAAATTTTAGTGAAGGTATATTTATTTACCCCTTTTCTCTTTGTAATTAGGCTTCAATTAAGCCTCTAGGCCTAGAAGGCTAAGATTTTGCTTGATTGACATACCACACATGTGAAAACTCCATTAAATATTTGATTAAATTTATCTATCCTATGAACATTCACTATGCAAAATTTGGGATTTTGAGACCTTGTGTAGATAGGTAAACCATGAAATGGACAAAAAAAACTTAGCCCTTCACAAGCCATTTTTCACACTACCTTTAAGAAATAGACATATATAATCACTTACAAGGTGAAATGTATGGATTTTTTGACATTATAAGGTATAATACAATCAAAATCATCTCTCCTAATGATTTTTATCAATCAAGGATCTTTTATACCTTATTTTGAGACTAAAACTACACAAAAGTATAACATTTATTATGTTCGTATAAGTGTAGGTACAAACAAAATTCATGGTGAATACCAACCTAGAGTGATAAATTATGTAAAATAGGTTTTGAGGTAATTTCAAATCATTTTAGGCACCTTAGAATCAAATCTTTCTCATCAGGTCCTTATTTGGGTTTTAGGAGGGTTTAAAGCAGTTTGATTTCTTAATGATTGTTCATAAACCCTATGGCCCTAACACCTAAAAAAAATCCACAAATTTAAATTAAAATAGTATCATTAACTAACCCTAGGTTATTATGTTCCTTTACATATTTTTTGTATAGTTATAAGCACAATAAGTTGTTCCTTGGGTCTCTGTTATGCCATTAGAGAGTGGTATATAGACTTAACTAATTTTCATGAAGGTTGACAAACTAAACCAATAACTAATGATAGAATATTTAATTATATATACCCCTTAACAATCCTTGAAAATAAATGGACTCCATGCACAAGGTCAAGGTCACATATAGCAAGAGAAAGTCTACCTTGAATTGTAGTCATGCATTAAAGGGGCTCAAAAAGGTCTCATAGGCCAAATTTCCAATTTCCTTGTCTTCCCTTATATATCTATGATATTATATGATATATGAAATATTTATACAATTATTAATTTCCTTTACTCTCACTTCACCTTAAACAAATCATTCTTGTCACAACTGTACACACAAGGATGTGTGTGATCTTAAGTTTACCAGGCCTACACATGCCTATCCACATTTTCACCACTTTTAGTTACCATGAATATCATATGGAGTCATAATAAAATTATAGGGTCAATTATAAGTTATTTAATTCTTCTCAGTTACCTCTTATTTCTCAAAACAAGTAGGAATATCTCACTCTAGGCAAGAAGACATGTGTGTGTAGGGTTCAAGAGAGTTTTGTTTTAATCACCCTTCTCTGACCTTATGGGCTTGAATATTGACTACCAAGTATTTTCTTGACATTGAGCCCCATGATATACCCAGGCTCCCCCTGGAGGGAAGGGGATCGATGATATGGAGCACACTTAAGCTTGGTGCTCAGCTTGTTAAACAAGACCTCTTCTGGATATGCAATAGTGGTACAGAAGCATTGTTCTGGGAAGATTCATGGGATGGGGCACCTCCACTTTTCATTTGCATCTGCATTTGCAGCCTCTTGCAAATTCATTCCTTTCTGCTGGTTGGGACAAGGTGATCCATTACAAAGAAGCTTTCAGCCTGGGTAGAACCATTGGATTCAGATGGAAAGCTTCCTCAGACTAGCTGCCAGAAGGTTTGGAAGAGGAGAAGTGTGAATTAGCCCAAATCCTTGAAGCCAAAGGGTGCAGCGCTTTGCAAGGACAGGATGAGCTTGGCTAGGGAGGTGACGCCTCTAGTCAGTATTTCGTGGCTTCTGGTTACAAGACTTTATCTAAACAAATTGAAAAATGAGGTTAGTTCCTGTGGGGAAATAAAATTTTGAATCGAGTATCTTGGCCCAAATGTAATTTCTTTCTTTGGGTGCTCACACACAACAGATGCCTTACCTGGGATAATCTTTGCAGACAGGGATTTTAGGGGCCTTCTATATGTGTCCTGTGTCATAATGGTGAGGAAACTACAACTCATCTTTTTTTCTAATGCTTGTTTTCTAAACAGGTCTGGAATTTATGGTGGAGTGCTTGGGAATCTCCTTGATGGCATGTCTCATCTTTGACAGAGTTCTAGAATAGACTGGGATTAGCTCCAACAAAGAATTCCCTCTTACAATTTGCCTGGGTTGTTAGACCTGCCTTCATTCTTTGGAATTTGTGGCTCGAGAGGAACAGACGTGTCTTTAGGGGAGCGCAGCTAGAGTTAAGGCTTCTGTGGACCAATATTATTGCTGCACTATAGGAAACGCTGTTGGTCAGGGCCGTGACTAGGAGAGATTTGGATCTTGGAGACGCCAATCTCTGTAGAAGGCTCAGGCTGAACTTGACCACGGACTGCGCGCCGTCAAGCAACAACACTATGCGAAGGGAAAGATTAATGCAGCCGTAGCTTGTCGATAGGAATGGCAGCTGGTCTCCTCCCAAACTAGGAGTTTTAAAAGTGAACATTGATGGTTCCTCACGGGGAAACCCTGGAGAGGCAGGGATAGGCGAAATTGGGTGGGATTGCAATGGAAGCATCTAATTTCTTTTCTCGAAGTATAAAGGCAGCCACACAAATAATTTGATGGAAGCTATGGCTATCCTGGAGGCCATAAAATCCTACTGTCAACGAGAATATCTCAATGTTGTTTGTGAATCAGATTCGCAAGTGGTCATCAATTTGATTAATAATCATAATTTTGGTAAGGGAGATTGGCTTTTAAATTCTATTGTTCAAAAAATTAAACATTACAGTACCTCTTTCAATTCTATTTCTTTCCATCACATTCCCCATGAGTGGAATAATGTTGCAGACTCCCTTGCCAAGTGGGCCTCAGAGAATGGCCCCGATTGGAACATTACCGATCTGGGTATGCTTCTGTTCGATTTGCATCAAAAATTGGTTCATTTGGTGAATCAAGAGAAAATCTTGTAACTGGTATTCTTCTTTTGTGATTAATAAATTTTTACCCCCTTCTTAGTTAAAAAAATATCCTATTGTCCCATAACAACATATATCTCAAAGCTTAGTTAAAAATAGCCAAATCCAAATTTGTCAATTATGAATATCTAAGAATAATCAGATAATTTTCTTAGGAAGGAATCATGATGTAATAAGAATTAAAACTTATATGCAACCAAGTATCATTTTCTCATGGATTGATTAACATAACTCTGGCTCTTGAACCTTGTTTGGAGTGATCTCCATCAAATTAGAGGGAACATAATCTTGATGGATCTTTAATAATGTCCTTTTTATAATAGATGGGTTCAATAGATAGAGTATAAATACAAATGTTAGATGGCACAACTTTTATCATCCCACTTATAACATAATATTTGGTTATCATGTGTTTCATTTTGGGATCCTTATCGATATGAATATGGTTGGCAATATCACTCCAAAGTAGTCACATGTGGGAGAAGATTGTGTCCATGTAGTCATTTAATGTTTTGGACTAATCCTAACTCATTAGCATCCTATATGCTTCTATAATATTTATGACCTAAATGTATATGAATTTTTGGACTCTTGATTCATATTATAACTACATGTGAACACTTAATAATTCTATAAATACCTTAACATTTAATTTTTCCAACCGAACAATTATCTTTTCTAATTTGATTAGGGTCATACCTAGTTTCTTATAGACTCTTATAGTAGTGACATTAGTTGAGGCTCATGAATCGACCAAAATTATGTAGGTTCTTTTTGAATATCCTAACCATGAAGAGGAATGGGGGAGCTTATATTCTATTGTTATGTATCACTATATCAATGTGCACTACCTTTTTATTAGCTTGAGTGAGTTTTTCTAAAAACTTGTTTAGTGTGATATTAAACTTGATTTTTTCATGTATTTAACTATATTAGAACTAGTTTTACTAAGGACAAGTTTTATTTTGACTATAGAACATTAATCCCTACGTTTTGGGGATGGGGGATCATTTTTTACCTTTAGAATAAGGTTATTCACACCATTATTAGGGGGATTAGATGTATTAATGGGTCATTATTGTTATGTCTGTTAGGTGAATATTTTGTCAGTCAACTGTTTGATTAAACAAAATAGGTCTTATCATCCACAACAAAGGAGATTGGTTGGCCCAGTGTGCAGGTTTACTACATCAGAGGTGGACAAATCTCTCCTCTCATCAAGGGGAGGTTCCCTATAAATATGCAGGAGCTATATACTATAACTATATGTAGAAAATAACACTTGGGGGTAGGATACACAATCCATCTCTCTTCTTTCAGAGATTATGTTCACCAATAAAGGAGAAAATCCTAGCAAAAATACTGAAGGCACTTCTCTTCTTTTAGAAGTGTTCTTGCAGGAAACAACAGTTCTTTTAGATATGACTAGAAACTAGTAACACAGGTGCAGTAACTAGCAGGATGAAATAGAACACAAAGTTTCCACCTCAACTTCCCAAAGAGTATAACACAAAAGATAATAGGGTTACAAAGTCATCCCAAAATCCTCAACACAGAAAGAAACTAAAAACACACACTGAAAATAGTTATGAAAGAACAAAGTCTTCCCCATAATTGGTTTCAGGACACCTTCCTGATTACTTTCACTAGTCCAACTTGCCAAATTAAATAAATAATAAAATATTTAGAAGACAGACATAAGAACAATCTCCTAAAATGATACAAGCTATGACGGCATAAAGTCTGCAAACAACATGCTTTCTCATTCAGATAAAATGATATGAACAAATAACCTGAGCTCAAAGTTTCACTTATGTAGAATGAAAAGTCTCCCTTATATAATGAGAGAAATTACAATGTATAACAACTACAAAAGGCTTGGCGCTCTTTCCCATGGGACGGCCCATGCTGCAGTCAACACCTTCAATACACCTTTAGTTTTATTTGGAGGGACCATGCTAGGAATAGTGCATTGCCATAACTATGGCGTGTCCATTCCTCTAATATGTCTCTTCTTAGTATGGACTATCTGGTCCTTTTCCTGATGTCTATGTAGCTATCTAATTTTCCATTACTTCATGGAAGAAAAATAGGCTTGCATCATTGATTTGTTGCACTCAAAAGTCTACTTAATCCACTATTTCACCTACTAGAAATAGCTTTTTTGAAGATATTTTTGATCTTTTGGTCTTTTTCCTCTCTCCCCTATAGCAATTTGAGCCTTTGGGCTCTCTTTTCAACCAATCACTTGGTTCTTCCTTTAAATTATGTGCTCTATTTTAATTTTAACATATATTCCCTTGCTTTAGATTTAAAATCCACAGGGCCATCAATGGTCACTAGCCACTTGAACCATGTTGAACCTTGACCTATGAACTTGTGAAAGTTCATTGGTTCATCAGTTCATTGGTTCATTTTGTCTCTTTTATTCCATCACTTCCTGGTTCAATCACTTTCCTACTCCTTGGTTGAACCATCCATTAAACCACCTATTTGCTACTTCTTTCCTTGGCTAAGGCCGCCTTTGAACCTTTTAACCTATGAACCATTGAAATTTGAACTCTTTTAGTTCAAGGTTTAATCAGTTTATTGGTTCTTCCTCTGCCTATTGTTTCCTTGTTCTTTCTAAGCTCTTTGATCTTCCTCACACTGGTTGAACCTTTGAACCTATGAACTCGTTGAACCTTTTGGTTCAATGGTTCAATTGATTCAATCTCTTTATTTGGGTAAGTCTTTTTGATCTTTTGAACCAAGCACATTGAACTAATTGGTCGTTGAACCCATTGAATTGTTGAACCAAAATGGTTCAAGGTTCAATAGTTCAACAGTTTAAGCCTTTGTTTTTTTGCTAAGTGTTTGAAGCCATGGAACTTTGAAGTGGTTGAACTTTGAACTTGACAAATGCACTCAACTTTTATCGATGATGTTGAACCTTGAAGCTATTGAACCCTTGAACCTTTTTAGTTCAAGGTTCAACAGTTCAATGGTTCAATCCTTATTTTTTGAAGCTTGCAGATTGAACTCGTCTGGTTGAACTAAGACAATGGACCAATCCTAAAAATGACTAAGTGTTGAAAACTTGTTCTTTTGATTGAACTCACCTACAGAAGCTTTTAAACTTGCTAAACCTACTAATCCCTTTACTAAAAAATATCAAAAAATGAGGAAATTGAATGCTCAAAAAAAAATTTGAAAAGGGAAGAGGTGATTTTGGTCTGTTGAACAAAAATAGTTCATAGGTTGTCCCAAAGTTGTCACTTATTTTTGGGGACAATAGCTAGCTCCAATTGGGGAACTTCCTTCAATTGAAAACTTGAAACATCTGAGGGGAGTAGAAACTAGAATCTCTAGTGCCTTTGAAGTATGCCATTGGGCTATGGAGTCATGCTACCCAAAAAGAAAGGCTCAAAAAAATGAAAATAAACAACACTAAGTAGAAACAAAGACTATATAGATATACATATGTACAAGTGAACTTATCTAACACTTTAGGAATTGAAGTGCTTCAAATGCTACCCATTGTGAGGCAAAGAAAAGAGCGTGTTGTCTTGATATTTCAATAGGAAGCTATTCTCACCATTGAGATGATGGATGATAAATGGGCCTCTCCAAAGAGAATCAAACTTCCCATGTATCCCCTTTGGTTTTCTTCTCTTATCCCACATCAGGATTTGATCTCCAATCTAAAAAGCATGGTTCTTTGCTTTCTGGTCGAAGAGCTTCTTCACTAGACTTTGGTGGGCAGAAATTTAGTCCACCACCATAGTTCTCTACTCATCTATCTCATTCAGGCACATAATCCTCTTATCGAGGGGGCTTTCATATGTCTAATCTTCAATTGCCTTAGCCAATTTCAATGCTGGAAATTCCAAGGTGATTGGTATCTCATCATTGATACCATAAAGAAGTTGGAAAGGAGACATACCAATTACTCTATTTGGTGTAATTATGTCTACCCATAGAGCATCAACCAATGCTTTATGCCATGTTCTTTGGTTTCCATCCACCAGCTTCTTGATGATAGTCACTAGGTTCTTATTGCTTGATCCAGCTTGTCCATTCCCTTGTGAAAGTAATCGAAAGAGTGGGAAAGTGTAATCCCATAGTATAAATAGAATTGAGTAATCTCCTGGGAAGTGAAAAAAGCTACATTGTCAATGACAATCTCAGTCGGGACCCCAAACCTAGGAATGATGTTCTCTTTGAGGAAATTGCACACTACTTTTGAAGTAGCATGTTTAGTTGGAGTGGCTTCCACCCACTTGGTGAAGTAATCCATTGTTGTGAGGACATAATCATTTCCAACACTTGAAGATGGGTTTATAGGTCCAATAAAATCAATTCCCCATTGCTAGAATGGCTCCTCTATGACCAGTAGCTTGAGAGGCAGGGCAGCTAACTTGGGTCTTCTGACAAACTGCTGGAATAGTTCACATCTCCTAACCCACTTGTATGCATCTTGAAAGAGAGTTGGACAATAATACTTGGTTCACAAAATTTTATAGGTAGTCACAGGCAAAAAAAAATGTCCTCCATAGGCCAGATTGTGAAAAGATTTCAAAATTTGGCTTTGTTACTCCTTATCCATGCAATGAAGGAACACACCATCAAGGCTCCTCTTATACAGGCTATTGTCCTAGAGGACAAAATTGGCAACTTTCAGCTTGATGGTTCTCCTTTATTTATAAGATAGGTGAGTAGGACACTCACCATAAGTAAAGAAATGAGCAATACCTGAATACCACTCATCTGTGGTGGAGACAAAGAGGACTGTTGGCATGTCTTCTTCTTCTAATTCTTCATGCTTTGTTCCTTTTGGCTTGTTATCATCAATTAATTATCATAAGCCTTTTCCACATACCAAATTTGTTTGCTTGATGGCTAGATCAAACTCCTAGATTTTTTCAATCTAATTGCCTCTTTTCTTCCCAAAATCCTGCTGAGTTAGTATGGATTTGACCGCAGTGTTAGGAACCAAGGTAGTAATGTGTGAATTCAAGATGTAGAAGTGGAAATGTTTTACTACCTTCACCACTGCATAAGCATGCTTCTCTATGTTTGAATACTTTAGCTCATGAGCTTTGAGAGGACAACTCATGAAGGAAATGGGAGATTCCACACCTTCTTCATTCTGCTGAACCAGGATGGCTGAAAGTGTGTGTTCAGAAGCATAACTACACATGAGGAAATCCTTTGTATAATTTGGACAAACTAGAAATGGGGCATGGGCAATGACAGTATTGATATATTCAAATGCTAACTTGCCTTCTTCAGTCTAGCTAAATGTGGCCTTTCCCTTCATCATGTTTACAATGTGCCTAGTCTTCTCAGCAAACTCAGGGATGAACCTCTGTAAGAAATTCACCTTTCCAAAGAAAGAGTGAACAACAGTCTTACTTTTGGGCAAGGTAAGCTCTTAGATAGACTTGACTCTATCTAAGTCAATCTTTATGCCTCCTTTAGACACAATGTGTCCAAGAAGTTTCTCCTCTGTTACTCCCTTATCTATACACTTATCCATATGTGACCACAAATATGATTCATTGATTAGGAATTTATTTCAAAACTTTCATGTTATACTAACTGACCTTTGGTCCATAAATCAAGATTTATGTGTAAGATAAAACATATAATAATTTATCAATCATAATTAAATTAATATAATTATTAGGGGGATCCAAATAGGAATATTTCATGGAACTATAAGATCTTATGGCTCAACTTTACTCATGGTTTCACTATAATAGCTAAAAAAAATTCATATGCAATCGATGAAACATGTTTATGGTACAATACATATGGGAATATAAACATAATAATGGCCTTTATCCACCCTCTATCATCCCTTGGAATCAAAACCTACATGATGATGTATTCATCCATTAAGAGAATATTCTCATTATTAAGGGTGAAAATGGTACAAACTTTATGCAACCATTGCAATGAAATCATGAGGGGTAGAGACAAACCATAATATCCTATAATTAAACAAGGATAATTAAAATCATGGAGTAATACTATAATTATACCACATATAATTATAATCCACTCATGATGAGTAAGAAATGATGACATGTTTTCTCTCACACTAAAAAAATGCTTTAGAGATGAAAAGTTGGTCAGTATGACATGTAAATTTTGAACCACATTCATAATTGATGAATCATATTTTTTTATCACATCTAGATGGGTTTATAAAATTAATATGTAATTCATTCTCCCTCTATTCACCCCTAGACACAAAAATTTCAAGTAGACAGATGTATACCTTAAGAAAATCTTCTCATTCTTAAGGGAAAAATGGTATGAAATTTGTGTAGCTATTACACACAAAACATGAGGGGTAGAATAAAATTATAATATCATAAAATTACATGGAGTTATCTAAACATCATCTATAATATTTTATTCCACTAGAGGAAAGAAATAAACAATGAGACTTTTTCTCGCACATTGAAAACTTGATTCAGGGACCAATTTTTTTAGTGTAATGCACAAATTTTAAACCATGTGTCAATTAGAAAAATTATATTCATGGTCATGTTATGATGAGTGTATAAAAAATAATTTCCTTTGTATTCCCTCATTTATCCTATAGACTCAAAAATTTGTATGTAGTTAGATGCATCCCTTAGGATCTTCTCATTCTTAAGGGGGAAAATAGTGTGAACTTTGTGCAACCTATATACACAAAACATAAGGGATAGATAAAAAATTTAAGCTCCTATAGTTTTATTATGGGGTCTTTTAATCATCCCCTTGAGGATTATTTTCCATTCATGATGAGAAAAAAATGGTGACACATTTTATCTTGCAGTAAAACTTTCTTTAGTGACCAAAAGTTGGTTTGTATAACATGTAACATTTGAACCACAAACACAATAAACAAACCTTAATAAATATCAATTGTCTATTGGATATTAAAAAAATTATAGAATTTTTTTTCTATATGAACACATCCCTTAAGATAATCTTCTCATTATTAAGAGGAAAAATGTTATGAAAATTGTACAATAATTACAGTGAAATTGTGAGACATGGAGAGAAATGACTATAGAAAATTTAATTCTTATTCTCTAATCTCCATGGATTCAATACAAATATTATGAAAAATATGTTTCATCAATTAGGAATGTGCTTCAAAATTTATGCGTACTGACTAACTTTTGGTCCCTAAAGCAATTTTTCATTATGAGAGAAACCATGTCAACATTTCTTCCTTATAATGAGTAGATGATAATAATATGTTGTATAGTTATAAGAAACCCATGTGATTTTATTTATCCATTTAACTATAGGATCTTACAATTTTTCTCTACCCCTCATAATTTTGCTTCAATGGCTATGTAAAGTTCATACCATTTAACCCCTTAAGAATGAGAAGACTCTTAATGGATGCATTCATCCACCTATAAGTTACTAGTTTGAGGGATGACAAAAAGTGTAAAAATTCCATCATTTGATTTATACTCTCATATAGATGTTAGCAAAAAATGGTCCATTGATTGGGCACACGGTTCAAAATTTGCTTGTTATATTGAGCAAGTTTTAGTCCCTAAAGTTTTTAATGTGAGATAAAATGTGATTCCCTTTTTTCCTTATCATGAGAGCAATATAATTATACAAGGGATGTAAATAATAATAATTTTTTCAATTTAATAACTTACAACTCATATCTAACCCTCATTATTTCACTAAAATGGCTATGCTAATTTTATATCATTTTACCCCTTAATAACGATAAGATTATTTTAAGGTATGTATCTGTCTAATTGTAACATTAAATTCCATGGGATAATATAATGTTATAAAAATTCATTATTGAATTTATATTTCAATCTAATCATGACCTTGAATATCTTTTATTTATTAGGCACATAATTCAAAAGTTATGTGTTATATTAACCAACTTCTGTTCCTTAAAGCATTTTTCTCTATGAGAGTAAACACACCACTAGGTTTTTCCTCATTCTAATTAGAAGATAAGAATTTAGGGGGTTATTATATTAATGCCACATGAAACTATAATAATCTAGGTTTCATATTTACCCCAAATAGTTTGTGTGCAATGATTGTGAAAATTTTGTACTATTTTCCCCTTTAAGAATGAGAAGCTTCTCTTAAGGGATGCACCTGTCTAGATGAAAGTGTCTACTATGGGGATGAAAAAGGGTGGATAAAATAATTTTTGTGATTATATTCCAATTCATATGTGCGAAAAATTATGGTTTTTTGATTGTGCATGTAGTTTAAAATTTTTATGCTATATTTACCATCTTTTGATCCCCATAGCAATTTTTTACTAAGAGAGAAAACTTACCAACATTATCTCTTCATCATGACTGGAAGATAATATATTAGGATTATTATATTAATCCCCCATGTATTTTTATTATTTTAAATTTCATATCTACCCCTCATAGCTTTACTACAATAATTTTACAAAGTTCATACTATTTTCCCCCTTAATACTGAGAATATTCTCTTAAGGGATGCATATGGTCAGTTATGAGTTTTGAGTCTGGAGGATAATAGTGGGCATAAAAATTCCATTATTATGTTATAATTAAATTTTCATATGACACTAAAAATTATTCATTGATTGGGTGTGTGGTTCAAAATTAACATGTTATACTAACCAACTTTTGGTCCCTAAAGCAAGTTTTAATTGTGAAATAAAACATTTTGCCATTTATTCCTCATTAAGATTGGAATACAATACTTTTGAGTATACTTAGAGAAATCCAATTCTAAACTATAAGATCTTAAATTTTGTCTCTACCCCTCATGGTTTACATGTGATGACTACACAAATTTCATACCATTTTTTTCCCTAAGAATGAAAAGTTAATATTAGAAGATACATTTAGGCAGCTTCAAATTTTAATTATGGAGACCAGGGGAGGGAGGAAGAATGCCATTATTATGTTTATATGGCCATTTGGACATTACTATGAATTATATTGATCGATTATATATAGGATTTAAAGTTTTTACATTATAGTAACCAACTTATGCTCCCTAAAGTAAGTTTAGAGGACTTCATTATACAACTATAGGAGATAAAGATTCATCTCTACCATTCATGGTTTGTGTGCAATAATTGTTTAAAGTTCATATTTCTTCCTTAAGAATTATAATTTTATCTTAAGGGATGTATCTATAAATATTAAAATTTTGATTCTAGGGTTTGAATAAGGGTAGAAGGTCATTATTATGTTTATATACCAATCTAGACATGACCATAAACAAAATCTGTTGATTGGGCAGACAGATGAAAATTTACATCTTATATGACCAAAATTTTCTCCCTAAAGCATGTTTCCACTACAAGAGATTTTTTTTTTCTATTTATTCATCATTACAAGTGGAAGAGAATCCTCTATATTTTTCTAATAGAAATCCCCTATAAAACTATAGGAGTTTATAGTTCATCTCTATTCCTCATGGTTTCATTACAATGGTTGCATGAAGTTTTTAATGTTTTTCCCTTACACAAAATAATGTTATCTAAAGGGATGCATCCATATAGATACAATTATAGAGTTTAATACTAACAGAGAGTGGAATAAGGACATTATTAAATTCATATGCCAATCTGTAAAAGAGTGCGAAGATGGATCATCAATTGGGTGCATGGTTCAAAAGTTATGCATTATACTAACCAATGTTTTCTCCTTAAAACATGTTTTCATTGTGATGGGAAATGTGTCACCATTTATTCATCTTCATGAGTGGAAGATAATTCTCTATATGTGATTAAAGGGCTCCCCCATGCAACATTGGGACCTTATAGTTTGTCTTTTCTCCTCACATTTTTATTGCAATAGTTGCATAGATTTCATACTACTTTCCCGTTTAAGAATGAGAAGATTATCTTAAAGGATGCATCTAGATAGCTTTAATACTTAATTCAGGTGGCCAATGAAGTGTATATGAGTTATAATAATTAATTTATATGTGCATCCAAACATGACACTAAATAAATTTTATTGCTTGGGTGCCTGGTTCAAACTATGCGAGTTATACAAACCAAAATTTGATCCCAAAATCAATTATTATTGATGAGAGAAAACATGCCTTATTTATTACTCATCTATAGAGGAAGATAATCATCTATGGGATGCTTAAAATAACCCCCATGTATCTATGGGATCTTGAAGTTTGTCTATAACACTCATAGTTTCAAGGCAATGGTTACGTAAACAAGAAAAAAAAGATTATCTTAAGGGATGTGTTAGTTTCATTGAAATTTTCATGTTCGATGGCTAACAAAGGGTGAGTGAAGGCCATTATTTTTTTATACACCCATATTTAAACGAAAATGAATATGTTTCATTCATTTAGAATGTGGTTCAAATGTCATGGATTATATTAACCAACATTTGGTCCCTACATAAAAATTTTGCTATGAGAGAAAATGTCCCTCCATTTATTACTCATCATGAGTGGAAATAAATCCTCCAATGGATGCTTAAAGGACTCCACCACACAAATTTAGGATATTAATTTTCATCTCTACCCATCATAGTTTATATGCAATGATGGTGAGAAGTTCATACCATTTTTACCCTTAATAATATGAATATCATCGTAAGAGATGTGTCTATTCGACTAAAAAAAATTAGTTGGGGGCTAATGAAAGGAAAATGAAGTCCATTCTTGTGTTTATATGCCCATCCAAATGTGAACAACTTTTATTTCATAAAACAAGTTTTTATTTTGAAAGAAAACATGTCATAATTTCTTCCTTATATGACTGGAATAAAATCCTCTAAGGTGAATGAAAAATATTCCCCCATGTATTTTTAGGAGATTACAATTCATCTCTATCCATCATAGTTTATGTGCAACAACTGCAAAAATTTCTTATAATTTTTCCTCCTTAATAATGAGAAGATTATCCTAAGATATGCATCTAGTTGACTAGAATTTTCATGTTTAGGGACTGATGGAGGGTGAATAAATACCATTCTTACATTTATATGCTTATAAGGATGTAACCATGAAAAAGGTTTGTCAATTAAGCATGTTAAAAATTTACACATTATATTGACTAAAATTTTCTCCCTAAAGCAAGATTTTTTTGTGATATAAAATGCACCACCATTTATTCCTCATTGAGGTGGAATATAAACCTTTTGGGAATGCCAAAATGGACTCCCATATGTAATTGTATGAGCATACAGTGCATGTCTACCCCTCATAGTTTCATTGTAACATCTACACAAAGCTCATGCCATTTTTAATCTAAATAATGAAAATATTCTCTTCAAGTATGTGTTTGGACACCTAAGAATTTAAAATATAGGGAAAAAAGGAGGGGGAATAAAGGTAATTCTTGAATTTATACACACATATAAACATGACCATGGAGATGGTTAATAGATTGGGTGCACAGTTCAAAATTTATGCATTATATTGACTAATTTTAGGTCCCTAAAGTAAGTTTTTAAAGTGAGATAAAATATGCTACCATTTATTCCTTTCTATGAGTTAAATATGATAATTATTGGGATGCTTAAGTGAGTCCCCCATGAAAATTTATGATCTTAAGGTTCATCTCTATCCCTCACACTTTCATTGCAATGGTTTCACAATGTTTTTACTAGTTTTCCCCTTAAAAATAAGAAACTTATCTTAAGGGATGCATCCTTATGTCTAAAATTTTTAATCATGGAGTTTATATATGGTATGAAAAATATATTATCATGTTTATACACCCAACCAAACATTAATGCAAAGATGATTCATTGTTTAGGCACATGGTTCAAAATGTATGCATTATACTGACTAACTTTGGGTCCCTAAAGTATGTTTTCATTACAAGAGTGAGGGGAAGTGAATATGTTGACTTTATAAGTCACCCATATCTTTTGATGAACTCATAAAGATCATATATCACATGAGCATAAATGACACAAAAGTTTAAAGGTGTGAAGCTCCTAGTCTTTAGATAGTTAAGGAAGAAGTATGCAAGGAGTAGTTTCAAATCATGAAGAGTGCACCTAAGATATTAAATATTCTTGTGTAATAATATTTAAAAGACTAATTATGCCTCCATAATGAAGTACTACACTAAATTGAAAATTTACATTTCTTAAATCTCAAAAATTAGAGGTTACGATCTATGCTTCACACATGCTACTTTGAAGACTAGTATAGGGCCCATGTATGAAGCGAAGACTTGAGAGAAATATCAAGGGGGATTTGGCACAAAGGGGTTAAAATTCATGCAACCCCTATAGAGGACTCCTAAATTTTCACCTTTCACCAACTCATAGTTCACTATGTAGACTAATTACACAACCCTTATTGAATATACATCCCTAAAAGGTGTATGGCACTAGTTCTAATTAGATGCCCAATAGTGACGTGGGAGTTTAAATAAGTCCTATGAAATAATTGACAAGTGGTGGTGAAATATAAAGTGGTAGTTAAAATTTAATTTAGTAGTGTTTGAGGCCTCACCAAGATAATTAAATGCATAATAAGCCATCAGACATCAGAATATGATCACACTCCACCCCAATGACTATTCCATATATTTTCCATTTTTAGACACATGTGGATCCAAATGAATCCTACCACTAACTCCTAGATTTGGATCACTACCAGATTTGGATCACTAGGAAAAATTTAAGAAGCATGCACATGGTATTGTAATATAATTAAAAATATTATCTACCACCCCAAGGGGTGCATGAATTGTAAAATGCTTGTTCCCTTATAAAATCCTTGTTCTTCATTGTAAGAAAGGTTGACATTTTTTAGGCAACCTCATGCTACTAAAATTTGCCCTCCAAGAATGTTTTTATTGGATGAATCTAAAATTTTAATGAGAATTAATTTCACCTCCCTTCATTTTTATTGCATCCTATGTGTGATTTTTTTATCTTTGTCTGTGGGTAATGTTTTCCCCTCCTCTTATCAACCATTATTACCACCTCTATGTGGAACTTGGAACTCATTTTTTAGGTCACATTATTTGTGGACTCGATTCTGTGGATAACCTTTGTACCTTTAAAAATGGTGTTGTGTTATTGCACTTATATGAAAAATACTCATTAATTTTGCGTGTATATGGTGGAGTCTATGTTATATTCTTTAGTTCTTAGAGATTTTTAGTGTGTTCATCTAGGTATTTTAAGTGTTTACTCTATTCTTGGTGCATCACCTTTTACTTTTCAATAATATCTTACCTTCTCCCTTCCCTTTTCCTATCAAGATTTAGGTAGAACACTAGTCTTATATTTTATTATACCTTTTTTATGTCTTTTCATTAGTCTTAAACTAATGCGTTAAGAATAGAAGGAAGCCAACCTACTCTAGAGGTTCATCCCAAGGAGTGAAAGGGTCCCACAAATTTGGTATGTTCCCATCGTTGTGATGAGACAATTGATTCTTTACATGTATAAGTGAGTGATAAAACTTTCAATCCTAGCACTTAACACTTTTGTACCCTATGTAATGCATTAAATTTATACATCATATAATAAAGACCTCCCACATCATAGACCATCCATAGGTGCATGTTTCAAATGATAATAGTTTTTGGCATGTCTAGTAGAAGTAGTTTTAATAAAATCTAAGGAATTGATGCTATCATTAGCTAACAATATTGCATACACTTAGTTAGAGTAGTTGGTGACTTTGAGCATTTATGGTTCATAAATATCAGTGCCTCATATATATTCCAATACAAATGAGATCATATTTAAAGGGTATTGATTTCAATTTCATTCAGCTTTACGCTCCCTCTACAAGAAGAGTTAGAATGTCTTCATCCCCTATCAAGAGAGAGCAGTTTAAGACTATAAGCCCCTAGAGCTTAGTCTATACACCCATTTGGGAGGGTACCTACACTTAGTGGAATATTATTCCCTATTCCATTCATGTCTCTACAAAATAACCAACTATTTATGCATTTTAATGGAGGAAACCTATTAATTCTTGCCCAATATGATGAAATTATAGTCATAACACTAAAAATTTTATCCTATTTCATATGTGAAAATACAACTTCCCTGGTGAAACATTTTTAGGATATTACAAAAATATACTCAATGCACCATGTCAATGAATATCACAACTTTTGCTAAGATGATGGTTGATTTTAACTTTAGATTCTAGATAGTCTGGGATAGGATCCCACCCTTGTGTAAGCCATCTCTTGATACTACATTTTTATATTTTTAAAAATCCCTTAATAGTGATATAGTTGTGATGATTCAATCCATGGGATGATCCATAGTTTTAGATGCCTATGATGTTATAGTTAGGGTTGAGAATTATCTAAATCAAGTGGTCAAGATTATGTCTAGACCACCTATACCTCTATTTGTATAACCTCCTCCTAGCCAATGAGTTGTGAACCCTATGTTATCACCTATCCTTGTCACAGTGAGCCCACCAACTTCATCTATTATTCCCCCTAATGAATTACATGAGGTTAAAACACTACTAAAAATATTTGGAAATGACATTGTTGCCCTAAAAATGAAAAAAACATAGTATTCTAGACCCCATTATCCCTTCACTCAGCAATACCAGTTAAGCAATCCTTGCTAACAAGGTAGTGTGTAAGCACAAAATCAAATCTCATACAATAGACCACCTTATGAGCACAATGCTAGCACTGCTAGTGCCTCTCGAGCCCTTATACCAATGCATAATAATATTATGTAGGATTTTGAATGGTGTTTCCCATATAATAAACTACATAATCAAGCTACATGCACAAATGGAGTCATGAACCAAACAATCATGGTGAAAATTTTGTCACAACCTCAAGAGTAGGTAAATACTACAACTCCTCATGAGGAAAGAACTTGAGCACCAACACAAAAATAAGATGGGTATACTCTTATTAATTAAAATGTGGGTAACTTAAACTATATAAATCAGAGTGGTGAACTTTATGCATAAATCACCCTAGTTTATTTCAATACAATATTTAAAATGAGAGTAATGGAAGAGGTACTACAACCTTCAATGTCCCAAGTCATGCATGTAATTATGTAAGCCAAAGTACCTAAAAAATCTTCAGTGTGCATAGAATATGCCATGAAAGTATGAGAAGAGGATACTATTCAAAAACCACAATCAAAGGGATCTCAAATTCCCTTCAACATAGTCTCACAAATGAAGAAGATCAACCTTGATGTAACCATGTGGGATGATCTCACCATTCCTTCTCAAACAAATTTACTATGGGATGATTTGAAAAGATTTTAGATATGCAAGACATCACAACTTATGCTTTCCATCTATGTGAGCTTATGCCAACCCAAAGTTGAGGAAATTCAAGTACACATTAGTACTAAAACGCTCCTATTCTATATCTCCTTGATTATTAGCCAACACCTAGTGAACAATTGCATGATTGACTCAGGTGTGAGCAACTCAGTGATGCCAAAGAATATTGAAAATATGCCTATAATTGTGTATTATCATATTTAAAATGGAGTGGTCCACTTAGATTAAATAATGGTCAATACCATAAAAATCATCAAAGGTTTAAATCTTAGACTGCATGCATGCCCAAGTCTTTCAATTACACATGACGTCATAGTCATCAACTTGCCTCCCTACTTTGCCATTTGCCTCTCCTGAGACTTCATGATAAAGATGGGTGGATTCTTATCTTTAGACTAGTTGTATATGTTACTCAGAACTAGATACAAGACTAAGGTGACCATTATATTTAAACCCATCTATAAATTCATGTTGAGTTTTACTCTCCTAGCCTAGTTAAATTAAACTATGAAATGTTCAATCAGATGGAGAAATTGATTCTCCATGAATCCACACCACTGATTGAAGATGTCTAAGATGATTTGCTAGACAAATGGGCACACGTACATTATGAGTATAACCCATATGATAATGTGTAAGAGATGGGGCTAGGTATGTATTGAATCTCGGAGGAGATATCCATGTTACCCAAGATTGTAAAGGCACAATAGGACCTTTAAGGCACATTGTAATTATAACTTAATGGTTCTAAAAGAAAAATGGCGTTGGAGATAGTGTGATGTTAGTCTCCCCTAAAAAGGAGAAATATTTCCATGATTTTATGTTGTAGTTTAGTTGCATGCATAATGATGTAGAATATGAGGCACTGATACACAGTCTCTAACTTATGCAAAAGAAAGTAATCAAGTAACCATAGGCATTTAGTGATAGTGAAATGGTCATTAACTAGGATAATGTGTGGAGTATGCCAAACAATGGTTTGTTTAAGGCTTATAAACATAGAGTGTGGGATATGATTTAAGGCCTATTAACTCCATACCAAGATCATAAAATGCTGACATTAATAGACTCATAACCATAGGTGCATAATATGGCATATCATACAGCATAATAAAAGGATCTAAGTAGCTCATGATTATTGTGATTAGACTAGTAGTCCCTAATAATGTAGATAATTAAAAATTGTTCAAAAGTGATGAGAATATTATTAGCTTCCTTTTAGATGAGGCTAAATTCTACACTAAAAATCAAACATGGATACAAGTCCAATATGGGGATCATATCTTCTAACGAAAAGGGAACAAGATGCCCAAGGGGATATTTACCTTGGAAAGCATCTGATGACCAACTCAAAGGAGAGAGATGAAACATGAATGTAAAGGAGGATATCTCTACACAAGTGAGTATTTACAAAGGTAGGGCCCTAAAATCTAGCAAGATATGTTACCCACTAGAAATTAATAATGTTATCAAGCTCAACAAGAGATATGATGATATATTCACATCGAGCTATAAGGACCTTAGAGGATTTGAATCAAGATTGACACAACACACCATTGAGCTCAACCCTAGTGCATGGCTAGTTCACTAAAATAAGAGGCATGTCAACCTAAAGCTCAATCCTTTAATGATAAAGGAGATCTCAAAGCTCATCAAAGCTAGCATAATACTTCCAATCAAACAATCTTTGTGGGTTGCCAACTTATTCCTAGTGTGGAATAAGAATGGGGAGATCCATCAATGCGTGGACTTTAAAAACTTAAACAAAGCCCGTCTTATGGATAAATACCACATCCCACCAATAGATTAGATCTTAAAAACCATTTTAATCTAAAAAAATTCTCATTACTATATGGTTACTCAGCATACAACCAAATTCTTGTGCAAACACGTAATCACTATAAAATAACATTCACCACTAAGTGGGAAACCTTCACACACTATAAAATGCCCTTTAGCTTAAAAAAATTAGGATCAACCTTCTAGAGAACCATGAATATGGAATTTAAGGAACTCATCAACAAGATCATCTTGGTCTACCTTGATAACATAACTATTTTTTGAAAGTACACATAAGATCACTTAGGACATCTAGAGCAAGTCTTCAAAAAGTGTTGAGAGTTTTGAATATCTCTAAACCCTAGAAAGTGTATCTTCGCAGTTCATGAAATTACTCTAACGGGGTAAATTATTTAAAATAGGGTCTCACAATTGATCTAGTGTGATTTAAAGATATTGCATCCTTCCCTATCCCAAGTCATAAAAAGAGTCTCCAGAGCTTCTTGGAGAGGATAAACTTTGTCAGGAGATTTGTGCCTAACTTTGCTACTCTAACCAAACCCCTCATTGTTATACTCAATAAGAATCTTACATTAAGCTAGACCCATGAAGGTAAGAATAGTTTTAAAGCCATCAAGCACACCATAGTTCAATCCCCAACCTTTATCAACCCATATTATAATAACGATTTTATCCTTTATGCATTTGGTGGGATTGAAGGCATCTCAACTATTCTTACATAGAAAAACAATGATTAATTGGAGTAGCCAATTACTTTTTTCATCCAAGCACTAAATAATTATAAATTATATAAAAATATGCCTTTATAGTTATAAGGGCACTCAAGAAGTTTTGACACATGCTTTCTCATAACAAGATTCAGTTGATGGTCCCACATGTAGTTGTCAAAGAATTACTACTCAGTAAGGACATCAATGAAAAATGGGTTAGTTGGATTACAAAGGTGATGGAATATGACTTGGAAATATATATCACCAAGATTGTGAAAAGAAAAGGTATTTTCAAATAATTGGTTGAGGATGTAAAGTTTGAAGACAAAGTAGTCCTTGTGTTGTGCGAAGAAGAATTGATAGATCAAGAAGTTGCCACAGATTGGATGCAGCACATGACAACTTTCATTCAAACTACCTCATATCCACCTAGATTAAATAAGGCTAAGTTTAGGCACTTTAGGTTGTAATCCATACTTTATGTGTTATTTAGTGGTGAATTGTTCATAAGAGCCATCAATGGAGTCATCTTAAGATGCATAAAATTAGAATAGGTTAGAAGGATTCTCTAATAATTCCATGATGGGCCATCAAGAAGCCAATATTCAACTAGGACTACTACCATAAAGATTATGCAAAATGACTATTATGGAATAAATCTATTCAAAGATGTACATGCATATGTGTGAATTTGTAATAAGTATGCCTTCTTCATAGTCAAATAAAAACTAATGGACTTAACATTACACCTAATATAAGTTGATAGTCCCTTTTCATAGTGGGGCCTAGACTTCATAGGCATGATCAAATCACCATCAAGTGATGGGAATAAATGGATCCTCATAACCATGGACTATTTCATGAGATGGACAGAAGCATTTGCACTCAAGTAGGCTAATAAAACATCCATCTTGGACTTATATGAAGGAATTGTAGAAAGGTTTTGTGTTCTAGTGATAATTATCTCTGATAATACATTCATCTTCTTTGGAACTATGATCAATAAATGGGCTGTCAAACATATCATTCACCTAAAAGCCTCATCAAACTATTTCCCTTAAGGTAATGATCTATCTGATTCCATGAATAAGAATTTGATTCACATTATAAAGAGGACCATGGAGGAAAATCAATGAGATTGACATACCAATATTATGACTTCCCTTTGGGATAATTGAGTCATGCCTAAAAGAGTGTTGGGAAATTCACCCTTCATGTTAGTTTATGGAAGGGAATCCAGATTGCCCACATCCTTCGAGTTACCTTCATTGGAACTTACCAATCATTTGGAGTTAATCAAAGGTGATCCCCTCATGTTATGGTTAGAATAATCACTGAGAGTGGGGGGGGGGGGGGGGGGGGCAGGGGGTAAATCAATGTCTTTAAAACATTTATTCAATTCAACTTAAGCATACACAAACCATTCATATAAACTTGAACATCTAGTAAAGCATATACAACCATACAAGATCATGAGTGAAGATAACACATTACATATGTGGGAAACCCTCAAGGGAAATAAAAACAACTAATATATAAAAATGGACTAAAGTAATTTAATACAAAAACCAATCTTTAGTGAAGCACCAACTATACATGGACCATCAATGCCAAATAGTCAAACACCCACTCAACTAGGCTTTAGCAAGCACCAACCTACAAGTAGACACCAACCCCCTAGTTGACTCAGCACCAGCTCATCCACATAAATTTTTTGATAACCTTTGGAAAACCTTATTGTTTACATAATATATTATGAGCACCTTATTTAGTTCTTCTTTCTCTTCTATCCCTCTCAAACTACCTTCTAGGATTCTTTACTCAACTAGGTCTCTTTAATACTGATTAGGTCATATGACCTTGATATTCATATGTAAACACATTATCAAATATTAATTATAGATCATATATAATCCTATGATGGTATAAAATACCTAATTATACTCAATAATGAGAACTTTTATTTCCATTCTCTCTACATGCTTATATACGCCTAAAATTACCTTATATATATACCATTTCTTGTTCATATGATACTTAACCATCTATTCACCCTTAACCTCTTAATTATGCCATGTAATAGGTCTTATGACATCTCATAAATATGATTAAATAAATATTGATTCCCTTTTGGTCTATCATAACTCTATTAGACCTTATTTCACTTTTAGGTCTCATGGTGACCTAGTTCCATTAGGTCTACTTTAGGACACATTACACTTTACCTTCCTTAGAACCCTTTAAAACTACACACATGATAGGAAAATATAATATAAAAATCAAATAGATACACACTGATGTATTCTAGTATCAACAAAAAAAATTACAACAAATCATTACTTGAAATCCCTCATTAGTACTCAGTCCTATTAGGCCTAAGTACACCAAAATTTTGCCTTTCAATAATGAAGATTAAACTCACATAAGCCACTAAAATATGATCAAACAAGTGGATAGATAGATTATATATAACCTTAAGTTCATCACCATATTCTTGAGAGACTTTAACTCAAGATTAAAAGGCTTAAACTCATATCTTCATTATTCTCACTCAAAACTGCCAAGACTATCAAAATCCAGTAATGAAACTACTTGACATATGAAAGGACATCTTAAATTATTATAAATAAATTAAAAATATTATATAAAATATTCAAAAAAACCTTAATCATAAAAAATATAATATCTAATACCAAACATTGGTCTTACAAACAAATCTCCTGACCTTATCTCACACAGTCTTGCTTGAACTAGTCAAACCATTTTACCTTCAACTTTTCAACCTCTTGCACTGAATTAAAATATTTTAAAAATAATTAATAATACTTTAAATTCACAAAAAATAACACTATACACATTAGATACTCCAAATCAGGGCATAGAGCCTCAAAATCATCACCACAACTTGCTTACTTAGAACTGCCAGTTTACCTTAAAGCACAATCATGGTGAGATTGATGTAAAAACACCTGTATGACCACTTTCAAAGACATAAAATACATTAACATGATCCTATGACTTCTCTATATAATATTTAAATATAAACATGATATTATCTAGTGGCAACTATTGATCTTACAGACTAATTTATTGACCTCACTACACAGAGTCCTCACTGAGTCAGACAAGACATTTTGGCTTCATCATTTTTACTAATGTACTTCACTTCAAATATTTATACCAAGAATTAATATCACATACCATTATCAAAAAAAAATTCCATGTGCCTAGTTTCAACATTAAATTATGATAACACATTCATGTTCATCTTCTCACTGTTGTTTGGGTTTCTTAATGTTTACACCATTTGGTCTGTTAGCGACTAGCCAACTTTGAACAAAAAATTTGCAAAACTAAATTATAGAACATATCCATAAACCTTAATTTACATAAAATAAATGTCTCAAGATTCATCATCCATCTATTTTCATAATTTGACTTGATCAAATCTAACTACTATAGCAAATCTCTAAGAAATTAGTTATTTTTTGTAGGGTCTACTCACACACTTAACAACTCAATCACATCTAGAGGTGCCTAGGATATTTTAATACAAAATAAAATCACTTATCTATACATAATAATACATTATGGTCACTTTTGATCAACATCTTCAATAACAATTCCTTATTAGGGGTTTAAGAGGGTTTAAACCTATTTCCACTCTTAACAATAATTCATAAATCATAGCCCCTTAATCCAAAAACTAATTCATATAATTTTAAGATAGGACCCTTCCCCACATACCATGAATATATTAAGCTCTCATGCAAAGGTTTTATGAGTTGATGAGCACAATAAAATCCTTTTCAGGTTGAGAACCCTTTATTCTGAGCACTTAAGAGACCTCCAAACAATTTTCCATGCCTTGTCCTTTACACTATGACCTCAAAATACATGAAAAAACATACCTAACCACTTAAAATTCTTACATGATCTCAAAACATATTGAAATATGATCATGACCCCTTATTAGGCCACACTCTTTCTTTTTGTTTTCTATACCTTGACCTATAAATCACATTAGTCCTTAAAAGTGACCTTCATGACTCTTTCCATGTAATCTCCACCTCACTAACATAATCGAGAAGCCTCTCTCATGATTAAACACTAACATACATACTTCACATGCCTTGACACTAGATCATGATGATAGGGATTCTAAGAGATTTAATAGATAATTAACTCATACATTGAATCCAAATACATAAAGAATAATTTAACCACATAATGTATTATTTCTCACACTCTAAATTATTTTATTCTCATTAATTCATTAATATATTCATAATAAAAATATATAGGAGACTCCCCTCATAAAATATATGGGATTTAAAAATAACTCAACCTAGATACGTGAGTTGGTTTATCAACACCAATCACGTATAACAATATAACTAATATTATTATATTTTGAATTATATAACAATAGTCTAATTACTTACTAATTACTAATAACCTATTAGTATATAACTCTCATTAAATATCCTCATGTTACTATTTAAATTTTATTAAATACCAAAACTAACATGATGTAAAAGCTATTCCTAACATTTCCCCCCATAGTTTTTACATGGTGCAAAAACATTCACACTCTTATTTACATTATACTCACCTCTTGTAACATGCCAAACTATGTGGCTCATGACCTTGATATAAATATATCCTCACTTCTCCCATGTTTTTATAGGTTTACCACAAACCTTGACATGAATAATAACTCTTATGTCTACTGTTCAACTCCTAGTGGTTTTCTAAATCACTACCACAAACCTTTTCAAGATCCATGAACTGACTTACATTGGTTCTTTCTATCTTTTTTTAATGTCTTCACATTAGGGAATCATGTTTTGGAATTACACATAAAATACATATCATGAATATTTATTGTTCCTTTATTCCTATTTTTAAAACACACAGTGGAACTTATAATGAAAAACACACCACACTAAAAATAACACACCACACTATGCCACCACATCATTAGTGCAGCCCCATCATTGACTACTGATGAGAGGTCTCTAAAATACCTCCATCCTCTATGTATCATCCAAATTACAATGGATTTCTACTCACTTAGTAAATGTGTTGGTGAAGGTTAGTTGCATGTCACTTTGATTGAAATGGGGTCCCCTCATAAGACTAACACATTCAACATTTGACTCAATATGTCACGTACAAATGATAATGCATCCTTGTACAAACAATTAATTTTGACAATAATGACATATAAATAATGTACTAAAATGACTTCACCACCATATTATAGACCCAATAATACTTATATGAAATATTCAACTTGACTCTTTCGACAAATACATTACTCTTGACACTTGAATTTTTACAAAAATAGATTTTTGACTTAACCCTTTTGATAATACATTTATACAAAATCAAAAACAACCTAAATAAGTTAAATTAAAAACTAAATACATTACAATACCAAATGAATTTGAAACATAAATTATTTTTAATAGTTATTTGACTCAAGTGAAGATAATATACTAAACCTATCAACTCACTAATAGCAAAAAAAAACTACTATATCTTAAAAATAAATGACTTAACATATGACACATTTTTACTTTTATAAACAAGAACGATGACATGAATATAATATAGATAAAAAAAATTATATAAAAATGACATGACTCAAGGCTATATGACCATAAAATAAAAACTTTTAAATGTTAGCATAATTATTTATTTACCTTGGGTTATTGACTAAGTTAATAAGTCTTTGTTTAGTTGCCTTAACCACTTCGATTAAGAGGTTAGTTTGTTTATCGAGCTTAGATATTTCATGATAATTGACATTGGTTATTTTACCCACCCTTTTTACATGTTTCTTGGGTGGTTCATTTCTTTGCCTATTTAATAAGCCTTCTTGTATTATTCAGATATGGAATATATGTTGTGTAATGCAATATGGTTCTTTATCACTCTCTATGCCTTATCTAATATGGTAATTAGAACTCATGGTTTTTAGATCCTGAGTGGAGGTCTATAAAAGCTAGAGAGGTTAGTGTCTTTCTAGGGAGGAGCTACATGTGCCTAGTGCAGAGCTAGAGGAGAGAAAATTCTAAAAGCTCAACTTGAAGACTAGAAAACTACCTGAGAGTATTAAAAGACCAAATAAGATTTAAAAAAGGTTAGAAGAAGTAGTTTCAAGTAGTTTAAAGCCTCTATTTAATTTTTTTTATTAATTCATATGGCTTGAGCACCGTTCTATTTAGGAAGAGGTGGAAAAATTCAAATCTTGATCATTTTCAGTGAAATAAGAGTCTCAATTGTGATTTAATTTGTAACTTGAATAGTGGTGTAGATGGTTTGTGATTTGGCTGAGAAAAAAGCTCATAATCTACACCTAAATTTTCATAGGTAGGCTAATTTTCTAATTGGATACATATTTTCATTAAATATTTAACCTAAATGTTTATCATTTCAATTATTTTTAATTTTTAATTTTTAATTTTTAATTTTTAATTTTTAATTTTTAATTGAAATAAATCAAAACTTTAGCCAATAAGGGTTATAGGGGACCTACCACTGATTAATAATCATGAAAGCATTCAAGAAGTTAAAAATTTCACTATTTTCTAGGTTTTGTATCTAGATGTGGATGGAGAAATATTTTTTTAAATCAGAGTTGTAAGTTTCTCAATTTAATTATTTTAGTGGTATAAAATTTGATATCTTGTAAACGGTATTGAGTTTGTTGCTAAAAATTGGTAGAGTTGTTTAATGTCAATATAGAATTAGTGTGTAGGAGGATTTTTTTATTAAAGTCATATTTTTTTGGTTTAATGATTTTCATTAAAAACTATGTCAAATGGCTAGTATTTAACACTATTACTACCATATTCTCAAAAATTGACCAACAAGAACTATAGTTTGTGGAGTCACAAGGTTTTGATGATATGTAAGTATCTAAACCTTGATCAAATAGTGTTTGATAAAGAGAAAAGGCCTACCACTAGTTATGATGACTATGATAAACATCATTATGAGGCTCTTATGTTGTTAGAACTATCAATAGTAGATAATTTAATCTTAGAAGTCAGAAATGCGACCATTACATCAATTTTGTGGACTAGTCTTACTTCTAAATACCAAGTGTTTGAAGCCAGTAAGGTATTATATTTGAAGAATTTGTTATTTTATACTAAGATGTAAGAAGGTGGCTCTATTTATGAGTTTTTATTATAGATCAAGGAAATCATTAATCATTGAGGGCTATGGAGAACCCTGTTGATGAGAAAGATTTGATTGCTTTGGTTATGCAGAATCTTTCACCTTCATTTTAGTCATTTTTGGAGTTCTTGCACATAATTGCTAAGACACAAACTTTAGACTTTGAAAAGTTGTCCACATTATTATTGTAGAAGGAGAGATAGTAGGAGTAGATAGTGTTGTCTACATCTACTTCTATAGAGAGTGCATTTTTCATCAAGGGAAAGGGTAAGTTGTTTGTTAAAACTACTAGTTCTTTGATAAACACTTCACAAGTAAGTGGTTCTAATAAGAGATCTAAGTGGAAACATTTTTACTATAAGTAACCTACTCAATTTTTTAAAAAATGGGAAGAAAATACAATAGGATATGGTTAACCTTAGAAATAAATCTCATCATGCGAATGTAGCTGAAGGTGAAGGTGAGGAATAATATATTAATTTTTATTTCATGGCTTCTAGTGGTAATTTTGTGGTGGAACAAGTTTGGTACTTTGATTCAGGGGCATCTCACCATTATACATGCCATAAGTATTGGTATGTATATTTTGTTTAAAATGATAGTAATAATAAATTTATATCTTTGGGATATGGTAGGACTCATTTTTTGAAAGGATATGGTCATATCAATTTTAATGATGTAGTTTGGTATGCATTTAAGAATGTTAGGAATGTGCCTAATATGAATAAAAATTTACTTTCAATTAGTGAGATCACTTCAAAATCAGATTTTGTTTAAAGTTTCAAGGACAACAATGTTTAGTCACTACCAAAGATAACAAGAATATTGTTATTGGGATTGATGAGAAAGGTTTGTATAAGCTTGCATATCCATAAAGGGTAAATGAAAGTGTAATTGCAGTGGTTAACAACATAACTTCACTATGGTATGAAAGGTATGGGCATTTGAATTTATAGTATAATGACTATATTGAGTCAGACTAAGATGGTTCAGAGGATTCCTTGTATTTGGGATAGTCATCATATACATACTAGATGTCAGTTGGGGAAGAAAGTTAGACATTCATTTGATGTTGGTAAAGCTTCAAGAGATAAGAGAGTATTAGGTATAGCACATGCAAATTTTCATGGTCTAATGTAGACACCTACCCCTTCTGGAGCTTGTTATTTTCTTTTGTTAGTCAATGATTTCTCTAGGAAAAAGTGGGTATACTTTCTAGTGAATAAATCTTATTGTTTTTCTAACTTCCTTACTTGGAAAGCTATGGTCTAAAAATAGGCAAGATAGTTAGTGAAGTCTCTTAAAATGGATAATGGGGATGAGTTAATCTCAAAATAGTGCAAGGAGTTTTGTGACACTAAAGGCATACATAGATAATATACTACCCCTTAGACTCTATAGCAAAATGGAGTTGTGGAAAGGTAAAATAGGATGGTGATGGACATGGTTCACTGTATGGTCCAAAGTAGAAATGTCCCATACAGATATTACGTAGAAGTAGTGAATATGATAGTATACATCTTAAATAGAATTCCTTCAAAAGAATTAGAGAATATGAATCTAGAGGATGCTTGGTCAGGTCAAACTCCAGATGTAAGTGATTTAACCATATATAAAAATCAAATTGCTCACTACTTGAACATATCCTCTTATATTATCTTGGAGTTGAGGATGTGGATGATCAAAACATTGGCATCTTATATGCTTGTGTGGATAAACACACATTTATCATTTACTTCATTTCTATAAGAAGAGCATATAAT
Source organism: Torreya grandis (assembly GCA_037957365.1). Classification (NCBI taxonomy): domain Eukaryota; kingdom Viridiplantae; phylum Streptophyta; class Pinopsida; order Cupressales; family Taxaceae; genus Torreya; species Torreya grandis. Next base: position 4,786,338 of record JARHVA010000438.1, on the reverse strand, counting down.
ATGTATTTCATAGGTGTCAGGGTTGACATCTTTTCAAAGATCAGATTTGAATACAAATATCTGATGCAGATCCATGATCCAAAAATCTAACCTCAATGATATAACAAATTTATTTGTCATTGAAGTATCTTGACACATGTTCAACCTTATATCTATTCAATATTATTTCTACTTTATATTCTATCAAGTCTAAACATTTATTAACTTGCATGAATAAATGAAGATATCTACCAGCTATCAGGCCTATTAATATGCTATCCACACTTCCAAGTGGACATATATATAGCAATGGGAAACTTTAAAGAAAAAAATGTTGATTTTATTGAATCAAGTATAGCTCAAAAAATGAGTTTGATGTTGACAATGAAATCACATGATACAATATATCATGGTATATCACCCTCAAAAAATCCAAATTCATGAAATAAATGTCAGATAGAACAAATCTATATACTCTTATATTTGATATTCACTTTGTAGAATATTAATTTATTTCATTCACAAGGGTAAATCATATAAAAACATCCCCTTAAAATATCACCAATTATCCATTACAAGAATTAGATAAAACTACTTTGATACCAATGATAGGGATTCTAAGAGCTTTAACAAATAATTAACTCATATATTGAAGCCAAATACACAAAGAATAATTTAACGACACAATGTATTATTTCTCACACTCTAAATTATTCTATTATCATTAGTTAATTAATACAAACATTATATAAATATATAGGAGACTCCCCTCCTAAAATATAGGGGAGTTATAAACAACTCAACCCAAATACGTGAGTTGGTTTATCAACACCAATCACATAAAATAATATAATAAAAAATACTAATCATAATAATATTATGATTACTTACTAATAACCTATTACTATTTACCTCTCAATCAAAATCCTCATTTTACTATTACCTCTTGGTAAATACCAAAACAAACATGATGTAAAAGTTATTCCTAACACATGATACCTCATTAGGCCAAGTAGGGTTTAGGAGTGGTCTAGGTACAAACTTGGTTTTAAGGTCTTACCCTTGTAAGCTCACCCTAAGAATCTCATGATTTCTCTAATTCCTTACATACATTCTCAACAAACCTCATAAAAACACTCATGCCTATGTGCACTCATCTCACCAAGCCATCATACTCATACCTTCTCACAAGGTCTATTCATGTTATGACTAGGCTTATTAAGCACTTGAAACTTTACAACTAACCTTGAAACACATATGAAAGTATCTACACTTTAATTAAATGATCACATAATTCCGAACAAACTCTCATAATCTTATGCTTACTTACTTCACCAAACTTCACTATGCACACCTTCTCATAGGGTCTAGATTAGGCTTCTCAAGACACCTTATACTCAAGAAATAGTACTCAAACATGCTTACCTCAATGATATAAAATAAGAACAATCTTCAAATATAAATCTCACACCACTAAAAAATATCTTTTTTATCAACATTATCTCATGTCCTTATGTAGAACTAGATCCTCATAGCCATGTTTCAATTCTAACTTGACCATCATACCTCTTTGTGACAATCAAGACTCACAAGATGAAACAACAAACTTAATGACATCAATAAAAATCCTAGTGACATCAATAAAAACTAAAAAATCACCTTGTAACATACCTCAATGATCACTCATCATGTACCTTCACAAGATGCACCCTTTTGACATCAGTGACAATAACGTGCGAACAAACTCCCCCTTTGTCATTCAAGGCAAAACATTCTTTAATCTAATCACACTTATCTCTCCCAATATGGTCAATCATCCTTATTTAAGTTTTTCCCCCTTTGACATTAAATACAAAGGGTTGTACACACTACAAATTCTAGAACCATTCATTTTCCATCTTTGGATAATATTCTCAAAATCTACAAAAGAACTTAGAGTTAACAAGCTCCCTCTTAAACCAAGCATAATCTTCAAATGAACTATGGACCTCAAGATTATTTACCAAGCTACCAAAATCTTGATATCAACTAAATAAATAGTAACTCCCCCTTTTTAGTCATAACTTGAGCTCACCAAATGAATCAACTTAATTCTCAAACCATCTATAACACAAGTAATGCTCAACTACGAACTACTAGAAACATAGAACAACTTTTCTTACCTCTTCTATACTTGTCAATCAACTACACTTAAAGCTTATGAAAAACTTGAATATATCCCCCTCAATCAAAGTATCCACCATTCTTATACTAATTGAAGAGTGTCTCCATGAATCTTAATGGAGTCACCCCTTTCCATAGGATACTAAAACAAAACAAACTTAGGAGATTCCTATATCTCCATGATCTCACAAGAGTAAATATCCTTGAGGATCCATTTAGCCCTAATTGGCACCTTAGGCTTGACTTATTAATCAATTTTTTGATCAGCAAACTAAAATATGAGATGATAATAGACACACCTAACTTGATTTCATAACTGAAGTATGATCTACCATAACAAATAGTCTACTTGGGCTTGAAGACTGATCGTAACTCACCTTTACTATTTTTGGTTTCCACACATTCATTTTCCTTCTCTCTTGCACTCTAGGGGATTTAAACCTCTTGTTTTGAATTGATGGAGTTATTACTTTATTAAAATAGAATATTTCAATGTGTCCCACATTATGAAAACTATATAAAATAAAATCATTCATACCTTTTTATTATGACTCTTTTCATAATCCCATGCATATTCATTTTTAGATGGTATTCTACACTCTCTTGCTCTATGACCAAACTGATTACATGCAAAACAATAAAAATTAAATGAATTAGCATAAATCATATCATTAGTTTGTTTAATTGGTCCCTTTATGTTGGCTTTCTTATCTTCATTAGCCTTCTTGTTGACTTGATTTGCCTCAATTTGGTATTATTTGAAACCAAGATCTATCTTATCACTTGCATACTTCTGAATACTCAAGATGTTATCTAGAGCATCAATACTCTTTTCAAACTTCATAAAGGTATTTAACTTTCTATATTATTGATCCAATTTATCTTTTAAGGATTCAATTTCATTTCCATACTTGGTGCATTTTTCCTCCTAAGCCTTTAGGCTAGCAGTGACTATCTCCATTTGAGTTTGAATTTGATTGATGATCTCATCATGCTTCTTGGATGTGTTACTCAGTTTCTCTTCAAAAAAACCAATATGATCTTCATAGTCATTAGCTAATGATCTTTGTTTTTTATTCTTCCTTATTTGGAACTTTAACTCCTCTAGATCACTCACCAATTCTACCTCAAGGTTCACTTCATCATCTTCTTCATCTAATTTTTCATCATCCATAAGGCCTTTGATTTTAAAGCAACCCTCATTATCTATTTATATAGACATGAATAAGGTTTCTTGTTGTAATTGTTTCTAACAAGTTTTTTGCTTTTCACATTCAATGGATGAAAGAAACTATGATAATGGTTAGGGGTTAGATGATACCCAGATGAAGTTTGCGTACCGTATCTAGATGACTGAAGGGACTCCTCTTTGGCTGTGGAGGACGACACCTGTAGATAAGAGATACTTAGACAAGGAAACTATTAGATAGATAGGTGGTGGACTGCCAAGCGAATCTTGATCCCAGAAGTGCAAAGACTTCCTAGAGGGGTGACAATCCACTGGTTGATAAAGGAAAGAGTGTTGCTAGGAAAAGAAATGATGAAAGACTGAACAAAAGAAATAAAGATAAATGCTTACCTATATTCTGTTGTCGGTCTTCCATAGTCACCGACATTGGTGGTTCTACCAACGTCGGTTTTCAAGGTCGCCGATGTCGGTTAGTCTGTTTATGTCAGTAGGGGTAGTGGTTGATGTCGGTCAGGGCAATGGCCTTAGACAGGTTTTGGATGGGTCTATGGTCGATAGAATGGTCTGTAAAATGGTTTGTGGTAGTTTGAGAGTCTATGCAGGGTTTGTAGGACAATAGATAGGGTCTTAAGAGGGATAGGGGATAGAGAAGAGGTTGTCAAAAGGGATAAGGATGTGGGGAAGGCTTCTCAGCCTCTCCAGGAAGACAATCAGGTCTGTTCTAGTTGATAGCTGAGTCTGGTTGATGAAACTTAGAAGGAGTAAGAAGAAACTAATTACAAATACATTCTAAGATACTAAAATGAGAAGAGGGAAGAATACTTAGCTCTTACTTGCCAAAGAACTAGAGGTGTTTGAAATTCTTGTACCTGTTGTGGTTGTAGCCAGAAGAGCATTGGTTGAAGTCTGATAATTGATCTCAGAGAGTTCTTGTTGTTGTCCAGGTGCGAGAGCTGAGAGAGGGAGTCCAAGAGAGAGAGAATTTGCCTCCTGTTCAGAAAGTTCAAAAAGTTAGCATTTTGAGTGCAGAATGCAGTTTTAAGGCAACTGACATCAGCAATGCCACTAATGTCAATCGACAGTTGACCAACGTCGGTGGCTAGAAGATGGGTAAAAAGGCTAAAAATAGCCTTTTGTCCATTTTCCCATCTACCAAAGTCAGCTGGTCATGGTTAAATGGTCAAAGGTAGGTTTAATAGGCATGGGGGATGAGTGGGAGAATTGAAATGGGGTCTTAAGTAATTAAGATTTGCCATGGGGTGATGGAAGTATCCAAGGAGAGGTATCCAAGGTGGGACGTGATGGGTGATGTGTCAAGAGGGGGTGTTATTAATTTTAAATAGGTAATTATTTTAAATTAATAAGTGTGTGGGTTAGGAGTGTTGAAGTGGAGCAAGGGTTAGTCGACCAAGGGGTAGACACGATTTTGGTGTCTACATTTGCCCCTTTTTGTCTTGTTGGTTGTTCTGGATGAACTACAAGACAAAAACAGGAGTAAGTTATCCCAGGTATGGGATAAGGTCATTTTTGTCTTGTTGGTTGTTTTGATGAATTGCAAGACAAAAATAGGGGTTGGATACACCAGATGTGGGATGAGGTATTCCCCCTCAAAGTGGGAGTCAAGGGAAGGTAACCTGATATCGGGTGCCAATTTGATAAATAGTGGATGGATATGGTGAATTTTTAGTGTGAACGCTGCAATAGTTGTGATTGCACGTATACCACTTCACATGATAGATAGGTCAAATTGTCATAAGTTGAGGTTGAAGAGTGCTAAAATTGAAATAACTGGGCCCCAATATTTCATCGTAGCTGATTGGGTTATTTGATCCAAGCTGTAGCTCCAATGGTCATCATGTTCCAAGTATCCTGGGCTCAGGAAGTGCTCCTGGAAAACATGAAAAATGTCACAAGTAGTGGGAATTAACTTGCTCGCAATCCAATACTTGTGAGGGTCATAATATGATGTTGTACACAATTTTCTATCTATTCATGAGGTAGCATAAATGCAATTGAAACAACCAAGGCAGAGGTGTCTCAAAAGTGGTCAAGGTTGGAGGAGATAGTTGTGATCTCCAAGGTCATTGGTCGAGTCAGGTTGAGATAGATAGTTGGTCCGTTGGACGGATGAAGGAATGTGGCCGAGCTAACCTCAGAGGACCTTATGTCAACTAAGTGTTGTCTACATAGCCCTTGTGTGAAGGGCCTCAGGCCAATGTAGTCCTCCCTGAAAGGGAGAAAGGAGTCGAGGTTATGGATTGGTTTTGGACGAGGTTAAGTCATGGTCAAAGGTGAATGGTTTGTCCATTAGATAAACAAACAAATGAATGTGGCTGAGCTAACCCTAGAAGACATCATGTCATTTGAGTGCTGCCTACATAGCCCTAAGTGTAAGGGCCTTAGACCAATGTAGTTCAGAAGAGGGGTCAAAGTGGGTGATGATTGTTTTGGTTAGGTTAAGTTGTGGTTAAAGGTGAAATGGTTTATCCATCAGATAGATGAACAAACAAATGTGGCCAAGCTAACCCCAAAAGACGTCATGTCATCTGAGTGTTGCTTACATAGCCCTAAGTGTAAGGGCCTCAGACTAATGTAGTTTAGAGAGGAGAGTCAAAGAGGTCGATAGGTTGTTTTAGTCATGTGTTGAAATGATGAGGATAAGATGATGTTACAGCCTTTTCCATATTGTGTGATGGTGTATTCTGTAACATTAGTTGAGTGGTCTTTCATCCCTAACAATTTTCCATATTGGGTGATGGATGTATGCTAAAAATGAAATGAGTTTGTTTATGCTTCAACAAGTAATGGTTTATGCTTGACATAAATTATGTGGTCGATAGTTTCCATGTGTATTGGTGTCCATAAAAACTAGTGTGAATGGGCTATGATAATGTTATTCATCTGAAAATGTTTTGGTTTGGTTGGGTAGAAAATGGTTTGGTTGTATGTGACCAAAGTGTGTAAAAAAGTGAAAGGCGAATTTCTCTTTCATTGATAAGGACCATAATGATAGCATAAATAGGGGGTTTTTGGAAACAAAAGTCCCATTCATGCATTACGTCTTGGACCATAAATTGTTATTAGAGAAGTACTTGAATCACTTGACGTTTAAGTGAGCTCGAAATCCCTTGAGTAGGTGATGTGATATGAGAGGATGAGGTAACCCTTTTTGGCAGGAATAACCTTGCCCTTTTTATAGGTGACCCTAAGAACAACTATAGGCAAGTCCATGACTTAATAGCTTGTCAGTAAATTTTTTTTTAGTAGACTGATCAATGTGGGAAGTCTACATAGGGATGTTGTTTTGTGTTGTGGTCATATGTGAAGCTGATCGATGTAGGAAGCTTCTGAGAGAGTGTTGTTTGTAGCAATATTTAGTCATAGCCATCCTTCGAGGGAGTGGTCTATATTTTTGCTTTGTATGTTTTGATATGTCTTGGCCTAGCTGTCCTTCAAGGGAGCAGTCTAGTAAATATAGTAACTATGTAGTTGTCCTTCAAGGGAGCAGTCTACATTTATAGTTTTATGACCTTTTGATATGTTAGGTATCCCATTTTTGATATGTTTTGTTGACTTAATTTTTAGCCATGGACGAGCCTCTAGAGGTTTAAGGGTTCCCTTTTATTAGGACAAAGCATTCATGCTTGACAAAAAGGGTTGATTAATGTTGGGAAAAAGGGTTGAAAGGAATAGGCAGGTCAATGATGGGGGTTGCTCAATCGACGAGCTCAAGTTAAAAATCAAGTGATTGATTACTTGATTAACAGTAGAATGGTCGCAGGTGCCAGGCATTAAGGGGCTCAAGTTTTGATAAGTCCCTGGTCCCTACTTGTGCATTATGATGTAAGGTCTAAGCCAATTTGGAGCAAACTTGCCTCATTTACTTCTTTCCATATTGGTCACTTGTTGGTTGATGCTTGGTTGTTTGATATTTGGTCGAGGTTGGTTGATGCTTGGTCGATTGATATTTAGTCGATGATTGGTTGATGTTGGTCGAGGTCATGATTAAAAGGTTAGTTGATGTTTGGTTGAGGTCACAATAGTTAGTATAAGGTCAAATTCCCCCAGTTGCTTGTGACTGGGACAATGTTTGACAGATTTAGTTTGAGAGGGCGAGATCCTGATCTGCCAGGTTAAAGGTAGGAATCTCAAAATCACGGATGGTGACGGAGGTAATGGTTGGTAATGATTTGATTAAAGTGGCCAGTGGTTGGGGGTCTTTAGGTTGGACCACCACTACTTATACGGCCTTAATCAAAGTTTGATGATGCTGTGGAGGGCTTTGAATGAGATCATACAAAGACATCTTCACAGGGGTCGTGTGGTGAAGTTGTTTCACCATAGAGTCAGAGATTGTCTTCGAGGATGTTGGTCAAGATGTGCCCAAGACAGTAATCTTGGGTTTTGGTTGTGGTGAGGGCTTGGCAGATGGGTATGTCCAAGGGATAGAAACATGTCTTTTCCTTTTATCCTTTTGGGTTGGAGAACTGGTGGCCACATTGATTGTGTTGATTTCGAATAATGGGGTTAAAGGCGGTAGAGGGATCATAGTCTTATGTTGAGATCCTGATTTAGGTGATGATGTTTGTGAGGCATGTGATGGTGTCAATGATTTGTCAAAGGGGTAGTCAAGAGGATCCTTAATGAAAAGGGTATCCTTTTTCTAGTGTTGATGAATGATAACTTTAAGAGTGCAACAACGCTCAGTGTCATGTCCAGGTGTGTGGTGATAGTGACAAAATTTAGTGTCATCGAACCAAGATGGTCTTGATCTGAGAGTTGATGAGTGTGAAGGGGAGGAGGTTTGGGAGACATGAGATGGTGTTGGAGATTTGTTGATAGTGTGGTCAAGAAGAAGGGTGTCTTTCTCCAAGTATTGGTGAATGACAACCTTGAGGGCACAATAATTCTCAGTATCATGCCCAGGTGTGCGATGATATGCATAAATTTTAGTGTCATCAAACCAGGATGGTTTTGGTTTGAAAGGTTGATATGGCTTAATAGGTGGGAAACTGATGCTAGAAGACTGCAACAATTGTCGTAACAGTAAGGCATAAGAACCTGCTAATGGGTCTGTACATTTTGTTATAGTAGGGGTTGATGACTTTTGTTTTAGAGTTGTAGGAGGCATTGGTCATACCATCTTTTCATTTGGTAGTGTAGCCACACGTGTAGATGGCACTTTTGTGGTGAGAGGTGTTGGATGTTTTGGAGGAAATATAAGTTTGATGGGTAAAGGGGATAATGGAGGCAATTTGCCTCTATGAGGTATTAGAGTAGGAAGCACTCCTATTAAGGTGGATGGATGTGGGCCCAAAATAGAGGGCAATGATGATGGTGGGGGAGGAATTCTCTTGTGTGGTTTAGTAGTCTTCTTTATTTTGGTTTGAGGGCCACTATTGTGCAAGGCAAGGTTCAAGTTTACCTTCACTTGTGGGTGAGTGAGGTTTGATATAGGCTGAATGTCGGGAGATTTAAGCTCTTTTGGCATGATGGATGCTTGTGTAGGTTTGGGTTTAGATGTGGACGGAGGTGCGTGAGATGTAGCGATCTCAAGAAAAAGGCAAGAGATAACTGTCACTGAGTCTTCCTCGGTCAAAGTGGGTGAAGTGACAAGTTCTTCTCTTGGTGGAGAAAGAATTAGAGAATGTGACTCCTCAAGAGGATAGAGAGTAGGGATGATCGTGCCTTCTACTTGTGGTTGAAGAGTAGGAAAGGTATGGTCCTCCATTGGTAGTAGGAAGGATGAAGGTGAGGCTAACAGCATTGGTATGGTCAAAGCATCCTCCAATATAAGAGAGGTCGATGGAGAACTAATAGGAGAAGAAGGTTCTCCCACCTGTGGAGGACAAATAAGGGAAGAAGACTCTTCCACTTGTGATGGATGAATGGGTTGATTAACCTCTTTAGACTATGAGAGATGTTGGTTAAGCATAAGAGGAAAGACCATGTTGACCGTGCGTATATTATGCTCTTGGGAGCCATCGGTCATGGTCTAGATGTTGTTTTGACTAAGAGGATGGTTAGGGAATGGTTGTCTAAAGATGTCCCTATTTTGATTAGCCGGTGTGTTTGGGTTATCCAAAACAAGATCCCCCTTGTCTATCATGTCTTGGACAATGTTTTTGAAGGTTTTATAGTTGTTTGTGTCATGGCCTTTGACATGATGATAATGACAAAAGTCATTCTCCCTATACCATGTAGGGATGGCTTTCAAAGGGTCAAATTGAGGTGGTCAGATTTGAGGGATATTGAGGACCCCCTACTTGATGAGTTTATCCAACACAAAAGCATATGATTCTGCTATTGGAGTATATTGACGCTGTATGTACCATTGTTGGAATTGTTTTGTGATGCTTTGTGATGTTGAAGGTTGAGATTGGTCAGCTGTTGTTGAAGATGGTGATCTAATGACCACAACATTTGTCGAGCCTTTGGACTTAGAGTTGGAAGAAGAAGGTCTAGAAGAAGAAGGGTCATTGGCTTTTGCATTGGTATTTTTACTATGCAATTTGACTCTATCTTCTTCGATTGCATGGAGTTCAAGCTTTCGGGCCATGGTGAAAGCTTCATCAAAATTGTGGAATGTTTGAACCCACAAGGTGGATGAGATGTGCTTGGCACATGCTCATGAAAAGAGCTCGATGAGCTCAGGTTGAGGTAAAGAAAAGGAGAGTTGGTTGATTAAGCCTCTCCAAAGAGAAACAAATTTGGCTATTGGTTCATCGTCAAATTGCTTAATAGAGTATAGGTACATGATGGAGACCTTTTTGGTGATGTTGATTGAAAAGTGGTCAAGGAATAATTGGGTGAGTTGAGTGAAGGAAAAGAGAGAGTGACTGGTAATAGAGTTATACCGATCGAGGGCAGGGCCAGAAAGTGACATGGGAAATGTGCGTAGTAATAATGCATCATCATGTGCTATAAGGTAGCAAGTGTGTCTAAACACTCGTAAATGTTGTTGTGGGTCTTCCTTACTCTAGAAGTGAGTAAACTTGGGAAGTTCCCACTAATTGGGATATAGTCAGATTGGGACTAATGGATGAATGGGTTCGTTGTAGATTTGTTTATATAAAAGAACATTACTTGAACTGGAAATGGAAGCCTCAAGATTAGACATTTTGTCCATCAACATCTTGATTAGATCGATTGATAGATTTTCAGGAGGGGCACCCCCTAGGTGTTAGGAGGGGCATATGATAGAGTCAGTTGCGCTTGTATAGGCGCAACATATGGGTAACTAGTCATAGGGATTGATGTTGAAGCCAGGGGTGGTTGTGTCATGAAGCTAGGAGGCACAACTTGGCTTGATGTTTCCAGAGGTGGTTGGATGGTGGCAACATTAGCCAAAGGATGAGTAGGCACCCTTCTGTTGATGGGTGCAAGAGTAAGTGGGATGGAAACAATTAGGTTCTAAAATGGCATAGAACTTTGTTGAATAGTTTATGGTTGAGGGGGTGCCGAAACCCCAATGGAGGTAGGTCTAGAAATAGAAGGAGAGGCCACACTGTGAAGATAGGACATGGTCGGGTTGTTAGTTGAGGTAATGGCTTGGGTGTCTATGGGTTGAATTAGGAAGGTGATTGCTGTCTCAACCAAAGATGTTGGCATCCCATAAATTGAGTTGTCTAAAGAGTCTCACGTTTGACTTCTTATGAGATAATGCTGAAGGGCCTTGACATTAAGGTCAAGGAACCTTTCAAAAGCTTGGTCCCCTTCGGGAACAATAGATGGTTTGGTTGGGGTTGGTTAGGTAGGAGTTCACTCAGTCTCTAAATGATACTCCATTAGAGGACTTGATATAGAAGGAAAAGGAAGAAGTGGTTGTTGCCTTGCGTGGTCAACAAGATTTTTGTTTTGACTACGTGTCAAAACCATCCAAGGCAAAAGGGGGGCTTAGGTTCTAAAAATTGTATGTTTTAGCCTCAGAAAACTAGAATGGGTGTTGGACAGCAAGGAAGTCGAGTTTTAAGCTTGTTGTTTGGGAAAGAAAATTTTTGGACAGTGACCGACATCGGGAGAAAAACTGATGTCGGTGAAATAAGGCACCGAAGTCGGTCAGATAATCGATTTTGGTAAGATAAGTTGCTGACGTTGGTGGAAAAACCAATGTCATTAAGACAAGTTGTCGACATCGATGGATAAACCAATGTCGGTGAATGTGTATTTCCAGAAACTCAGAGAATTTGAAAGTTTTTGGAAGAAAGAAGAAAGCGTCTTTACTAGCTCAAAAAGCTAGATAAAAATAGAAAACCAGATGAAGACAAGAAGACCCTAAACGTTAAATTCCTAAGAATAAGCTTTAGAGTCGTGTTGGCTTATGCCTTAGAAGAGTGTGTTTGGGAAGTTGGCTTTTAGAATGGGTCCTAGAAGAAGCAATCTAAGGTTGGTTTTAGGTTAGTTTCGGTGCTCAAGGTCTGTATTAGGTTTCATATGTGGCCTAGTGCTAAGGAGCAAGCTCCCCTCACTTCACGAGCCCAAAGACAAGCTGGGCCGCTTAGCCAGTATATACTTCCCCTAGAGTTTATACTCTGCCAGAGAACAGAGTGGGTTCTCCCCTTGGTAGTGAAGTCCAAGTGGGATCGCTAAGAAGGGTAAGGTATCCGCTAGGTGATGAAATTCTAGTCGGGCCTTGTCTTAGGTATGTTAATATGTTTGATTATGATAGTGGTGTAGTCATGTAACATAAGTGCACTACGATTTATTCATAATGCAGTTTTAATTACTAGATGAGCTAAAAATGCATTCAGGCAGGAATGAAATGCAATATGTTTTTAACCTAAATTGAAATGTGTGTTCGGATGCAGACAAGTGAGAAGAGGTTAAGATTATGAATGTGACTACTCTAAAAATGTAAGAAGAAAGAAAAAGAAGGATTCTTTTTAACTTGCTAATGGTGTCTTTTCGAAAGAGATAGAAGAAAAGGATGCAAGAAGAGATCTAATGCACCTATATGAATGTTTGTGTTTGGAAGAAAAAGTATGAACCCAAGGAAAATTCTTAGTGTCCCACCGGGCATGCCAGAATGTTTTTAACAAGTTTTTCACTTTTCACATTCAGAGGATGAAAGAAACTATGATAATGGTCAGGGGTTAGATGATACCTGAATGAAGTTTGCGCACCATATCCAGACGACTGAAGGGACTCCTCTTTGGCTATGGAGGACAACACTTGTAGATAAGAGAGACTTAAACAAGGAAACTGTTAGATAGATAGGTGGTGGACTACCAAGCGAAGCTTGATCCCAGAAGTGCAAAGACTTCTTGGAGGGGTGACAGTACACTGGTTGATAAAGGAAAGAGTGTTGCTAGGAAAAGAAATGATGAAAGATTGAATGAAAGAAATAAAGATAAATGCTTACCTGTATTCTGTTGTCAGTCTTCCACAGTCACTGATGTCGGTGGTTCTACTAGTGTTAGTTGTCAAGGTCACCGACATCGGTTAGTATGCCAATGTCGATAGGGGTAGTGGTTGATGTCAGTCAGGGCAATGGCCTTGGATAGGTTTTGGATGGGTCTATGGTTGACAGAATGGTCTGCAGAATGGTCTGTGGTAGTCTGAGAGTCTGTGTAGGGTTTGCAGGAAAATAGATAGGGTCTTAAGAGGGACAGGGGATAGAGAAGAGGTTGTAAAAAGGGATAAGGACATGGGGAAGGCTTCTCAGCCTCTTTAGGAAGACAGTCAGGTCTGGTCTAGTTGATAGCCAAGTCTGGTTGATGAAACTTAGGAGTAAGAAGAAACTAATTACAAATACATTCTAAGCTACTAAAATGAGAAGAGGGAAGAATACTTAACTCTTACTTGCTGAAGAACTAGAGGTGTTTGAAATGCTTGTACCTATTGTGGTTATAGCTAGAAGAGCATTGGTTGAAGTCTGATAATTGATCTCAGAGAGTTCCTGTTGTTGTCTAGGTGTGAGAGCCAAGAGAGGAAGGGAGTCCAAGAGAGAGACAATTTGCCTCTTGTTTAGAAAGTTAGCATTCTGAGCGTAGAATGTAGTTTTAAGGCAATCAACGTTGGTGATGCCACCGATGTCGATCGATAGTTGACTGACGTTGACGGCTAGAAGACGGGTAAAAAGGCTAAAATAGCCTTTTGTCCATTTTCCCATCTACTGAGGTCAGTTGGTCATGGTTAAATAGTCGAAGGCGGGTTTAATAGGTGTGGGGGATGAGTGGGAGAATTAAAATGGGGTCTTAAGTAATTAAGATTTGCCATGGGGTGATGGAATTATCCAAGGAGAGGTATCCAAGGTGGGATGTGATGGGTGATTGTCAAGAGGGGGTGTTATTAATTTAAAATAGGTAATTATTTTAAATTAATAAGTGCGTGGGTTAGGAGTGTTGAAGTGGACCAAGGGGTAGTTGACCAAGGGGTAGACACGATTTTGGTTTCTACAGTAATGTTCATTTTTATTGTTGTCATCATCACTATCAGATTTACTTATGTCACTTACATCAAATGAGTTATTATCTTCTTTGGTATAGAAGCTTCTCTTGTTCTTAAATGACCCTTCCTACCTTCATACTTCCTAACATATTTTTTGATTTTCTCAAACTATAGACCTTCTTCTCATCACCATGATGTTCATAATGTTCTTCATCATGCTCAATCTTATCCTTGTTAAGACACTTAGATTCAAAGTGACCAATCTTACCACATTTAATAAATTTGAAAGGCAACTTGCCCTTGTACTTACCAGATCTAAACCTCAATTTCCTAGCAAGCATGGATATCAATTCATCATCATCAATAAATAAACATAACTAATCCTTGACCTTATTTTATTTTAAATTAATTTTTTATTTGAATGCTACTTATTTCTTATGAGGTCTTCCTTCATTTGTTCTCATCTCATAGGTAGTCAAGATGCCATGAAGCCCATCCATTTGAAGTGTTTCTAGATCTTGCATTTCTTCTACTGAAAATACCTTTGAATTAAATTTAGAATTTAGGGATCTCAATACCTTTTGTAAAAATTATACTCTTTAACATCTTTTTTGAGACCTCTAATGAAATTGACAACTTCATCAAATCTTAATATGTAGGATGCAATGCTCTCATCTTCCTTCATATTCAGACTTTCAAACTGCCTTTTATGAGTCTGCAATTTTACTCCATATTCACCTTGGTGTCTTCTTCATATATAGTCTTCAAAAAATTTAATATCACCTTGGCTGACTCATAGTGCAGCACTTTCACAAACTCTACCTCTCATAGGCCACATAGAATGGAATTCATTACCTTGGAATTGATCTCACTTTTCTCCTTGCATGCTACATCAGTTGGTGGTGTAGGAGGTGAGGTATATCCATAGACAAATGATTAACATATGTCATGTACCATTTATATTAGATATTTCCTTATTATAATTATCAAAAATTCATAATTAGTCCTATTGAAGAATTTAGCCTTAGTGGTAGAGAAACCTCTTTTTTCTTTACTACTAGCCATTCTTGTTTCTAGAATCTCTTTTAGACTGTTGGTCTACTTAAAATAACCAAAATATAATAACAAATGTTTTAATAAAAATAAATAAGAGGGGTTGGGGTGAATTATTTTCTTTAAAACATTTATTCAATTCTACTTAAGCGTACATGAACCATTCCTACAAATATGAAAATCTAGTAAAACATATGTAACCATATAGTATCATGAAACAAGATAACACATTATATATATAGAAACCCCTCAATGGGAATAAAACCCACTAATATATGTAAATGGAATAAATTTATATAATATAAAAACCAATATTTAGTGAAACAACAAATCCACATGGAACACCAGCCCCAACTGGTCAAGCACCCACTCAACTAGGCTTTAGCAACCACCAACCTATAAGGAGACATCAAACCCCTAGTTAACTCAGCATCAACTTAGCCACCTCAAAATTTTTATCACCTTTAAAAATTCTTATTTCTTACATAACATATTATGATCACCTTATTTATATCTTCTTTCTCTTCTATCCCTCTCAAACTGCCTTCTAAGCTTCTTCGCTCAACTAGGTCTCTTCAAGACTAATTACATCATATGACCTTGATATTCATATGAAGACACACTATCAAATATTCATTAAAGATCATATAAAATACTTTAATGGTATACAATACCTATTTATACTCAATAATGTGAAATTTTATTTACATTCTCTCTACATGCTTAAATAGGCCTAAAACTACCTTGTATATATATATATATATATATATATATATATATATATATATATATATATATATATATATATATATATATATATATATATGTGTGTATATATGTATGTATATATGTATGTATGTATGTATTTATGTATGTATGTATGTATGTATGTATGTATGTATGTATGTATGTATGTATGTATGTATGTATATATATGTATGTATATATATATATGTATATATATGTATATGTATATATATGTATATATATACATATATACATATATACATATATATATATATATATATATATATATACATATATATATACACATACATACATATATATATATATATATACATATATATACATATATACATACATATATACATATATACATATATATATACATACATATATATACATATATACATATATATATATATATATACATATATACATATATATATATACATATATACATATATATATATACATATATACATATATATATACATATATATATATATATATATATACATATATATATATATATATATATATATATATATATATATATATATATATATATATATATGATTTCTTGTTCATGTGACACTTAGTCAGCTACTCACCCTTTAACTCTTAGGTAAGGAATGTTATAAGTATTATGAAATCTCATAAATATGATTCAAATGAATATTTATTCCTTTATGGTCTATCATAAATTTATTGTACCTCATTTCACTTTTAGGTCTCATGGAGACCTAATTCCATTAGGTCTACTTTAGGACACGTTACACTTTTTCTTCCTCAAAACACTTTCAAAGTCCACACATAGAAGGAACATATCATATAATAAAAAAATAGACACACATTGATTTATTATAGGCTAAAAAATATATTTTACAATAGATCACTACTTAAAATCCCTCATTAGTACTCAGTCTTATCAAGCCTGTGTACACCAAAAATCTACCTTTCAATACTGAAGATTAAACTCACCTAAGATACTCAAACATGATCAAAAAAGTACATGTATATAGTATATATGACATCAGGGTCATCACCATATTATTGAAATAGTTAAAATTAGGGGAAAAATTATAAAACTCATCTCTTCAATATGCTCACTCAGAATTGTCAGGACTACCAAAATCCAGTCATGAAACTAATTGACATACACCATATAAAAGGAGATTTTAAATGCTTATAAATACATTAAAAAGATTCTATAAAATATTTACAACAAACTCAATCACAAAAAAAAACATAATATATAATATCAAACATTGGTCTTGTAGACCAATCTCCTAACCTTATCTCACACAGTCTTTCTTGAGTTAGACACTTTTGGACCTTTGACATTATTTGACTCCATCTTTTCATGTGCACCCTATAACTAGACTAACATAAGACAAATACAAACATTACCTTAATATTTTAAAAATAACCTTAATTTTTGGTAATAATAATTTAACAAAACAATATAAATATCCCAAGAGGCAGGGAAGGACTATGAACAAGGTCATAAAACATGACAATTCAAGTTTTTTAATGAACCTAGTCTATGGTAGAAAAAATTTGGCTAACATCTTTAGTGACATCCTAGGAATACATTATTGAATATGTATCTATACTAGTGCCTTATAAATTCATTGAGATATGGAGTCATGATTAAAAATAAGACTTGACAAACACCTTGAAACCAACTAAATTGGACAAACATAAAGCAAAATACCACACCATACATGTGTTGTTAGACACTTAGAGGAAGGAACAACAAAAAGAAAATAAGACACACACTTGTGCATGAAACACTTAGGTAACATAAATACCTACTATAATATGTATAAATTTATAAAATAGACCTCAAAAAAATGTCTTCAAGTGTATCCCAATGACTAAGTTACTCAGTTATTCTTTATTGAGTCTTTCAAGTTGAAAGGCATTGTGTTCCTTGAAAGAAATGATAACATAAGGTCCACTCCATAATGCATAAAACTTAGTGTGATTACCATGATTATCTCTATCAACATCCCACTTTAAGACAAGATCTCCTTCTTGATATGTTCTTGAGATATTTCTCTTTTCAAAGTTTATTTTCACTTGTGTTTGTTGATACTTTGTGGTGTGCATATCATGATCTATTGCTTCCTCCAAGACCATAAATTCTACCCATCCTATATACATAGGATAATTATTCATCCTATCAATCTGATGTGCCAACTCAATATCTGGTAACTCAAGTGAAATGGGCATCTTAGCTTCTCTTCCATAAACAAGAATATAAGGTGAGTTACCAATGTAAATGTTTAGAGTGATGTTATCATCTCATAACACTATCTTCAACCTAGTATTCCAAGTCATTTAATTATCTTATATTTTATTCTTTATAATTATGATCCCATTACCTTAGGGGTAGTAATTATAAGAGGTACTCAATTAGATGCCATATCAGAAGGCCCATTCCATTATTCTTATACCACTGAAATCCATGGCATTATCAGAATTATTGTTGTAGGCACCCCAAACCTCATAACTAGGCTCTAATAGAAGTTGAGAACTTAATTATCATTATCTTCCTTGAGGGCCACTACCTATACCCACCTTATGAAATAATTGGTATTAGTAAGGACCCATTTATGGCCTACACTAGATGCATGATTGATCATCCGAATAAAATGAACTCCCCATTGCATGAATGGTTGTTCAACCTGAATGGGTGATGAGGAAGGGCTAAAAGTCTTTGTTTTTATTTTAAGAGTGAAAAAATTTGACATCTTCTAACCCAAGCATATGCATCCTTGAATAGGCTAGGACAATAGTAACCAACTCTCATCTCTTATTATTTTTGTAGTTGTAGTTTTATGTGCAAAGTGACTCCATATTTTCCATCATGAAAGTGTTGTAGAAGATTATCAACTTGGTCTATTTCCACACATATTAGTAGCATTATGTTAAGGTCTTTCCTAAAAATAACCCCATTCAAAAGGACATAAGGTATTCATTACAATATTAAGTATCTTCTTTTTTCTTGATCTAGACCCATGGGACACTCACCCATTTGAAGGAACCTCAACATTTCTTATGTCCAAATTGGAGTATATGAAGTTGTAGATATACTAATACCCTCTTGTAATGATAAAACCATCTATTTTTCTTCCTTTAGGTCTGATGCTAGATTCTCACACAACCCTCTTCCTTTTATTAACTTAGTGGCCTTAATCTCAACATTTTGCTCCATATAATTGGTTATCCATTCATATCTTCTCTAATTCAAGTCCTTATTCAAGAGAAAGTATCTTATGCTTGGATGAGTTACCTTAACATGTATTTTTTTATTGGATACCATATGCCAAATTTTTTGGAGACTTATTAAAATTACCAATACTTGTTTCTTAATATAGGTTTACTTCTTTTCATAGCTTTCTAGTCCTTAACTAAAAAAGGCTATAGGATGTTCAAGTCCTTAATTATTATTATACATAAAAATAGAATATATGGTATCTGTGTTGGCAAAATCCTACAAGATAAATTCCTTAGAAAAATTATGATTGCTTAGTGTATGTGCTTGAGCAATAGCTTGTTTAATGGCCTCAAAACTAGCCTTCCCTTCCTTTGTCCAAAAAAATTCTTGATGGTTGTTTAACAAGGTTGTTATAATAATTAAATGAGTGAAAAATATATTTATGAATATACTAACAAATTTATCTTCCCAAGAAAACTTTGTAAAACTTTCTTATGTTTGGGCAATGACAAGGATAGTATGGCACTCACTCTATCAAGGTCTATAACAAGCCCATATTTAGAAATATATGAATAAGAAACTTAACTTCATGTAAAAAAAAAATACATTCTTGGGATTTAGGGAAACTCCATATTGCTTTCATATTTCAAATATTAGCTTCAAATGATTCTAGTGGTCACTAGCATTTTTGAAGAAAATAGTTGTATCAACAAGGTATACTAGTACCATATCATTGATTAAACCTTGGAAATATATATCTATGGCCATTTGAAATGTTTAAAATGATTTTAAAAAATTAATTATAACTATATTATAGGCATATGTCCCCATTTGGTAGGAAAGGCTATCTTATATTGGTCATCCTCTCTCATCAACACTTGGTTGTATCCTGAAGAGCCATCCAAAAATGAGAAACATTGAGAACCTACTACTACTTGAAGGATTTAATATGTTGAAGGTATAATATAATGGTCCTTCAATGAGACTCTATTCAGGTCTTTAAAATCTACACATAACTTAATTTCACCACTCTTCTTTCTCATAGGAACAAGATTGGTAACCCATGAAGAGTGTTTGATAGGAAAGATAATCATTTGCTCTATCAACTTGGTGAATTATTTATTCATGAGAACCTACACTTTAGTATTGATGGAAATTTGCCTTTATATTATAGGCTTAACATTGGGATCAAGTTATATAGTGTGTTGGGCTAATGAGGGATCAAACCCCTTGAGGTCATTATACTCCCAAATAAAAACATTTGAAAATTCTCTACATAACTCAATGAATGTAGCCTTCTATTGTGAAGTCCATACCTTTTCAATATTTAGGAGTTTATAATTGAATACATACACCTTTTCATGATACTCTTCCTTTTTATACGTGTTTCTCTCCTCATTTAATCACTTTCATTGAATATACCTTAAATAGTAACTAGCCTTTTAGGGAGTTTGTTAGAACTCAATTTTACAATTTGGTCTCCATATTGGTGTTGAAAATTGCCCTAGATTTTTCAAGATAAATTAACTTCATGTTGGAGAAAAAAAGCTATTTGTTTATCAATTTCAAACACTTGTTAATTCACATCATTATCTTATATTAAAGGCAACATAACTACCATGAAGTGTGGTTTAGTTTTGGGATTCTTGAAATCATTTGAGATGTCAAATTATGCTCCAACTGATGCCAAGCTATCAACATATTGGTTTTCTTCCCTTGGGATTTATTTGATGTCAAAATCCGCCAAATACTCAATAAGGTCCCACACTATATGATTGTATTAATTCAACAATGTGTTCTTGGATGCAATCTTACCTCTAACTTGATGTACATCTAATTCACTATCTCTAATGGATTGAAATTATTTGAATCCTTTCTTCCTTTCCCATTGAAACCCATGAATAAGAGATTCGTATTTAGCTAAGTTTTAATAATAAATAAACTAAAACCTAATGGATGAATAGTACCTTTCATTTGATGAAAAAATAAGCATCATTCTTGCACCTACTCTAACCTTTCTTATTGAGCCATCAAAAAAAAATTCCACTAACCATATCTATAATCATTAGGCTTAGAAAGAGAAGGTATGGTTTTTCCTTCTTCATGTAAGTAATAGACCCCAAGACCAACCTCTTTTATCCATGTATATGGATCAAACTCATGATTTTATGCCACCCATTCATCAAGGAAGATATTTGAAATATCTTCAAGAGGAATAATTGGTTCTTGGTCCCTAGGTTGATCCTCCTCATCAAAGATAACACAATTAAAATTAGTCACATTTGGTTTGTATGGATCAATCTAAAACCTTGAAATAGGTTATGATCTTATAGTAACTTTAGTGCCATATATTGTCCTAAAAGCCATGTAGGACCAATTTGATGAAAAGTAAACACCAATATTTTCCATGAAATCCCTTAAAAAGCATAGGGAAAATTATGGTGGAAAGTCAAAAAAAACCACATCTTGAGAAATGGATAGCTTAGGAAAAGAATGAAGAGTTATATTCAAACCCTTAATAACACCAACTATCTTAGTGGTTGATTCATCTAGTTGTAGCACACCTTTAGCATGAGGTTCACATTTGAGGCTTAGTTTGTCCATTATTTTCTTTGGCATAACTGAGATGCTAGCCACAGTGTCTATCATTCAATTATGCACCAAAAAAACACCAATGATCACTGAAACATAAATGAGAGGGGGTTTGTTCACCTTACCTTATTCTGGTTCATTAGTCTTGGATGTATTTACATATACAATAATACCCTTTATTACTAC
Organism: Torreya grandis; assembly: GCA_037957365.1. Classification (NCBI taxonomy): domain Eukaryota; kingdom Viridiplantae; phylum Streptophyta; class Pinopsida; order Cupressales; family Taxaceae; genus Torreya; species Torreya grandis. The sequence goes on along the minus strand of JARHVA010000438.1, from coordinate 4,764,817 downwards.
TCCTGATGATGATCTAAGCTTAGATATCTCCTCTTTTATCATATCCTTTTGTCATGGAATAGAAAAAGTGTCCCACATAGAAATACTTACATGAAGTTTTTCCATTTGATCCACTATGTTAAGAGAAGAAGCACCAATCTTTGGATATCCTCTAGGATTAATGATATCACTTTGGTCTTCCTTATTTTGGTGTACAAAGGTACCCTTGTCATTATGATTTCTTTGATATTCTTGAGATTTTGGAAGTATATTAGACTCTATTATCCCTTAAGTCATGGATAGAATTTTAGCTAAACCTTTACCACTTTCTTGAACCTCTTCAACAACCTTATTTTAGAGCTAATATTGGTTATAATTGAACTATTTAACACCCTACTTGAGATACCCATTTAATTCATTATATAACATTCCTCTTCTTATAAGTTACAAGTGTGTCACCTTAATTGATATTGTTCTCCAATAACCATTGCCTGATTGCAAACCTTTTCTTGTTTTAGAGATGGAAAAAAAAATTCTTGTGCCACATAAACTTGATTCAACCCTCCATCTTGATTGGTAGATTTTTCATGAGATTGGTTACCTTGAGGAGGCCATTATTACTCTTTCATAAGATTGTTTTGAGTAGGTATTAAGGATATTTAAGTGGAACATGCATTTGGGTTGAAAATTGTGTATGGTCTAACATTGGTGAGATGACCTTGGCTTTGAGCATTTCCTTGGAAGGGTGGCCTATTTGATTGATATGGATGATAAGATTGGTTCCATTAAAAGGGCCTATGAATTTGATTTTATTGCATTTCCATTTCCATGAATTTGTTTTCAAGAGTCTTAAGAAAACCCTCTACATCATTTAGCTTTCTTGCTTAAGTAGGGGCAACCAACTCATGACCAGTTATGATAAGACTTGGAGAAAAAGTTGGAGTTGGAGGTTGAATGTCAGGAAATAAGGGCATAGGGGGCTTTGGATAAATATTTCCATCATGGATCTAATTATTCTCAGCCCTAATGATAATCTCAAAAGCATTTGGTAAAGTATTACCACCCATATATTGAATCATAACCACTATATCACTATTCAAAACCTTAAAATAGTATAATAATTCGTAGTTTAGAGTGGGTCTTACAAGGATTGGGACCATATCCCATGTCTTTTAGAATATAGAATTTATATTTTGCAAAAATTATTGAGGGGCTCTTTTTATGGTGGTCAATTGATCAGCCAAGGACAAATGGTCACTCTTATCTTCAAATCTTTTTCTTAATTGCTCTCAAAATTCATCCCATGAGTTAATGGAATTAGGTGCTAAGGTTATATACCACTCCAAATATTTGCCTTTAAAACCAATTGCTAATAATATGATTTCCACATTCTCTTTTTTGATGTTATAGATGTTATAAAAGTTTGACATGTCCCTAATATGCTCAATGGGTGTAAGAGTAGTTTCTCCACTAAAATAAGGGACACTATTGAGGGCATCCACTAGTATTTGATCATACTATTAAAGGTTGACACTTCATATGATTAGTGAGAGGTAAAAAACTTACATAAATTCATGAACATGAAAAAAAATGTAAGTACATACACTATCACTAAGCATTCATCAAAATAACAAACTCAAAATCACTATTTGCATGATGAAGATAGAATATTCAGATTGAATTGATTTCAATATTCAAGTACAAGACTTAATTTTGGTAGGGCTTTCCCATAACCAATGTGAGGATGCTTTGCAAAGCCATACAAGGCTACATATATAAGAAAGTGTAAGCAAGAGAGAGGGGAGTGTAGAAAGTCATGGATAAGTTTAATACATCATAAAGGAAATTTAAAAATAAGAACTTGAGTAAGAAAAAAATCTTGAATGTTGTCATCAACATGTCTACATTTTCTCAATGATGTGCTCTCTCATATTGGCGTAAGAGGTTACTTATGGAAATTTGAACTCTTGAATATAACTCATCTCTCTTGAGGCTATACCACACCTGAAATAACATTAAAAATATACTTAACTAACATTTTTAATGATTTATAAGTTTCTACACCACTCCCCTACAAGTTTTGTAACATCTCTTTCATTATTCATTAGTATGTAATCTTCACTAGCTCCTTTTAGGTTTAAAATGCTTAAAACTTGGTTTTTAAGCTCATGATTGCAAAAAAACTTCATGAAACACCTTGATTGGATTATTAACTTGTATCGACCAATATTAGTGCTTCAAATATTTTCAAACACTCCATTTCATGCCCAAACTTCTCAAATGGCTTCATTTCATTTTAGCCCTCAAAATAGACAAAAATCCTTGTGTAGGATAGTGTATGGATGTTATTAACAAATTTATCATATATTTGAGTACCAATTATGCACTTACATCTCCCTACCAAATTTCATGGCCTAAATTTTAGTGAAGGTATATTTATTTACCCCTTTTCTCTTTGTAATTAGGCTTCAATTAAGCCTCTAGGCCTAGAAGGCTAAGATTTTGCTTGATTGACATACCACACATGTGAAAACTCCATTAAATATTTGATTAAATTTATCTATCCTATGAACATTCACTATGCAAAATTTGGGATTCTGAGACCTTGTGTAGATAGGTAAACCATGAAATGGACAAAAAAAACTTAGCCCTTCACAAGCCATTTTTCACACTACCTTTAAGAAATAGACATATATAATCACTTACAAGGTGAAATGTATGGATTTTTTGACATTATAAGGTATAATACAATCAAAATCATCTCTCCTAATGATTTTTATCAATCAAGGATCTTTTATACCTTATTTTGAGACTAAAACTACACAAAAGTATAACATTTATTATGTTCGTATAAGTGTAGGTACAAACAAAATTCATGGTGAATACCAACCTAGAGTGATAAATTATGTAAAATAGGTTTTGAGGTAATTTCAAATCATTTTAGGCACCTTAGAATCAAATCTTTCTCATCAGGTCCTTATTTGGGTTTTAGGAGGGTTTAAAGCAGTTTGATTTCTTAATGATTGTTCATAAACCCTATGGCCCTAACACCTAAAAAAAATACACAAATTTAAATTAAAATAGTATCATTAACTAACCCTAGGTTATTATGTTCCTTTACATATTTTTTGTATAGTTATAAGCACAATAAGTTGTTCCTTGGGTCTCTGTTATGCCATTAGAGAGTGGTATATAGACTTAACTAATTTTCATGAAGGTTGACAAACTAAACCAATAACTAATGATAGAATATTTAATTATATATACCCCTTAACAATCCTTGAAAATAAATGGACTCCATGCACAAGGTCAAGGTCACATATAGCAAGAGAAAGTCTACCTTGAATTGTAGTCATGCATTAAAAGGGCTCAAAAAGGTCTCATAGGCCAAATTTCCAATTTCCTTGTCTTCCCTTATATATCTATGATATTATATGATATATGAAATATTTATACAATTATTAATTTCCTTTACTCTCACTTCACCTTAAACAAATCATTCTTGTCACAACTGTACACACAAGGATGTGTGTGATCTTAAGTTTACCAGGCCTACACATGCCTATCCACATTTTCACCACTTTTAGTTACCATGAATATCATATGGAGTCATAATAAAATTATAGGGTCAATTATAAGTTATTTAATTCTTCTCAGTTACCTCTTATTTCTCAAAACAAGTAGGAATATCTCACTCTAGGCAAGAAGGCATGTGTGTGTAGGGTTCAAGAGAGTTTTGTTTTAATCACCCTTCTCTGACCTTATGGGCTTGAATATTGACTACCAAGTATTTTCTTGACATTGAGCCCCATGATATACCCAGGCTCCCCCTGGAGGGAAGGGGATCGATGATATGGAGCACACTTAAGCTTGGTGCTCAGCTTGTTAAACAAGACCTCTTCTGGATATGCAATAGTGGTACAGAAGCATTGTTCTGGGAAGATTCATGGGATGGGGCACCTCCACTTTTCATTTGCATCTGCATTTGCAGCCTCTTGCAAATTCATTCCTTTCTGCTGGTTGGGACAAGGTGATCCATTACAAAGAAGCTTTCAGCCTGGGTAGAACCATTGGATTCAGATGGAAAGCTTCCTCAGACTAGCTGCCAGAAGGTTTGGAAGAGGAGAAGTGTGAATTAGCCCAAATCCTTGAAGCCAAAGGGTGCAGCGCTTTGCAAGGACAGGATGAGCTTGGCTAGGGAGGTGACGCCTCTAGTCAGTATTTCGTGGCTTCTGGTTACAAGACTTTATCTAAACAAATTGAAAAATGAGGTTAGTTCCTGTGGGGAAATAAAATTTTGAATCGAGTATCTTGGCCCAAATGTAATTTCTTTCTTTGGGTGCTCACACACAACAGATGCCTTACCTGGGATAATCTTTGCAGACAGGGATTTTAGGGGCCTTCTATATGTGTCCTGTGTCATAATGGTGAGGAAACTACAACTCATCTTTTTTTCTAATGCTTGTTTGCTAAACAGGTCTGGAATTTATGGTGGAGTGCTTGGGAATCTCCTTGATGGCATGTCTCATCTTTGACAGAGTTCTAGAATAGACTGGGATTAGCTCCAACAAAGAATTCCCTCTTACAATTTGCCTGGGTTGTTAGACCTGCCTTCATTCTTTGGAATTTGTGGCTCGAGAGGAACAGACGTGTCTTTAGGGGAGCGCAGCTAGAGTTAAGGCTTCTGTGGACCAATATTATTGCTGCACTATAGGAAACGCTGTTGGTCAGGGCCGTGACTAGGAGAGATTTGGATCTTGGAGACGCCAATCTCTGTAGAAGGCTCAGGCTGAACTTGACCACGGACTGCGCGCCATCAAGCAACAACACTATGTGAAGGGAAAGATTAATGCAGCCGTAGCTTGTCGATAGGAATGGCAGCTTGTCTCCTCCCAAACTAGGAGTTTTAAAAGTGAACATTGATGGTTCCTCACGGGGAAACCCTGGAGAGGCAGGGATAGGCGAAATTGGGTGGGATTGCAATGGAAGCATCTAATTTCTTTTCTCGAAGTATAAAGGCAGCCACACAAATAATTTGATGGAAGCTATGGCTATCCTGGAGGCCATAAAATCCTACTGTCAACGAGAATATCTCAATGTTGTTTGTGAATCAGATTCGCAAGTGGTCATCAATTTGATTAATAATCATAATTTTGGTAAGGGAGATTGGCTTTTAAATTCTATTGTTCAAAAAATTAAACATTATAGTACCTCTTTCAATTCTATTTCTTTCCATCACATTCCCCATGAGTGGAATAATGTTGCAGACTCCCTTGCCAAGTGGGCCTCAGAGAATGGCCCCGATTGGAACATTACCGATCTGGGTATGCTTCTGTTCGATTTGCATCAAAAATTGGTTCATTTGGTGAATCAGGAGAAAATCTTGTAACTGGTATTCTTCTTTTGTGATTAATAAATTTTTACCCCCTTCTTAGTTAAAAAAATATCCTATTGTCCCATAACAACATATATCTCAAAGCTTAGTTAAAAATAGCCAAATCCAAATTTGTCAATTATGAATATCTAAGAATAATCAGATAATTTTCTTAGGAAGGAATCATGATGTAATAAGAATTAAAACTTATATGCAACCAAGTATCATTTTCTCATGGATTGATTAACATAACTCTGGCTCTTGAACCTTGTTTGGAGTGATCTCCATCAAATTAGAGGGAACATAATCTTGATGGATCTTTAATAATGTCCTTTTTATAATAGATGGGTTCAATAGATAGAGTATAAATACAAATGTTAGATGGCACAACTTTTATCATCCCACTTATAACATAATATTTGGTTATCATGTGTTTCATTTTGGGATCCTTATCGATATGAATATGGTTGGCAATATCACTCCAAAGTAGTCACATGTGGGAGAAGATTGTGTCCATGTAGTCATTTAATGTTTTGGACTAATCCTAACTCATTAGCATCCTATATGCTTCTATAATATTTATGACCTAAATGTATATGAATTTTTGGACTCTTGATTCATATTATAACTACATGTGAACACTTAATAATTCTATAAATACCTTAACATTTAATTTTTCCAACCGAACAATTATCTTTTCTAATTTGATTAGGGTCATACCTAGTTTCTTATAGACTCTTATAGTAGTGACATTAGTTGAGGCTCATGAATCGACCAAAATTATGTAGGTTCTTTTTGAATATCCTAACCATGAAGAGGAATGGGGGAGCTTATATTCTATTGTTATGTATCACTATATCAATGTGCACTACCTTTTTATTAGCTTGAGTGAGTTTTTCTAAAAACTTGTTTAGTGTGATATTAAACTTGATTTTTTCATGTATTTAACTATATTAGAACTAGTTTTACTAAGGACAAGTTTTATTTTGACTATAGAACATTAATCCCTACGTTTTGGGGATGGGGGATCATTTTTTACCTTTAGAATAAGGTTATTCACACCATTATTAGGGGGATTAGATGTATTAATGGGTCATTATTGTTATGTCTGTTAGGTGAATATTTTGTCAGTCAACTGTTTGATTAAACAAAATAGGTCTTATCATCCACAACAAAGGAGATTGGTTGGCCCAGTGTGCAGGTTTACTACATCAGAGGTGGACAAATCTCTCCTCTCATCAAGGGGAGGTTCCCTATAAATATGTAGGAGCTATATACTATAACTATATGTAGAAAATAACACTTGGGGGTAGGATACACAATCCATCTCTCTTCTTTCAGAGATTATGTTCACCAATAAAGGAGAAAATCCTAGCAAAAATACTGAAGGCACTTCTCTTCTTTTAGAAGTGTTCTTGCAGGAAACAACAGTTCTTTTAGATATGACTAGAAACTAGTAACACAGGTGCAGTAACTAGCAGGATGAAATAGAACACAAAGTTTCCACCTCAACTTCCCAAAGAGTATAACACAAAAGATAATAGGGTTACAAAGTCATCCCAAAATCCTCAACACAGAAAGAAACTAAAAACACACACTGAAAATAGTTATGAAAGAACAAAGTCTTCCCCATAATTGGTTTCAGGACACCTTCCTGATTACTTTCACTAGTCCAACTTGCCAAATTAAATAAATAATAAAATATTTAGAAGACAGACATAAGAACAATCTCCTAAAATGATACAAGCTATGACGGCATAAAGTCTGCAAACAACATGCTTTCTCATTCAGATAAAATGATATGAACAAATAACCTGAGCTCAAAGTTTCACTTATGTAGAATGAAAAGTCTCCCTTATATAATGAGAGAAATTACAATGTATAACAACTACAAAAGGCTTGGCGCTCTTTCCCATGGGACGGCCCATGCTGCAGTCAACACCTTCAATACACCTTTAGTTTTATTTGGAGGGACCATGCTAGGAATAGTGCATTGCCATAACTATGGCGTGTCCATTCCTCTAATATGTCTCTTCTTAGTATGGACTATCTGGTCCTTTTCCTGATGTCTATGTAGCTATCTAATTTTCCATTACTTCATGGAAGAAAAATAGGCTTGCATCATTGATTTGTTGCACTCAAAAGTCTACTTAATCCACTATTTCACCTACTAGAAATAGCTTTTTTGAAGATATTTTTGATCTTTTGGTCTTTTTCCTCTCTCCCCTATAGCAATTTGAGCCTTTGGGCTCTCTTTTCAACCAATCACTTGGTTCTTCCTTTAAATTATGTGCTCTATTTTAATTTTAACATATATTCCCTTGCTTTAGATTTAAAATCCACAGGGCCATCAATGGTCACTAGCCACTTGAACCATGTTGAACCTTGACCTATGAACTTGTGAAAGTTCATTGGTTCATCAGTTCATTGGTTCATTTTGTCTCTTTTATTCCATCACTTCCTGGTTCAATCACTTTCCTACTCCTTGGTTGAACCATCCATTAAACCACCTATTTGCTACTTCTTTCCTTGGCTAAGGCCGCCTTTGAACCTTTTAACCTATGAACCATTGAAATTTGAACTCTTTTAGTTCAAGGTTTAATCAGTTTATTGGTTCTTCCTCTGCCTATTGTTTCCTTGTTCTTTCTAAGCTCTTTGATCTTCCTCACACTGGTTGAACCTTTGAACCTATGAACTCGTTGAACCTTTTGGTTCAATGGTTCAATTGATTCAATCTCTTTATTTGGGTAAGTCTTTTTGATCTTTTGAACCAAGCACATTGAACTAATTGGTCGTTGAACCCATTGAATTGTTGAACCAAAATGGTTCAAGGTTCAATAGTTCAACAGTTTAAGCCTTTGTTTTTTTGCTAAGTGTTTGAAGCCATGGAACTTTGAAGTGGTTGAACTTTGAACTTGACAAATGCACTCAACTTTTATCGATGATGTTGAACCTTGAAGCTATTGAACCCTTGAACCTTTTTAGTTCAAGGTTCAACAGTTCAATGGTTCAATCCTTATTTTTTGAAGCTTGCAGATTGAACTCGTCTGGTTGAACTAAGACAATGGACCAATCCTAAAAATGACTAAGTGTTGAAAACTTGTTCTTTTGATTGAACTCACCTACAGAAGCTTTTAAACTTGCTAAACCTACTAATCCCTTTACTAAAAAATATCAAAAAATGAGGAAATTGAATGCTCAAAAAAAATTTGAAAAGGGAAGAGGTGATTTTGGTCTGTTGAACAAAAATAGTTCATAGGTTGTCCCAAAGTTGTCACTTATTTTTGGGGACAATAGCTAGCTCCAATTGGGGAACTTCCTTCAATTGAAAACTTGAAACATCTGAGGGGAGTAGAAACTAGAATCTCTAGTGCCTTTGAAGTATGCCATTGGGCTATGGAGTCATGCTACCCAAAAAGAAAGGCTCAAAAAAATGAAAATAAACAACACTAAGTAGAAACAAAGACTATATAGATATACATATGTACAAGTGAACTTATCTAACACTTTAGGAATTGAAGTGCTTCAAATGCTACCCATTGTGAGGCAAAGAAAAGAGCGTGTTGTCTTGATATTTCAATAGGAAGCTATTCTCACCATTGAGATGATGGATGATAAATGGGCCTCTCCAAAGAGAATCAAACTTCCCATGTATCCCCTTTGGTTTTCTTCTCTTATCCCACATCAGGATTTGATCTCCAATCTAAAAAGCATGGTTCTTTGCTTTCTGGTCGAAGAGCTTCTTCACTAGACTTTGGTGGGCAGAAATTTAGTCCACCACCATAGTTCTCTACTCATCTATCTCAGTCAGGCACATAATCCTCTTATCGAGGGGGCTTTCATATGTCTAATCTTCAATTGTCTTAGCCAATTTCAATGCTGGAAATTCCAAGGTGATTGGTATCTCATCATTGATACCATAAAGAAGTTGGAAAGGAGACATACCAATTACTCTATTTGGTGTAATTATGTCTACCCATAGAGCATCAACCAATGCTTTATGCCATGTTCTTTGGTTTCCATCCACCAGCTTCTTGATGATAGTCACTAGGTTCTTATTGCTTGATCTAGCTTGTCCATTCCCTTGTGAAAGTAATCGAAAGAGTGGGAAAGTGTAATCCCATAGTATAAATAGAATTGAGTAATCTCCTGGGAAGTGAAAAAAGCTACATTGTCAATGACAATCTCAGTCGGGACCCCAAACCTAGGAATGATGTTCTCTTTGAGGGAATTGCACACTACTTTTGAAGTAGCATGTTTAGTTGGAGTGGCTTCCACCCACTTGGTGAAGTAATCCATTGTTGTGAGGACATAATCATTTCCAACACTTGAAGATGGGTTTATAGGTCCAATAAAATCAATTCCCCATTGCTAGAATGGCTCCTCTATGACCAGTAGCTTGAGAGGCAGGGCAGCTAACTTGGGTCTTCTGACAAACTGCTGGAATAGTTCACATCTCCTAACCCACTTGTATGCATCTTGAAAGAGAGTTGGACAATAATACTTGGTTCACAAAATTTTATAGGTAGTCACAGGCAAAAAAAAATGTCCTCCATAGGCCAGATTGTGAAAAGATTTCAAAATTTGGCTTTGTTACTCCTTATCCATGCAATGAAGGAACACACCATCAAGGCTCCTCTTATACAGGCTATTGTCCTAGAGGACAAAATTGGCAACTTTCAGCTTGATGGTTCTCCTTTATTTATAAGATAGGTGAGTAGGACACTCACCATAAGTAGAGAAATGAGCAATACCTGAATACCACTCATCTGTGGTGGAGACAAAGAGGACTGTTGGCATGTCTTCTTCTTCTAATTCTTCATGCTTTGTTGCTTTTGGCTTGTTATCATCAATTAATTATCATAAGCCTTTTCCACATACCAAATTTGTTTGCTTGATGGCTAGATCAAACTCCTAGATTTTTTCAATCTAATTGCCTCTTTTCTTCCCAAAATCCTGCTGAGTTAGTATGGATTTGACCGCAGTGTTAGGAACCAAGGTAGTAATGTGTGAATTCAAGATGTAGAAGTGGAAATGTTTTACTACCTTCACCACTGCATAAGCATGCTTCTCTATGTTTGAATACTTTAGCTCATGAGCTTTGAGAGGACAACTCATGAAGGAAATGGGAGATTCCACACCTTCTTCATTCTGCTGAACCAGGATGGCTGAAAGTGTGTGTTCAGAAGCATAACTACACATGAGGAAATCCTTTGTATAATTTGGACAAACTAGAAATGGGGCATGGGAAATGACAGTATTGATATATTCAAATGCTAACTTGCCTTCTTCAGTCTAGCTAAATGTGGCCTTTCCCTTCATCATGTTTACAATGTGCCTAGTCTTCTCAGCAAACTCAGGGATGAACCTCTGTAAGAAATTCACCTTTCCAAAGAAAGAGTGAACAACAGTCTTACTTTTGGGCAAGGTAAGCTCTTAGATAGACTTGACTCTATCTAAGTCAATCTTTATGCCTCCTTTAGACACAATGTGTCCAAGAAGTTTCTCCTCTGTTACTCCCTTATCTATACACTTATCCATATGTGACCACAAATATGATTCATCGATTAGGAATTTATTTCAAAACTTTCATGTTATACTAACTGACCTTTGGTCCATAAATCAAGATTTATGTGTAAGATAAAACATATAATAATTTATCAATCATAATTAAATTAATATAATTATTAGGGGGATCCAAATAGGAATATTTCATGGAACTATAAGATCTTATGGCTCAACTTTACTCATGGTTTCACTATAATAGCTAAAAAAAATTCATATGCAATCGATGAAACATGTTTATGGTACAATACATATGGGAATATAAACATAATAATGGCCTTTATCCACCCTCTATCATCCCTTGGAATCAAAACCTACATGATGATGTATTCATCCATTAAGAGAATATTCTCATTATTAAGGGTGAAAATGGTACAAACTTTATGCAACCATTGCAATGAAATCATGAGGGGTAGAGACAAACCATAATATCCTATAATTAAACAAGGATAATTAAAATCATGGAGTAATACTATAATTATACCACATATAATTATAATCCACTCATGATGAGTAAGAAATGATGACATGTTTTCTCTCACACTAAAAAAATGCTTTAGAGATGAAAAGTTGGTCAGTATGACATGTAAATTTTGAACCACATTCATAATTGATGAATCATATTTTTTTATCACATCTAGATGGGTTTATAAAATTAATATGTAATTCATTCTCCCTCTATTCACCCCTAGACACAAAAATTTCAAGTAGACAGATGTATACCTTAAGAAAATCTTCTCATTCTTAAGGGAAAAATGGTATGAAATTTGTGTAGCTATTACACACAAAACATGAGGGGTAGAATAAAATTATAATATCATAAAATTACATGGAGTTATCTAAACATCATCTATAATATTTTATTCCACTAGAGGAAAGAAATAAACAATGAGACTTTTTCTCGCACATTGAAAACTTGATTCAGGGACCAATTTTTTTAGTGTAATGCACAAATTTTAAACCATGTGTCAATTAGAAAAATTATATTCATGGTCATGTTATGATGAGTGTATAAAAAATAATTTCCTTTGTATTCCCTCATTTATCCTATAGACTCAAAAATTTGTATGTAGTTAGATGCATCCCTTAGGATCTTCTCATTCTTAAGGGGGAAAATAGTGTGAACTTTGTGCAACCTATATACACAAAACATAAGGGATAGATAAAAAATTTAAGCTCCTATAGTTTTATTATGGGGTCTTTTAATCATCCCCTTGAGGATTATTTTCCATTCATGATGAGAAAAAAATGGTGACACATTTTATCTTGCAGTAAAACTTTCTTTAGTGACCAAAAGTTGGTTTGTATAACATGTAACATTTGAACCACAAACACAATAAACAAACCTTAATAAATATCAATTGTCTATTGGATATTAAAAAAATTATAGAATTTTTTTTCTATATGAACACATCCCTTAAGATAATCTTCTCATTATTAAGAGGAAAAATGTTATGAAAATTGTACAATAATTACAGTGAAATTGTGAGACATGGAGAGAAATGACTATAGAAAATTTAATTCTTATTCTCTAATCTCCATGGATTCAATACAAATATTATGAAAAATATGTTTCATCAATTAGGAATGTGCTTCAAAATTTATGCGTACTGACTAACTTTTGGTCCCTAAAGCAATTTTTCATTATGAGAGAAACCATGTCAACATTTCTTCCTTATAATGAGTAGATGATAATAATATGTTGTATAGTTATAAGAAACCCATGTGATTTTATTTATCCATTTAACTATAGGATCTTACAATTTTTCTCTACCCCTCATAATTTTGCTTCAATGGCTATGTAAAGTTCATACCATTTAACCCCTTAAGAATGAGAAGACTCTTAATGGATGCATTCATCCACCTATAAGTTACTAGTTTGAGGGATGACAAAAAGTGTAAAAATTCCATCATTTGATTTATACTCTCATATAGATGTTAGCAAAAAATGGTCCATTGATTGGGCACACGGTTCAAAATTTGCTTGTTATATTGAGCAAGTTTTAGTCCCTAAAGTTTTTAATGTGAGATAAAATGTGATTCCCTTTTTTCCTTATCATGAGAGCAATATAATTATACAAGGGATGTAAATAATAATAATTTTTTCAATTTAATAACTTACAACTCATATCTAACCCTCATTATTTCACTAAAATGGCTATGCTAATTTTATATCATTTTACCCCTTAATAACGATAAGATTATTTTAAGGTATGTATCTGTCTAATTGTAACATTAAATTCCATGGGATAATATAATGTTATAAAAATTCATTATTGAATTTATATTTCAATCTAATCATGACCTTGAATATCTTTTATTTATTAGGCACATAATTCAAAAGTTATGTGTTATATTAACCAACTTCTGTTCCTTAAAGCATTTTTTCTCTATGAGAGTAAACACACCACTAGGTTTTTCCTCATTCTAATTAGAAGATAAGAATTTAGGGGGTTATTATATTAATGCCACATGAAACTATAATAATCTAGGTTTCATATTTACCCCAAATAGTTTGTGTGCAATGATTGTGAAAATTTTGTACTATTTTCCCCTTTAAGAATGAGAATCTTCTCTTAAGGGATGCACCTGTCTAGATGAAAGTGTCTACTATGGGGATGAAAAAGGGTGGATAAAATAATTTTTGTGATTATATTCCAATTCATATGTGAGAAAAATTATGGTTTTTTGATTGTGCATGTAGTTTAAAATTTTTATGCTATATTTACCATCTTTTGATCCCCATAGCAATTTTTTACTAAGAGAGAAAACTTACCAACATTATCTCTTCATCATGACTGGAAGATAATATATTAGGATTATTATATTAATCCCCCATGTATTTTTATTATTTTAAATTTCATATCTACCCCTCATAGCTTTACTACAATAATTTTACAAAGTTCATACTATTTTCCCCCTTAATACTGAGAATATTCTCTTAAGGGATGCATATGGTCAGTTATGAGTTTTGAGTCTGGAGGATAATAGTGGGCATAAAAATTCCATTATTATGTTATAATTAAATTTTCATATGACACTAAAAATTATTCATTGATTGGGTGTGTGGTTCAAAATTAACATGTTATACTAACCAACTTTTGGTCCCTAAAGCAAGTTTTAATTGTGAAATAAAACATTTTGCCATTTATTCCTCATTAAGATTGGAATACAATACTTTTGAGTATACTTAGAGAAATCCAATTCTAAACTATAAGATCTTAAATTTTGTCTCTACCCCTCATGGTTTACATGTGATGACTACACAAATTTCATACCATTTTTTTCCCTAAGAATGAAAAGTTAATATTAGAAGATACATTTAGGCAGCTTCAAATTTTAATTATGGAGACCAGGGGAGGGAGGAAGAATGCCATTATTATGTTTATATGGCCATTTGGACATTACTATGAATTATATTGATCGATTATATATAGGATTTAAAGTTTTTACATTATAGTAACCAACTTATGCTCCCTAAAGTAAGTTTAGAGGACTTCATTATACAACTATAGGAGATAAAGATTCATCTCTACCATTCATGGTTTGTGTGCAATAATTGTTTAAAGTTCATATTTCTTCCTTAAGAATTATAATTTTATCTTAAGGGATGTATCTATAAATATTAAAATTTTGATTCTAGGGTTTGAATAAGGGTAGAAGGTCATTATTATGTTTATATACCAATCTAGACATGACCATAAACAAAATCTGTTGATTGGGCAGACAGATGAAAATTTACATCTTATATGACCAAAATTTTCTCCCTAAAGCATGTTTCCACTACAAGAGATTTTTTTTTTCTATTTATTCATCATTACAAGTGGAAGAGAATCCTCTATATTTTTCTAATAGAAATCCCCTATAAAACTATAGGAGTTTATAGTTCATCTCTATTCCTCATGGTTTCATTACAATGGTTGCATGAAGTTTTTAATGTTTTTCCCTTACACAAAATAATGTTATCTAAAGGGATGCATCCATATAGATAAAATTATAGAGTTTAATACTAACAGAGAGTGGAATAAGGACATTATTAAATTCATATGCCAATCTGTAAAAGAGTGCGAAGATGGATCATCAATTGGGTGCATGGTTCAAAAGTTATGCATTATACTGACCAATGTTTTCTCCTTAAAACATGTTTTCATTGTGATGGGAAATGTGTCACCATTTATTCATCTTCATGAGTGGAAGATAATTCTCTATATGTGATTAAAGGGCTCCCCCATGCAACATTGGGACCTTATAGTTTGTCTTTTCTCCTCACATTTTTATTGCAATAGTTGCATAGATTTCATACTACTTTCCCGTTTAAGAATGAGAAGATTATCTTAAAGGATGCATCTAGATAGCTTTAATACTTAATTCAGGTGGCCAATGAAGTGTATATGAGTTATAATAATTAATTTATATGTGCATCCAAACATGACACTAAATAAATTTTATTGCTTGGGTGCCTGGTTCAAACTATGCGAGTTATACAAACCAAAATTTGATCCCAAAATCAATTATTATTGATGAGAGAAAACATGCCTTATTTATTACTCATCTATAGAGGAAGATAATCATCTATGGGATGCTTAAAATAACCCCCATGTATCTATGGGATCTTGAAGTTTGTCTATAACACTCATAGTTTCAAGGCAATGGTTACGTAAACAAGAAAAAAAAGATTATCTTAAGGGATGTGTTAGTTTCATTGAAATTTTCATGTTTGATGGCTAACAAAGGGTGAGTGAAGGCCATTATTTTTTTATACACCCATATTTAAACGAAAATGAATATGTTTCATTCATTTAGAATGTGGTTCAAATGTCATGGATTATATTAACCAACATTTGGTCCCTACATAAAAATTTTGCTATGAGAGAAAATGTCCCTCCATTTATTACTCATCATGAGTGGAAATAAATCCTCCAATGGATGCTTAAAGGACTCCACCACACAAATTTAGGATATTAATTTTCATCTCTACCCATCATAGTTTATATGCAATGATGGTGAGAAGTTCATACCATTTTTACCCTTAATAATATGAATATCATCGTAAGAGATGTGTCTATTCGACTAAAAAAAATTAGTTGGGGGCTAATGAAAGGAAAATGAAGTCCATTCTTGTGTTTATATGCCCATCCAAATGTGAACAACTTTTATTTCATAAAACAAGTTTTTATTTTGAAAGAAAACATGTCATAATTTCTTCCTTATATGACTGGAATAAAATCCTCTAAGGTGAATGAAAAATATTCCCCCATGTATTTTTAGGAGATTACAATTCATCTCTATCCATCATAGTTTATGTGCAACAACTGCAAAAATTTCTTATAATTTTTCCTCCTTAATAATGAGAAGATTATCCTAAGATATGCATCTAGTTGACTAGAATTTTCATGTTTAGGGACTGATGGAGGGTGAATAAATACCATTCTTACATTTATATGCTTATAAGGATGTAACCATGAAAAAGGTTTGTCAATTAAGCATGTTAAAAATTTACACATTATATTGACTAAAATTTTCTCCCTAAAGCAAGATTTTTTTGTGATATAAAATGCACCACCATTTATTCCTCATTGAGGTGGAATATAAACCTTTTGGGAATGCCAAAATGGACTCCCATATGTAATTGTATGAGCATACAGTGCATGTCTACCCCTCATAGTTTCATTGTAACATCTACACAAAGCTCATGCCATTTTTAATCTAAATAATGAAAATATTCTCTTCAAGGATGTGTTTGGACACCTAAGAATTTAAAATATAGGGAAAAAAGGAGGGGGAATAAAGGTAATTCTTGAATTTATACACACATATAAACATGACCATGGAGATGGTTAATAGATTGGGTGCACAGTTCAAAATTTATGCATTATATTGACTAATTTTAGGTCCCTAAAGTAAGTTTTTAAAGTGAGATAAAATATGCTACCATTTATTCCTTTCTATGAGTTAAATATGATAATTATTGGGATGCTTAAGTGAGTCCCCCATGAAAATTTATGATCTTAAGGTTCATCTCTATCCCTCACACTTTCATTGCAATGGTTTCACAATGTTTTTACTAGTTTTCCCCTTAAAAATAAGAAACTTATCTTAAGGGATGCATCCTTATGTCTAAAATTTTTAATCATGGAGTTTATATATGGTATGAAAAATATATTATCATGTTTATACACCCAACCAAACATTAATGCAAAGATGATTCATTGTTTAGGCACATGGTTCAAAATGTATGCATTATACTGACTAACTTTGGGTCCCTAAAGTATGTTTTCATTACAAGAGTGAGGGGAAGTGAATATGTTGACTTTATAAGTCACCCATATCTTTTGATGAACTCATAAAGATCATATATCACATGAGCATAAATGACACAAAAGTTTAAAGGTGTGAAGCTCCTAGTCTTTAGATAGTTAAGGAAGAAGTATGCAAGGAGTAGTTTCAAATCATGAAGAGTGCACCTAAGATATTAAATCTTCTTGTGTAATACTATTTAAAAGACTAATTATGCCTCCATAATGAAGTACTACACTAAATTGAAAATTTACATTTCTTAAATCTCAAAAATTAGAGGTTACGATCTATGCTTCACACATGCTACTTTGAAGACTAGTATAGGGCCCATGTATGAAGCGAAGACTTGAGAGAAATATCAAGGGGGATTTGGCACAAAGGGGTTAAAATTCATGCAACCCCTATAAAGGACTCCTAAATTTTCACCTTTCACCAACTCATAGTTCACTATGTAGACTAATTACACAACCCTTATTGAATATACATCCCTAAAAGGTGTATGGCACTAGTTCTAATTAGATGCCCAATAGTGACGTGGGAGTTTAAATAAGTCCTATGCAATAATTGACAAGTGGTGGTGAAATATAAAGTGGTAGTTAAAATTTAATTTAGTAGTGTTTGAGGCCTCACCAAGATAATTAAATGCATAATAAGCCATCAGACATCAGAATATGATCACACTCCACCCCAATGACTATTCCATATATTTTCCATTTTTAGACACATGTGGATCCAAATGAATCCTACCACTAACTCCTAGATTTGGATCACTACCAGATTTGGATCACTAGGAAAAATTTAAGAAGCATGCACATGGTATTGTAATATAATTAAAAATATTATCTACCACCCCAAGGGGTGCATGAATTGTAAAATGCTTGTTCCCTTATAAAATCCTTGTTCTTCATTGTAAGAAAGGTTGACATTTTTTAGGCAACCTCATGCTACTAAAATTTGCCCTCCAAGAATGTTTTTATTGGATGAATCTAAAATTTTAATGAGAATTAATTTCACCTCCCTTCATTTTTATTGCATCCTATGTGTGATTTTTTTATCTTTGTCTGTGGGTAATGTTTTCCCCTCCTCTTATCAACCATTATTACCACCTCTATGTGGAACTTGGAACTCATTTTTTAGGTCACATTATTTGTGGACTCGATTCTGTGGATAACCTTTGTACCTTTAAAAATGGTGTTGTGTTATTGCACTTATATGAAAAATACTCATTAATTTTGCGTGTATATGGTGGAGTCTATGTTATATTCTTTAGTTCTTAGAGATTTTTAGTGTGTTCATCTAGGTATTTTAAGTGTTCACTCTATTCTTGGTGCATCACCTTTTACTTTTCAATAATATCTTACCTTCTCCCTTCCCTTTTCCTATCAAGATTTAGGTAGAACACTAGTCTTATATTTTATTATACCTTTTTTATGTCTTTTCATTAGTCTTAAACTAATGCGTTAAGAATAGAAGGAAGCCAACCTACTCTAGAGGTTCATCCCAAGGAGTGAAAGGGTCCCACAAATTTGGTATGTTCCCATCGTTGTGATGAGACAATTGATTCTTTACATGTATAAGTGAGTGATAAAACTTTCAATCCTAGCACTTAACACTTTTGTACCCTATGTAATGCATTAAATTTATACATCATATAATAAAGACCTCCCACATCATAGACCATCCATAGGTGCATGTTTCAAATGATAATAGTTTTTGGCATGTCTAGTAGAAGTAGTTTTAATAAAATCTAAGGAATTGATGCTATCATTAGCTAACAATATTGCATACACTTAGTTAGAGTAGTTGGTGACTTTGAGCATTTATGGTTCATAAATATCAGTGCCTCATATATATTCCAATACAAATGAGATCATATTTAAAGGGTATTGATTTCAATTTCATTCAGCTTTACGCTCCCTCTACAAGAAGAGTTAGAATGTCTTCATCCCCTATCAAGAGAGAGCAGTTTAAGACTATAAGCCCCTAGAGCTTAGTCTATACACCCATTTGGGAGGGTACCTACACTTAGTGGAATATTATTCCCTATTCCATTCATGTCTCTACAAAATAACCAACTATTTATGCATTTTAATGGAGGAAACCTATTAATTCTTGCCCAATATGATGAAATTATAGTCATAACACTAAAAATTTTATCCTATTTCATATGTGAAAATACAACTTCCCTGGTGAAACATTTTTAGGATATTACAAAAATATACTCAATGCACCATGTCAATGAATATCACAACTTTTGCTAAGATGATGGTTGATTTTAACTTTAGATTCTAGATAGTCTGGGATAGGATCCCACCCTTGTGTAAGCCATCTCTTGATACTACATTTTTATATTTTTAAAAATCCCTTAATAGTGATATAGTTGTGATGATTCAATCCATGGGATGATCCATAGTTTTAGATGCCTATGATGTTATAGTTAGGGTTGAGAATTATCTAAATCAAGTGGTCAAGATTATGTCTAGACCACCTATACCTCTATTTGTATAACCTCCTCCTAGCCAATGAGTTGTGAACCCTATGTTATCACCTATCCTTGTCACAGTGAGCCCACCAACTTCATCTATTATTCCCCCTAATGAATTACATGAGGTTAAAACACTACTAAAAATATTTGGAAATGACATTGTTGCCCTAAAAATGAAAAAAACATAGTATTCTAGACCCCATTATCCCTTCACTCAGCAATACCAGTTAAGCAATCCTTGCTAACAAGGTAGTGTGTAAGCACAAAATCAAATCTCATACAATAGACCACCTTATGAGCACAATGCTAGCACTGCTAGTGCCTCTCGAGCCCTTATACCAATGCATAATAATATTATGTAGGATTTTGAATGGTGTTTCCCATATAATAAACTACATAATCAAGCTACATGCACAAATGGAGTCATGAACCAAACAATCATGGTGAAAATTTTGTCACAACCTCAAGAGTAGGTAAATACTACAACTCCTCATGAGGAAAGAACTTGAGCACCAACACAAAAATAAGATGGGTATACTCTTATTAATTAAAATGTGGGTAACTTAAACTATATAAATCAGAGTGGTGAACTTTATGCATAAATCACCCTAGTTTATTTCAATACAATATTTAAAATGAGAGTAATGGAAGAGGTACTACAACCTTCAATGTCCCAAGTCATGCATGTAATTATGTAAGCCAAAGTACCTAAAAAATCTTCAGTGTGCATAGAATATGCCATGAAAGTATGAGAAGAGGATACTATTCAAAAACCACAATCAAAGGGATCTCAAATTCCCTTCAACATAGTCTCACAAATGAAGAAGATCAACCTTGATGTAACCATGTGGGATGATCTCACCATTCCTTCTCAAACAAATTTACTATGGGATGATTTGAAAAGATTTTAGATATGCAAGACATCACAACTTATGCTTTCCATCTATGTGAGCTTATGCCAACCCAAAGTTGAGGAAATTCAAGTACACATTAGTACTAAAACGCTCCTATTCTATATCTCCTTGATTATTAGCCAACACCTAGTGAACAATTGCATGATTGACTCAGGTGTGAGCAACTCAGTGATGCCAAAGAATATTGAAAATATGCCTATAATTGTGTATTATCATATTTAAAATGGAGTGGTCCACTTAGATTAAATAATGGTCAATACCATAAAAATCATCAAAGGTTTAAATCTTAGACTGCATGCATGCCCAAGTCTTTCAATTACACATGACGTCATAGTCATCAACTTGCCTCCCTACTTTGCCATTTGCCTCTCCTGAGACTTCATGATAAAGATGGGTGGATTCTTATCTTTAGACTAGTTGTATATGTTACTCAGAACTAGATACAAGACTAAGGTGACCATTATATTTAAACCCATCTATAAATTCATGTTGAGTTTTACTCTCCTAGCCTAGTTAAATTAAACTATGAAATGTTCAATCAGATGGAGAAATTGATTCTCCATGAATCCACACCACTGATTGAAGATGTCTAAGATGATTTGCTAGACAAATGGGCACACGTACATTATGAGTATAACCCATATGATAATGTGTAAGAGATGGGGCTAGGTATGTATTGAATCTCGGAGGAGATATCCATGTTACCCAAGATTGTAAAGGCACAATAGGACCTTTAAGGCACATTGTAATTATAACTTAATGGTTCTAAAAGAAAAATGGCGTTGGAGATAGTGTGATGTTAGTCTCCCCTAAAAAGGAGAAATATTTCCATGATTTTATGTTGTAGTTTAGTTGCATGCATAATGATGTAGAATATGAGGCACTGATACACAGTCTCTAACTTATGCAAAAGAAAGTAATCAAGTAACCATAGGCATTTAGTGATAGTGAAATGGTCATTAACTAGGATAATGTGTGGAGTATGCCAAACAATGGTTTGTTTAAGGCTTATAAACATAGAGTGTGGGATATGATTTAAGGCCTATTAACTCCATACCAAGATCATAAAATGCTGACATTAATAGACTCATAACCATAGGTGCATAATATGGCATATCATACAGCATAATAAAAGGATCTAAGTAGCTCATGATTATTGTGATTAGACTAGTAGTCCCTAATAATGTAGATAATTAAAAATTGTTCAAAAGTGATGAGAATATTATTAGCTTCCTTTTAGATGAGGCTAAATTCTACACTAAAAATCAAACATGGATACAAGTCCAATATGGGGATCATATCTTCTAACGAAAAGGGAACAAGATGCCCAAGGGGATATTTACCTTGGAAAGCATCTGATGACCAACTCAAAGGAGAGAGATGAAACATGAATGTAAAGGAGGATATCTCTACACAAGTGAGTATTTACAAAGGTAGGGCCCTAAAATCTAGCAAGATATGTTACCCACTAGAAATTAATAATGTTATCAAGCTCAACAAGAGATATGATGATATATTCACATCGAGCTATAAGGACCTTAGAGGATTTGAATCAAGATTGACACAACACACCATTGAGCTCAACCCTAGTGCATGGCTAGTTCACTAAAATAAGAGGCATGTCAACCTAAAGCTCAATCCTTTAATGATAAAGGAGATCTCAAAGCTCATCAAAGCTAGCATAATACTTCCAATCAAACAATCTTTGTGGGTTGCCAACTTATTCCTAGTGTGGAAGAAGAATGGGGAGATCCATCAATGCGTGGACTTTAAAAACTTAAACAAAGCCCGTCTTATGGATAAATACCACATCCCACCAATAGATTAGATCTTAAAAACCATTTTAATCTAAAAAAATTCTCATTACTATATGGTTACTCAGCATACAACCAAATTCTTGTGCAAACACGTAATCACTATAAAATAACATTCACCACTAAGTGGGAAACCTTCACACACTATAAAATGCCCTTTAGCTTAAAAAAATTAGGATCAACCTTCTAGAGAACCATGAATATGGAATTTAAGGAACTCATCAACAAGATCATCTTGGTCTACCTTGATAACATAACTATTTTTTGAAAGTACACATAAGATCACTTAGGACATCTAGAGCAAGTCTTCAAAAAGTGTTGAGAGTTTTGAATATCTCTAAACCCTAGAAAGTGTATCTTCGCAGTTCATGAAATTACTCTAACGGGGTAAATTATTTAAAATAGGGTCTCACAATTGATCTAGTGTGATTTAAAGATATTGCATCCTTCCCTATCCCAAGTCATAAAAAGAGTCTCCAGATCTTCTTGGAGAGGATAAACTTTGTCAGGAGATTTGTGCCTAACTTTGCTACTCTAACCAAACCCCTCATTGTTATACTCAATAAGAATCTTACATTAAGCTAGACCCATGAAGGTAAGAATAGTTTTAAAGCCATCAAGCACACCATAGTTCAATCCCCAACCTTTATCAACCCATATTATAATAACGATTTTATCCTTTATGCATTTGGTGGGATTGAAGGCATCTCAACTATTCTTACATAGAAAAACAATGATTAATTGGAGTAGCCAATTACTTTTTTCATCCAAGCACTAAATAATTATAAATTATATAAAAATATGCCTTTATAGTTATAAGGGCACTCAAGAAGTTTTGACACATGCTTTCTCATAACAAGATTCAGTTGATGGTCCCACATGTAGTTGTCAAAGAATTACTACTCAGTAAGGACATCAATGAAAAATGGGTTAGTTGGATTACAAAGGTGATGGAATATGACTTGGAAATATATATCACCAAGATTGTGAAAAGAAAAGGTATTTTCAAATAATTGGTTGAGGATGTAAAGTTTGAAGACAAAGTAGTCCTTGTGTTGTGCGAAGAAGAATTGATAGATCAAGAAGTTGCCACAGATTGGATGCAGCACATGACAACTTTCATTCAAACTACCTCATATCCACCTAGATTAAATAAGGCTAAGTTTAGGCACTTTAGGTTGTAATCCATACTTTATGTGTTATTTAGTGGTGAATTGTTCATAAGAGCCATCAATGGAGTCATCTTAAGATGCATAAAATTAGAATAGGTTAGAAGGATTCTCTAATAATTCCATGATGGGCCATCAAGAAGCCAATATTCAACTAGGACTACTACCATAAAGATTATGCAAAATGACTATTATGGAATAAATCTATTCAAAGATGTACATGCATATGTGTGAATTTGTAATAAGTATGCCTTCTTCATAGTCAAATAAAAACTAATGGACTTAACATTACACCTAATATAAGTTGATAGTCCCTTTTCATAGTGGGGCCTAGACTTCATAGGCATGATCAAATCACCATCAAGTGATGGGAATAAATGGATCCTCATAACCATGGACTATTTCATGAGATGGACAGAAGCATTTGCACTCAAGTAGGCTAATAAAACATCCATCTTGGACTTATATGAAGGAATTGTAGAAAGGTTTTGTGTTCTAGTGATAATTATCTCTGATAATACATTCATCTTCTTTGGAACTATGATCAATAAATGGGCTGTCAAACATATCATTCACCTAAAAGCCTCATCAAACTATTTCCCTTAAGGTAATGATCTATCTGATTCCATGAATAAGAATTTGATTCACATTATAAAGAGGACCATGGAGGAAAATCAATGAGATTGACATACCAATATTATGACTTCCCTTTGGGATAATTGAGTCATGCCTAAAAGAGTGTTGGGAAATTCACCCTTCATGTTAGTTTATGGAAGGGAATCCAGATTGCCCACATCCTTCGAGTTACCTTCATTGGAACTTACCAATCATTTGGAGTTAATCAAAGGTGATCCCCTCATGTTATGGTTAGAATAATCACTGAGAGTGGGGGGGGGGGGGGCAGGGGGTAAATCAATGTCTTTAAAACATTTATTCAATTCAACTTAAGCATACACAAACCATTCATATAAACTTGAACATCTAGTAAAGCATATACAACCATACAAGATCATGAGTGAAGATAACACATTACATATGTGGGAAACCCTCAAGGGAAATAAAAACAACTAATATATAAAAATGGACTAAAGTAATTTAATACAAAAACCAATCTTTAGTGAAGCACCAACTATACATGGACCATCAATGCCAAATAGTCAAACACCCACTCAACTAGGCTTTAGCAAGCACCAACCTACAAGTAGACACCAACCCCCTAGTTGACTCAGCACCAGCTCATCCACATAAATTTTTTGATAACCTTTGGAAAACCTTATTGTTTACATAATATATTATGAGCACCTTATTTAGTTCTTCTTTCTCTTCTATCCCTCTCAAACTACCTTCTAGGATTCTTTACTCAACTAGGTCTCTTTAATACTGATTAGGTCATATGACCTTGATATTCATATGTAAACACATTATCAAATATTAATTATAGATCATATATAATCCTATGATGGTATAAAATACCTAATTATACTCAATAATGAGAACTTTTATTTCCATTCTCTCTACATGCTTATATACGCCTAAAATTACCTTATATATATACCATTTCTTGTTCATATGATACTTAACCATCTATTCACCCTTAACCTCTTAATTATGCCATGTAATAGGTCTTATGACATCTCATAAATATGATTAAATAAATATTGATTCCCTTTTGGTCTATCATAACTCTATTAGACCTTATTTCACTTTTAGGTCTCATGGTGACCTAGTTCCATTAGGTCTACTTTAGGACACATTACACTTTACCTTCCTTAGAACCCTTTAAAACTACACACATGATAGGAAAATATAATATAAAAATCAAATAGATACACACTGATGTATTCTAGTATCAACAAAAAAAATTACAACAAATCATTACTTGAAATCCCTCATTAGTACTCAGTCCTATTAGGCCTAAGTACACCAAAATTTTGCCTTTCAATAATGAAGATTAAACTCACATAAGCCACTAAAATATGATCAAACAAGTGGATAGATAGATTATATATAACCTTAAGGTCATCACCATATTCTTGAGAGACTTTAACTCAAGATTAAAAGGCTTAAACTCATATCTTCATTATTCTCACTCAAAACTGCCAAGACTATCAAAATCCAGTAATGAAACTACTTGACATATGAAAGGACATCTTAAATTATTATAAATAAATTAAAAATATTATATAAAATATTCAAAAAAACCTTAATCATAAAAAATATAATATCTAATACCAAACATTGGTCTTACA
Organism: Torreya grandis; assembly: GCA_037957365.1. NCBI lineage: Eukaryota > Viridiplantae > Streptophyta > Pinopsida > Cupressales > Taxaceae > Torreya > Torreya grandis. The sequence goes on along the minus strand of JARHVA010000438.1, from coordinate 4,738,971 downwards.
AACAAATCTCCTGACCTTATCTCACACAGTCTTGCTTGAACTAGTCAAACCATTTTACCTTCAACTTTTCAACCTCTTGCACTGAATTAAAATATTTTAAAAATAATTAATAATACTTTAAATTCACAAAAAATAACACTATACACATTAGATACTCCAAATCAGGGCATAGAGCCTCAAAATCATCACCACAACTTGCTTACTTAGAACTGCCAGTTTACCTTAAAGCACAATCATGGTGAGATTGATGTAAAAACACCTGTATGACCACTTTCAAAGACATAAAATACATTAACATGATCCTATGACTTCTCTATATAATATTTAAATATAAACATGATATTATCTAGTGGCAACTATTGATCTTACAGACTAATTTATTGACCTCACTACACAGAGTCCTCACTGAGTCAGACAAGACATTTTGGCTTCATCATTTTTACTAATGTACTTCACTTCAAATATTTATACCAAGAATTAATATCACATACCATTATCAAAAAAAAATTCCATGTGCCTAGTTTCAACATTAAATTATGATAACACATTCATGTTCATCTTCTCACTGTTGTTTGGGTTTCTTAATGTTTACACCATTTGGTCTGTTAGCGACTAGCCAACTTTGAACAAAAAATTTGCAAAAATAAATTATAGAACATATCCATAAACCTTAATTTACATAAAATAAATGTCTCAAGATTCATCATCCATCTATTTTCATAATTTGACTTGATCAAATCTAACTACTATAGCAAATCTCTAAGAAATTAGTTATTTTTTGTAGGGTCTACTCACACACTTAACAACTCAATCACATCTAGAGGTGCCTAGGATATTTTAATACAAAATAAAATCACTTATCTATACATAATAATACATTATGGTCACTTTTGATCAACATCTTCAATAACAATTCCTTATTAGGGGTTTAAGAGGGTTTAAACCTATTTCCACTCTTAACAATAATTCATAAATCATAGCCCCTTAATCCAAAAACTAATTCATATAATTTTAAGATAGGACCCTTCCCCACATACCATGAATATATTAAGCTCTCATGCAAAGGTTTTATGAGTTGATGAGCACAATAAAATCCTTTTCAGGTTGAGAACCCTTTATTCTGAGCACTTAAGAGACCTCCAAACAATTTTCCATGCCTTGTCCTTTACACTATGACCTCAAAATACATGAAAAAACATACCTAACCACTTAAAATTCTTACATGATCTCAAAACATATTGAAATATGATCATGACCCCTTATTAGGCCACACTCTTTCTTTTTGTTTTCTATACCTTGACCTATAAATCACATTAGTCCTTAAAAGTGACCTTCATGACTCTTTCCATGTAATCTCCACCTCACTAACATAATCGAGAAGCCTCTCTCATGATTAAACACTAACATACATACTTCACATGCCTTGACACTAGATCATGATGATAGGGATTCTAAGAGATTTAATAGATAATTAACTCATACATTGAATCCAAATACATAAAGAATAATTTAACCACATAATGTATTATTTCTCACACTCTAAATTATTTTATTCTCATTAATTCATTAATATATTCATAATAAAAATATATAGGAGACTCCCCTCATAAAATATATGGGATTTAAAAATAACTCAACCTAGATACGTGAGTTGGTTTATCAACACCAATCACGTATAACAATATAACTAATATTATTATATTTTGAATTATATAACAATAGTCTAATTACTTACTAATTACTAATAACCTATTAGTATATAACTCTCATTAAATATCCTCATGTTACTATTTAAATTTTATTAAATACCAAAACTAACATGATGTAAAAGCTATTCCTAACATTTCCCCCCATAGTTTTTACATGGTGCAAAAACATTCACACTCTTATTTACATTATACTCACCTCTTGTAACATGCCAAACTATGTGGCTCATGACCTTGATATAAATATATCCTCACTTCTCCCATGTTTTTATAGGTTTACCACAAACCTTGACATGAATAATAACTCTTATGTCTACTGTTCAACTCCTAGTGGTTTTCTAAATCACTACCACAAACCTTTTCAAGATCCATGAACTGACTTACATTGGTTCTTTCTATCTTTTTTTAATGTCTTCACATTAGGGAATCATGTTTTGGAATTACACATAAAATACATATCATGAATATTTATTGTTCCTTTATTCCTATTTTTAAAACACACAGTGGAACTTATAATGAAAAACACACCACACTAAAAATAACACACCACACTATGCCACCACATCATTAGTGCAGCCCCATCATTGACTACTGATGAGAGGTCTCTAAAATACCTCCATCCTCTATGTATCATCCAAATTACAATGGATTTCTACTCACTTAGTAAATGTGTTGGTGAAGGTTAGTTGCATGTCACTTTGATTGAAATGGGGTCCCCTCATAAGACTAACACATTCAACATTTGACTCAATATGTCACGTACAAATGATAATGCATCCTTGTACAAACAATTAATTTTGACAATAATGACATATAAATAATGTACTAAAATGACTTCACCACCATATTATAGACCCAATAATACTTATATGAAATATTCAACTTGACTCTTTCGACAAATACATTACTCTTGACACTTGAATTTTTACAAAAATAGATTTTTGACTTAACCCTTTTGATAATACATTTATACAAAATCAAAAACAACCTAAATAAGTTAAATTAAAAACTAAATACATTACAATACCAAATGAATTTGAAACATAAATTATTTTTAATAGTTATTTGACTCAAGTGAAGATAATATACTAAACCTATCAACTCACTAATAGCAAAAAAAAACTACTATATCTTAAAAATAAATGACTTAACATATGACACATTTTTACTTTTATAAACAAGAACGATGACATGAATATAATATAGATAAAAAAAATTATATAAAAATGACATGACTCAAGGCTATATGACCATAAAATAAAAACTTTTAAATGTTAGCATAATTATTTATTTACCTTGGGTTATTGACTAAGTTAATAAGTCTTTGTTTAGTTGCCTTAACCACTTCGATTAAGAGGTTAGTTTGTTTATCGAGCTTAGATATTTCATGATAATTGACATTGGTTATTTTACCCACCCTTTTTACATGTTTCTTGGGTGGTTCATTTCTTTGCCTATTTAATAAGCCTTCTTGTATTATTCAGATATGGAATATATGTTGTGTAATGCAATATGGTTCTTTATCACTCTCTATGCCTTATCTAATATGGTAATTAGAACTCATGGTTTTTAGATCCTGAGTGGAGGTCTATAAAAGCTAGAGAGGTTAGTGTCTTTCTAGGGAGGAGCTACATGTGCCTAGTGCAGAGCTAGAGGAGAGAAAATTCTAAAAGCTCAACTTGAAGACTAGAAAACTACCTGAGAGTATTAAAAGACCAAATAAGATTTAAAAAAGGTTAGAAGAAGTAGTTTCAAGTAGTTTAAAGCCTCTATTTAATTTTTTTTATTAATTCATATGGCTTGAGCACCGTTCTATTTAGGAAGAGGTGGAAAAATTCAAATCTTGATCATTTTCAGTGAAATAAGAGTCTCAATTGTGATTTAATTTGTAACTTGAATAGTGGTGTAGATGGTTTGTGATTTGGCTGAGAAAAAAGCTCATAATCTACACCTAAATTTTCATAGGTAGGCTAATTTTCTAATTGGATACATATTTTCATTAAATATTTAACCTAAATGTTTATCATTTCAATTATTTTTAATTTTTAATTTTTAATTTTTAATTTTTAATTTTTAATTTTTAATTGAAATAAATCAAAACTTTAGCCAATAAGGGTTATAGGGGACCTACCACTGATTAATAATCATGAAAGCATTCAAGAAGTTAAAAATTTCACTATTTTCTAGGTTTTGTATCTAGATGTGGATGGAGAAATATTTTTTTAAATCAGAGTTGTAAGTTTCTCAATTTAATTATTTTAGTGGTATAAAATTTGATATCTTGTAAACGGTATTGAGTTTGTTGCTAAAAATTGGTAGAGTTGTTTAATGTCAATATAGAATTAGTGTGTAGGAGGATTTTTTTATTAAAGTCATATTTTTTTGGTTTAATGATTTTCATTAAAAACTATGTCAAATGGCTAGTATTTAACACTATTACTACCATATTCTCAAAAATTGACCAACAAGAACTATAGTTTGTGGAGTCACAAGGTTTTGATGATATGTAAGTATCTAAACCTTGATCAAATAGTGTTTGATAAAGAGAAAAGGCCTACCACTAGTTATGATGACTATGATAAACATCATTATGAGGCTCTTATGTTGTTAGAACTATCAATAGTAGATAATTTAATCTTAGAAGTCAGAAATGCGACCATTACATCAATTTTGTGGACTAGTCTTACTTCTAAATACCAAGTGTTTGAAGCCAGTAAGGTATTATATTTGAAGAATTTGTTATTTTATACTAAGATGTAAGAAGGTGGCTCTATTTATGAGTTTTTATTATAGATCAAGGAAATCATTAATCATTGAGGGCTATGGAGAACCCTGTTGATGAGAAAGATTTGATTGCTTTGGTTATGCAGAATCTTTCACCTTCATTTTATTCATTTTTGGAGTTCTTGCACATAATTGCTAAGACACAAACTTTAGACTTTGAAAAGTTGTCCACATTATTATTGTAGAAGGAGAGATAGTAGGAGTAGATAGTGTTGTCTACATCTACTTCTATAGAGAGTGCATTTTTCATCAAGGGAAAGGGTAAGTTGTTTGTTAAAACTACTAGTTCTTTGATAAACACTTCACAAGTAAGTGGTTCTAATAAGAGATCTAAGTGGAAACATTTTTACTATAAGTAACCTACTCAATTTTTTAAAAAATGGGAAGAAAATACAATAGGATATGGTTAACCTTAGAAATAAATCTCATCATGCGAATGTAGCTGAAGGTGAAGGTGAGGAATAATATATTAATTTTTATTTCATGGCTTCTAGTGGTAATTTTGTGGTGGAACAAGTTTGGTACTTTGATTCAGGGGCATCTCACCATTATACATGCCATAAGTATTGGTATGTATATTTTGTTTAAAATGATAGTAATAATAAATTTATATCTTTGGGATATGGTAGGACTCATTTTTTGAAAGGATATGGTCATATCAATTTTAATGATGTAGTTTGGTATGCATTTAAGAATGTTAGGAATGTGCCTAATATGAATAAAAATTTACTTTCAATTAGTGAGATCACTTCAAAATCAGATTTTGTTTAAAGTTTCAAGGACAACAATGTTTAGTCACTACCAAAGATAACAAGAATATTGTTATTGGGATTGATGAGAAAGGTTTGTATAAGCTTGCATATCCATAAAGGGTAAATGAAAGTGTAATTGCAGTGGTTAACAACATAACTTCACTATGGTATGAAAGGTATGGGCATTTGAATTTATAGTATAATGACTATATTGAGTCAGACTAAGATGGTTCAGAGGATTCCTTGTATTTGGGATAGTCATCATATACATACTAGATGTCAGTTGGGGAAGAAAGTTAGACATTCATTTGATGTTGGTAAAGCTTCAAGAGATAAGAGAGTATTAGGTATAGCACATGCAAATTTTCATGGTCTAATGTAGACACCTACCCCTTCTGGAGCTTGTTATTTTCTTTTGTTAGTCAATGATTTCTCTAGGAAAAAGTGGGTATACTTTCTAGTGAATAAATCTTATTGTTTTTCTAACTTCCTTACTTGGAAAGCTATGGTCTAAAAATAGGCAAGATAGTTAGTGAAGTCTCTTAAAATGGATAATGGGGATGAGTTAATCTCAAAATAGTGCAAGGAGTTTTGTGACACTAAAGGCATACATAGATAATATACTACCCCTTAGACTCTATAGCAAAATGGAGTTGTGGAAAGGTAAAATAGGATGGTGATGGACATGGTTCACTGTATGGTCCAAAGTAGAAATGTCCCATACAGATATTACGTAGAAGTAGTGAATATGATAGTATACATCTTAAATAGAATTCCTTCAAAAGAATTAGAGAATATGAATCTAGAGGATGCTTGGTCAGGTCAAACTCCAGATGTAAGTGATTTAACCATATATAAAAATCAAATTGCTCACTACTTGAACATATCCTCTTATATTATCTTGGAGTTGAGGATGTGGATGATCAAAACATTGGCATCTTATATGCTTGTGTGGATAAACACACATTTATCATTTACTTCATTTCTATAAGAAGAGCATATAATATGTATTTCATAGGTGTCAGGGTTGACATCTTTTCAAAGATCAGATTTGAATACAAATATCTGATGCAGATCCATGATCCAAAAATCTAACCTCAATGATATAACAAATTTATTTGTCATTGAAGTATCTTGACACATGTTCAACCTTATATCTATTCAATATTATTTCTACTTTATATTCTATCAAGTCTAAACATTTATTAACTTGCATGAATAAATGAAGATATCTACCAGCTATCAGGCCTATTAATATGCTATCCACACTTCCAAGTGGACATATATATAGCAATGGGAAACTTTAAAGAAAAAAATGTTGATTTTATTGAATCAAGTATAGCTCAAAAAATGAGTTTGATGTTGACAATGAAATCACATGATACAATATATCATGGTATATCACCCTCAAAAAATCCAAATTCATGAAATAAATGTCAGATAGAACAAATCTATATACTCTTATATTTGATATTCACTTTGTAGAATATTAATTTATTTCATTCACAAGGGTAAATCATATAAAAACATCCCCTTAAAATATCACCAATTATCCATTACAAGAATTAGATAAAACTACTTTGATACCAATGATAGGGATTCTAAGAGCTTTAACAAATAATTAACTCATATATTGAAGCCAAATACACAAAGAATAATTTAACGACACAATGTATTATTTCTCACACTCTAAATTATTCTATTATCATTAGTTAATTAATACAAACATTATATAAATATATAGGAGACTCCCCTCCTAAAATATAGGGGAGTTATAAACAACTCAACCCAAATACGTGAGTTGGTTTATCAACACCAATCACATAAAATAATATAATAAAAAATACTAATCATAATAATATTATGATTACTTACTAATAACCTATTACTATTTACCTCTCAATCAAAATCCTCATTTTACTATTACCTCTTGGTAAATACCAAAACAAACATGATGTAAAAGTTATTCCTAACACATGATACCTCATTAGGCCAAGTAGGGTTTAGGAGTGGTCTAGGTACAAACTTGGTTTTAAGGTCTTACCCTTGTAAGCTCACCCTAAGAATCTCATGATTTCTCTAATTCCTTACATACATTCTCAACAAACCTCATAAAAACACTCATGCCTATGTGCACTCATCTCACCAAGCCATCATACTCATACCTTCTCACAAGGTCTATTCATGTTATGACTAGGCTTATTAAGCACTTGAAACTTTACAACTAACCTTGAAACACATATGAAAGTATCTACACTTTAATTAAATGATCACATAATTCCGAACAAACTCTCATAATCTTATGCTTACTTACTTCACCAAACTTCACTATGCACACCTTCTCATAGGGTCTAGATTAGGCTTCTCAAGACACCTTATACTCAAGAAATAGTACTCAAACATGCTTACCTCAATGATATAAAATAAGAACAATCTTCAAATATAAATCTCACACCACTAAAAAATATCTTTTTTATCAACATTATCTCATGTCCTTATGTAGAACTAGATCCTCATAGCCATGTTTCAATTCTAACTTGACCATCATACCTCTTTGTGACAATCAAGACTCACAAGATGAAACAACAAACTTAATGACATCAATAAAAATCCTAGTGACATCAATAAAAACTAAAAAATCACCTTGTAACATACCTCAATGATCACTCATCATGTACCTTCACAAGATGCACCCTTTTGACATCAGTGACAATAACGTGCGAACAAACTCCCCCTTTGTCATTCAAGGCAAAACATTCTTTAATCTAATCACACTTATCTCTCCCAATATGGTCAATCATCCTTATTTAAGTTTTTCCCCCTTTGACATTAAATACAAAGGGTTGTACACACTACAAATTCTAGAACCATTCATTTTCCATCTTTGGATAATATTCTCAAAATCTACAAAAGAACTTAGAGTTAACAAGCTCCCTCTTAAACCAAGCATAATCTTCAAATGAACTATGGACCTCAAGATTATTTACCAAGCTACCAAAATCTTGATATCAACTAAATAAATAGTAACTCCCCCTTTTTAGTCATAACTTGAGCTCACCAAATGAATCAACTTAATTCTCAAACCATCTATAACACAAGTAATGCTCAACTACGAACTACTAGAAACATAGAACAACTTTTCTTACCTCTTCTATACTTGTCAATCAACTACACTTAAAGCTTATGAAAAACTTGAATATATCCCCCTCAATCAAAGTATCCACCATTCTTATACTAATTGAAGAGTGTCTCCATGAATCTTAATGGAGTCACCCCTTTCCATAGGATACTAAAACAAAACAAACTTAGGAGATTCCTATATCTCCATGATCTCACAAGAGTAAATATCCTTGAGGATCCATTTAGCCCTAATTGGCACCTTAGGCTTGACTTATTAATCAATTTTTTGATCAGCAAACTAAAATATGAGATGATAATAGACACACCTAACTTGATTTCATAACTGAAGTATGATCTACCATAACAAATAGTCTACTTGGGCTTGAAGACTGATCGTAACTCACCTTTACTATTTTTGGTTTCCACACATTCATTTTCCTTCTCTCTTGCACTCTAGGGGATTTAAACCTCTTGTTTTGAATTGATGGAGTTATTACTTTATTAAAATAGAATATTTCAATGTGTCCCACATTATGAAAACTATATAAAATAAAATCATTCATACCTTTTTATTATGACTCTTTTCATAATCCCATGCATATTCATTTTTAGATGGTATTCTACACTCTCTTGCTCTATGACCAAACTGATTACATGCAAAACAATAAAAATTAAATGAATTAGCATAAATCATATCATTAGTTTGTTTAATTGGTCCCTTTATGTTGGCTTTCTTATCTTCATTAGCCTTCTTGTTGACTTGATTTGCCTCAATTTGGTATTATTTGAAACCAAGATCTATCTTATCACTTGCATACTTCTGAATACTCAAGATGTTATCTAGAGCATCAATACTCTTTTCAAACTTCATAAAGGTATTTAACTTTCTATATTATTGATCCAATTTATCTTTTAAGGATTCAATTTCATTTCCATACTTGGTGCATTTTTCCTCCTAAGCCTTTAGGCTAGCAGTGACTATCTCCATTTGAGTTTGAATTTGATTGATGATCTCATCATGCTTCTTGGATGTGTTACTCAGTTTCTCTTCAAAAAAACCAATATGATCTTCATAGTCATTAGCTAATGATCTTTGTTTTTTATTCTTCCTTATTTGGAACTTTAACTCCTCTAGATCACTCACCAATTCTACCTCAAGGTTCACTTCATCATCTTCTTCATCTAATTTTTCATCATCCATAAGGCCTTTGATTTTAAAGCAACCCTCATTATCTATTTATATAGACATGAATAAGGTTTCTTGTTGTAATTGTTTCTAACAAGTTTTTTGCTTTTCACATTCAATGGATGAAAGAAACTATGATAATGGTTAGGGGTTAGATGATACCCAGATGAAGTTTGCGTACCGTATCTAGATGACTGAAGGGACTCCTCTTTGGCTGTGGAGGACGACACCTGTAGATAAGAGATACTTAGACAAGGAAACTATTAGATAGATAGGTGGTGGACTGCCAAGCGAATCTTGATCCCAGAAGTGCAAAGACTTCCTAGAGGGGTGACAATCCACTGGTTGATAAAGGAAAGAGTGTTGCTAGGAAAAGAAATGATGAAAGACTGAACAAAAGAAATAAAGATAAATGCTTACCTATATTCTGTTGTCGGTCTTCCATAGTCACCGACATTGGTGGTTCTACCAACGTCGGTTTTCAAGGTCGCCGATGTCGGTTAGTCTGTTTATGTCAGTAGGGGTAGTGGTTGATGTCGGTCAGGGCAATGGCCTTAGACAGGTTTTGGATGGGTCTATGGTCGATAGAATGGTCTGTAAAATGGTTTGTGGTAGTTTGAGAGTCTATGCAGGGTTTGTAGGACAATAGATAGGGTCTTAAGAGGGATAGGGGATAGAGAAGAGGTTGTCAAAAGGGATAAGGATGTGGGGAAGGCTTCTCAGCCTCTCCAGGAAGACAATCAGGTCTGTTCTAGTTGATAGCTGAGTCTGGTTGATGAAACTTAGAAGGAGTAAGAAGAAACTAATTACAAATACATTCTAAGATACTAAAATGAGAAGAGGGAAGAATACTTAGCTCTTACTTGCCAAAGAACTAGAGGTGTTTGAAATTCTTGTACCTGTTGTGGTTGTAGCCAGAAGAGCATTGGTTGAAGTCTGATAATTGATCTCAGAGAGTTCTTGTTGTTGTCCAGGTGCGAGAGCTGAGAGAGGGAGTCCAAGAGAGAGAGAATTTGCCTCCTGTTCAGAAAGTTCAAAAAGTTAGCATTTTGAGTGCAGAATGCAGTTTTAAGGCAACTGACATCAGCAATGCCACTAATGTCAATCGACAGTTGACCAACGTCGGTGGCTAGAAGATGGGTAAAAAGGCTAAAAATAGCCTTTTGTCCATTTTCCCATCTACCAAAGTCAGCTGGTCATGGTTAAATGGTCAAAGGTAGGTTTAATAGGCATGGGGGATGAGTGGGAGAATTGAAATGGGGTCTTAAGTAATTAAGATTTGCCATGGGGTGATGGAAGTATCCAAGGAGAGGTATCCAAGGTGGGACGTGATGGGTGATGTGTCAAGAGGGGGTGTTATTAATTTTAAATAGGTAATTATTTTAAATTAATAAGTGTGTGGGTTAGGAGTGTTGAAGTGGAGCAAGGGTTAGTCGACCAAGGGGTAGACACGATTTTGGTGTCTACATTTGCCCCTTTTTGTCTTGTTGGTTGTTCTGGATGAACTACAAGACAAAAACAGGAGTAAGTTATCCCAGGTATGGGATAAGGTCATTTTTGTCTTGTTGGTTGTTTTGATGAATTGCAAGACAAAAATAGGGGTTGGATACACCAGATGTGGGATGAGGTATTCCCCCTCAAAGTGGGAGTCAAGGGAAGGTAACCTGATATCGGGTGCCAATTTGATAAATAGTGGATGGATATGGTGAATTTTTAGTGTGAACGCTGCAATAGTTGTGATTGCACGTATACCACTTCACATGATAGATAGGTCAAATTGTCATAAGTTGAGGTTGAAGAGTGCTAAAATTGAAATAACTGGGCCCCAATATTTCATCGTAGCTGATTGGGTTATTTGATCCAAGCTGTAGCTCCAATGGTCATCATGTTCCAAGTATCCTGGGCTCAGGAAGTGCTCCTGGAAAACATGAAAAATGTCACAAGTAGTGGGAATTAACTTGCTCGCAATCCAATACTTGTGAGGGTCATAATATGATGTTGTACACAATTTTCTATCTATTCATGAGGTAGCATAAATGCAATTGAAACAACCAAGGCAGAGGTGTCTCAAAAGTGGTCAAGGTTGGAGGAGATAGTTGTGATCTCCAAGGTCATTGGTCGAGTCAGGTTGAGATAGATAGTTGGTCCGTTGGACGGATGAAGGAATGTGGCCGAGCTAACCTCAGAGGACCTTATGTCAACTAAGTGTTGTCTACATAGCCCTTGTGTGAAGGGCCTCAGGCCAATGTAGTCCTCCCTGAAAGGGAGAAAGGAGTCGAGGTTATGGATTGGTTTTGGACGAGGTTAAGTCATGGTCAAAGGTGAATGGTTTGTCCATTAGATAAACAAACAAATGAATGTGGCTGAGCTAACCCTAGAAGACATCATGTCATTTGAGTGCTGCCTACATAGCCCTAAGTGTAAGGGCCTTAGACCAATGTAGTTCAGAAGAGGGGTCAAAGTGGGTGATGATTGTTTTGGTTAGGTTAAGTTGTGGTTAAAGGTGAAATGGTTTATCCATCAGATAGATGAACAAACAAATGTGGCCAAGCTAACCCCAAAAGACGTCATGTCATCTGAGTGTTGCTTACATAGCCCTAAGTGTAAGGGCCTCAGACTAATGTAGTTTAGAGAGGAGAGTCAAAGAGGTCGATAGGTTGTTTTAGTCATGTGTTGAAATGATGAGGATAAGATGATGTTACAGCCTTTTCCATATTGTGTGATGGTGTATTCTGTAACATTAGTTGAGTGGTCTTTCATCCCTAACAATTTTCCATATTGGGTGATGGATGTATGCTAAAAATGAAATGAGTTTGTTTATGCTTCAACAAGTAATGGTTTATGCTTGACATAAATTATGTGGTCGATAGTTTCCATGTGTATTGGTGTCCATAAAAACTAGTGTGAATGGGCTATGATAATGTTATTCATCTGAAAATGTTTTGGTTTGGTTGGGTAGAAAATGGTTTGGTTGTATGTGACCAAAGTGTGTAAAAAAGTGAAAGGCGAATTTCTCTTTCATTGATAAGGACCATAATGATAGCATAAATAGGGGGTTTTTGGAAACAAAAGTCCCATTCATGCATTACGTCTTGGACCATAAATTGTTATTAGAGAAGTACTTGAATCACTTGACGTTTAAGTGAGCTCGAAATCCCTTGAGTAGGTGATGTGATATGAGAGGATGAGGTAACCCTTTTTGGCAGGAATAACCTTGCCCTTTTTATAGGTGACCCTAAGAACAACTATAGGCAAGTCCATGACTTAATAGCTTGTCAGTAAATTTTTTTTTAGTAGACTGATCAATGTGGGAAGTCTACATAGGGATGTTGTTTTGTGTTGTGGTCATATGTGAAGCTGATCGATGTAGGAAGCTTCTGAGAGAGTGTTGTTTGTAGCAATATTTAGTCATAGCCATCCTTCGAGGGAGTGGTCTATATTTTTGCTTTGTATGTTTTGATATGTCTTGGCCTAGCTGTCCTTCAAGGGAGCAGTCTAGTAAATATAGTAACTATGTAGTTGTCCTTCAAGGGAGCAGTCTACATTTATAGTTTTATGACCTTTTGATATGTTAGGTATCCCATTTTTGATATGTTTTGTTGACTTAATTTTTAGCCATGGACGAGCCTCTAGAGGTTTAAGGGTTCCCTTTTATTAGGACAAAGCATTCATGCTTGACAAAAAGGGTTGATTAATGTTGGGAAAAAGGGTTGAAAGGAATAGGCAGGTCAATGATGGGGGTTGCTCAATCGACGAGCTCAAGTTAAAAATCAAGTGATTGATTACTTGATTAACAGTAGAATGGTCGCAGGTGCCAGGCATTAAGGGGCTCAAGTTTTGATAAGTCCCTGGTCCCTACTTGTGCATTATGATGTAAGGTCTAAGCCAATTTGGAGCAAACTTGCCTCATTTACTTCTTTCCATATTGGTCACTTGTTGGTTGATGCTTGGTTGTTTGATATTTGGTCGAGGTTGGTTGATGCTTGGTCGATTGATATTTAGTCGATGATTGGTTGATGTTGGTCGAGGTCATGATTAAAAGGTTAGTTGATGTTTGGTTGAGGTCACAATAGTTAGTATAAGGTCAAATTCCCCCAGTTGCTTGTGACTGGGACAATGTTTGACAGATTTAGTTTGAGAGGGCGAGATCCTGATCTGCCAGGTTAAAGGTAGGAATCTCAAAATCACGGATGGTGACGGAGGTAATGGTTGGTAATGATTTGATTAAAGTGGCCAGTGGTTGGGGGTCTTTAGGTTGGACCACCACTACTTATACGGCCTTAATCAAAGTTTGATGATGCTGTGGAGGGCTTTGAATGAGATCATACAAAGACATCTTCACAGGGGTCGTGTGGTGAAGTTGTTTCACCATAGAGTCAGAGATTGTCTTCGAGGATGTTGGTCAAGATGTGCCCAAGACAGTAATCTTGGGTTTTGGTTGTGGTGAGGGCTTGGCAGATGGGTATGTCCAAGGGATAGAAACATGTCTTTTCCTTTTATCCTTTTGGGTTGGAGAACTGGTGGCCACATTGATTGTGTTGATTTCGAATAATGGGGTTAAAGGCGGTAGAGGGATCATAGTCTTATGTTGAGATCCTGATTTAGGTGATGATGTTTGTGAGGCATGTGATGGTGTCAATGATTTGTCAAAGGGGTAGTCAAGAGGATCCTTAATGAAAAGGGTATCCTTTTTCTAGTGTTGATGAATGATAACTTTAAGAGTGCAACAACGCTCAGTGTCATGTCCAGGTGTGTGGTGATAGTGACAAAATTTAGTGTCATCGAACCAAGATGGTCTTGATCTGAGAGTTGATGAGTGTGAAGGGGAGGAGGTTTGGGAGACATGAGATGGTGTTGGAGATTTGTTGATAGTGTGGTCAAGAAGAAGGGTGTCTTTCTCCAAGTATTGGTGAATGACAACCTTGAGGGCACAATAATTCTCAGTATCATGCCCAGGTGTGCGATGATATGCATAAATTTTAGTGTCATCAAACCAGGATGGTTTTGGTTTGAAAGGTTGATATGGCTTAATAGGTGGGAAACTGATGCTAGAAGACTGCAACAATTGTCGTAACAGTAAGGCATAAGAACCTGCTAATGGGTCTGTACATTTTGTTATAGTAGGGGTTGATGACTTTTGTTTTAGAGTTGTAGGAGGCATTGGTCATACCATCTTTTCATTTGGTAGTGTAGCCACACGTGTAGATGGCACTTTTGTGGTGAGAGGTGTTGGATGTTTTGGAGGAAATATAAGTTTGATGGGTAAAGGGGATAATGGAGGCAATTTGCCTCTATGAGGTATTAGAGTAGGAAGCACTCCTATTAAGGTGGATGGATGTGGGCCCAAAATAGAGGGCAATGATGATGGTGGGGGAGGAATTCTCTTGTGTGGTTTAGTAGTCTTCTTTATTTTGGTTTGAGGGCCACTATTGTGCAAGGCAAGGTTCAAGTTTACCTTCACTTGTGGGTGAGTGAGGTTTGATATAGGCTGAATGTCGGGAGATTTAAGCTCTTTTGGCATGATGGATGCTTGTGTAGGTTTGGGTTTAGATGTGGACGGAGGTGCGTGAGATGTAGCGATCTCAAGAAAAAGGCAAGAGATAACTGTCACTGAGTCTTCCTCGGTCAAAGTGGGTGAAGTGACAAGTTCTTCTCTTGGTGGAGAAAGAATTAGAGAATGTGACTCCTCAAGAGGATAGAGAGTAGGGATGATCGTGCCTTCTACTTGTGGTTGAAGAGTAGGAAAGGTATGGTCCTCCATTGGTAGTAGGAAGGATGAAGGTGAGGCTAACAGCATTGGTATGGTCAAAGCATCCTCCAATATAAGAGAGGTCGATGGAGAACTAATAGGAGAAGAAGGTTCTCCCACCTGTGGAGGACAAATAAGGGAAGAAGACTCTTCCACTTGTGATGGATGAATGGGTTGATTAACCTCTTTAGACTATGAGAGATGTTGGTTAAGCATAAGAGGAAAGACCATGTTGACCGTGCGTATATTATGCTCTTGGGAGCCATCGGTCATGGTCTAGATGTTGTTTTGACTAAGAGGATGGTTAGGGAATGGTTGTCTAAAGATGTCCCTATTTTGATTAGCCGGTGTGTTTGGGTTATCCAAAACAAGATCCCCCTTGTCTATCATGTCTTGGACAATGTTTTTGAAGGTTTTATAGTTGTTTGTGTCATGGCCTTTGACATGATGATAATGACAAAAGTCATTCTCCCTATACCATGTAGGGATGGCTTTCAAAGGGTCAAATTGAGGTGGTCAGATTTGAGGGATATTGAGGACCCCCTACTTGATGAGTTTATCCAACACAAAAGCATATGATTCTGCTATTGGAGTATATTGACGCTGTATGTACCATTGTTGGAATTGTTTTGTGATGCTTTGTGATGTTGAAGGTTGAGATTGGTCAGCTGTTGTTGAAGATGGTGATCTAATGACCACAACATTTGTCGAGCCTTTGGACTTAGAGTTGGAAGAAGAAGGTCTAGAAGAAGAAGGGTCATTGGCTTTTGCATTGGTATTTTTACTATGCAATTTGACTCTATCTTCTTCGATTGCATGGAGTTCAAGCTTTCGGGCCATGGTGAAAGCTTCATCAAAATTGTGGAATGTTTGAACCCACAAGGTGGATGAGATGTGCTTGGCACATGCTCATGAAAAGAGCTCGATGAGCTCAGGTTGAGGTAAAGAAAAGGAGAGTTGGTTGATTAAGCCTCTCCAAAGAGAAACAAATTTGGCTATTGGTTCATCGTCAAATTGCTTAATAGAGTATAGGTACATGATGGAGACCTTTTTGGTGATGTTGATTGAAAAGTGGTCAAGGAATAATTGGGTGAGTTGAGTGAAGGAAAAGAGAGAGTGACTGGTAATAGAGTTATACCGATCGAGGGCAGGGCCAGAAAGTGACATGGGAAATGTGCGTAGTAATAATGCATCATCATGTGCTATAAGGTAGCAAGTGTGTCTAAACACTCGTAAATGTTGTTGTGGGTCTTCCTTACTCTAGAAGTGAGTAAACTTGGGAAGTTCCCACTGATTGGGATATAGTCAGATTGGGACTAATGGATGAATGGGTTCGTTGTAGATTTGTTTATATAAAAGAACATTACTTGAACTGGAAATGGAAGCCTCAAGATTAGACATTTTGTCCATCAACATCTTGATTAGATCGATTGATAGATTTTCAGGAGGGGCACCCCCTAGGTGTTAGGAGGGGCATATGATAGAGTCAGTTGCGCTTGTATAGGCGCAACATATGGGTAACTAGTCATAGGGATTGATGTTGAAGCCAGGGGTGGTTGTGTCATGAAGCTAGGAGGCACAACTTGGCTTGATGTTTCCAGAGGTGGTTGGATGGTGGCAACATTAGCCAAAGGATGAGTAGGCACCCTTCTGTTGATGGGTGCAAGAGTAAGTGGGATGGAAACAATTAGGTTCTAAAATGGCATAGAACTTTGTTGAATAGTTTATGGTTGAGGGGGTGCCGAAACCCCAATGGAGGTAGGTCTAGAAATAGAAGGAGAGGCCACACTGTGAAGATAGGACATGGTCGGGTTGTTAGTTGAGGTAATGGCTTGGGTGTCTATGGGTTGAATTAGGAAGGTGATTGCTGTCTCAACCAAAGATGTTGGCATCCCATAAATTGAGTTGTCTAAAGAGTCTCACGTTTGACTTCTTATGAGATAATGCTGAAGGGCCTTGACATTAAGGTCAAGGAACCTTTCAAAAGCTTGGTCCCCTTCGGGAACAATAGATGGTTTGGTTGGGGTTGGTTAGGTAGGAGTTCACTCAGTCTCTAAATGATACTCCATTAGAGGACTTGATATAGAAGGAAAAGGAAGAAGTGGTTGTTGCCTTGCGTGGTCAACAAGATTTTTGTTTTGACTACGTGTCAAAACCATCCAAGGCAAAAGGGGGGCTTAGGTTCTAAAAATTGTATGTTTTAGCCTCAGAAAACTAGAATGGGTGTTGGACAGCAAGGAAGTCGAGTTTTAAGCTTGTTGTTTGGGAAAGAAAATTTTTGGACAGTGACCGACATCGGGAGAAAAACTGATGTCGGTGAAATAAGGCACCGAAGTCGGTCAGATAATCGATTTTGGTAAGATAAGTTGCCGACGTTGGTGGAAAAACCAATGTCATTAAGACAAGTTGTCGACATCGATGGATAAACCAATGTCGGTGAATGTGTATTTCCAGAAACTCAGAGAATTTGAAAGTTTTTGGAAGAAAGAAGAAAGCGTCTTTACTAGCTCAAAAAGCTAGATAAAAATAGAAAACCAGATGAAGACAAGAAGACCCTAAACGTTAAATTCCTAAGAATAAGCTTTAGAGTCGTGTTGGCTTATGCCTTAGAAGAGTGTGTTTGGGAAGTTGGCTTTTAGAATGGGTCCTAGAAGAAGCAATCTAAGGTTGGTTTTAGGTTAGTTTCGGTGCTCAAGGTCTGTATTAGGTTTCATATGTGGCCTAGTGCTAAGGAGCAAGCTCCCCTCACTTCACGAGCCCAAAGACAAGCTGGGCCGCTTAGCCAGTATATACTTCCCCTAGAGTTTATACTCTGCCAGAGAACAGAGTGGGTTCTCCCCTTGGTAGTGAAGTCCAAGTGGGATCGCTAAGAAGGGTAAGGTATCCGCTAGGTGATGAAATTCTAGTCGGGCCTTGTCTTAGGTATGTTAATATGTTTGATTATGATAGTGGTGTAGTCATGTAACATAAGTGCACTACGATTTATTCATAATGCAGTTTTAATTACTAGATGAGCTAAAAATGCATTCAGGCAGGAATGAAATGCAATATGTTTT
This sequence comes from Torreya grandis, assembly GCA_037957365.1. NCBI lineage: Eukaryota > Viridiplantae > Streptophyta > Pinopsida > Cupressales > Taxaceae > Torreya > Torreya grandis. Next base: position 4,720,618 of record JARHVA010000438.1, on the reverse strand, counting down.
TAACCTAAATTGAAATGTGTGTTCGGATGCAGACAAGTGAGAAGAGGTTAAGATTATGAATGTGACTACTCTAAAAATGTAAGAAGAAAGAAAAAGAAGGATTCTTTTTAACTTGCTAATGGTGTCTTTTCGAAAGAGATAGAAGAAAAGGATGCAAGAAGAGATCTAATGCACCTATATGAATGTTTGTGTTTGGAAGAAAAAGTATGAACCCAAGGAAAATTCTTAGTGTCCCACCGGGCATGCCAGAATGTTTTTAACAAGTTTTTCACTTTTCACATTCAGAGGATGAAAGAAACTATGATAATGGTCAGGGGTTAGATGATACCTGAATGAAGTTTGCGCACCATATCCAGACGACTGAAGGGACTCCTCTTTGGCTATGGAGGACAACACTTGTAGATAAGAGAGACTTAAACAAGGAAACTGTTAGATAGATAGGTGGTGGACTACCAAGCGAAGCTTGATCCCAGAAGTGCAAAGACTTCTTGGAGGGGTGACAGTACACTGGTTGATAAAGGAAAGAGTGTTGCTAGGAAAAGAAATGATGAAAGATTGAATGAAAGAAATAAAGATAAATGCTTACCTGTATTCTGTTGTCAGTCTTCCACAGTCACTGATGTCGGTGGTTCTACTAGTGTTAGTTGTCAAGGTCACCGACATCGGTTAGTATGCCAATGTCGATAGGGGTAGTGGTTGATGTCAGTCAGGGCAATGGCCTTGGATAGGTTTTGGATGGGTCTATGGTTGACAGAATGGTCTGCAGAATGGTCTGTGGTAGTCTGAGAGTCTGTGTAGGGTTTGCAGGAAAATAGATAGGGTCTTAAGAGGGACAGGGGATAGAGAAGAGGTTGTAAAAAGGGATAAGGACATGGGGAAGGCTTCTCAGCCTCTTTAGGAAGACAGTCAGGTCTGGTCTAGTTGATAGCCAAGTCTGGTTGATGAAACTTAGGAGTAAGAAGAAACTAATTACAAATACATTCTAAGCTACTAAAATGAGAAGAGGGAAGAATACTTAACTCTTACTTGCTGAAGAACTAGAGGTGTTTGAAATGCTTGTACCTATTGTGGTTATAGCTAGAAGAGCATTGGTTGAAGTCTGATAATTGATCTCAGAGAGTTCCTGTTGTTGTCTAGGTGTGAGAGCCAAGAGAGGAAGGGAGTCCAAGAGAGAGACAATTTGCCTCTTGTTTAGAAAGTTAGCATTCTGAGCGTAGAATGTAGTTTTAAGGCAATCAACGTTGGTGATGCCACCGATGTCGATCGATAGTTGACCGACGTTGACGGCTAGAAGACGGGTAAAAAGGCTAAAATAGCCTTTTGTCCATTTTCCCATCTACTGAGGTCAGTTGGTCATGGTTAAATAGTCGAAGGCGGGTTTAATAGGTGTGGGGGATGAGTGGGAGAATTAAAATGGGGTCTTAAGTAATTAAGATTTGCCATGGGGTGATGGAATTATCCAAGGAGAGGTATCCAAGGTGGGATGTGATGGGTGATTGTCAAGAGGGGGTGTTATTAATTTAAAATAGGTAATTATTTTAAATTAATAAGTGCGTGGGTTAGGAGTGTTGAAGTGGACCAAGGGGTAGTTGACCAAGGGGTAGACACGATTTTGGTTTCTACAGTAATGTTCATTTTTATTGTTGTCATCATCACTATCAGATTTACTTATGTCACTTACATCAAATGAGTTATTATCTTCTTTGGTATAGAAGCTTCTCTTGTTCTTAAATGACCCTTCCTACCTTCATACTTCCTAACATATTTTTTGATTTTCTCAAACTATAGACCTTCTTCTCATCACCATGATGTTCATAATGTTCTTCATCATGCTCAATCTTATCCTTGTTAAGACACTTAGATTCAAAGTGACCAATCTTACCACATTTAATAAATTTGAAAGGCAACTTGCCCTTGTACTTACCAGATCTAAACCTCAATTTCCTAGCAAGCATGGATATCAATTCATCATCATCAATAAATAAACATAACTAATCCTTGACCTTATTTTATTTTAAATTAATTTTTTATTTGAATGCTACTTATTTCTTATGAGGTCTTCCTTCATTTGTTCTCATCTCATAGGTAGTCAAGATGCCATGAAGCCCATCCATTTGAAGTGTTTCTAGATCTTGCATTTCTTCTACTGAAAATACCTTTGAATTAAATTTAGAATTTAGGGATCTCAATACCTTTTGTAAAAATTATACTCTTTAACATCTTTTTTGAGACCTCTAATGAAATTGACAACTTCATCAAATCTTAATATGTAGGATGCAATGCTCTCATCTTCCTTCATATTCAGACTTTCAAACTGCCTTTTATGAGTCTGCAATTTTACTCCATATTCACCTTGGTGTCTTCTTCATATATAGTCTTCAAAAAATTTAATATCACCTTGGCTGACTCATAGTGCAGCACTTTCACAAACTCTACCTCTCATAGGCCACATAGAATGGAATTCATTACCTTGGAATTGATCTCACTTTTCTCCTTGCATGCTACATCAGTTGGTGGTGTAGGAGGTGAGGTATATCCATAGACAAATGATTAACATATGTCATGTACCATTTATATTAGATATTTCCTTATTATAATTATCAAAAATTCATAATTAGTCCTATTGAAGAATTTAGCCTTAGTGGTAGAGAAACCTCTTTTTTCTTTACTACTAGCCATTCTTGTTTCTAGAATCTCTTTTAGACTGTTGGTCTACTTAAAATAACCAAAATATAATAACAAATGTTTTAATAAAAATAAATAAGAGGGGTTGGGGTGAATTATTTTCTTTAAAACATTTATTCAATTCTACTTAAGCGTACATGAACCATTCCTACAAATATGAAAATCTAGTAAAACATATGTAACCATATAGTATCATGAAACAAGATAACACATTATATATATAGAAACCCCTCAATGGGAATAAAACCCACTAATATATGTAAATGGAATAAATTTATATAATATAAAAACCAATATTTAGTGAAACAACAAATCCACATGGAACACCAGCCCCAACTGGTCAAGCACCCACTCAACTAGGCTTTAGCAACCACCAACCTATAAGGAGACATCAAACCCCTAGTTAACTCAGCATCAACTTAGCCACCTCAAAATTTTTATCACCTTTAAAAATTCTTATTTCTTACATAACATATTATGATCACCTTATTTATATCTTCTTTCTCTTCTATCCCTCTCAAACTGCCTTCTAAGCTTCTTCGCTCAACTAGGTCTCTTCAAGACTAATTACATCATATGACCTTGATATTCATATGAAGACACACTATCAAATATTCATTAAAGATCATATAAAATACTTTAATGGTATACAATACCTATTTATACTCAATAATGTGAAATTTTATTTACATTCTCTCTACATGCTTAAATAGGCCTAAAACTACCTTGTATATATATATATATATATATATATATATATATATATATATATATATATATATATATATATATATATATATATATATATATATATATGTATATATGTATATATGTATGTATATATGTATGTATGTATGTATTTATGTATGTATGTATGTATGTATGTATGTATGTATGTATGTATGTATGTATGTATATATATGTATGTATATATATATATGTATATATATGTATATGTATATATATGTATATATATACATATATACATATATACATATATATATATATATATACATATATATATACACATACATACATATATATATATATATACATATATATACATATATACATACATATATACATATATACATATATATATACATACATATATATACATATATACATATATATATATATATATACATATATACATATATATATATACATATATACATATATATATATACATATATACATATATATATACATATATATATATATATATACATATATATATATATATATATATATATATATATATATATATATATATATATATATATATATATATATATATATATATATATATGATTTCTTGTTCATGTGACACTTAGTCAGCTACTCACCCTTTAACTCTTAGGTAAGGAATGTTATAAGTATTATGAAATCTCATAAATATGATTCAAATGAATATTTATTCCTTTATGGTCTATCATAAATTTATTGTACCTCATTTCACTTTTAGGTCTCATGGAGACCTAATTCCATTAGGTCTACTTTAGGACACGTTACACTTTTTCTTCCTCAAAACACTTTCAAAGTCCACACATAGAAGGAACATATCATATAATAAAAAAATAGACACACATTGATTTATTATAGGCTAAAAAATATATTTTACAATAGATCACTACTTAAAATCCCTCATTAGTACTCAGTCTTATCAAGCCTGTGTACACCAAAAATCTACCTTTCAATACTGAAGATTAAACTCACCTAAGATACTCAAACATGATCAAAAAAGTACATGTATATAGTATATATGACATCAGGGTCATCACCATATTATTGAAATAGTTAAAATTAGGGGAAAAATTATAAAACTCATCTCTTCAATATGCTCACTCAGAATTGTCAGGACTACCAAAATCCAGTCATGAAACTAATTGACATACACCATATAAAAGGAGATTTTAAATGCTTATAAATACATTAAAAAGATTCTATAAAATATTTACAACAAACTCAATCACAAAAAAAAACATAATATATAATATCAAACATTGGTCTTGTAGACCAATCTCCTAACCTTATCTCACACAGTCTTTCTTGAGTTAGACACTTTTGGACCTTTGACATTATTTGACTCCATCTTTTCATGTGCACCCTATAACTAGACTAACATAAGACAAATACAAACATTACCTTAATATTTTAAAAATAACCTTAATTTTTGGTAATAATAATTTAACAAAACAATATAAATATCCCAAGAGGCAGGGAAGGACTATGAACAAGGTCATAAAACATGACAATTCAAGTTTTTTAATGAACCTAGTCTATGGTAGAAAAAATTTGGCTAACATCTTTAGTGACATCCTAGGAATACATTATTGAATATGTATCTATACTAGTGCCTTATAAATTCATTGAGATATGGAGTCATGATTAAAAATAAGACTTGACAAACACCTTGAAACCAACTAAATTGGACAAACATAAAGCAAAATACCACACCATACATGTGTTGTTAGACACTTAGAGGAAGGAACAACAAAAAGAAAATAAGACACACACTTGTGCATGAAACACTTAGGTAACATAAATACCTACTATAATATGTATAAATTTATAAAATAGACCTCAAAAAAATGTCTTCAAGTGTATCCCAATGACTAAGTTACTCAGTTATTCTTTATTGAGTCTTTCAAGTTGAAAGGCATTGTGTTCCTTGAAAGAAATGATAACATAAGGTCCACTCCATAATGCATAAAACTTAGTGTGATTACCATGATTATCTCTATCAACATCCCACTTTAAGACAAGATCTCCTTCTTGATATGTTCTTGAGATATTTCTCTTTTCAAAGTTTATTTTCACTTGTGTTTGTTGATACTTTGTGGTGTGCATATCATGATCTATTGCTTCCTCCAAGACCATAAATTCTACCCATCCTATATACATAGGATAATTATTCATCCTATCAATCTGATGTGCCAACTCAATATCTGGTAACTCAAGTGAAATGGGCATCTTAGCTTCTCTTCCATAAACAAGAATATAAGGTGAGTTACCAATGTAAATGTTTAGAGTGATGTTATCATCTCATAACACTATCTTCAACCTAGTATTCCAAGTCCTTTAATTATCTTATATTTTATTCTTTATAATTATGATCCCATTACCTTAGGGGTAGTAATTATAAGAGGTACTCAATTAGATGCCATATCAGAAGGCCCATTCCATTATTCTTATACCACTGAAATCCATGGCATTATCAGAATTATTGTTGTAGGCACCCCAAACCTCATAACTAGGCTCTAATAGAAGTTGAGAACTTAATTATCATTATCTTCCTTGAGGGCCACTACCTATACCCACCTTATGAAATAATTGGTATTAGTAAGGACCCATTTATGGCCTACACTAGATGCATGATTGATCATCCGAATAAAATGAACTCCCCATTGCATGAATGGTTGTTCAACCTGAATGGGTGATGAGGAAGGGCTAAAAGTCTTTGTTTTTATTTTAAGAGTGAAAAAATTTGACATCTTCTAACCCAAGCATATGCATCCTTGAATAGGCTAGGACAATAGTAACCAACTCTCATCTCTTATTATTTTTGTAGTTGTAGTTTTATGTGCAAAGTGACTCCATATTTTCCATCATGAAAGTGTTGTAGAAGATTATCAACTTGGTCTATTTCCACACATATTAGTAGCATTATGTTAAGGTCTTTCCTAAAAATAACCCCATTCAAAAGGACATAAGGTATTCATTACAATATTAAGTATCTTCTTTTTTCTTGATCTAGACCCATGGGACACTCACCCATTTGAAGGAACCTCAACATTTCTTATGTCCAAATTGGAGTATATGAAGTTGTAGATATACTAATACCCTCTTGTAATGATAAAACCATCTATTTTTCTTCCTTTAGGTCTGATGCTAGATTCTCACACAACCCTCTTCCTTTTATTAACTTAGTGGCCTTAATCTCAACATTTTGCTCCATATAATTGGTTATCCATTCATATCTTCTCTAATTCAAGTCCTTATTCAAGAGAAAGTATCTTATGCTTGGATGAGTTACCTTAACATGTATTTTTTTATTGGATACCATATGCCAAATTTTTTGGAGACTTATTAAAATTACCAATACTTGTTTCTTAATATAGGTTTACTTCTTTTCATAGCTTTCTAGTCCTTAACTAAAAAAGGCTATAGGATGTTCAAGTCCTTAATTATTATTATACATAAAAATAGAATATATGGTATCTGTGTTGGCAAAATCCTACAAGATAAATTCCTTAGAAAAATTATGATTGCTTAGTGTATGTGCTTGAGCAATAGCTTGTTTAATGGCCTCAAAACTAGCCTTCCCTTCCTTTGTCCAAAAAAATTCTTGATGGTTGTTTAACAAGGTTGTTATAATAATTAAATGAGTGAAAAATATATTTATGAATATACTAACAAATTTATCTTCCCAAGAAAACTTTGTAAAACTTTCTTATGTTTGGGCAATGACAAGGATAGTATGGCACTCACTCTATCAAGGTCTATAACAAGCCCATATTTAGAAATATATGAATAAGAAACTTAACTTCATGTAAAAAAAAAATACATTCTTGGGATTTAGGGAAACTCCATATTGCTTTCATATTTCAAATATTAGCTTCAAATGATTCTAGTGGTCACTAGCATTTTTGAAGAAAATAGTTGTATCAACAAGGTATACTAGTACCATATCATTGATTAAACCTTGGAAATATATATCTATGGCCATTTGAAATGTTTAAAATGATTTTAAAAAATTAATTATAACTATATTATAGGCATATGTCCCCATTTGGTAGGAAAGGCTATCTTATATTGGTCATCCTCTCTCATCAACACTTGGTTGTATCCTGAAGAGCCATCCAAAAATGAGAAACATTGAGAACCTACTACTACTTGAAGGATTTAATATGTTGAAGGTATAATATAATGGTCCTTCAATGAGACTCTATTCAGGTCTTTAAAATCTACACATAACTTAATTTCACCACTCTTCTTTCTCATAGGAACAAGATTGGTAACCCATGAAGAGTGTTTGATAGGAAAGATAATCATTTGCTCTATCAACTTGGTGAATTATTTATTCATGAGAACCTACACTTTAGTATTGATGGAAATTTGCCTTTATATTATAGGCTTAACATTGGGATCAAGTTATATAGTGTGTTGGGCTAATGAGGGATCAAACCCCTTGAGGTCATTATACTCCCAAATAAAAACATTTGAAAATTCTCTACATAACTCAATGAATGTAGCCTTCTATTGTGAAGTACATACCTTTTCAATATTTAAGAGTTTATAATTGAATACATACACCTTTTCATGATACTCTTCCTTTTTATACGTGTTTCTCTCCTCATTTAATCACTTTCATTGAATATACCTTAAATAGTAACTAGCCTTTTAGGGAGTTTGTTAGAACTCAATTTTACAATTTGGTCTCCATATTGGTGTTGAAAATTGCCCTAGATTTTTCAAGATAAATTAACTTCATGTTGGAGAAAAAAAGCTATTTGTTTATCAATTTCAAACACTTGTTAATTCACATCATTATCTTATATTAAAGGCAACATAACTACCATGAAGTGTGGTTTAGTTTTGGGATTCTTGAAATCATTTGAGATGTCAAATTATGCTCCAACTGATGCCAAGCTATCAACATATTGGTTTTCTTCCCTTGGGATTTATTTGATGTCAAAATCTGCCAAATACTCAATAAGGTCCCACACTATATGATTGTATTAATTCAACAATGTGTTCTTGGATGCAATCTTACCTCTAACTTGATGTACATCTAATTCACTATCTCTAATGGATTGAAATTATTTGAATCCTTTCTTCCTTTCCCATTGAAACCCATGAATAAGAGATTCGTATTTAGCTAAGTTTTAATAATAAATAAACTAAAACCTAATGGATGAATAGTACCTTTCATTTGATGAAAAAATAAGCATCATTCTTGCACCTACTCTAACCTTTCTTATTGAGCCATCAAAAAAAAATTCCACTAACCATATCTATAATCATTAGGCTTAGAAAGAGAAGGTATGGTTTTTCCTTCTTCATGTAAGTAATAGACCCCAAGACCAACCTCTTTTATCCATGTATATGGATCAAACTCATGATTTTATGCCACCCATTCATCAAGGAAGATATTTGAAATATCTTCAAGAGGAATAATTGGTTCTTGGTCCCTAGGTTGATCCTCCTCATCAAAGATAACACAATTAAAATTAGTCACATTTGGTTTGTATGGATCAATCTAAAACCTTGAAATAGGTTATGATCTTATAGTAACTTTAGTGCCATATATTGTCCTAAAAGCCATGTAGGACCAATTTGATGAAAAGTAAACACCAATATTTTCCATGAAATCCCTTAAAAAGCATAGGGAAAATTATGGTGGAAAGTCAAAAAAAACCACATCTTGAGAAATGGATAGCTTAGGAAAAGAATGAAGAGTTATATTCAAACCCTTAATAACACCAACTATCTTAGTGGTTGATTCATCTAGTTGTAGCACACCTTTAGCATGAGGTTCACATTTGAGGCTTAGTTTGTCCATTATTTTCTTTGGCATAACTGAGATGCTAGCCACAGTGTCTATCATTCAATTATGCACCAAAAAAACACCAATGATCACTGAAACATAAATGAGAGGGGGTTTGTTCACCTTACCTTATTCTGGTTCATTAGTCTTGGATGTATTTACATATACAATAATACCCTTTATTACTACTCCTGATGATGATCTAAGCTTAGATATCTCCTCTTTTATCATATCCTTTTGTCATGGAATAGAAAAAGTGTCCCACATAGAAATACTTACATGAAGTTTTTCCATTTGATCCACTATGTTAAGAGAAGAAGCACCAATCTTTGGATATCCTCTAGGATTAATGATATCACTTTGGTCTTCCTTATTTTGGTGTACAAAGGTACCCTTGTCATTATGATTTCTTTGATATTCTTGAGATTTTGGAAGTATATTAGACTCTATTATCCCTTAAGTCATGGATAGAATTTTAGCTAAACCTTTACCACTTTCTTGAACCTCTTCAACAACCTTATTTTAGAGCTAATATTGGTTATAATTGAACTATTTAACACCCTACTTGAGATACCCATTTAATTCATTATATAACATTCCTCTTCTTATAAGTTACAAGTGTGTCACCTTAATTGATATTGTTCTCCAATAACCATTGCCTGATTGCAAACCTTTTCTTGTTTTAGAGATGGAAAAAAAAATTCTTGTGCCACATAAACTTGATTCAACCCTCCATCTTGATTGGTAGATTTTTCATGAGATTGGTTACCTTGAGGAGGCCATTATTACTCTTTCATAAGATTGTTTTGAGTAGGTATTAAGGATATTTAAGTGGAACATGCATTTGGGTTGAAAATTGTGTATGGTCTAACATTGGTGAGATGACCTTGGCTTTGAGCATTTCCTTGGAAGGGTGGCCTATTTGATTGATATGGATGATAAGATTGGTTCCATTAAAAGGGCCTATGAATTTGATTTTATTGCATTTCCATTTCCATGAATTTGTTTTCAAGAGTCTTAAGAAAACCCTCTACATCATTTAGCTTTCTTGCTTAAGTAGGGGCAACCAACTCATGACCAGTTATGATAAGACTTGGAGAAAAAGTTGGAGTTGGAGGTTGAATGTCAGGAAATAAGGGCATAGGGGGCTTTGGATAAATATTTCCATCATGGATCTAATTATTCTCAGCCCTAATGATAATCTCAAAAGCATTTGGTAAAGTATTACCACCCATATATTGAATCATAACCACTATATCACTATTCAAAACCTTAAAATAGTATAATAATTCGTAGTTTAGAGTGGGTCTTACAAGGATTGGGACCATATCCCATGTCTTTTAGAATATAGAATTTATATTTTGCAAAAATTATTGAGGGGCTCTTTTTATGGTGGTCAATTGATCAGCCAAGGACAAATGGTCACTCTTATCTTCAAATCTTTTTCTTAATTGCTCTCAAAATTCATCCCATGAGTTAATGGAATTAGGTGCTAAGGTTATATACCACTCCAAATATTTGCCTTTAAAACCAATTGCTAATAATATGATTTCCACATTCTCTTTTTTGATGTTATAGATGTTATAAAAGTTTGACATGTCCCTAATATGCTCAATGGGTGTAAGAGTAGTTTCTCCACTAAAATAAGGGACACTATTGAGGGCATCCACTAGTATTTGATCATACTATTAAAGGTTGACACTTCATATGATTAGTGAGAGGTAAAAAACTTACATAAATTCATGAACATGAAAAAAAATGTAAGTACATACACTATCACTAAGCATTCATCAAAATAACAAACTCAAAATCACTATTTGCATGATGAAGATAGAATATTCAGATTGAATTGATTTCAATATTCAAGTACAAGACTTAATTTTGGTAGGGCTTTCCCATAACCAATGTGAGGATGCTTTGCAAAGCCATACAAGGCTACATATATAAGAAAGTGTAAGCAAGAGAGAGGGGAGTGTAGAAAGTCATGGATAAGTTTAATACATCATAAAGGAAATTTAAAAATAAGAACTTGAGTAAGAAAAAAATCTTGAATGTTGTCATCAACATGTCTACATTTTCTCAATGATGTGCTCTCTCATATTGGCGTAAGAGGTTACTTATGGAAATTTGAACTCTTGAATATAACTCATCTCTCTTGAGGCTATACCACACCTGAAATAACATTAAAAATATACTTAACTAACATTTTTAATGATTTATAAGTTTCTACACCACTCCCCTACAAGTTTTGTAACATCTCTTTCATTATTCATTAGTATGTAATCTTCACTAGCTCCTTTTAGGTTTAAAATGCTTAAAACTTGGTTTTTAAGCTCATGATTGCAAAAAAACTTCATGAAACACCTTGATTGGATTATTAACTTGTATCGACCAATATTAGTGCTTCAAATATTTTCAAACACTCCATTTCATGCCCAAACTTCTCAAATGGCTTCATTTCATTTTAGCCCTCAAAATAGACAAAAATCCTTGTGTAGGATAGTGTATGGATGTTATTAACAAATTTATCATATATTTGAGTACCAATTATGCACTTACATCTCCCTACCAAATTTCATGGCCTAAATTTTAGTGAAGGTATATTTATTTACCCCTTTTCTCTTTGTAATTAGGCTTCAATTAAGCCTCTAGGCCTAGAAGGCTAAGATTTTGCTTGATTGACATACCACACATGTGAAAACTCCATTAAATATTTGATTAAATTTATCTATCCTATGAACATTCACTATGCAAAATTTGGGATTCTGAGACCTTGTGTAGATAGGTAAACCATGAAATGGACAAAAAAAACTTAGCCCTTCACAAGCCATTTTTCACACTACCTTTAAGAAATAGACATATATAATCACTTACAAGGTGAAATGTATGGATTTTTTGACATTATAAGGTATAATACAATCAAAATCATCTCTCCTAATGATTTTTATCAATCAAGGATCTTTTATACCTTATTTTGAGACTAAAACTACACAAAAGTATAACATTTATTATGTTCGTATAAGTGTAGGTACAAACAAAATTCATGGTGAATACCAACCTAGAGTGATAAATTATGTAAAATAGGTTTTGAGGTAATTTCAAATCATTTTAGGCACCTTAGAATCAAATCTTTCTCATCAGGTCCTTATTTGGGTTTTAGGAGGGTTTAAAGCAGTTTGATTTCTTAATGATTGTTCATAAACCCTATGGCCCTAACACCTAAAAAAAATCCACAAATTTAAATTAAAATAGTATCATTAACTAACCCTAGGTTATTATGTTCCTTTACATATTTTTTGTATAGTTATAAGCACAATAAGTTGTTCCTTGGGTCTCTGTTATGCCATTAGAGAGTGGTATATAGACTTAACTAATTTTCATGAAGGTTGACAAACTAAACCAATAACTAATGATAGAATATTTAATTATATATACCCCTTAACAATCCTTGAAAATAAATGGACTCCATGCACAAGGTCAAGGTCACATATAGCAAGAGAAAGTCTACCTTGAATTGTAGTCATGCATTAAAGGGGCTCAAAAAGGTCTCATAGGCCAAATTTCCAATTTCCTTGTCTTCCCTTATATATCTATGATATTATATGATATATGAAATATTTATACAATTATTAATTTCCTTTACTCTCACTTCACCTTAAACAAATCATTCTTGTCACAACTGTACACACAAAGATGTGTGTGATCTTAAGTTTACCAGGCCTACACATGCCTATCCACATTTTCACCACTTTTAGTTACCATGAATATCATATGGAGTCATAATAAAATTATAGGGTCAATTATAAGTTATTTAATTCTTCTCAGTTACCTCTTATTTCTCAAAACAAGTAGGAATATCTCACTCTAGGCAAGAAGGCATGTGTGTGTAGGGTTCAAGAGAGTTTTGTTTTAATCACCCTTCTCTGACCTTCCATTGAGGTTTATCTAACCTCAAATGATATTTTTTACCTTTTCTATCTATCTAAGCTCAAACCCCACTATGTTCATTTCATTATTTTCTCATTTTTGAAATAACTTGAGTTCCTCAAACTAACTTGTAGTATTCATTTGAGGTTTGATTACATTTTGGAGTTGTAAGGTCTCAATACAAACTATTGAGAAAAAACATGACATTTGTTATAGTTGAGAGTTTAGAACCTTTATTTGATTTTTAAACCTTTCTAATACCCTACATCATCACTCTCATACATTTTCTTTCTGTTAAGCATGGGATATACTGAGAGGGGGGGTGAATCAGTATATCATATATCTTATAAAACTTTCCCTTAATCAAATTCCACTTAATCAAACATTCAATATATGAAATAAAACTGAAACAATAAACCCCACACAAGATAGAGAGAGACACCAGATATAACATGGAAACCCAATGTGGGAAAAACCATGGAGAACAATCTCAAGTATTTGAATGAGCACCAACTCAAACAAATTTGCAAGCACCAACTTGCAGGGGCACCAACCCATTTCCTAAGCACCAACACAACAACAATTCATGAGCACCAACCCACAGGAGCACCAACCCCTTTGCTGAGTACAAACACAACAACAATTCATGAGCACCAACCCATAGGAACACCAACCCCTTTGCTAAGCACCAACACAACAACAATTCATGAGCACCAACCCACAGGAGCACTAACCCCTTTGTGTATACCACACAACTATCTCTCAATGTTGTTATCTCAACAAATGATAGTTCATTAGAATATCTCTTTCCTCTCTTTCATTTTTGCTCTTTTAAGCTAGATATAACAAATACAAATCATATTAATCTCTTACAAATGCTCTTCTAAGCTAGATATTTATATCTCAAATCAAACTCTATCTCTCATATTACAAATGGCTTCTCAAGACTTTATTTATAGCTTTCCAAATGACCTTTGGCCTTCCCCCTTTGTGACCCTTCAATCCTCATGGAAAACGGCACCAAACTTGTATGACCCTTCATATCCTTGCCTTTGATAAGGCATGTGGTGACCCTTCATGAGCAAAAACGTCCTTCCCTCTTTTGTCTTTACCTTGGTGACTTTTCACATTCCTCAAAGTGTCCCTTCATGAGAAATTATGCCCTTTCTCTTTTGTCTTCACTTGGTGACTCTTGGAATTACCCAAGATGACTCTTCATGGGAAAATTCATCCCATCCTTCTTTTGTCTTTACCCCATGGCTCTTTCACTTCTCCATGGGCCCTTCTTTTGTCTCATATGCAACCAAAAATATATTCATTAATATTAAATAAATATTAACACACATTAGCCAAGAATAATCTATTATAAATATCACTAAATTCAATGGGGCCTTTATCACCAATAATGCTAGACCTTTGACATCAATGACAATATTTTCAACACTTTTTCATGTATGTTCAAGACATAACTATAGATGGTGTTTGGACGATAGTTTTGAACATTGAGCTTTGAAAACTAGTCTTGATCTAGGATATTAATATTTTGAGAGTAATGAACTTAATTTAAGGCTATTTTTCACCATGATACAATATCATTAGTCTCTCATATCTTCTACAAACTTTTTCTTCTTGTCTTCATACACAGGCTTGTGTATGAGTGTTTTGGCCTATAGAATCCTTTAATGGCTATGACATTAGTCATTTCAACATTTTTGTGACTCTTAGATAGCTTAGGTGTCTTCATTGAGATATATATTATTTCATACCTTCATTGAGTCATGCTATTTTCACATAATATTCTTTATATGGACAAATAGATTTTGGTTCAAAATGAGGACCTACAAGTTTGTAACCTATAGGTCTATTTTTGCTAGATAGACTATTAAGAAACAATTTATTGAGTCCTTGAAATTTGAGATTATATCAACTCATGAAATTTTGCTATCATCCCCTCAATAATCTTGTGAATCTCTTACTAACACTATGTTGTCTCAAACTGCCCATTTTTATATACAAGCCTGTGTATGAGGTCAACTCATGTACAAGGATTATGTATGGAAGTTGGAGGCCATGTATTCAATCATGCTCTTTTGATAATTCAATGATATTTTTCAAGGTCAAATATGTGTTTAGGGGTTACAACAGGTTTCCCCATTGCTTTAACATATTCAACCTGAGACTTGTGACCCATGAATGTTCACCTATAGGTTTGTAGACCTATGGGTGGACAAAGCTCATCCAAATCCTTGTTAGAGAGTGCATTGTCAAAAAAGAACCAATTTTAAAATAATTAGCACATGGATAATCTAAGAGTGAATATTTTCCAATGACTAATGAGGCACTTTAAATCTTCTAAGAATAGCAACACTTCAAACCAATTAAATTTCTTGTAGTTTGGGTATGTTCACATATGTTTGAGACACTAGTTTCCTTGTTTGAAGAAACCTCACACATTTGAGTTGATTAATACTCATTTAATCTATAAAAACATATCACAAAAGTCATTTTATACCATTTAACTCTGAAGTGAAGAAACAAGAGCAAAACTAGACCTTGTTTGGATGAACAAAACGTAGTGACCTCCTTGCACTCTTAACAATTGTTCATAAAGTAGGGGAAACCAATTTAATAACTATAGCCATGGATTTTTATGTCATTAGGACCCCATCCTCTATAAAAATTTAGACCATGAATCTTACGAAACTGACCATATTGAGCATGTGAAAATTGCCCTATGAGCTTGCCTAGGGAGCGATGGAGTTTTTGAAACAAATTTTGGAATCTTTGGACTTGTGTAAGATTTTAAATCATAGATATGGATTAGAGAAGGTGAATATACACCCTTTAACCATTTTCACCTATAAATGGATCTCCCAAGTCTATACAAGTGCCTATAACTACCTGTAAAGGAGTGATTCTCTCAATTTGGATGTTGAACTTGCAAAAATGACCCCAAGTGACATTCCTATCATAATTTCAAGTTAGATAAATACCTAAAAAGCTTTTAAAAGTGTGTTTGGATAGATATCTGATCTTTGTTAGCTTTTTCATGAATTGAAATTGATTAAATGCATCTTTCCCTTTCATTACCATTTACCTTAAACTTCATAAAGCACCTTAGCTTCTCCAAACAAAATTAAAATGTTTATACAAGATGGTCAAAGCAATGTTATGAATTTGAGAGACACTTTTGGACCTTTGACATTATTTTACTCCATCTTTTCATTCTCACCCTTTAACTAGACTAGCACAATACAAATACAAAAATTACCTTAATCTTGTCAAAATAACCTTAATATTTACTAATAAGACTTTAAAAATAAAATCTAAAGATCCCAAGAGGCATGGAAGGACCACAAACAAGGTCATAAAACATGAAAAATCAAGTTTTCTAATGAACCCGGTATATGGTAGCCAAAATTTGGATAACAGTTATGATTAAATATTATTATGATCTTGTAAAACAATTAGAAAATGTGGTGCATTAAGGTTGTTTGGAGAGTCACTAATTTTTTTAAATAAAAAAAATCTTTATTGTTTCCAAATAAATTTTCACTTTTCACATTCAAAAGGAAATGAGAAACTAAGAAATGGTCAAGGGTTTGTATGTACCCGGATGTAGCCTTGCGCACCAGATTCAGACGATGGAAGGAACTCCTCTTTGGTTGTGGAGGATGACACCTATAGAAGAAAGAGACTCAAACACAAAAATTGTTAGATGGCTAGAAAGTGGACTGCCAAGTGAAAGCTTGATCCTAGAAGTGCAAAGACTTCTTGGAGGATGACAGTCCACTGATAAAAAGCAGAATATAGTTAGAAACAAAAATGGTAAAGATAGAATAAAAGAAATGAAAGCAAATGCGTACCTATTTGCAGCAATCTACCTTGCATAGTCACTGACATCAGTGGTTCTACTAGCGTCAGTAGGTTACAGTCATTGATGTCGATTACTCTGCCAATGTCAGTAGGGGCAATGGTCGAGGTCGGTGGGGGTAATGGCCCAGGACAAGGTCAGAATGAGTTATAGGTCAGTCAGGTCGATTATAATGGTTTGGGAGGATCTTTAGGACTCTGATAGTTTGTGCTGGGTTGATTGGATAGAGAGTATTATTTGGAGAGGGACTAAATGGGCGATAGAGGCACAAAGGGGGAGACAAGGGTCAAAGAAGGCTTTTCAGCCTCTCTGGGAAGAACAGAGAAGGTTGTGTCAAAGATGCTTGAGAATGGACAGTAGACAAAGTGTTAGTATATTAAAAAGGATAGTAAAATGAGACTAATGTAAATACTTAGCTATGGATGGAGTTGGCAAAGGAGCAGGAGCTGTTGCTTCCATTGTGGCTAGTGATGGAGATGTCATGCAGTCCTCGATCCTGTGTGGAATGGCTAGTGCAAGATCTCAGTGCCTAGAAAGTGTTGTCAAGATGTTGATACCTGCAAGAAAATGAGAAGCAAGAAGGCTAGATAGCAAGAGCACAAGAATTCTATTTTGCGGGGGGGGAGAACAGAGGTCAGAACATAGTTTTAAGGTAACCGACACCGGTAGAACCACCGACGTCGGCGGCCGAAGAATGGGGATAGAGGCTAATTTTAGCCTTCTGTCCATTCTTACAAGCTGCCAGGGTCAAGTGTCATGGGGAAAACGGTCGTGAGGGGCTTAAATGAGCACGAGAGGAAGGGTTAAAATGGGATTTGGGTCATTAAGGCTAGGAATAAGGTGGGGGCATCCAAGGAGGGGGATCCAAGGTGGAGTGAGGTGGCATGGGTGAGGTGGCAAGGGGGCCATTAGATTAAAACATTTGATTTTTAATTTAATCTAATAATTAAGGGGGCTAGGAATTGTTTTAGAGGATGGACCAAGGGGACCAAGGGGGGAGGACGACCAAGGGGTAGACATAATTTTAGTGTCTACATTTGCCCCTTTTTGTCTTGTTGGTTGTTCTTGATGAACTGCAAGACAAAAATAGGAGTTGGTTGCCCCAGGTATGGGATGAGGTGTTCCCCCCTCAAAGTGAGAGTCGAGGGAAGGGAACCTGAGATCGAGTATCAATTTGACAAAGAGATGCATAGAGAGGATGAAGATTGAGTGTGAACACTGCAAAGGGTGAGATTGCACATATACCACACCATGCAATAGGCATGCCAAATTATCATGGTCAAGGGTCGAGGAGTGCCAAAATTGAAATAACTAGGCCCCATCATTTAGTCGTAGCTGATTGGGTTACTTGATCCAAGCTTTAGCTCCAATGGGTCATCATGTTCCAGGTATCTCAGGCTCAGGAAGTTCTCCTAAAAAACAAAAAAAAAATTCACAAGCAGTAGGGATCAACTTGCTCACGATCCAATACTCGTGAGGGTCTAGACAATTTGCTAACTAGGAACAAGGTAGCAAAGGCAATCAAAACAACCAAGGCAGAGTTGTCTCAAAAGCAGTCAGAGGAGATAGTCATGATCTCCAAGGTTGGGTGGTCGAGGCAGGCAGAGGCAAAAGTGATCTCAAGTGTGCCCCAGGAGGCTAAGATAAATTCTACTATGAAAGTTAACTGATTAGGGGCATGATTTTGGGGTAATGTGATGAATAAGGAGGTTGAAGGCTGCCAATGCCAGTGAGAAAACTGATGTTGATGGCCCAAAAAGACCGACATCGATAGAAATCAGCCGACATCAGCGGCCTAGGGCACATCATTGCCGACGTCGATGGCCTACTAAATCTGACAAAACTAGATTGGTGGCCCACCAAAAGGCATTTATGATTTGTTAACTCAGAGAAAAAGGTGCTCTAGAGTGATTGAGGGAAAGTGACACAAAGCTAATGGATTGGGTGGTGGATTAGTGGTGGGAGGTGGTAGAGAGGGATTGGTGGAGAGAGTGAGTGAGTTGGAGCCGAAGAGGAGGTTACAGAGTCAGTTGTGGGCCAGCAGGAGCTTGAAAATAGAGTGACACAAAAAAGATGGCAGAGGGTAGTAGAGGACCCATGGGGGGTCCACCACTAGTGGCACCCATCGTGCCACCACGTTGATGACATCAGGATGAGGTAGGAGGCTCAATGAACTCAATTGGTTTGGTTTAAGTTTTGGCTTTATTTTTTGAATTTTGACTATTTTAGCTAGAAATTAAGGGGGAAGGGCAGCTAGGAGGGTGGGTGGTAGGTCTAGGAGAGGTTAGGAGGCATTTAGAGGGTTTTTGGGGGGTTTGGGAGCAAGAAATGGGGAAGCCCTAATTTTAGGGCTTGCCCCATTCAGCCCTAAGGCTAAACCAGTCACCGACATTGGTGGGTTCATCGGCGTCAGTCGATCAGTGACCGGCATCGATCGACCAATGATCAACGTCGATCACTCAACTATCGACATCGGTCACTAAGTGACTGATGTCAGTTAGTTGAGTGCTATCACTGGCACGCTAACTGATGTCGGTGGCTGCTTGGTTAGGAAGAGTGGTGAAAAATGGTCAAGTCAAAGGGTCAAAGCTATGCTAAGGGCTTCCCAAGGGTTTGGATAGGTATAGACAGAGTAGGGAAAGTGGTAGTCAATGGTTAACATGAGATTGATTTGAGGTGGATGTAGGTGAGGTAGACATTGATGCTATGAGACTGACTATCACCATTATTGATGTGGATGCGTCAGGACATCACTGGGGAGGAGTGGGTGCAGATGAGTGTAGTGGGACTCAGTGGGCTATGGTGCTATTTTAGAGTGGTGAGAGACATGATCCTGATGGTAGCATTGATCGAGCAGTGGGACCACTCCACCAACACCTTCCACCTACCCATAAGAGAGTTGATGGTCACGATCGAGGATGTGTACCAAATTTTACAACTGCTAGTGCACAGAGCTGATATATATGCATGCTTGAGAGAGGTGCACGACATTCATATGGTCATGCTATTTAGGGAGCATATTGCTGAGACAAGCTACCACTCAGCAAGTTTTGCTTATGAGCCCCTTTACATGGTAGACGAGGACACACATCGACTGGTGATCTTCATGATGATCGGCATCACAGTATATGCATTGCCAGATGCAGAGGGAGGTAGGTTTCTAGTTGCCATGGCTAGAATTTTGATAGAGATGGTTGAGTAGCAGGCCGTGTTCACCTACATGCCTATCTTTTTGGCCCAGGTCTACAGAGAGTTGTGGGGTATAAGCCAGTAGTGGCGGTATAGTTTATGAATGGGCCACCTTCTGCACTGTTGGGCCTATGAGCACATCATGGTTATGCATCCTCTCGATCTCCCAGTGGCTATCTAGGCTAGGTTCAAAGTTGGCTTGAGGTGATGGCATGAGGTCATAATGTAGACATGGGTAGATGGACTAGTCAGGGACATCGACTACTACCAAGGGGTACTGGAGGTCTTGATCCCAGCAGACATTGTCTAGAGACCATATCTGGGGTATCCAACATTTAGAGACCAAGGAGAGCAGATGGTCAGGACTCAAAGCATGCAATGGGTTAGGGGTAGGTGAGCTGGCGAGCTCAAGAGGATACCGACAGAGAGAGTGTGGTGCTAATTTAGGCTGCTACAGGATGTGACACCCGCCTTCCCATAGTATAGGCGAGATGATATAGAGGCACCACTCTCGCTACCAGAGGAGACAGAGGAGCCAAATTTTGAGGAATTGCTAGCAGGACTTGGGATAGCTGACCCAGGGTGTATAGAGGTCTACATGACATGGTGGGTAGGGTAGTACACGGGAGTACAAGTAGGGTCAAAATTGAATTTATAGGCTATTATCAAAGAGCAAGATATAGCCCACCAAGAGAGAGAGACAACCTACCAAGAGAGGGACACAACTTAGGCCCAGGTGACCATTTTGTAGGGGCAAGTCATAGTTTTGACAAGGCAGATGGTAGAGATGACAAGTCGGGTGGCTACTTCGACAGGTCAAGTCATGATTTTACAGGGTCAGCTAGCCGCAGCCCAGGCACAGGCAGTGGCAGGACAGGTTTTTGAGGGGCAGGGCCTGATTCGATAGCCATCTTAGCAGCCTTCACAGGGGCTAAGATAATTGGTGTTGGTGTAACTGGCATACTCACAGTTGCAAGGTTCAGTGTAGGCCACGGCAGCAGGCCGGATTGGTCCACCGCAGACTGTACCTATAGCTAAGTATAAGACTGCGTTGGATGAGATCACATATTATGAGGGAGTTATCAGAGATTTCTCTCAAATACAGTGATACTCTGAGATGAGAGACAAGTAGAGCCAACAGAGGTCTGCATCACGTGTGACCACTTTGGGCACACACAGATGGTGCAAGTCAGAGAGTGGAGATGACATAGCCTCGTCCCAACCACCACCACCACCGCCACAGCCACAGTCGTGAGGCTTAGACTTGATATTTTTGGGATGTATATACTGGCCTATGAGTCGTAGACGTGAGATGTACTATATTTTTTGAGAGAGAGAGATGCACAGATTATGCGATTGTATAAAACATTTTGATATATATATGATGAGATTTTGGATTATTGACATGTGTTATGGATGTGTTAGATGTGTTTAATGTTTATAGCATTGGATATTTAAGTGAATGATGCATGTTTTGATATTATGTTTTATGATTATAATGTTATGATGACTAATGTGATGATGATAATGTTATGTTTAATGATTATGAATGGTTATGACTTTTAGATTAGATGATGATGCTTAATGATTATGTGATGGGGATAGTTATGACTTGCAGATTATATGATGTAAATGTTTAATTTTTATGATGGTGATGTCGTTATGATTAATGACTATGATGTGAATGAAAAATTATTATGCTAATGATTATGGAAAGATGCGATGAGTTGTGATGTGATTGACAGGTGACGAGAGAAAGTGACGAAGATAAATGGCCGAGCTAACCCCAAAAGACCCCATGTCAATTGAGTGTTACCTACATAGCCCTTGTCCTAAGGGCCTTAGGCCAATGTAGTTCTCCCAAAAAGGGAGGAAGAGTCGAAGTGATTGAGTGCTTTTGGTCGAGGTCAAGTCATAGTTAGAAGAGGATAGGGTTTGTCCATCAGGTAGATGAACAAACGAGGGTGGTCGAGCTAACCCTAGAAGACATCCTTTCATATGAGTGCTGCCTACATAGCCTTAGTTGTTAGGTGGGCCTCAGACCAATGTAGTTCAGACAAGGAGACAAAGTGATTGATGTGATTGATCATGAGAATGATTTAGCACGTCTAATATGGCTGAGGGGACATGCTTGAAATGATGAGGAGAAGAAGATGTTACAGTGTTTTCCAAATGGTGTATTCTATAACATGGGTCAGGGTTTTTCATCCCTAGCAAGTGTCCATATTAGGTGATGGGTGTTTGCTAAAAATGAAATGAGTCTATTTATGCTTCAGAAAGTAATGGTTTATGCTTGACATAAATTGTGTAGTCCATAGTTTCTATGTGTACTAGTCTCCATAGAAACTAGTGTGAATAGGCTATGTGAGTGGTTTGAAAAGAGTCGGGTTGAGTTGGTTTGACAAATGATGTGGTTGAATGTGACCAAAGTGTAGATAGAAAGTGAAAGGCATATTCACCCTTTCATTGACAAGGACCAAAATGATAGCATAGATAGGGGTTGTTAGAAACAAGAGCCCCATTCATGCATTACGTTGTTGACCATAGGTTGTGTTAGAGCGGTAATCGAATCACTTTGACATTAAAATGAGCTCAAAGTCCCTTGAGTAGGTGTTATGATAGGTGAGGATAGGGTAACCCTTTTTGAGCAGAGATAACTTTGCCCCTTTTTATAGGAGACCCTGAGACAACTATAAGCCAAGTCCATGACCCCCTTTTTTTTTTGAGCAGACTGATCAATGCGGGAAGTCTACTTAGAGATGTCA
The DNA here is from genome assembly GCA_037957365.1 of Torreya grandis. NCBI lineage: Eukaryota > Viridiplantae > Streptophyta > Pinopsida > Cupressales > Taxaceae > Torreya > Torreya grandis. Next base: position 4,697,625 of record JARHVA010000438.1, on the reverse strand, counting down.
TTTTGCTTTGTGGTCATTTGTGAAGCTGATCGATGCAGGAAGCTTCTAAGAAAATGATGTTTGTAGCAAGATTTAGTCATAGCCATCCTTCGAGGGAGTGGTCTATATTTTTGCTCTATATATTTAAGGGCTTTTGAATAGCTATCCTTCAAGGGAGCAGTCTATTAGCTACAACAATGATAGTATAGCTATCCTTCAAGGGAGTAGTCTATCTTTATGATTTTTGTGACCTTGGATATTTACATCTCGATTATTTTTTATAGAATTTTGAGTCATGGACAAGACTAGAGAAGTTCAAGGGCTCCCTTTTATTAGGACAAGGCATCCATACTATATAAAAGGGTTACAAAGGATTTGTTTAGCGGAATAGGGTTGAAAGGAATGAGGATTAAGATTTCTCAAGGGACGAGCTCAAGTTAAATGTCAAGTGAACGAGTACTTGACTAATAGTAGAATGGTCGCAGATGCAAGGCATTAAGAGGCTCAGGTTCTGGTCGTCCATCGAGAGAGGACAGATGATAAGTCCCTAACCCATTCTTGTGCGTGATGATGAAAGGTCTGAGCCAATTAGGGGTAAACTTGCCTCGTTTACTTTGCTCCATATTGGTCACATGCTGATTTTCTTTGAGGATGAGGTCTCCGATGTTGAAATCTCATTCTCGAAAATTTTTGTTATTGGCTCACTTGATGCAATTTTGATAGACATGGAGATGGTTGAGGGTAGCAAGATGACGTTCATCAAGTAACTCAAGTTGAGCTAAGTGATCTTGATAAAAGTCATCATTAGAGAGAATGTCATGCAGAGAGATGTAGAGAGATGGGATCTGTACTTTGAGAGGTAGGATAGCCTCTGTTCTATACACTAGAGAGAAAGGGGTAGCACCCATAGAGGTTTGGATGCTAGTGCGGTAGGCCCACAAAGCGAAGGGAATGTGAATGTGCCAATCCCTTCCAGTGTCGTTGACCACCTTCATGAGAATTTTAGTCAAAATTTTGTTGGAAGCCTTAGCCTGCCCATTTGCTTGTGGGTAGTAAGGTGAAGAGAAGCTGAGCTTGATGCCAAATGAGTCACAGAGTTTTTGGATGGTTTTGTTTTTGAAGGACTTGCCGTTATTGGTGATGATTTTGTGAGGAACACCGAAACGACAGATGATGTGGGTGCTAATGAAGTCAATAATTTTGTCAAATTTTATGAAGACAAGAGGAATGGCTTCCACCCATTTAGTGAAATACTCAGTGGCGGTGATAATAGATTGATGATGAAGAGACGAGTGAGGGTTAATCTCACCGATGAGATCTAAGCCCCACTATGAAAAAGGCCAAAAATATTGAGTGACTTGTAAGGCATGGCTGGGGAGATGAAGCAAGTTAGAGTGCTGCTGGCACTTGATGTAATGCCAAACATAGTCGCTACAGTCTTGATGAAGGGTGGGCCAATAATAGCCCAAGCGAAGGATGCGCTTGGCAATCAAGTTACCACTAAAGTGTCCACCACAAATCCCATCGTGGACTTGCTTAATAGCATGAGAGGCTCCAGTGGAGGTTAGACAATGAAAAAGGAGGCTGTCGAAGCCTCTCTTATAGAGAAGACCCCCTAGCATGGTGTAGCGAGCCATACATTTGATGAAAGCTTGCCGCGCATTACTAGAGAGATTGGAAGGAATGATGGAATGAGATAAGTAGTCCACAAGTTGCTTATACCAATCATCTCGTGGACTAGAATCTATGGTGTTGACATAGTTGATGTTAGGAGAAATGTATGAAGGCAATGGCACATGATGCATTGTGACAAAAAGTCTGGATGAAGATGATGAAGATGGAATATGCGAGGTGAGAGAACCCATGGTGTCAGCAAACTTATTCGTGGAGCGCGGAACAGTCTGCAAGAGGTAATGGTTGAAAGAGGCTAGGAGAGTGTCAGCATGGTTTTTGTACCTTTGTAAAATTTCATTTTTATAGAGGTATGAACCGTTGACCTGATTGATGACAAGTTGTGAGTCACTAAAGACGTTGATAGACTTGATGCTGAGAGAAAGGGCAGTTTGAAGTCCCAAAATTAAGGCTTCATATTCAGCCATGTTACTGGTACAATCAAATTTGAGCTTAAAAGACAGAGGCATGGGCTCACCATCGAGTGGGATGAGAATGACTCCCGCACCCCCACCGAGTTGACATTTGGAGCCGTCGAAGAACATGGTCATTTGATAGACAGTGTCATCGGTGGAAAGCACGGTGATAGATTCATTAGGGAACTCACACTGTGAAGGTTGATTATCAGGAAGAGGGGCATCTGCCAGTTGGTTAGTGATGGTTTACCCCTTAATGGATTTATACTAGATTAATTTGAGGTCAAACACAACAAGTAGCATGAGCCACCGAGCCATACGCTGGTTTTGATATGGCTTGGAATGCATGTATTTAAGAGGGTCAGTGTGAGTGATGACAAAGGTCTTGTGATTAAGAAGATAATGGCAGAGCTTGGTAGCAGCAAAGACTAATGCCAAACATAGTTTCTCGGTATGAGTATACCGAGTTTTATAGTCGACAAGTGTTTAACTGATATACTAAACCGCTTGCTCACGGTGATGCTCATCTCGGTGCGTATCATGGCACCTAACGAATGGTTGGTTGTTGAGATGTAAAGGTAGAAGGGTTGGTCATCTTTAGGTGGAATGAGGACTAGTGGAGAGACCAGATAGTGTTTGAGGGCTTCAAAAGCCTCTTGATAGTCCTTATCTCATTTAAAGGAGACATCCTTCTTAAGGAGATGATGAAAAGGTTGGCAGTGGTCAGAAAGCTATGAGATGAAGCAGCGGATGGACTGGAGCTTCCCTTGTAGACTGTGAAGCTGCTTGAGACTGGTCAGAGGTAGCATTTTGAGGATAGTGCAGATCTTGGTGGGATTTATCTCAATGCCACAAAAAGAAACAATGAAGCCTAGGAGCTTGCCTAAGAGGACTCTAAAGACACATTTCTTGGGGTTAAGGCAGACATGGTATTGAAGAAGGTGAGAGAAGATGATCTTGAGAATGGTCAAATGGTCATGATGAAGCTTGGACTTGCTGAGCAGGTCATCCACATAGTCCTCCATGATTTTGTGGAGGAGATCATGGAAAATGTAAGTCATGGTGCGCTGATAAGTGGCACCTACATTCTTCAAGCTAAAAGGCATGACCCGATATTAGAAAGTCCCCCATGGGGTGATGAAGGTAGTCTTGTGCTGATCTTTTGGTGCAATCAAGATCTGGCTGTATCTTGAAAACCCATCCATGAGAGATAACACCTCATGACCGGCTGTGAGATCAACAAGTTGGTCAATGTTGGGAAGAGGAAAGTCATCTTTGGGATAGGCTAGGTTGAGGTCGTGATAGTCCGTGTAGATTCGTATCCCCCCAGTCGCCTTGGTGATAGGGACGATGTTAGAGACCCACTATGGATAGGTGATGGGTTGGATGAAAGAGACAGAGAGAAGGCGTTGAAGCTCCTCTTTGACAAGGAGCGCAACATGAGGATGCATCTTTTGAAGCTTTTGCCTAATAGGCTTAGCCTCTAGTTTGGTGACGATGTTATGGGTAGAAATGCTGGGGTCAATGCCAGGCATGTCACTATAGGTCATGGCAAAGACTTTGCTATGGTCTGAGAAGAACTAGGTGTAGTCAAGCTTCTCCTAAGAATCTAGAGATTGGCCAATCTTTAAGATGTGAGGAACATCAAAAGAGGGAAGGTTGATGTCAATGGTTGATTCATTTAACATAACCTAGGTTTTAGAAGGGAGGGAACACTGGATGAAAGAGTCATCGGTGCCCATGTAGGAAACAATGGCATTGTCATCTATGCAGTGGACAGTGTTGATGGTTGTCAACTCATCATCTATCAAATTGGGATAAACAAGAGGGAGAAACCTGGACACCCCATTTAGTTGATAGGTCAGGGGTTCTAGGCAGATGATGTTTATGCAAAAAAAATAGGAGGGATGGAAACCATCGACTTCGTAGGTGAAGGGGGAGGAATAGGCGAGCTTAGAGGAGATTGGTCGATGGTGTGTTCAGGGCAAAGGTCTGTAGAAGCCTAAGTAGGGTCTTGGAAACCCAGGCCATATCATTTCTTGGCATTATCATCATTGAGAGGTTTGATGGGCTGATGGGAGCCTTACTCATAGCGCCCAAAGCTAAAACCCTTCCAAGTGCACTTATAAAGTTAGGTGTGAGCAAAGGCGGGGTTGCCAAGAAATGAAAAGTATGATGTGAATGGTTGAGGTAAAGAGAGAGGGTTCTCATCGGTAGGATCTTGATTAAGCTCCCCATAGATGAGATTAGTTCAGAGGTGAGGAGGACCATAAGGCACGACCATCCCAATATGATGGTCATAACTAGGGCTGTGGTGAAGCTGTCCATACTCTTAGAGAGTTTGGAACATGTCTAAGGCAAGTAAGTGATATTCCCCAAGTGAAAGTCATTGGAAGATATATTCCATGGGGTCTTTGGTTGTCACTTGAAGAGGTGGTGTGAGGGCGACTGCCATTTTTGAATTGGTCGAAGCTTTCGCGGATGGAGGCAGTGTCGGGGTTGATGTCTTGATAGGAATGAGAACATCATTTGGTCAATAGGTCATGTTACAAGTTTTGAAAGGTGATGGGTTGGCAAGAATGATGTGGACTTGCCTGTCATGTTCAAATTTCACACAACGGTGCAGTGTAGAGGGAACACAAGCCATGGCATGAATCTAGGGTCGGCCTAATAGCATGTTATATTGAAACTCTCCTTCGATGATATAGAAAAGCTCTGGCACTATGCGCGGGCCAATGCGAATGTGGAGGATGATAGTACCAATGGTTGTGGCAGTGGTGTCATTAGAGGATTGAAGGATTGTGTCAGTTTTGGATACACAATTCTTGGGGAGGGCCAATTGATCAAAGGCATGAGTAGAAATGATGTTAATGCTGGTGCCTCTATCAATCATAACGCACTTAATGTGGGTTTGATCAACATAGGTAGTGATGAAGAGAGTAGCATCCTAATCTTCTCAGTTAGATGTAGGAATTTTAGAATCACTGAAAGTGATAGAGGCAACGGGGGACAATGAGTGGACCAAGGCAGCGAGTGGTTAGGGGTCCTCAGATTGAACTTCCACTACCTGTAAGGCTCTGATTAGAGCTTGGTGATGCTGGGTTGAACTTTGGATCAGGTTATACAAGGTCATCTTCACGGGTGTTTGGTGAAACTGTTTTAACATGGAGTCATGGATTGCCCCTGAAGAAGAAGAAAAAGAGGGTTGGGATGCACCCAGAATAGAGATTTTAGGTTTTGGCAGTTGAGGTGGCTTGACAAAGGGATAGGTCCAAGGAATGGTAGCTTTTTCTTTTGCCTTGTCCTTTTGTGACCTAGTGGTTATGTGGATGGCATTAATTTCAAAGAGAGGAGGTGAAGGAGATGAAGGGGTCATGATCTGATGAGATGTCGATGTTGATGAAGAGGTTTGAGGGATATGGGAAGGCGTCGGGGGTCTATCGAAAGTGTCCTCAAGGAGAAGGGTATCTTTCTCCATGTATCAGTGAATGATGGCCTTGAGGGCACAACAGTTCTTGGTGTCATGTCCTGGCGTACGATGATATAGGCAAATCTTAGTATCGTCGAACCAAGAAGGCTTTGACTTGAGAGGTTGGAAGGGTTTGATGGGCAGAAGGGTTATGCTAGAGGTCTACAAAAGTCGGTGCAAGATCAAAGTGTATGAACCCACTAAAGGGTCTATGCTTGTTGATACATGAGATGTTGGTGACTTTTGCTTGGGTGGTGTTGAAGGAGGCTTCTGTACCACCTTGTGGGTTGATGGTGCGACCACAGGTGAAGATGACACTTTCTTCGTGAGAGGTGCCAAATTTTTTAGAGAGGGTAGGCTTGTGGTAGGCAAAGGAAGAAGTGGAGGCAACTTGTTTTGGTTAGGGGTTGGAGTGGGAAGCACTCCTATTATGCTTGAAGGGTGAGGGCCCAAAATGGAGGGCAATGGCGATGGAGGAGGAGGAGTTCACCGCTGTAGTTTAGCAGTCTTCTTTGGTTTGGTTAGGGGACTACTATTGGTCAAGGTCTAGTCCAAGTCTACCTTCACTTGCAGGTGAGTGAGGTTAGGGACGGGGTGAACACCGAGTGACTTGATTGGTTTTAATGGGGTGGATGAGGGTTTTGGTCCTGATGTGGATGGTTGCGGTTTTGAAGGTTTAGAAGTTTTAGGGGATTTTGCCATGGGAGGGTTGGTGGCATGAGATGAGATGGCACGAGCATGCTGAAGAGCTTTAAGTCACTCCCATAATACATGATGCTCCACTTTCCTTGAAGGGAGAAGTCTGAGTTTCTCCACTAATTGAGAAAATGGTTGAGAAGATGTCAGATGAGGCTTGGGTCTTTGAGAAGATGTGGATGGTTGCGGGGCTGAAAATGAGATTGGTGTAGCAGTCTCGGTCCCAAAGCATGATGAAGTCATAATAGGTTCATCTTTGGTTGGAGAAAGTGGAGAGATAGGTCCCTCCCTAGGTGGATAAGGAATCAGAGAATGAGGCTCCTCAAGAGGGTAGAGGGCAAGGATGATTGCGCCCTCCACTTTCGGTTGAGGAGTAGGAAGGGTAGGGTCCTCCATAGGTAGCAAGAAGGAGGATGGTGGGGCTAGTGGTGCCGGTATGGTCGAGGTGTCCTCCAATATAAGGGAAGTCAATGGAGAACTAAGAGGAGAAGAAGGTTCATCCATGTGTGATGGATTGATGGGTTGACTAACCTCTTGAGTCTGTGTGAGAGGTTGGTCAAGGATGAGAGGCGAGATCGTATTGACTGTGTGTATGTTATGTTCCTGAGTGTCATCAGCCATAGTCTACACATTATTTTGGGTAGGAGGATGATTGGGAAATGGTTGTTTGAAGATGTCTATGCCTTGATTGGGTGGTGCATTTGGATTGTCCAGGATGAGGTCACCCTTATCTAGCATGTCTTGGATGATGTTTTTAAGAGTCTTGCAGTTGCCCGTGTCATGGCCTTTAACATGGTGGTAGTTGTAAAAGTCATTTTCCCTATACCATGCAAGGATGGCATGTGAGGGATTAAATTATGGAGGTGGTCAGATTTGGGGGAGATTGAGAACCCCCTGTTTGACAAGTTTGTCCAGCACAAATGCGTATGACTCTCCAAGTGGAGTATACTGTCGCTGCACATATCTTTGCTGGAATTGTTGAGTGATGCTTTGGGATGTGGATGGCTCGGGCTGGTTGGTTGTTGAAGAGGATGATGGTCTGATGACTACAACATTTGCTAATGCCTTAGATTTGGGATTAGATGAAGAAAGTTTAGAGGAAGAGTCATTGGACATGGCATTGGGGTTTTTACTCCACAACTTGACCTTGTTCTCCTCGATGGCACATAATTCAAGCTTGTGGGCCATCGTGAAGGCTTTGTCAAAGGTGTGGAACATCTGAACCTGCAAGGTAGAGGAAATATGCTTGGCACCGGCCTGAGAGAAAAGTTTGATGAGTTTGGGCTGGGGCAGAGAAAAGGAGAGCTGATTGATGAGGCCTCTCTAGCGAGCAACAAAATCAGCTATGGATTCATCCTCAAACTGCTAGATAGAATAGAGATCTGTGATTGAGACCTTTTTGGTGATGTTGATAGAGAAGTGGTCGAGGAAGAGTTGGGCTAACTGGGTGAATGTGAAAAGAGAATGGCTGGCAAGAGAGCTATACCAATCAAGAGAAACACCAGAGAGTGACATGGGGAACGTGCATAGAAGTAATGCATCGTCATGGGCTATGAGATAACAAGCATGTCTGAATGCTCATAGGTGCTGTTGTGGGTCTTCCTTACTCTAAAAACAAGAAAATTTAATAAGCTTCCACTGACTGGGATACAGCCTGATTGGGACAGAGGGATCAATGGGTTCATTGCAAATTTGCTCATATGAAAGGGCATTGTGTGAACCAGAAACAGAGGTCTCGAGACTAGACATTTTGTCCATCATCATTTTGATGATATCTGTTAATAGATTGGTGGGTGGAGCACCCCCTAGGTTGTAGGGCGCTTGGAAGATGCTAGAAGGGGCATATGACGTAGTCGGTTGCGCTTGTATGGGCGCAACGTATTGATAACTAGTCATTGGGACAAAAGTGGAGACTGAGGGTGGTTGAGTCATGAAGGTAGAAGGCATGACTAGGCTTGATGTTGCCACAGGTGGTTGGATAGTGGTAACATTAGCCAATAGATGAGTAGCCACCCTAGTGTTGATAGGGGTGAGGTTAGGCGGAATAGAGACAACCATATTTTGGAAAGGGGTAGAGGTTGGTTGAATGGTCTACGGTTGATGGGGGGCTAAAACCCTAGTGGAAGTGGGCCCAGAGATGGAGGGAGAGACCACACTTAGAAGGTTGGTCATGGGCTGGTCATTAGTCAAGGCAACAGCCTGGGTGTCTATGGGTTGAACCACAAACATTGCCGATATGACCGCTATCTCGACTAAGGAGGTCAGTATCCCATAAATTGGGTTGCCTAAGGAGTCTCGCGTTCAACTTCGCACGAGATAATGTTGTAAGGCTTTGACATTGAGGTCCAAAAATCTTTCAAAATATTGGTCCCCTTCAGGGACAATGGGAGTTTGGGTCAGGGTCGATCGGGTTGGAGTTCGTTCGGTCTCTGAATGAAACTCCATTAAGGGACTGGTTATGGATAGGGAAGGTGGAAGCGGTTGATGCCTCGAATGGTCAACAAGAGCCTTGGTTTGACTATGAGTCAAAACCATTCAAGGCAAGATAAAACATCCTCACAAGCTCAAACAAGTAGATAAGAATAGAAAATAAGAAGAACACAAGCAAACCCTAAGTGTTAAATCCCTAGGAATAAATTATTAGGATCATGGTGGCTTATGCCTTAGAATGTGTTTAGGAGATTGGCTTTTGAGACGGGTCCTAGAAGAAGTAGTCTATGGTTGGTTTCAGGTTTGTTTCGGTGCTCAAGAGTCTGTGTTAGGTTCTGTATGTGGCCTAGTGCTAAGGAGCAAGCTCCCCTCACTTCACGAACCCAGTGATGAGTTGGGCCTGCTTAGCCAGTATATACTTCCCCTAAAGATTATCCTTTGCCAGAGAATAGAGTGGGCTTTCCTCTTGGGGATGAAGTCCAAGTGGGATTGCCAGGACGGGTAAGGTATCCGCTGGGTGATGAAATCCTAGTCGGACCTTGTCTCAGGTGAGTTTAGATGTTTAATTTGTGCAAGTGATTTGGTTGTGTAACATAAGTGGTCTACGATTAATTCATGATGCGGTTTTTAATTACTAGATGTGGACTAAGTATGCAGTCAAGAAGAAATGAAATGCAAAGTGTTTTAAGCCCAAATAGAAATGTGAGTTCGTATGAAGACAAGTGAGAAGAGGTTGAAGAGTATGACCTTGAATAGTCTAAGATGCAAGAAAAGAAAGAAGAGTTCTTTTTAATCCTGCTAATGGTGTCTTTTGGAAGAGATAGAAGAAAGAGGTGAAAAGGAGAGACCTAATGCACCTATATGAACAGAAAGAAAATAACCCAAGGAAGACCCTAGGGTCCCACCGAGCGTGCCAGAATGTTTCCAAACAAGTTTTCACTTTTCACATTCAAAAAGAAATGAGAAACTAAGAAATGGTCAAGGGTTTGTATGTACCCAGATGTAGTCTTGCGCACCAGATTCAGACGACGGAAGGAACTCCTCTTTGGTTGTGGAGGATGACACATGTAGAAGAAAGAGACTCAAACACAAAAATTGTTAGATGGCTAGAAAGTGGACTGCCAGGCGAAAGCTTGATCCTAGAAGTGCAAAGACTTCTTGGAGGATGACAATCCACTAATAAAAAGCAAAATATAGTCAAAAATAGAAATGGTAAAGACAAAATAAAAGAAGTGAAAGCAAATGCATACCTGTTTGCAGTAATCTACCTTGCACAGTCACCAACGTCGGTGGTTTTATTGACATCGGTAGGTTAAGGTCACCAATGTCAGTTAGTCTGTCGACATCGATAGGGGCAATGGTTAAGGTCGATGGGGGTAATGGCCCGGGACAAGGTCAGAATGAGTTGCAGGTCAGTCAGGTCGATTAGAATGGTCTTGGGAGGGTCTGTAGGACTCTGATAGTTTGTACTGGGTTGATTGGATAGAGAGTATTATCTGGAGAGGGACTAAATGGGTGATAGAGGCACAAAGGGGGAGACAAGGGTCAGAGAAGGCTTTTTAGCCTCTCCAAGAAGAATAGGGAAGGTTGTGTCAAAGATGCTTGGGAATGGACAATAGACAGAGTGCTAGTATATTAAAAAAGATAGTAAAATGAGACTAATGTAAATACTTAGCTGTGGATGGAGTTGGCAGAGGAGCAGGAGCTGTTGCTTCTATTGTGGCTGGTGATGGAGATGTCATGCAATCCTTGATCCTGTGTGGAATGGTTGGTGCAAGATCTCAGTGCCTGGAAAGTGTTGTCAAGATGTCGATACCTGCAAGAAAATGAGAAGCAAGAAGGCTGGAAAGTAAGAACACAAGAATTCTATTTTGTGGGGGGGGAGAACAGAAGTCAGAACACAGTTTTAAGGTAATCGATGCTGGCAGAACCACCAATGTCAGCCGCATACTGACCAACGTCGGCAGCTGAAGAATGGGGACAGAGGCTAATTTTAGCCTTCTGTCTATTCTTACAAGCTTCTAGGGTCAAGTGTCGTGGGGAAAACGGTCGTGAGGGGCTTAAATGAGTGCGAGAGGAAGGGTTAAAATGGGATTTGGGTCATTAAGGCTAGGAATGAGGTGGGGGCATCCAAGGAGGGGGATCCAAGGTGGAGTGAGGTGGCATGGGTGAGGTGGTAAGGGGGCCATTAGATTAAAACATTTGATTTTTAATTTAATCTAATAATTAAGGGGGCTAGGAATTGTGTTAGAGGATGGACCAAGGGGACCAAGGGGGAGGACGACCAAGGGGTAGACACGATTTTGGTGTCTACATTTATCTCTACCATTATGGGTGTGCCCTAGGGTTTAGAGAATAAAATGCAACCATTTATGACTATGTCATGGCAATAAGGGGAGAAGTTGGTGCATGGTAGTAGCAAAGGAAGAAGGGTGAATGGGGACATTCTTGGAAGGAAAGATGCATGAAGGGAAACCAGAAGCTTCTATTTTTAGGTAGGGTTTAGATATTTCCTTGTAAAGATTTCATAAATTTATAGTTTTTTTTAATAATATGTCACATTTTTATTGGTATTAGTACCCTATATAGGGTATATACTCATTATAGTATGCACATGTATACATATTGAGTGTATATGTTGATATAAAACCAATACTTGCTATTTTTTTATGATTGTTGTACAAAAATAAATACTGGGTTGTTGTATGGTTCTATTTTAATTAATATATGATGTGTATAGAATTTATTTGTGTGACATATGGTTTATATTTTTCTAAAAGAGATATTTATAGAATATTAGATCTCCTAGGAACATAGATAGATATATTTAGATTTAGGGTCATTGTAACTGATCTACACTTTGATAAACATCTTGACTCATTCACCATTATATATTTTTCACTTGTGCCCCTATGGCTTCAAACTAATGTGTTTTGTGGGATACACATAAGAATATTTCTTAGATATTTTATTCTTGTTTCTAATAGACTTGGTAGATTTTGTAAATTAGGGAAACTTGTGATAACTCCTTGAACAAATAGTTTGAACCTTGTCCCCACTTAGTGCGAGTGCACAAGTATTTTATTAATATTCAAAAAATCAAGTACATAAGGGTGCCTTTACTCTGTTAACCATTTTACATTGCAAACATTGATTTATATAGTTTTTACCAATGACCGATAAAAACAACTAATCCTATAACCAACAATTTATGGGAAAATAACCTGTAAGGTAGTTCTAATTAATAAATACAAAACACGAAAACTACCTAAAATTAAAACTAAGTAACTTTATTTTATGGGGGTGTCTTTACTAAAAGATGCATGCCTCATTTACAATAATATTTATTAACCTACCAAAAATCTAACCTAATGTTAAGACTTTGGAACAAGTCCTAACAAACCCCCTATGATCCAAAGTCAGGTCTTTAGACACATACCAAGCATTTTTCTAAATTTTTCAAATTTGATTCTATCAAGGGGTTTTGTGAAGATGTCAGCTGTCTGATCACCAGTTGGGCAATATATTGGATCAAGATCTGTCTTTACCACTAGCATTCATAGATAATGGTATTTGACATCCATATGTTTTTTTTTGGCATGAAACACAAGATTTTTGGACATCTTGATTGCACTTTGATTATCAATGTATAACTGTGTAAGAGTAAACTAAGAAACTTGAAGATCTTCAAGAATATGATGAAGGTAAAAAATTTCTCTAGAAGCATCCCATGCTGAAATATACTCTGATTCTACTGATGAATTTTCCATTGTATCTTGCTTCTTACAACACCAAGCAATGGAAACTGAACCTATATGCATAGTGTATCCTATGGTTGACACTCTGTCATCCACACATCCACCAAAATATGCATCACAATATCCAACAAGTTTGAAGTTCTTATTGCGACGGTATTCAAGGCCATATGTTTCCATTCCATGAAGGTAACAAAGTACTCATTTTGCTGCATGCTAATGAATTTATCTAAGCTCATGCATGAACCTAGATAAAATTCCAACTAAAAATGAAATATCAGGCCTGGTAGTCATCAAATATATCAAACCTCCCACCAATTGTCTGTATGTGGTGCCATAAAAAAAGGCATTGCTATCATCCTTAGAAAATTTCAAACTACTTTCCATGGGTGTGAGGGCAGGTTTGCAATCACTCATGCCAAACCTCTCTAATAACTTAGAAATATACTTAGTTTGTGAAATGAAAATACTATGCTCTTTTTGAGTTACCTTTATGCCTAGATAGTAGTGAAGAAGTCCAAGATCTATCATCTCAAACCCATCTTTTAATTCCTTCTTCACAGACTTGTTATGGGTTTCATCATTACCTATGATAAAAAAGTCATTGAGATAGAGAACAAGTATCACCATTTTCTTACCCTGCACTCAAAAATAGAGAGTATCATCAGATTCACTGTGATGAAAACCAATGGATTTCAAGTATGAATCCATTTTCTCATACCAAGCCCTAGGTTCCTATTTTAGCCCATATAAATCTTTTATCAATTTACACAATTTTTGTTCAGTACCCACCTGTTTAAAACCCTGAGGTTGTTTCATATACACTTCTTCCTATAAATCACCATTTAAAAAAGTACTTTTAATATCTAATCGATGTAATTTCCAACCATTTTGTGCTGCTAAGGCAAGTACCATATGAATAGTGTGCCATTCGGCAGTTGGTGCAATGTTTCCTCATAGTCAATACCTTCTTTTTGCGCATATCCTTTTGCAACAAGTCATGCCTTATGTTTATCAATGGAGCCATCTAATTTATACTTAGTTCTATAAACCCATTTACAATTGATGGGTTTAACATGTGGAGGAGGATCAACTAAAACCCATGTATTATTGCTAAGTATGGCATCATACTCATTTTTCATTGCCTGTTGCCAAACATGTTCAGTAGATGCCTCCTCAAAAGTGGATGGCTCAGAGGAAGAAGTAGTAACAACCAAAGCATAATTTACTTATTTTTAAGAATTCACGGGCCCTGTTAAACCAACTTCATCTGATTTCAAGTCAAAAAAAGTAATTTGATCCCATTTTGGATACTTAGACAAATTATTCAAATTAGGGACTCCAAAATTCTCATTATGTGCATCATTCAAAGGGGGACTTAGAGAATTTTCAACAATTTCTAAGTCATCAACCTGTTAAATTGTAGATGAAGGAGAGGAAAGTGAAGAAATTTGAGTTTCATACCACAACTTCGAATAGTTATCCCCATTATTCAAACCCTTATCTCTTTTTGTATTTTTCCTCTCTAATCTATCAAGTTGAGAATAAATCTCTATAGTGTTCAGAGTCCCAAACTCATCAAATATTACATCTCGACTCACTATGAATTTTCCTGAATCCTATGCAAGCAAGAAAAACCCCTTTTTATCTTTAGAATAACCAAGAAAGATGCATTTTCAACTTGGTTCCAACTTAGTTCTATGTTTAATAGGAACCAAATCAAAACAAAGACATCCAAACACTTTCAAGTGTTTAACTTTGGGTTTAAACCCATACCATGCCTCATATGTAGTTTGTCCCAAAAGTGCAACTGTGGGGGACTTGTTTCTCAAATACACTGTAGTACCAATGGCTTCTACCTAAAACTTAGCATCAAGTTGTTTATAGTGTAACATGGCACGTGTTGTTCCCTCTAAAGTTCTATTCATCTATTTAGATACTCCATTTTTCTATGGAGTATAAGCTTTACTATATTGTCGATGAATGCCATGTTCTTGAAAATAATCTAAAAATTCATTTGAGGTATACTCACCTCCATTATTTGAACAAAGAGTGACCAAATGTGAACCTATTTCTTTTTTGACTAAGTGTAACCTATAGACACCAATATCGTGTCAACCCCCCCTTGGTCTTCTAATGTTAACACTCCTAACCATGAACCCTTTCCACCTCACCATGACACCTTGCCTAGACACCTCACCCTAAACACCTTACATGGACACCTCACCCTAAGACCTTTTCTTACCCTATGAGTCACCCTAAGACTAAGTCCTCTAAGTCTTAACTACCTAAGACTTATTCTCATTTCATTCCAACCTCCTAACTAACTCTCGTGCCTAATAAACCCGTCTTTTGATAGTTCACCAATGGCAAATGCACTTAGCAGATGGAGGAATGGGCAAAGGGCTAAAAATATCCCTTTTACCCATTCTCTAGCCACTGACATCAGTCAATTGTCGGCCGACACCAGCGGGATCACCGACGTCGGTTACATAACCTAAGCTCTAACACTGAGCTGCCCCCCTCCCCCCCGCCTCTTCACATATTGATGCGCACACTCTGAGATGAAGCATCAGAATTTGAGTAATGCTCTCTTGGCTACTGAAACTCTACATAAGTCACTCTAGATGTTGGATTGAAGACATTGTACGAGGACCTTGACATTAGCCACAATAGGAACAAGCAATCTAACACCTCTGGTTCTTCATCTAAGAGAGCTAAGTATTCTATCTTATTTCAGTATTTTAAGAATACATTGGTAATTAGTTTCCATTTGCTATTTCTAAGTACTATTGAGAGACCAGACCAGACTTCTTCATGGAAGGGCTAAAAAGCCTTCCTCTTATTTCTACCTCCTTTACACACCAACCCTTTACCTTTACCCTTCTTCAGACCCTATTCATCTCCCCGTAACCCTGCACAAACCTTTAAACTCCCAGAGTCCTCTGTCTACCACAAAATAACCTAAAACTTGACCAAAGGACCACTACCCCTACTGACATCAGTATCCTAACTGATGTCGACACCATTTTCCTATCGACATCGGCAGCATAAATGATGTCGGCGACTATGCAAACTAGAAAACCTATCTAAATAGCCCAAAGACTAGACAAAACCTTTAACCAGCCTGCTGAGACACACAAACTTCAGAGAATAGGTACACAACATTCTACCTTTCCATTTATTTAAGTCTTTTATCATTTCATTTTATACAAATCTCTCTTCTTTAAATAGTGGACTGTCATCCCTTATGGAGCTTTACGCTTTCAAGACCGAGCACGTAGCTTGGCAGTCCACCATATCATCTTCTAACATTTTATTTGTTTAAGTCTTATTCTTATCTATAGGTGTTTCCTCCACAGCCAAAGAGGATCTTTCACAATGCTTGGATACGATGCGCAACTTAATCCGAGTAACGTACAAACCCCTAACACTTAACTTTAGTTTCTTCTTCTTCTAAATGTAATTAGCAAAAATGTAGAGAAACATTCTGGCACGCTCGGTGGGACCCTAGAGTTTTCCTTGGGTTCTTTCTTCTAAAAAGCAAACTTTCATATAGATGCATTAGGAAAATATTCTCTTCTTGCATCCTTCTTCTATCTCTTTATTTCGAAAAGAAATCATTAGCACAAGTTAAAAAGAACGTCTTTCTTTTTCTTCTTGTCACTTCTTGCCTGCATCTTAGAGTAGTTAAAAATTCATGCTCTTAACCCCTTCTCCAATTGTTTGCATCCAAACAAAATATTTCAATTTGGGTTAAAAACTATTGCATTTCATTCCTGCTTGAATGCATACTTAGCCTACTCAGTAATTAAAAACATTATGAATAAATTGTAGTACACAAATGTTACACAACCATACCACAATCACAATCAAACATCTAAACTTACTTGAGACAAGGCCCATCTAGGATATCATCACCTAATGGATACCTTACCCTTCATGGCGATCCTACTTGGACTTTACTACCTAGAGGAGGGCCCACTCTGTTCTCTGGTAGAGTATAAACTATAGGCAAAGTATATATTGGCTAAGCGGCCCAGCTTGGCTCTGGGTTCATGAAGTGAAGGGAGCAAGCCCCAGCACCAGGCCACATATTGAACCTAACATAGATCTTTGAGCACCAAAACATAACCTAAAACCAGCCATAGACTTCCTCTTTAGGACCTGTTCTAAAATCCCAATTCCCAAACACATTCTTCTAAGGCATAAGCCACCAAGACTCTAAAATTTATTCCTAGGAATCTAACATTTTAGAGGTTGCTTGCCAAATCATATTTTTTGCTATTTTTATCTGATTGTTTGAGCTGGTAAGTTTGCATCATTCTAAGGCCAAAAACACAGAATTTCTCCTTCTTTCAAAAACCATCAGTTTTCTGTGTTTTTGGAATTACACAAAAACTAACATCAATTTTTCCACCGATGTCGGCAACACATCTTTACCGACATCATTTTTTCCATAGACGTCAGCAACATCTTCACCAACATCAGTTTTTCCACCGATGTCAGCCACTGTCAACAAATTTTCTTTCCAAACAACAAGCTTAAAACTTGACTTTCTTGCTATTAAACATAAATTCTAGTTTTCTAAAACTGAAACACAGGTTTTAGAACCTGAATCCATTTTACCTTGGATGGTTCTAACACGTATTCAAGCCAAATCCCTTGTTGACCACGCAAGTCAATAGCCACTCCCACCTTCACCCTTCATACCAAGTCACCTAATGGGGTATACTTTAGACACTGAGCATACTCCTATCCAACCAACCCCCGATCAATCTCCTATTTTTCCTAAAGGGGATCAAGCTTTGAGAAATTCCTTGACCACAACATCAAGGCTCTCCAACACTATCTCGCTAGAAGCCAAATGCGGGATCCTTCAGGTAATCCTATTTATGGGATGCCAACTTCCTTGGTTGAAACGACAGTGATATCAACAGCATCCACTACCCAACCCATGGTCACTCAAGCCATTACCTCAACTAGTAACCCAACCATGGCTAATGTTCAATATTTGACCTTCCCTTCTATTTTTAGACCTACCTTTATTGGGGTTTTTGTACCCCCTCAACCATAAACAATTCAACCAAGTTTGACACCTTTCTAGAACTTGATTGTCTCTATCCCACCCACTCTTGCAACCATAAATACAAGAGTGACTACCTATCCTTTAACTAGTGTTGCCACCATTCATGATATCTAGTCAATTTGTGCCCTCTAACTTCGTGGCGCAAGCCTCTTTGGCCTCGACATTGGCCCCTATGATAAACTATCAATATGTTTTACCCACACAAATGCAACCAAGTATGTCATATGCCCCTTCCAACACCTTCCAGGTACCCTATAACCCAGGGGGTGCCCCTCCTACCAATCTATCAGCCGATCTAATTAAGATGCTGATGGATAAGATGTCCAACCTCGAGACATCTATTTCAGGTTTGAAGAATGTTCTTTCATATGAACAAATATGCAATGAACCCATCCACCCTTCGGTCCCTATTCGACCATACCCTAGCCAATGGGAACTCCTAAAATTTACTCACTTTTAGGGTAAAGAGGACCCAAAACAACATCTGAGAGCATTTAGACATGCTTGCTACCTCATAGTGCATGATGATGCATTATTACTTTGCACATTCCCCATGTCACTTTTTGGCACCACCCTTGACTGGTATAGCTCCATTACCAGTCATTCTCTCTTTACCTTAACTCAACTAGCTCAGCTATTCCTCAACCACTTTTCAATCAACATCACTAAAAAGGTCTCCATCACAGACCTATATTTTATTAGAAAATTCAATGATGAGTCAATAGCTGACTTTGTTGCCCATTAGAGAGGTTTGATCAACCAACTCTCCTTTTCATTACCTCAACTTGAGCTCATTGAGCTCTTTTCAAGAGCATGTGCCAAGCACATCTCATCCACTTTGTGGGTTCAAACTTTCTGCACATTCGATGAAGCTTTCACCATGGCCCGAAAGCTTGAACTCCATGCAGTCAAAGAGGATAGAGTTAAATTACATAGTAAAAATACCAATGCAAAATCTAATGACCCTTCATCTTCCAAATCTTCTTCTTCTCACTCCAAGTCTAAGGGATCAGCAAATGCTGTGGTACTTAGATCATCATCTTCTACCATAACTAACCAATCTGAGCCCTCCACATCACAAAGCATCACAAGACAATTTCAACAATGGTATATACAACGTCAATACACTACAATATGAGAATCATATGCTTCCATATTGGATAAACTAGTGAAGCAGGGGGTCCTCAACCTCCCTCAAATCTGACCACCCCAATTTGATCCCTCATGAGCCATCCTTACATGGTATAGGGAAAATGACTTTTGTAACTATCATCATCTTAAGGGTCATGACACGGACAATTAAAAAAACTTTAAAAAGATTGTTCAAGACATGTTAGACAAAGGGGATCTTGTTTTGGATAACCCTAATGCGCCGGCTAACCAAAACATAGATGTTTTTAGGAAACCATTCCCTAACCATCCCCCAAGTCAGAATAATGTTTAGACCATGGCCGATGACCTTCAAGAGTGTAATATACCACTGTCGACATGGTTTCTCCTTTCATTCCTAACCAACCTCTCCCATAGTCTGAAGAGGTTAGTCAACCTATATCTCCACCATGGGTAGAAGAGCCTATTTTACCCATATCACCCCCATGACATCAAACACCTCCTCTACCTATTTTACCTCATGAGGATCCTGTATTACCTATTCCTCTTGCCCCTACCTTCCCTCTTCTTCTACCATTGGAAGAAGTTACCATTCATACCTAACATCTTCATGTAGAAGGGGTCATCATCCCTCTACTTCACCCTCTAGAGGAGCCTTCCTCTCCTATTTGTCCTCCACCGATGGAAGATAGTCCTCCATCCACTCCCCTTTCACATGTAGGAGAGTCTTCCTTGACCTCTCCCATATTGGAGGATGCTTTGACGATACCAATGCCACTAGCCCCACCCTCATCCTTCCTATTACCAATGGAGGACCATACTTTTCCTACTCCTTGACCACACACAGAAGCCATGATCATCCCTATGCTCTATCCTCTCGAAGAGCCACATTCTCCAATCCCTTCTCCACCGAGAGAAGAACTTGCCATCTCACCCACTTCAGCCGAGGAAGATTCAGTGATGGTTTTCTCTCACCTTTGGCCTGAGATCACTACATCCAACATGTTTCCACTCTCGCAACCACCCCAATCCTCCAAAATATCGACTATAAGACCTTGCGTGACATCACCTAAACCATTTTTGTGATTGGCAAAAAACTTAGGATTTCTCCATTCTAAGAACCTAAAACATGAGGTGCTATGGGAGTGACTTAAGGCTCCTTATCCTACACATCCCACTTCATCTTATACTACCAACCCTTTTGTGACAATTCACCCTAAAGTCTCTGACAAGGATCGGGCTTCCACTTCCAAATCTTTAGAAGCTTAGTCATCCACATCTAAACCCAAACCCTCACAGGCATCCTTCATGCCAAAATAGGTTAAATCACTTGGTATTTGCCTTTATCAAACCTCACTCACCCACAAGTGAAGGTAGATTCAAACCTCGCCCTGCATAGTAGTGGTCCTTGCACCATACCAAAGAAGGATGCTAAACCACATTGGTCTACTCCTCCCCCACCTTCACTATTACCATCTATTTTGGGTCCACATCCATCCACTTAAATAGGAGTTCTCCCAACTCCAACACCTAACAAAAAAAAATCACCTCCATTAATCCCTCTACCCATTAAACATATATTTCCTCCCAAAAATCTGACACATCTCACCAAGAAAGTGTCATCCACACATTTGGCCACACCACCACCTAAAAAGGTGGTACAAAAAACTCCCCTACAAATCTTAAATAGAAATTGTCAACCCCTACTACAACAAAACATGTAGACCCATTAGTGGGGTCCTATGCTTCACTGTTACACCAATTGTTGCAGTCTTCTAGTATCATTCTCCTACCAATTAAGCCAGACCAACCTCTTGGACCAAAACCATCTTGGTTTGACGACACTCAAATTTGTGCATATCAATGCACACCTGGGCATGACACTGAGCGTTTCTATGCTCTAAAAGTTGTCATTCACCAACACTTGAAAAAGGACACCCTTCTCATTAAGGACCCATTTGACAAACCATCGACACCATCTCATGCCTCCCAAACATCTTCACCTAAATCGGGATCTCAACGCAAGATTATGGTCCCTTTACCACCTTCTCCCCCTTTATTCAAAATCAACACTATCAATGTGACCACTAGGTCAAAAACCATGAAGGATAAAGGAAAAGAGAAGGTTTCTATTCCTTGGACATATCCATTCGCCAAGCCTTCTCAACCACCAAAACCCAAGATTTCTATCTTGGGCACATCCCAACCAACATCTTCAGAGGTAATCTGTGACTCCATGGTGAAACAACTTCACCAAACCCCTATGAAGACATCTTTGTATGACCTCATACAAATCTCTCTGTAGCATTGCCAAGCTTTGATTAAAGCTTTACAGGTAGTGGAGGTCCAACCTAAAGACCCCCAACCACTAGCTCCTTTAGTCAAATCATTACCCACCATTGCCTCTATCACCGTCAATGATTCTGAGATTCTAAACTACAACCTGGAAGATCAGGATCTCACCCTCTCAAACTAAACCTGTCAAGCAACAGCTTCACAAGATGCATCCTCATGTCACACTCCTTGTCAAAGAGGAGCTTCAATGTCTTCTCTCTATCTCATTTATCCAACCCATTGATTATCTACAATAGGTGTCAAATATTGTCTCGGTCACAAAAGCAACTGGGGGAATTTGAATTTGTATTGACTATCGTGACCTCAACCAAGCATCGACCAAGCATCAACCAAACCATACCTACAACAAAAATTTGAAAGAGCGAGATTTCAAAATTGGAGATCTCGTCCTTAAAGAAAACCAACACGTGACCAATATGGAAAGAAGAAAACAAGGCAAGTTTGCTCCTAATTGGCTTGAACCTTATATCATAACACACAAGTATGGATCAGGCACTTATCATCTATCTTCCCTCGAAGGCCGGCCAGAACCTGAGCCCCTTAATGCCTTGCATTTACGACCATTCTTATGTTAACCAAGTAATCATTCACTTGATATTTAACTTGAGCTCGTCCCTTGAGCAACCCCTATCATCCTCATTCCTATTCCTTTCAACCCTTTTGTAAAGTATTCATGCTTTGTCCTAATAAAAAGGGAAACCCTAAACCTCTATAGTCTAGTCCATGACTAAAACTTCAGTCAATAAAACAAACATAAAATTGGGATGCCTAACCAAATATTAAAAGGTCATAAACTATAAATATAGACTACTCCCTTGAAGGACAACTGCATTATTGTTGTAATTAATAGACTGCTCCCTTGAAAGATAAATATTCAAAGACATCTAAACATACAAAGCAGAATATAGACCACTCCCTCGAAGGATGGCTATGCCCAAATTTTGTTACATAAACAACATCCCCAAGTAGACTTCCCGCATTGATCAGTCTACCAAAAAAAAATACTGACAAATTATTAAGTCATGGACTTGCCTATAGTCATTCTCAGGGTCACCTATACAAGGGGCAAAGTTATCCCTGCTAAAAAAGGGTTACACTATCTTCACATATCACATAATCAAACCTATTACCCCAACATACCCAAGGGATTTTGAGCTCACTTAATATCAAGGGATTAGAGTTCTTCTCTAACACAAACCAATGGTCAATGACGTAATGCATAAATGGGGCTTTTGTTTGCAAAAACCTTATCTATGCCATCTTTATGGGCCTTGTCAATGAAAGAGCAATGCGCCTTTCACTTCTTATACGCCTTCGTCACATATAACCAAACCATTTTCTAACCAAACCAAACCAAACCAAACTAAACCAGAACATTTTCTAACCAATAACATAACCTCATGATTTATTTAATACAAATATCAATTTGTGTTATATAAATTATCATAGCCCATTCAAACTAGTTTCTATGGAAAACAATACACATAGAAACTATCAACCAAACATAATTTATGTCAAGCATATACCATCACCAATATGGAAACTTGCTGAAGCATAAATATACTCATTTCATTTTTAGCATACACCATCACCAATATGGAAAATTGCTAAGCATGAAAAACCACACAATTTATGTCAAACATATACCATCACCGATATGGAAACTTGTTGAAACATAAATAAATTCATTTCATTTTTAGCATACACAATCACTAATATGGAAAATTTCTAGGGATGAAAAACCACATAACCAATGTTATAGAATACACCATCACACAATATGGAAAATGCAGTAACATCATCATACACTCATCATTTCAAGCATGTACCATCAGACATATGGGAAGTGATAAAAACACTAACATGACCAAACCAACTATCAACCTCTTTTACTCCATTCTTCCCTTTTGGGGAGAACTACATTAGCCTGAGGCCCTTAAAATAGGGGCTATGTAGGCAGCACTCAATTGACACAGGGTCTTCTGAGGCTATCCTTCATCTGTCCATCTAATAGACCAACTATCTAAACCTGTCTAAAATAATGACCAAACCACCAGCCCTGACACTGTAGAAGTCACCTTAGACTTCTCATGGGGCACATTAGAGATCACATATATCTCCCTAACCACAAAAAACAACACTTGAGATCACTTATATCTCAACCTGACTCAATAAATGACCTTGGAGATTGCGACTATCTCCTTAAACCACGACCACTTTTGAGACAACTATGCCTTGGTTGTTTTGATTTCATATGCTACCTCATGAATAGTTAGTAAATTGTCCATGACCCTCACACCTATTGTTAGATCATGCCCAAGTTGATCCCCAATATTTGTGACATTTTTGTGTTTTCTAGGAGCACTTCCTAGCCCAGATACTTGGAATACAATGACCATTAGAGTTATAACTTTGATCGATTAACCCACCCAATCAGCTACCACTAATAAGTTGGGGCCCAATTACTTTGATTTTAGTCCTCTTTGACCATTGGAGCTATAGTTTTGATCGTTTAACCCAATTAGCTACCACTAATAAGCTGGGGACTGGTTAATTCAATTTTAACACTCCTCGACCTTGCCTGCAACAATTTGACCTACCTATCAAGTGAAGTGGTATATGCACAATCTCAACTATTTTAGCATTCACAATCCAACTTCACCTTACCCATCCACTACCTATCAAATTAGCACTCGATATCAGGTTACCTTCCCTCGACTCCCATTTTGAGGGGGAATACCTCATCCCATACTTGGGGCAACCTACATCTATTTTTGTCTTACAGTTCATCAAGACAAACCACAAGACAAAAAGGGGCAAATGTAGACACCAATATCATGTCAACCCCCCTTGGTCTTTTAATGTTAACACTCCTAACCATGAACCATTTCCACCTCACCTAGACACCTCACCCTTGACACCTCACTTGGACACCTCACCCTAAGACCTTTTCTTACCCTATGAGTCACCCTAAGACTAAGTCTTCCAAGTCTTAACTACCTAAGACTTATTCTCATTTCATTCCAACCTCCTAACTAACTCTCATGCCTAATAAACCCATCATTTGACCATTCACCAATGGAAAATGCACTTGGCAGATGGAGGAATGGGCAAAGGGCTAAAAATAGCCCTTTTACCCATTCTCTAGCCATCGACGTCAGTCAACTATCGGTTGATGCCGACAAGATCATCAATTTCAGTTACATAACCCGAGCTCTAGCACTGAGCTGCCCCCCTCCCCCTGCCTCTTCGCATATTGACGTGCACACTCTAAGATGAAGCATCAGAATTTGACTAATGCTCTCCTGGCTACCAAAACTCTACACAAGTCACTCCAGACATTAGATTGAAGACATTATATGAGGACCTCAACATCAGCCACAATAGGAAAAAGCATTTTGACACCTTTAGTTCTTCATCTAAGAGAGCTAAGTATTCTGTCTTATTTCAATATTTTAAGAATACATTGGTAATTAGTTTCCATTTGCTATTTCTAAGTAATGTTGAGAGACTAGACCTGACTTCTTCATGGAAGAGCTGAAAAGCCTTCCTCTTATTTATACCTCCTTTACACACCAACCCTTTACCTTTACCCTTCTTCAGACCCTATTCATCTCCCTGCAACCCTGTATAAACCTTTAAACTCCCAAAGTCCTCTGTCTACCACAAAAATAACTTGAAACCTGACCAAAGGACCACTACCCCTACTGACATCGATAGCCTAACCGACATCAGCACCATTTTCCTACCAACATTAGCAGCATAACTGACGTCAGTGACTGTGCAAACCAAAAAACCTGTCTAAACAGCCCAAAGACCAAACAAAACCTTTGACCAGCCTGCTAAGACACACAGACTTTAGAGAATAGGTACACAACATTCTACCTTTCCATTTATTTAAGTCTTTTATCATTTCATTTTATACAAATCTCTCTTCTTTAAATAGTGGACTGTCATCCATTACAGAGCTTTACACTTCTGGGACCGAGCGCGTAGCTTGGCAGTCCACCATATCATCTTCTAACATTTTCTTTGTTTAAGTCTTATTATTATCTACAGGTGTTTCATCCATAGCCAAAGAGGAACTCTCACAATGCTTGGATATGGTGCACAACTTAATCTGGGTAACGTACAAACCCCTAACACTTAACTTTAGTTTCTTGTTTTTCTGAATGTAATTAGCAAAAATGTAGAGAAACATAACCAATCAACAAACTTAGCAAAAATTTCAGATTTGTTTTTCATAAAAAAATACCCAAGTCATCCGAGAAAAGTCATCAATATATAAGACAAAATATCTACACCCACCAATGGATGAATTTTTCATGTCACATACATCACTATGAACTAACTGTAAACATTTGTTAGCTCTCCAAGATGACTATTTAGGAAATTTTTCCTAATTTTGTTTTCCCAAAACACGACTCACAAAGAATACTATCTTTGTAAAAAGTGGGCAACCCACTCACCATACCATATCTCTGCAAATCCACTAAAGAGTGGATATTTAAATTTCCATAGTGGAGATGCCATAAACGTTGTGTAGACATAATACCTATACTTGTGTCAATAACTGCCACAAGTTCTATAGTGGGAGGAAGCACTTTATAATGCAATCTAACCAAATTTCCATCTTCATATCCTGTATACATTGTTTTATAATCATCCTTCACTGAATTGATGTAAATGAGCCCATTTTCAAGCACTATTTGATATCCTTTCTTTCGAATAGTTACCAAATAAAGTAAGTGTTGCTTCAATGTGGGAACATACCAAACATCCTCTAAGTATTTTATAGACCCATTAGGAAGAAGAATCCGAATAGATCCAAGTCCTAGTGGTGTATGCATAAACTTATCTGCTAAGGCAACTAGAGAGAGAGAGAAGCTTCCTTGAAAGACCAAAAGAAATCTCTCCTAAATGGCATGTGTTTGGTTGCTCCTATGTCTAAAACCCATACATCTGTGAGCTCATCTCTAGCCTCATATTCAATATAATCAATGTGCCCAAAGTAGTGAATGCATATTCATGGGCAACATTACTAGACTCATCATAGTCCTGATCAACATACTAAGTAGAGTTAGTCTTAGTCACTTTTTGTGGCCTCTGAATTTTATCAAAAGGAATCCTACATTGTGAGGCAATGTGACCAAAGTTTCCACATCTATGACACTGAATGTCTAATCTACCTCGACCTCAACCCCTATATGAGTTGTGACCATGTCCTCGATCACTTGTTTCATGTGAATGTGATTGGTTAGATTTTTGGTCATTTGAATGACCCCTACCTCTATTTTGATAGTTGCCTCCTCTATAATCTCGAACCCCTCTATAACTATTTCCTCTATTGTTTTGATGCCTAGATGAAGATGAACTAGGCTTTGACTCTAAAACATGGGCTTCTTCAGTTTTCTTGGATTTCTTGGGTAGAGAGAGGTCATGTTGGATGAGAAACTTAGCCAACTTATCAAAGGTGATGCCTATGATCTTGTCAGAGACATGCAACATTTCAACAAAATTCCTATAGGACCTTGGTAGTCCTTTCAAAGTAGCAGTGACTGTGAGGTCATCATCTAGTTTTCCAAATTTAGCCTTAGTGTACTCAGTAGTGATATTTTTCAACTTAGACATATATTCTCCCATATCCCCATCTTCATCTAATGACAAATTAAACAACTGCATATGAATATCTATCTTCTTATGCTTGGGTTTCTTATCATACAAATCTGATAATGTTTTCCATGCAGTGTAACTATGAGGAGAATTTTCAATATGAACATAAGTATCATGAGTACAACAACATTTAATGAGAGCTAAGACATTAGAATAATGCAAATTAAATACATCTAATTTAGCCTGTTCTATTGGCAATGTGGGATTTTCATTCTTAACAATATCCCATAACTCATTAAAAACTAGTGAAGCCTCCATCAATTGTTTCCAATCAAAATAATTAGAAATTGTTAATCTATCACCATTTGAAAGTAAATTTTGAATCTTCGGTATCTTAAAATAAAATCAAGTGTAGTAGAGAAAAGTGTGACAAAATGTAAAAGAGATGAAATAAATATCACACTCACTGCACAAGACACTTGCTTCTATGGGGTTTTTTCAACTTAACCTCCACGTAGAGCACAAAAGAAAAAAATAAGAATTTTTGATGGGTTTTGCACTTAACCTCACCAAAAATCAATGATTACACCCTTATTTTTCCAAATTACAACTTTATTTCCACCAATTACACCCTTATATCACCATAATAATGTAAAAGAAATAGAATTTTAATTCCCCTTTTTCAATTTTTAAAACAACACAATACAATAAGTACGTGTTTTTATAACTTCAAGGCATACAAAAAATAGATTTTAAAAGGGAATACTCCCTTTTACAAAAAGTATATTCTAAATCAAAAAGAACTTTTTTCAAAAAAAAGGGATTTAAACCCTTGACCTCCTCCTTGCAAGCTTCTTTACAAAATAAGCTTAACCAATTGCTCTAAGAGCATTTTCAAATTATAACACTCCAAAAATTTGTACTTATTCTATATTTTGTCTATGAGGGAAAATAATTTTTTTTACATGTGTGTAAATAAATTCAAACTTTTCCCCTTTTTCAGTTTTCTCTTCCAAGCTATCTTACGTGGGACCCATCCAATGCAAATATTTAATATCCAAACTTTAGAAATTGTAAAAAAAATATTTCCTGAGTTTTATTACAGTGCCATTTTTTCCTAGGATGCCATGGCTGGTCCTAAAAGTTTCTTTGCACCTGTTCTCTCTCCTGGAGGTCATACAAATCCGTATAGGCAGTATAAAAATGATTTTGGCTAAGTTTATTAAATTTTCAAGGTATTTATTGCTGGAAATGGATTCAAATTTCAGCCAGGGCATTGGAAGGCTGTACCATTAGCTGTACAAGTTCAAAAAAATGCCAAATTTTCCTTGAGGATTAAAAAATAGGAGTTTTAACTAATTTAATAGGTGTTTTTAGATTTTAAGAGGACTGAGAATGAATTGAAATAATAAAGGCAGCCATGAATGAAAATTACAGAGGTTTTCAACAGAAAATAGGTCGTATAAGTTAGATTTTTGAAAAAAAATAATGAATTTAATAATATTTAAATGCTAAAAAATTCATTTTTTATGCTAGATGAGGAGTTTGAACACAAAAAATGGAGTATCAAATGGCCAAAATGACCAGATTGTGGTATATGAGAAATACATAGGTTTAAATGTAAAAAAAAAATATTTGAAAAATTAAAATAATTTAATAATTTTTCAAACATTTAAACGAATAAAATATTCTCATTATATGGCATACCTTATTTCATGCCATTGATTTCACGTGAATTTGACTTTTCACCTTGCCTTCCTTTCAACTTCACCAATGCTCCCAAAATTCACTGTGCTGGACAAAACCATGCTCTGATACCACTGATAACTCCTTGAACAAATAGTTTGAACCTTGTCCCCACTTAGTGCAAGTGCACAAGTATTTTATTAATATTCAAAAAATCAAGTACATAAGGGTGTCTTTACTCCGTTAACCCTTTTACATTGCAAACATTGATTTATATAATTTTTACCAATGACCGGTAAAAACAATTAATCCTATAACCAACAATTTATGGGAATACAACACGTAAGGTAGTTCTAATTAATAAATAAAAAACAAGAAAACTACCTAAAATTAAAACTATGTAACTTTATTTTATGGGGGTGTCTTTACTAAAAGATGCATGCCCCATTTACAATAATATTTATTAACCTACCAAAAATCTAACCTAATGTTAAGACTTTGGAACAAGTCCTAACAAATATGTCACATTTTTATTGGTATTAATACCCTATATAGGGTATATACTCATTACAATATGCACATGTATACATATTGAGTGTATATGTTTATGTACAACCAATACTTGATTTTTTTATGATTGTTGTTCAAAAATAAATGATGGGTTGTTGTATGGTTCTATTTTAATTAATGTATGATGGGTATATCATTTTTTTGTGTGTGTCATATGGTTTAGATTGTTATAAAAGAGAGCTATTTATATAATATGAGGTCTCCTTCGAACATAGATAGATATATTTAGATTTAGGGTCATTGTAACTGATCTACACTTTGATAAACATCTTGACTCATTCACCATTATATATTTTTCACTTGTGCCCCTTTGGCTTCAAACTAATGTGTTTTGTGGGATACACATAAGAATATTTCTTAGATATTTTATTCTAGTTTCTAATAGACCTGGTATATTTTGTAAATTAGGGAAACTTGGTGGAACTGGTGACTATAAATTTCCATGACTGCCTTATTACTATATTGATTTTACCTTGCATAATATGTTAAAGTTTATTACCAAAGTTGGATAATAACTTTGAGCACATTTTAAGGATTATATTTTTTATTACTATTATTTATAATAGTTAGTGAGTTCAACTCATGAGACTTCCATAGAAACCTATTGTTGAATACTTATACACATGGGAAACTTCTATTTTAGTAACTTATGAGATGTTGATGATTGTGTAGTTGTTACTATTTTATAAAATTATAGAATCATGACTAAAAATTGTTATGCATTAATGGATAATGATTTTGAACTATCTAATAAAATGATTCAATGGATAATGATTATGAATTATTTGATAAAATACTTCAATGGAGAATGATTGTTAATTATTTGACAAATTGCCTCAATGTAGAATGATTGTGAATGATAAAATGTTTCAATGGAGAATGATTGTGAATGGTTTCATAAAACACCTCAATGGAGGATGATTTAATTTTTTTTAATAAAATGACTCAATGGAAGATGATTGTGAATTGTTTGATAAAATACCTCAATGGAGAATGAGTGTGAATTGTTTGATAAAATTCCTCTTTAATGGATGATTGAATACAAATGGAATCATGATATTGTCCTTTCTTCCTTCATGCTTACTAATGTAAATCTTTTTATGTTATGTTTTTCTTGAAAATTTACCTTAATTGGTTGGTTTATGCCCACATTGATGGTTGGTTATGCACTCTTTGTGTGGTTGAAAACTTACTTTGAATGGCTGAGTTTATTGCATCTATATGGCTGATTTCATATATTAGAAGCATGAATAATTTTACATTCTTAATTGTCTGGGTTATACCCACATTGATGTCTAGTTATACACTCCTTGTGTGGTTGAAAACTTACCTTGAATGGATGAGTTTATTGCATCTATGTGTCTGGTTTAATACATTAAAATCATGATTGATTTTACATTTTAATTGGGTGGGTTATACTCACATTGATGGTTGGTTATGCATTCTATGTGGTTGAAAAATTACCTCGAATGGATGAGTTTATTTCATCTATGTGGCTGATTCCACACATTAAAATAATGACTAATTTTACATTCTTAATTGATTGGGTTATGCTCACATTGATGGTTGGTTATGCACTCTTTGTGTGATTCAAAACTTACATTGATTGGATGAGTTTATTGCATCTATATGGCTGATTTCATACATTAAAATCATGAATGATTTTACATTATTAATTGGATGGGTTATGCCCACATTTATGGCTGGTTATGCACTCTTTGTGTGCTTGAAAACTTATCTTTAATGGCTTACTTTATTGCATGTATATGGCTGATTTGATACATTAAAATCATGACTGATTTTACATTCTTAATTGGTTAGATATACACATTTAAGATGGTGGATCTTTACTTGAATGGTTATGTGTAAAAATATATGGTTATGCATGTGTTTGTGTAACTAGGAATATAAATATATATGGCTAATTTAGTTCATGTACTTACATGGCTGAGTGGCATACATTACCATGGTTGGGAAAACATATATTGATGGTTGAGTTGGCATGTATATGGTTGAGCATGCTTCACCCATATGGTTGAGTTTCTCATATAAAAAACCTTGGGTAATTTTGAACATATAAATGACTGATTTCAATCACTTAAATGGTTGAGCATTGCACTCATGCATTTGAATGGTTGGTTACTTAATCTATTATGTGTCTTGAAACACAAATTTTGAAGGCATTATATTAATTTGACTAGTTATTAGTTGTGAATAATTTAGTTTATTTAATTTACCTTATTGTTACACTTGGCTGGGGTGATGCACTGGCATGTTTGCTACCTCCATGGATTTATTCTTAAAATAACATAAATAATAAGAATAAAAAAAATCCTTAGTGACTATGAATATATTATGATTGTGATTCTCTCTCTCTCTCTCTCTCTCTCTCTCTCTCTCTCTCTCTCTCTCTCTCTCTCTCTCTCTCTCTCTCTCTCTCTCTCTCTCTCTCTCTCTCTCTCTCTCTCTCTCTCTCTCTCTCTCTCTCTCTCTCTCTCTTTGTGTGTGTGTGTGTGTGTTTATATGTGTGTGTGTGTTTATATGTGTGTACCATAAAAAAATTTCATTCTTAAATTTTAGCATTCATCGAGAGAGAGAGAGATATATATATATATATATATATATATATATATATATATATATATATATATATATATATATATATATATTAATGTGTGTGTATACATTAGATTAGTCAATGCATTTATCAAATTCTATTTCATTATCTTAAAATAAATACAAGGTATTTGTATCTCCTTGTCAAGTAAACTTTAGCCCTTATCTCATATATCCTCGCCCTTAACTACACTAACAACCTCCCACAAATAGAAACCATGAACAACTAGCTATTAAAAGAAACTTGGAACATGACCCAACTCCTCCTTTTTATAGTTGTCACAATTTGGTTACTAGCATATCCCATCAAAAAATAAACAACTATCACCAAGTAGGCTTGCTGCCCAAATTTGAAGGCCTATAATAGAGTAGCTTTGTCTTAGTAATACCTTAAGCTTTACATTTATGAAAACAAATTTAAATCAAACATTATCTTGTAAATCATGTTGTCCTCTATTGTCATATTAGCTCTACATCTATTAGATGCCATCCTTTACAATGATTTATTATCTAGTTGTATTTTATTGGCTTGGGCTCCGCATCTATTATTTTGCATCTTTCTTATGTGCTCACATGTTTTAGGTGGTCCTTTCTTTTTCAAACTATTCAATTTCCCTGGCTCTTCATAACATTGAGTTTCCTTGTTTTTTTTATAATCTCCATTCATGTCTGTTCCCCATATTGTTTCCTTATTGATTTACAAGTTATTATAGGCATTATCCTCGAGCACCCAATTCTTCTATTTTCCCATTCAATCTAAAAGTTTGGTGATGTGGGACTATTGATCCACCTGGGATGCTCCTACATGTCACATTGAAAATCCCATGAACATGAGCTAGTAATTATCACACCTCTACTAGTTCTTTAAAGGCCTTGAGAATCCATCAATGTGGATTTAATGACTAGGATACATATGACAAAACACTATAATGAATTTGTGTTTTTTGTAGTTGATAAGTTCTCTAAGATGTTCACCATTGTTTTATACAAGAAGACAATGAATGCATTGTAAAACATGTGATATTTCTATGGTGAGGTTTGTGTTCATTTTGGAATACCAACACCTACTATGTGTGACCATGATTAACATTGTAAAACCATTTTAGAATAATCTAAGGGACATAAAAATACACAATTGAATGAATCGACTCATTTAATCCAAAGATAGATAGATAAAATAAAGTTTTCAACCCCAAATTTTTTCATCTTTTGTCATGTAAAATAGTGTAATTTTGTGCATGCGAGATGATAATTTTTTGTTTATTCAACATGCATGCATTAGTGTTTCACATATTTATATAGGGCATAGTCCTTTATATATGTGGCTTGGGTTTCAACAAATGGAACCCTTGGACATATCCTACTATGTACCATCTACCATAAATTCATGCATAGAGGAATGCTAAATAGAATAAGGTCTAAAATTTTCTCCAACACATTGAAAAAACACATCAACAAGTTCACCAAATACTCTCACACAACCAACTAAAATATAAATAGTGTCATGATGAAAATCACACACCTCATGAGTTCAAGTTGGGTGATAATATATGTTTCCCATCTTTAATAGGAATTATCCAAGTTTAAACATCATAATATCAAGCCTATGTGTTATGGTCCATACACCATTATGCACACAGTTTCAAAGAAAACATTTATTTTTGACTTGTTATAATACTTAGGTTTTAATCCAGTCTTTAGCATGGAACTTTTGATTCCATACTATAATTATTTACTTGAGCTAGCAAAATTGAAACATTATTCACATTTCAAGCCTAAACATGCCAATCTATCATAAAATGATTATATTATTAAAGTGACTAAAACACACACCTGTTGAGACACACATCAACTATTTTGAGTAATTACAGGAGGGAGATACATTAATTAAACTATGTAATAAAACCTTTAATCCCTTCAAGTTTAGTTTCCTTAGTTGAATGAAGGTTCTTTCTGGACTATATCTTCCCAAGAAATGGAAAATGACATACGTGAAACTACCACACTAGTGTACACACTCCTTAATTAGAATTCAGGTTTCTCGCATGTAGGGCATATCTTAGCTTGTGTGGAAGACTTTGATAGTTCATTAAGTTTCCACAATGACTTTCTCATTTCTATAATAAACTGTAGAACCACACACCTTCTTCTAATCTTTGTGTGCATGACTCTTTACTATGGCATTCACCTAATAGCGGATTTTGTCTTGTAGAATCTATGTGTGTCACTTTAGTGCTACATAGACTATCGTGTCAGATTATAATGTGAAAAATCACACACACACACACACACACAAATATTCATGTGTAAGGGTTTCTATTTTTTCCTATCTATGGATCTTCACTGAATATTTAGGCATCGATACACACTTGGAAGTCCAATCATGCACTTTCAAGCAATTAAATTTTCACACCATGCCAAAAGATGAACCATCACCCTTTTATACCCATTTTCATTTATGACAACTTCTTGTAATGATTGTATGCATATTGTAATCATTTGTCCCATTAGAGAAAAAAGATTAAAGAACACATGAGAATAATAGAAAAGTTTTTTTTAAGCATGCCTTTGGCATCTATCATTCAAACATATATATATCTCTACATTTTTTCAACAAATTAGTAACATCAATGTTTATCCCTTTTCATCACATGAGCTAACTTTCCTACTCTTATTGCATCTTATACACATGTACTTTCTTAATTATGCATTTATTGAATAGAAAATTTATTTCAGCTAATCAAACTTTTACATATGTTTTTGAAATCAGTTATCTTCTTGTTTATATTATCTTTATTGAACTTTTACAATCTATAAGTTTTTGTCAAGAAACCCATTGTACACCACATCATGCTTGGGCTCTATGGTAAAAATCATACAATTTTAGCGATTTTACTTTCTTGTTAGTTTGTTTAATTAAGCAAGAAAAACAAGTAAAGTTAATTTTTAAATGAATAAAACTATTTTTCATTGAGTATATCTAATTTCTTTTAATAGAAAATAAGTGGATTCAAGAATTTTTCTATTTTTAATCTATCAAATGTTAAGTAATTTATATGTAAAATTTTCTTTTTATCTACATTTGGAACCAAAACAAATAATTTATTATAAAGAAGAAAACTTATAATGATAAATCATGAATTAATCTCCCAAACTTAATTAAAAAAATCTACGTACAGTTTATCTAACATCCCCCTTTATAAATAGCTTCAATTTTACTATATCATTTATCTTAAAACATTTTTTTTTTAAAAATTACCAATTTAAAATCTTCTCTCTGCAAAAATCTGTAAATGCATTTTTTTTTCTCCCTTCATTCCGTTTTAATTTCTATTCGAAGTTCCTTTCCACATTTAAAAAAGAAAAAAAAAATCTTAATTTTCAAATTGAAGTTCCTTTCCACTTATTAATTTTTTTTAAAAACACGTCTGATTTTCCAAAAAAATTGTGTATTAGGAAGTTTATAGGTTTTCCTGTTTATCTTTGAAAATAACGTCTTTCTGTAGCACCTACAATATATAATAGTTTCCATAAATACTTTTTATTTTCTGGATTTTTGTTATATGGGTTATCATTTTCTTCATATCAACGCTTTAGTGTGTTAAATTTATATTTTTTTATTCTTCACTTTACTAATCTAAGGTTTTCCCTTTTTTTAATTCATTTTATCATTGCTTAGTGAGAGTTCTTAAAAAATTGGTGTATTTGAGGTCTATGAGGCCAAAAAAAGGTGAAGGCCAATTAGATTTGATGTGTGCATGTTCAAAAGGTGTTGATGAGATGTAAGAAGGCTTCCATGATTAGTTAAAGGTGTTTTGGCATAGTCACAGGGGTATACATAGGGTCTACAGGTACAATCAAAGGGTTTCTACGTGTCAAATCAAGATTTGTGAATGGTCAAGGTGAATTTATGGCATATAAAGGTATGTTGACTTCATACAAGTGTGTTATAGGTGGTTTCAAGATTTAAAGGCCTCGTTAGGGAAATTTAAAGAATTTTGATGCCTCTCAGGTATGATAGTCCTTGTTTAAGAGTTAGCAAGTCAAAAATAATTTCATGGTTATATGGGTTGTCAAAGGAGTTAAACCTCAAAAAATGGTCTAGTGGTGTGATTTTATGACTTCCAAGTGTGAGTGAATTTTTAGGAACTGGTGTTGACTGGAAGATGGTAAGTTGACCATATTTATTTTTGATGCCCTAAGTTTTGCACCACTTGGGTTAGTGATCTTCCCAAAGGAGTTAAGGTTTGAGGCTACTAATCAGTTAAAATAAACAAATTTTTGTTAAAAAATTACTTTACAATCATCTATAAGTCTATATTTTGTCCTATGGTTGAGATTTTGTGCAAATAAAGGGCTAATTGATAAGTCAGTTGTGAAGGAGCTATGGTGTAGAGGAAGATTTGGATGAATATTCTTGACATGCATGATGGGGAATATTATTATACTCCATAAATGAAATTTAAAGTCATGAATACATATACACCAAAAGTTATATTCTCTACAAGGTTCAAGTAGGGTTATTAGACCTCTAAACAAGGCTAGGTGAATCAAATGGAATTTTTGGTTAGTTTCTCCAAAAGACCATGGTATTATTTTTCTCATATGATTTTTTTAGTCTATTTTAAGCATCTTTCATGTTTGAAGAATGGATTGAACATATGTTTGTGGTCATAAAGTTAGATTGTGAGAGAAAATTTGAAGGCAACTATGAAGTTTCAGCATGGTTGGTGATGGTCTAAAGGTGATTAAGGGGTGCCTAAGCTTAGGTAATTCAAGGGGAGTCCCTCTCAGTGTTATTAAGGTGTGGTCACTCCTATTTTGTTGATATTTTTCATTACTTATTTATATAATAGTGGATAGTCAAAGAAGAATGCTGTGAATGAGTAGGTTTGAGGTTGTCTCTTTATGGATTTTATAGGTTTGACTAATCCATCTTCAGTATGAACCATTACTTATAAGTTGACTTTTTGTTTGCCCGTGGTGTTTTCATACACAAGGCAAATGATTGATAGGTTTTGTATATGCAGATTTGTGTAGTGATGAATGTAATCACTTGAGGATGTCTCAGAGGTCATGTATCATGGACCTATGTGCTTTTAAGTGTTCTTGTGTTTCTAGTTTTGCTTAGTGAAGTGTTAAAAGGATGAAGTTTCCATGGACCTAAAAGGGCCACTTAGACCTAATTGAAAAGTATTATTGCTTAAGGGTGATATATAAAATATATGGTAAACCTATGAGGATGATTTTGATCCTATTATAAGTGTGATAGAATATTTAAGAGTTAAGGTATGTCTTATGGCTAACCAAGAAGGTGGTGATCATGAAGGCTCTATAAAAAGCATAAACACATATGAAGGTTTATAGAGTTGACAAACAGAGAAAAGTGTAGTGTGAGTGTTCTTTCTATATTAATTGAAGATAATAGTAGTGTGAAGAATGTGTATGACTTATAGGTCATATTTATAATGTTTTAATGATGTTTTTTCAAGGTTGATGATTGAGTATGAGCAAAGAAGTGTTGAGTGATCCAAAAGGTTATTTTAGATACATTACTTGTGTTTAAAGGATTGAGAGAGTGTGAAGGGTTGAAGATAATTTATATTCATTATTTATCAATCATATTGGAATAAAATTAGAGTCTTATAGGTATTGATATTAGTGGTGTTGTTTGGGTGCTCAACATCTAGGACAAGTGTGTGCTTGTTCATGCTTAGGGGTTGGTGCTCCTTGTGAAGTAGGTGATTCACTAAAGTCTCTTGTTTGTAAATATATTATAGGACTATATTCCACTTGTTTTTAGAATTGAGAGTTAATTTTATCTTGCATGAGGATTTACCACATAATTTTTGTTTTATGTGCTTTGATCTTGCATAGCTTCCTTTGTTCATTACAATACCTAGTTTGTATGATTCATGAATGCTTATGTTCAGTGGTTAAGAGTTTGAAGTTTTGGAATTGGAATTGAATTGATTAAATAAATAATTACACTCCCCCACTTCCCACCCATCTTATTTATTATACATATAACATCCCCCATGTAACTATATCAATTTACAATTAGTCTCTAACCCTCATGGTTTGTGTGTAATAGCTGTGAAAATTTCATACCATTTTTATCCTTAAGAATGGGAATATTATCTTAAGGGATATATCTAGATAGATATAATTTTATAGTTTGGGATTATATTGATGGTATATGAATGCCATTATTATGTTTATATGCCTATCTAGATGTGACCAAAAAAATAGTTCATCAATTAGGTGCATGGTTCAAAATTTTCATGTTATACTAACCAAATTTTTCTCCCTAAATTAAGTTTTCATTGAGAGATAAAATGTGACACCGTCTCTTCCTCAACATGAGTGGATGAGAATCCTCTTTGAATTGATTATAATAATCTCCCATGAAATTATAGGGTCTTAGGGTTCATCTCTAGCCCTTACATTTTGCATGAATTATATTTTCAAAGTTAATACCTTTATTACCCTTAAAATTGAAAATATTCTCTTAATGGATGCATCTAGATAACTACAAGTTTTGATTTTTTGAGATAACGAAAGGTAGATGAAGGTCATTGTTGTATTTATATGCCCATCAAGGTGTGACTATGAAGATAATTTGTCTATTGGGCATACAGTTCAAAAGTTGTACGTTATAGTAATAAAAGTTTTATCCCTAGAGTAATTTTTCACTATGAGATATAACATGATATTTTTAAACTGTAGGAGCTTACAGTCCATCTTTACCCCTCAAAATTTCACTGCAATGGTTATGTAAAGTTTTAAAAATTATTCCTCTTAAATATGAGAATATTATATTAAGTAATGCATATGCCCAACTATAAGTTTTAAGTTTGGTTCCTGAAACAAGGTGAATAAAGTCCATTCTTGAATTTATATACTTATATATAGGTGAACATGAATATGGTTCATCGATTGGGCGCATGGTTCAAAATTTACATGTCATATTGACAACCTTCTAGTCCTTAAATTAAGTTTTTGGCTGTGAGATAAATTTTACCATTATTTATTCATCATTAGGAGTGAAAGATAATCCAATAGGGTATTCTTAGATTAATCCCTCATGAAACTTTAGGATTTTATAATCCATCTTTGCCTATCACAGTTTCACTACAATGCTTGCACAAAGTTCATACAATTTTTGCCTTAAGAATGAGACAATTATCATAATGGATGAATTTTGTCACCTAAAAAATTCATCTTTAAATTTTAATGGATGGTATAAATATTCCACTATTTTTTCGATACACCCATCCAAACATATATGCAAATATGAGTTTTTGATTAGCTACATGGTTAAAAAGTTACATGTTATATTGACCAAATTTTGGTCCTTAAAGTAAATTTTTATTACGAGATAAAACATGCCACCACTTATTCCTCATCATTAATGTAATACAATCCTATTTTATATGATTATATGGATTCCCCATGCTATTGTAGGAGCTTACAATTCATATCCACCCCTCACAATTTTCATACAACAGTTATGCAACCTTCATACTTTGTACCTTTTTCCCTTAAGAATGACAATTTTATCTTAAGGGATGGATCTTAATGACTTAAAATTTTGATTTTAGGGGTTTATAATGGTGAAAAATTCCATTTTTTTAATTAAATTCCCATTTAGACATGATAAAAAATATGGTTCATCAATTGGGCACATGGTTCAAAATATGCATGTTATACTCATAAAAATTTGATCCTTAAAACAAGTTTTCACTACAAGAGAAAATGTGTTTCCATTTATAAATCATAATATTGGAATTTAATCATCTAAATTATTATTATATTACTCCCACAATAAATTTTATAAGCTTAATATTTGTCTCTACCCCACGCAGTTTCACCAGAACAACTACATAAAGTTCATACCATTTTTCCCCTTAAGAATGAGAAAATTATCTTAAGATATGATTATAACCACCAAAAAAATTTCATTCCAAGGTTAAATGGAGGGAAATAAAAATGCCATTCTTTATTATACAATTATCCACACATTATAGTGAATATGGTTTGTCGATTGGGCACTCAGATCAAATATTGTGTTTTATACTAACAACTTCTAGTCCCTAAAGCATTTTTTTTGCTAAAAGAGAAAATGTGTCACATTTTATTACACATTTTGAATGGAAAATAATCCTATAATTTATTATTAGAGTAATTCTCAATGAAATTATAAGATATTAAAACTTGTCTCTACCCCTCTAGTTTGTGTGTAGTGATTGTGCAAGCTTCATATCAATTTTCTCCTTAAGAACAATAAGTTTTTATTTAAATCATGCACCCAAATATTTTTAAGTTTTAATTATTGGGGATGATTAAGGGTATACAAAGGACATTATTTAATTTATATGTCCATGTATACATGATCATAAACTTAGTTCATTGATTAGACACATGGTTCAAAAGTTACGTTATACTAACCAACTTTTGCTCCCTAAAGGAATTTTACGTGAGAGATAAAATTCACCACCATTTATTATTAATTATGATTAGAATATAATACTATAGGTTATTATTAAAATAATCCCCATCATAACTTTAGGATCTTACGCTTCATCTTTAACCCTAATAGTTTCACTGCAATGGGTGCACAATGTTTGTACCATTTCCCCCTTAAGAATGATGATTTTATTTTCAGGGATGCATCCACCCGACTATAATTTTAGAGTCTGAGGTAAAAATTAGGGTATATTAAATAAATTATTTAATTTTTATCCAAATTTTGGTCCTTTAATAAAGTTTTTACTGTAAGAGAAAACACATAATATTTTATTCATCATCACAAGTGGAAGATTAATACTCTATATACCACTTAAATCAATCCCCTATGTAATTTTAGGATATTATAGTTCATATTTAGGATATTATAGTTCATATTTACCCCTCAAGTTTCACTACAATGGTTACAAAAAGTTCATAACGTTATTTTCCATAAGAATGAGAAGATTATATTCAGGGATGTGTTTGGATACCTAAAATTTTTGAGTCATGAGGTTTAGTGAAAGTGGAACAATTCCATTCTTGTGTTAATATGTCCATATATATGTGACCATGAAAATAGTTCATTGATTGGGTGTGCAATTCAAAATTTTCACATTATACAAACCAAATTTTGGTCCCTAAAACAAGTTTTTGTTATTGGAGAAAACATGCCACCACTTTACCTCTTTGATAGCGTGAAAAAATACTCTACAAGATTCTTAAATTATCCCAAATTAAACTTTAGTAACTTATGATTAATCTCTACCCATCATGATTTCACTACAATGGCTACACAAATTTTATACAATTTTTCACCTTAATAATGCCAAGTTATTCTTAAAGGATGCACCTATCCAGTTCTAAGTTTCAAATATATGGGTTGATGGAGAGAGAAAAAAAGTAATAATTAATTTATACACCCATATAAATGTGACCATAAATGTGGTTCATTTATTAGGCATGTGGTTTAAATGTTGTGTCTCATATTGATTAACCTTTTGTCCCTAAATCAAGTTTTCACTATGAGATAAAACATGCCACCATTTATTACTCATAATGAATGAAAGATAATATTATAATTTTTTCATTTATGACTCCACCATGAAACTAAAATTCTTACAATACATTTCTGGCCCTCATGGTTTGAATGTAACATCTACACAAAGTACTTACCATTTCCCAGCAAGAACAAAAGGATTCTCTTAAGGGATGTTTTTGGATAGTTAAAATTTTTAATTATGGGAATGATAGGGGGTAGATGAAATAAAATTTTGAATTTATATCCCATACAAATGTGATTGCGATTATAGTTTGTTTGTTTGTCATGTATTCCAAAATTTGTGTGTTATACTTACCAACTTGAGGTCCTTAAGTAAAATTTTCATTGTGAGATAAAATGTATCACCATTTATTCCTCATAATTAATGAAACATAATACCATATAATATGCTTATAATAATACCTCATGTAATTTTTTAATATTATGGTTTGTAGCTATCCCTCATGGTTTCACTACAATGGTTGTGCATACTTCACACCGTTATTTCCATTAAGAATGAAAATATTATCTTAAGGGGTGTGTCTAGTTATCTTCAAGTTTAAATTTTGGGAGATAATTGAATCTTTAAAAATTTCATTCTTATGTTTATATTTCCAAATTGATGTATTTGCAAAGATAGTTCATTGATTGGTCATGCAATTTAAAATTTGCAAATTATACTAACCAAATAATTGTCCATAGAATAATTTTTCACTACGAGTGAAAATATGCCACCATTTATGCCTTATTGTGAGTGTAATATAATCCTATATAATATTATTACAATCTTCCCCCATTAAACTTTAGGATATTATGTTTCATTTCTCCCATTCATGGTTCACATGCAATAGATGCATAAAGTTCATATCATTTTCCCTTATGAATGAGAAGATTATCATAAGGGATGCATCTGACCTACTAAATTTTTTTAGTATAGGGGATAAAATAGGGTGGATAAATTCCATTATTTATTTTATACTCCAATCCACATGTGACTACAAAGATAGAATGCATATTAACCATGCATTTCAAATTTTGTGCATTATACTAACCAAATTTTGGTCCCTAAAGCAAGTTTTCATTGCAAGAAAAAACATGTCACTATTTATTCCTCATAATGAGTGGAAGATAATCGCAATGGAATGATTTAGTGGTCCCCCATGTAATTATAAAGTATTACTATTTTTTCTACCGCTCATGATTTCATTACAACAAATGCAAAATTTTCATACCATTTTACTCCTTAGGAATGAGAAAATTATCTTACTAGATGCATCTATATGGTTGAAAGTTTAAATTTAAAGGGAAAACATATGGTAGATTCATCATACTATCTTATATATACACTTATCCATATGTGACCACAAATATGATTCATTGATTAGGAATTTAGTTCAAAAGTTTCATGCTATACTGACCAACCTTTGGTCAATAAATCAAGATTTATGTGTAAGATAAAACATATCATTTAATCATAATAATTAGATTAATATGATTATTAGGGGGATATAAATATTAATCTTTCATACAACTATAATATATTATGGTTCAACTTTACTCATGGTTTCACTGTAATAGCTAAAAAAAAATCATATGCAATCGGTGAAACATGTTTATGGTACAATCCATATGGGAATATAAACATAATAATGGAATTTATCCACCCTCTATCATCCCTTGTAATCAAAACCTACATGATGATGGATGCATCCATTAAGAGAATATTCTCATTATTAAGGGTGCAAATGGTACAAACTTTATGTAACCATTGCACTGAAATTACGAGGGGTAGAGACAAACCATAATATCCTATAATTGAACAAGGGATAATTAAAATCATGGGGTAATACTATAATTATACCACATATAATTATAATTCACTCATGATGTCTAAGAAATGATGACATGTTTTCTCTCACACTAAAAAAATGCTTTAGAGATGAAAAGTTGGTCGGTATGATGTGTAAATTTTGAACCACATTCATAATTGATGAATCATATTTTTTTATCACATCTATATGGGTGTATAAAATTAATATGGAATTCATTCTCCCTCTATTCACCCCTAGACACAAAAATTCCAAGTAGACAAATGTATACCTTAAGAGAATCTTCTCATTCTTAAGGGAAAAATGGTATGAATTTTGTGTAGCTATTGCACACAAAACATGAGGGGTGGAATAAAATTGTAAAATCATAAAATTACATGGAGTTATCTAAATATCATCTATAAGATTTTATTCCACTAGAGGAAATAAATAAACAATGATACTTTTTCTCACACATTGAAAACTTGATTCAAGGACCAATTTTTATTAGTATAATATACAACTTTTAAACCGTGTGTCGAATAGAAAACATATATTCATGGTCATGTTAGGATGGGTGTATAAAAAAATAAGTTCCTTTTTATTCCCTCATTTATCCTTTAGACTCAAAAATTTGTATGTAGTTAGATGCATCCCTTAGGATCTTCTCATTCTTAAGGGGGAAAATAGTGTGAATTTTGTGCAACCTATATACAAAAACCATAAGGGATAGATACAAAATGTAAGATCCTATAGTTTTATTATGTGGTCTTCTAATCATACCCTTGAGGATTATTTTACACTCATGATGAGAAAAAAATGGTGACACATTTTATCTTGCAGTAAAACTTTCTTTAGCGACCAAAAGTTGGTTTGTATAACATGTAACATTTGAGCCACACACACAATAAACAAACCTTAATCAATATCAATTGTCTATTGAATATTAAAAAAATAATAGAATTTTTTTCTAGATGAACACATACCTTAAGATAAGCTTCTCATTATTAAGAGAAAAAATGTTACGAAAATTGTACAGTAATTGCAGTGAAATTGTGAGGCATAGAGAGAAATGACTATGGAAAATTCAGTTCTTATTCTCTAATATCCATGGCTTAAATACAAATATTATGGAAAATATGGTTAATAAATTAGACACATGGTTCAAAATTTATGTGTACTCACTAACTTTTGGTCCCTAAAGCAATTTTTCATTGCGAGAGAAAACATGTCAACATTTCTTCCTTATAATGAGTGTATGATAATAATATGTTGTATAGTTATAAGAATCCTATGTGATTTGAGTTCTCCATTTAACTATAGGATCTTATAATTTTTCTCTACCCCTCACAATTTCGCTTCAATGGCTGTGTACAGTTCATACTATTTAACCCCCTAAGAATGAGAAGACTCTTAATGGATGCATTTATCCACCTATAAGTTTATGTTTTGAGGTATGACAGATAGTGTAAAAATTCCATCATTTAATTTATAGTCTCATATAGATGTTACCAAAAAATGGCCCATTGATTGGGCACCCATTTCAAAATTTGCTTGTTATATTGACCAAGTTTTAGTCCCTAAAGTTTTTAATGTGAGATAAAATGTGATTCCATTTTTTCCTTATCACGAGAGGAATATAATTATACAAGGGATGTAAATTTTATATATATATATATATATATATATATATATATATATATATATATATATATATATATTTAAAAATTTAATAGCTTACAACTCATCTCTAACCCTCATTATTTCACTAAAATGGCTACACTAATTTTATATCATTTTACCCCTTAAGAAAGATAAGTTTATTTTAAGGGATGTATCTATCTAATTGTAACATTAAATTCCATGGGATAATATAATGTTATAAAATTTAATTATAAAATTTATATTTCAATATAATCATGACCTTGA
This sequence comes from Torreya grandis, assembly GCA_037957365.1. Lineage (NCBI taxonomy): Eukaryota > Viridiplantae > Streptophyta > Pinopsida > Cupressales > Taxaceae > Torreya > Torreya grandis. The sequence continues at coordinate 4,652,883 of JARHVA010000438.1, read as the reverse complement.
ATATGGTTTATTTATTAGGCACATAATTCAAAATTTATGCATTATATTAACCAACTTTTGCTCCTTAAAGCATGTTTTCTCTATGAGAGTAAACACACAACTAGGTTTTTCCTCATTCTAATTAGAATATATTAATATATGGGGTTATTAGATTAATGTCACATGAAACTATAATAATTCTGGGTTCATATTTACCCCACATAGTTTGAGTGCAATGATTGTGAAAATTTTGTACTATTTTCCCCTTTAAGAATGAGAAGCTTCTCTTAACAGATGCACCAGTCTCGATGAAAGTGTCTATCATGGGGATGAAAAAGGGTGGATAAAATAATTTATAAGTTTATATTCCCATTAATATGTGACGACAATTGTGGTTTTTTTATTGTGCATGTATTTTAAAAGTTGTGTGCTATACTTACCATCTTTTGGTCCCCAAAGCAATTTTTTACTAAGAGAGAAAACTTACCAACATTATCTCTTCATAATGACTGGAAGATAATATATTAAGGTATTATTATATTAATCCCCCATGTAATTTTATTAGCTTAATTTCATATCTACCCCTCATAGCTTTACTACAATAATTTTACAAAGTTCACACTATTTCCACCCTTAACAATGAGAAGATTTTCTTAAGGGATGCATATGGTCAGTTATGAGTTTTGTGTCTAGAGGATAATAGTGGGCATAAAAATTCCATTATTATGTTATAATTAAATTTTCATATGACACTAAAAATGATTCATTGATTGGGTGTGTGGTTTAAAATTTACATGTTATACTAACTAACTTTTGGTCCCTAAAACAAGTTTAAATTGTGAAATAAAACATTTTGCCATTTATTCCTCATTAATAGTGGAATACAATACTTTTGAGTATACTTAGATAACTCCAATTCAAAACTATATGATCTTAGATTTTGTCTCTACCCCTCATGGTTTGCATGTAATGACTGCACAAACTTCATACCATTTTTTCCCTAAGAATGACAAGTTTATCATAGGAGATGCATTTAGCCAGCTTCAAATTTTGATTATGGAGACCATGGGAGGGAGGAAGAATGCCATTATTATGTTTATATGGCCATTCTAATTATGAATAATATTTATCGATTATATATAGGGATTAATTTTTTTGCATTATAATAACCAACTTATGCTCCCTAAAGTAAGTTTAGAGGACTTCATTGTAAAACTATAGGAGATGAGGATTCATCTCTACCATTCATGGTTTGTGTGCTATAATTGTTCAAAGTTCATATTTAATCCTTAATAATTATAATTTTATCTTAAGGATGTATCTGTAAATATTAAAAAATTTATTCTAGGGTTTGAATAAGGGTATAAGGTCATTATTGTGTTTATATACCAATCTAGACATGACCATAAACAAAATTTATTGATTGGGCAGACAGATGAAAATCTACAACTTATATGACAAAAAATTTCTCCCTAAAGCATGATTTCACTACAAGAGATTTTTTTTCTATTTCTTCATCATTACAAGTGGAATAGAATCCTATCGATTTCTCTAATAGGAATCCCCTATAAAACTAGAGGATTTTACAGTTCATCTCTATTCCTCACGGTTTCATTACAATGGTTGCATGATGTTTTTAATGTTTTTGACTTACACATGATAATATTATCTAAAGGGATGCATCCATCCAAAAAAAATTATAGAGTTTGATACCAAAAAATGGTGGAATAAAGACAGTATTAAATTCATATTCCAATCTATAAATGAGTGCCAAGATGGAGCATCAATTGGGTGCATGGTTGAAACGTTATACATTATACTGACCAATGTTTTCTCCTTAAAACATGTTTTCATTGTGATGGGAAATGTATCACCATTTATTCATCTTCATGAGTGGAAGATAATTCTTTATATATGATTAAATTACTCCCCCACACAACATTGGGACCTTATAGTTTTTTTTTTCTCCTCACAGTTTCATTGCAATAATTGCATAAATTTCATACTACTTTCTTGCTTAAGAACGAGAAGATTCTATTAAAGGATGCATCTAGCTGGATTCAATCCTCAAGTTAGGGGGCCAATGAAGTGTATATGAGTTCTAATATTTAATTTATATGTGCATCCAAACATGACACTAAATAAATTTTATTGCTTGGGTGCCTGGTTCAAACTATGCGAGTTATACAAGCCAACATTTGATCCATAAATCATTTTTTCTTGATAAGAGAAAACATGCCTCATTTATTAATCATTTCTAGAGGAATATAATGATCTATAGGATGCTTAAAATAATCCCCCATGTATCTATAGGATATTTAATTTTGTTTATGACACTCATAGTTTCAATGCAATGGTTACACAAATAAGAAAAAGAAGATTATCTTAAGAGATGTGGTAGTTTGGCTAAAAGTTTCATGTCCGGTGGCTAACAAAGGGTAAGTAAAGGTCATTATTTTTTATACACCCATATTTAAATGACAATGAAAAAGTTTCATTCATTTATAATGTGGTTCAAATGTCATGGATTATATTAACCAACATTTTGTCCCTACATAAAGCTTTTGTTATGAGAGAAAATGTCCCTCCATTTATTCCTCATCATAAGTGGAAAATAATCTTGCAATGGATGCTTAGAGGACTCCACCATACAAATTTAAGAGATTAAATTTCATCTATACCCATCATAGTTTATATGCAATGATGGTGAGAAGTTCATACCAATTTTACCCTTAATAATATGAATACCATCGTAAGAGATGTGTCTATTCGACTAAATTTTTTGAGTTGGGGGCCAATGAAAGGAAAATGAAGTCCATTATTATGTTTATATGCCTATCCAAATGTGAAAAAAAATTATTTCATAAAACAAGTTTTTATTTTGAAATAAAACATGTCATATTTTCTTCCTCATTGTGAATATAATAAAATATTTTGAGTGAACAAAAAATATTGCCCCGTGTATTTTTAGGAGCTTATAATTCATCTCTATCCATCGTAGTTTATGTTCAATAACTGCACAAATTTCTTATAATTTTTCCTCCTTAATAATGAGAATATTATCCTAAGATATACATCTAGTTGACTATAATTTTCATTTTTAGGGACTGATCAGGGTGAATAAATACCATTCTTACATTTATATTCTTATAAGGATGTAACCATGAAAAAGGTTTGTCAATTAAGCATGTTAAAAATTTACACATTCTATTGACTAAAATTTTCTCCCTAAAGCAAGATTTTTTTGTGATATAAAATGCACCACCATTTATTCATCATTGAGAGTGGAATATAAACCTTTTGGGAATGCCAAAATTGTTAGGTTGTGGAAGTAAAAGCTTCACTGATGCAGACATGGAGGAGGTTGTTGAGTTGTAGAGCAACCGACATCAGTCTGATCAGTCGACGTCAGTCAGATATAGTGAGAAGAGCAACCGATGTCGATCAGGGATCGGCCAATGTCAGTCACCTCCAAGTAGACAGGGACCGACATTGGTCACTTGTGCAGTTCCAAAACTACTAGTTCACAGATAGTTAGTTAATGAACTGGTTGTTTGCATGTAGAAGGCCAATTTTAGACTTGAAGTTGCAGATCTAATTATTGTAATTAGATGTCTAATTATTGTTTGCATGAGATCTATATAATAGACTCATGGGTTGTATTGTAAAATTATGCTAGAGAGTAAGAGAGCAAAATTTATCTCCTTCAGAGTGAAGAGAGCATGGTGTGTTCCTCCTAGTGCCACAGTACCAAGTGTGGGTGCTGGTTTGGAGAATCAGAAGGGTTCTTCATGTATGTATGATCTCGGTCAGCAGGTGTGCAAGGCCAGGTTAGGAGATCTACATGGTAAGTAAGATCATTGATCTACAGGTGTATGTGTGTGCATGGTCTAGGTTTGCAAGTGTGCAGAACTAGGTTGATTTGCAGGTGGCAGTAGGATCAAAGTGACAGCAACACAACAGGGAGCAAGATCAGGCAAGATCTACTTGAAGTAAAGTGTGTACTCAAACAAAGAGCAAAGAGGAAGGCAAGGTAGTTCCTTCCAAAGTAAGATCATTTGAGTTGCAGGTTATTACAAGTTCATGGGAGATCTACTTGGAGTGCATTGTGTACTCGGTTGAGTATGTGTGTATACTCGGTGTACTGGCAGTAGTGGATACAGATTGGTTGGAGGTGAACACCAACTCTATGTTTGAGTTGTGTGTTGGGACCGTAAGAGAGAGAGTGAGCTCTTGAAGATATTTATTGTTTATGTCCTAGAGGTGTGTAAGGAAGAAGACTATGGCATCTTCTTTGTTGTATTTCTTTTTTGGAAGAGCATTAATACAATTGGGTATTGTCTCTCATATTTTGTGTTAATTCTGAATTCTAGTTACTTGTTACTTTTGGTTAATTTATGCATGTTAATTTTCTTGGTAATCAATTATGTGCTTCCATAATTCCCAACAAAGTGGTATCAAAGCATGTTTGTTGTTCTAGGTGCCTAACAAGTGGTATAGAGCTTTTGGTTGGGTTACTAACAAAGTGGTATCAGAGCTAAGGTTACAGGGAGTAGGTTTTGTGTTTGATTATAGGTCACTCTCAGGGGTTTCTGATTGAGTGGGAGTAGAGCAATGGCAGAAGAAAGTTCACTAAGAATGGAGGAATTGAAAAGCACGAATGGTCAATTATGGTGTTATGAAAAGAAAGAGAAGGTAAAGAAAAATTGTTGGTTTGTGGAAGATCAGCATGAAGGAACTGAAGAAGTAGATGTTGCAAGTGATGTTGCACAGGATGCTCTGGTATGTTTCTTGGATAAAGTAGAATCTTGGTTTACAGATTTTGTTGCCTCTTTCCATGCAGTCTGAAATAGAGTATTTTTCCATGGTAAGGACCTTGGAGACTTTGGAAAGATTTATTTAGGGGTTGGTGTGCCTTGCCAAAGAATTGGCAAAGGGGAAGTGAAGCTAAAATTGCAGGTGACCAACACATGGGTGTTGAAGGAGGTCATGTAGGTCCCAGTTTTGAAGATAAGGCTAATTTCTTCAAGAAAGTTGGGTGATGAGAGATACACAATAACTCTCACAGTGAATGCACTTGAATTAGCTAGTGGTAAGAAAGCAAGTACTCTTTATCTACTTGCTTATATTACTGATTCTTCTTCTGTTGTGAAGACGTGGCTTTGTAGGCTTGGTCACATGAGCAAGAAGGAGATGCATGTTCTTAAGAGGAATTTAGATGTCCTTGATAGACTTAAGAATTGGAAAGCCTTGGTGTTTATGGAGGAGATGATAGATAGAGATCAGTGGAGAAGGCTGAGTAACTCTGAGCAGGGTAGTTTAGACAGGGTTTTGATCCAAAGAGAGCTCGTATGTAAAAAGTCATCACTCACAGGAAAACACAGGTACCAGCATCGGTCAGGAGGAATCAACATCGAACAAATAGGTGCCGATGTCGGTCATGTGTAGACCAGAGCCGGTGGTGTTGGGCAAGTTAAGACTGATGTCGATTAGAAGGACCGATGTCAGTGATGGGTAAGACTGACGTCGGTCAGGAGGACCGATATCGGAGACAAGAGACACCGATGTTGGTCAGGGTTGGTAGTTAGGATAGGCGCATGGAACTGACATCAGTCAGATGCAGACTATGTGGTGATCGAGGTCGGTCACTGTAACAAATTTTGGGTGGATAGTAAGCTGTCAAGAAGTCTCAAATACCCATATGGAGGAATGAAAGGGTAAGTAAGCCTCAAATTCATTATTCCTCTTCTTTATACTCATTGCTCACTGTAGAGCAAGAAGGATCTAGGAAACAGTGGGAGCATGGCATGATTAGGATGCAGAACCAAGCGAGAGATTTGGTAGGGTTTCCAGCCAATATGAAAGCACTAAAAGATGAATGGATACCTTAGTTAAAGAATAGAGAGAATGGACATGTGAGATAGAAGGCTAGGTCATATGGTCTTGAGGTAGCTGCAAGATAGTGGTACATGTTTGACAGGTGGATGACAAAGCATGGATTTAGTCAATGTTAGTGTAACTACTATGGTTTTATTTACCAGGTGGATGATGAGTCGCAACATCATCCTATTACTGTATTTTGTGTGTTTGCTTGATGCAGGGTCATACATGCAGGGTTTCTGAGCTAAAGGTAAAGTTAGTTTAGAGGTATGTCATGAAGAATTTGGAGCAGCAAAATTCTTTGGCATGAGTGTGTTCTAGAGACATGAAAGATCACAGGTTGATTTTGTCTCCAGATGATTATGTGAAACTAGTTAGCATGCCGATGGGTTGGATAGTTCTATGAGCAGTGTCCTAATTCACATGATGAGGTTAAGTACATGCGTATTGGACCTGATTTTTCCCAAGCAGTGGGAGCTATCAAAAAGTTTGGAGCTGATTCTAGAAAGAAGCACTAGAGGGCAGTTCAGTGGATTCTCAGGTATCTGAGATAGACCAATAGCAGGTATACATGTGATGCAGGGTTAAGTTCTTTTCTACATGAGTTTGTAGATGCGGATGCGGCAGGTTACTTGGATGACAGGAGGTGCACCACAGGTTTTGTGGTGGTTGGTCTTCAAGGTTGAGCTTGAAGAGGGATACAAGCTAGGAAATAGATTAGATGGGGTACAGGTACAGGTATAGTGCAGCTATTTATCTCCAAGTGGGATATTGTTAGGTTGTGGAGCTAAAAGCTTCACTGATGCAGACATGGAGGAGGTTGCTGAGAGGTTGCTGAGTTGCAGAGCAACTGACGTCAGTCTGATCAGCTGACGTCGGTCAGATATAGTGAGAAGAGAAATCAACATCAGTCAGGGAAAAAAAGAGGGGGAATAAAGGAAATTATTGAACTTATACACACATACAAACATGACCATGGAGATAGTTAATAGACTGGGTGCACAATTCAACATTTATGCATTATATTGACTAATTTTAGGTCCCTAAAGTAAGTTTTTGAAGTGAGATAAAGTATGCTACCATTTATTCCTTGTTATGAGTTAAATATTATCATTATTGGGATGCTTAAGTGAGTTCCCCATGAAAATTTATGATCTTAAGGTTCATCTTTATCCGTCACACTTTCATTGCAATGGTTTCGCAATGTTTGTACTAGTTTCCCCCTTAAAAATAAGAAAATTATCTTAAGGGATGCATCCTTATGTCTAAAATTTTCAATCATAGAGTTTATATATGGTATGAAAAATATATTATCATGTTTATTCACCCAACCAAACATAACTGCAAAGATGATTCATTGTTTATGCACATGGTTCAAAATTTATGCATTATTCTTACTCACTTTTCGTCCCTAAAGTATGTTTTCATTACAAGAGTGAGGGGAAGTGAATATGTTGACTTTATAAGTCACCCATATCTTGAGATAAAATCATTAATATCCTATATCACATGAGAAAAAATGACACATAAGTTCAAAGGTGTGAAGATCCCAGTCTTTAGATAGTTCAGGAAGAGGTATGTAAGGAGAAATTTCAAATCATGAAGAGTGCACCTAAGATATTCAATCTTCTTGTGTAATCCAATTTAAAAGACTCATTATGCCTCCATAATTAATTACTACACCAAATTTAAGAGATACATTCCTTAAATCACACAAATTAGAGGCTGAAATCTATGCTTCACACATGCTACTTTGAAGACTAGTATAGGGCCTAGGTATGAAGAAAAGACTTGAGAGAACTATCAATGGGGATTTGGCACAAAGATGTTAAAATTCATGAAACCCCTGTAGAGGACTCCTACATTTTACACCCTTCACCAACTCATAGTTCACTATGTAGACTAATTGCATAACCCTTAGTGCATAGACATCCCCAAAAGGCATAAGGCATTAGTTTTAACTAAATGCACAATAGTGATGTGGGAGTTTAAATAAGCCCTATGAAATAATTGACAAGTGGTGGTGAAATATAAAGTGGTAGTTAAAATTTAATTTAGTAGTGTTTTAGGCCTTACCAAGATAATTAAATGCATAATAGGCTATCAGACATCAACATATGATCACACTTCAGCCCAATGACTATTCTAAATATTTTCCATTCTTAGACATATGCATGGATCCAAAATAATCCTACCACTGACTCCTAGATTTAGATCACTAGGAAAAATTTAAGAAGCATGGACATGGTGTTGTAATATAATTAATAATATTATCTACCACCCCAAGGGGTGAATTAATTATAAAATACTTATTCCCTTATAAAATCCTTGTTCTTCATTGTAAGAAAGGTTGACATTTTTTAGGCAACCTCACTTTACTAAAATTTACCCTCCAAGAATGCTTTTATTGGATGAATGTAAATTTTAATGAGAATTAATTTCACCTCTCTTCATTTTTATTGCATCCTATGTGTGAATTATTTTTTGGATCTTTGTCTGTGGGTAATTTTTTCCCCTCCTATTATCATCCATTCCCAGCACTTCTATGTGGAATTTGGAACTCATTTTTCACGTCGAATTATTTGCGGACTCAAGTCTATGTACACTTTGTCTATGGATAATCTTTGCACCTTTAAAAATGGTGTTGTGTTCATGCACTTCTATGAAAAATACTTATTCATTTTGAGTGTCTATGGTGGAGTCTATGTTATATTGTTTAGTTCTTAGAGATTATTAGTGTGTTCATCAAGGTAGTATAAGTGTTCACTCTACTCTTGGTACATCACCTTTTACTTTTCAATAATATCTTACCTTCTCCCTTCCCTTTTCCTATCAAGATTTAGGTAGAAAACTAGTTTTATATTTCATTATACCTTTTTTTTATGTCTTTTCATTAGTCTTAAACTAATGCATTAAGAATATAAGGAAGCCAACCTAATATATAGGTTCATCCCAAGGAGTTAAAGGGTCCGAGACCTTTGATATGTTCCCATATTTGTGACAAGACAATCAATTCTTTGCATGCACAAGTGAGTGATAACACTTTCAGGCCTAGGACTTAACATTTTTGTACCCTTTGTAATGCATTAAAGTTATACATCATAAAATAAAGACCTCCCATATTATATACCATCTTCAAGTGCATGTTTCAAATGATAATATTTTTTGGCATGCCTATTAGAACTAGTTTTAATAAAATATAAGGAAATGATGATATCATTAGATAACAGTGTTGCATACACTCAGTTAGAGTAGTTGGTGACTTTGAGCATTTATGGTTCATAAATATCAGTGCCTCATCTATATGCCAATACAAATGAGATCATATTTAATGGGTATTGATTTCCATTTCATTTAGATTTATGTTCCCTCTATGAGAAGATTTAGAATGTCTTCATCACCTATCAAGAGAGAGTAGTTTAAGACTATAAGCCCTTGGAACTTAGTCTACACCCCCATTTAGGAGGGTACATACACTTAGAGGAATATTTATTCCCTATTCCATTCATGTCTTTATAAAATAACCAACTATTTGTGTATTTTAATGGAGGTAGCCTATTAATTCTTTCCCAATATAATGACATTCTAGTCATAGCGCTCAAAAGTTTATCCTATTTCATAGGTGAAAATGTAACTTCCTTTGTGAAACATTTTTAGGATATTACAAAAATATGCTTAGTACAACATGTCAGTGAATATCACAACTTCCCCTAAGATGATGGTTGATTTCAACTTTAGAATCTAGATAGTCTAGGATAGGATCCCACCCTTGTGTAAGCCATATCTCAATACTGCATTTTTATATTTTTTAAAAGCCCTTAATAGTGATATAATTTTGATGATTCAATCCATGGGAGGATTCATACTTTTTGATGCCTATGATGTTATAGTTAGGGATGAGAATTATCTAAATCAAGTGGTCAAGATTATGCCTAGATAACCTATACCTCTATTTGTATAACCTCCTCCTAGCCAATGAGTTGTGAAGCCTATGTTATCACCTATCCTTTTCACAGTATGCCCACCAACTTCATATGTTATTCCCTCTAATGAATTTCATGAGGTTAAAACACTACTAAAATTATTTAGAAATGAGATTATGGCACTAAAAATGCAAAAAACATAGTATTCTAGACCCCATTATCCCTTCACTTAATAATAACAGTTAAGCAATCCTTGCTAACAAGGTAGTGTGTAAGCACAAAATCAATTTTCATACAATAGACCACCTTATGAACACAATGCCAGCACTGGTAGTGCCTCTAGATCCCTTATACCCATGCATAATAATATTATGTAGGAATTTGAATGGTGTTTCCCATACAATAAACTACATAATCAAGCTACATGCATAAATGGAGTCATGAACCAAACAGTCATGGTGAAAATTTTGTCACATCCTCAAGAGTAGGTAAATACTACAACTCCTCATGAAGGAAGAACTCAAGCACCAACACAAAAATAAGATGGGTATACTCTTATTAATTATAATGAGGGTAACTTAAACTATATAAATCAGAGTGGTGAACCTTATACATAAATCACCCTAGTTGATTTCAATACAATATTTAAAATGAGATTAATGCAATAGGTACTACCACCTTCAATGTCCCAGGTCATACATGTTATTATGGAAGCCAAAGTAACTACAAAATCTTTAGTATGAATAGAATATGCCATGAAAGTATGAGAAGAGGCTACTGTTTAAAAACCACAATCAAAAGGATCACAAATTCCATTCAATATAGTCTCACAATTGAAGAAGATCAACCTCAATGTAACCATGTGGGATGATCTCACCATTCCTTCTCAAAGAAATTTCCTATGGGATGATTTGAAAATCTTTCAAATATGCAAGACATCACAACTTATGCCTTCCATCTATGTGAGCTTATACCAACCCAAAGTGGAGGAAATGTAAGTGTACATTAGTAATAAACCACTCCTATTCTATATCTCCTTGATTATCATCCAACACCTATTTCACAATTGCATGATTAACTCAGGTGTGAGCAACTCAGTGATGCCAAAGAAGATTGCAAATATGCTTACAATTGTGTATTATACTATTTAAAATAGAGTGGTCCACTTAGATGAAATAATGGTCAATACCATAGAAATCATCAAAGGTTTAAATATTACATTGAATGCATGTTGTTGTCCCCCAAAAAATATCACTCATTTTTGGGACAACATTTGAACTATTTTGGTCTTACAGACCAAAATTGTCTCTTCCCTTTCCAAAATTTCTTCTGGGCATTCAAAATCCTCATTTTTCAAGCTTCTCAAAAATATATGAACTCTACAAGCTTAAATCTACGGACTCTGCAGGCTTAAATCTACGGACTCTAAAGGCTTGAATCTGTGGACTCAGCAGGCTTGAATCTACAGACTCAGTAGGAAGAGGAAATCTATGAACTCAGTAGGAAGAGAAAATATATGAACTTTTTAGGTCAAGTTTAATGGGTTTTACAGGTTGAAATCTACAGACTCTTTCAAAGTTAGAGAAAACTACATACTTGGTTTCTATGGACTCTGCAAGTAGGTTCATTTCTACAAGTTCAATAGGCTTCACGACTTTTACAGGTGGGTTCAACCAAAAGAATTAGTTTCTAACACTTGGTCATTTTCAATATTGTTTCAGTGCCTTGGTTCAAACAAAAATCTTCATTTTCAAGCATCAGCAACAGGTTCAACATTTGGTTCATCCTTTGGTTCAATGTCAAATAGTTCAACGATGGGTTCAATCAAAGGAATGGTTCAATGTCTTGGTTTAACAAGGTGGTTCAATGCTTGGGTTCATCCTTTGGTTCAATCAAAAAATTCATCAATCAGTTCAAGGCTTTGTTTGAACCGTTGAACCAAAACTTGGTTCAATGGTTGGTTCAAAGACATGGTTCAAAGGCAATAAAAACATTTGGTTCAATGCTTAGTTCATTGACTTGGTTCATTCAATTGAACCATCAGCTTGAACCATCAACTTGAACCATTTTGGTTCAACCAATTGGTTTAATGAAGTGGTTTAACAAGAGGTTCAAAGCCATGGTTCAATAGATGGTTCATCGCTTTGTTTGGACCATTGAACCAAAACTTGGTTCAACATCTTGGTTCAATGTTCAGTTCAACAACTTGGTTCAAAGGAGCAGTTCAAAATGCAAAAATTCAAAGGGCCTCCCGAAGGACAAGTGCCCTTACAGAGGGCACTTGGTCAATGAAAGTACCCTTCAGAAGGGTCATTTGCAAAGGTAATTCTTTCAAAATTAAAATAAGACTAAGGCAAATAAAAGCAGTCATAATTCTTTCAGACTTTTGTCTAAAGCAGCTGCCCTTCACAAATTTCCCTAGGCTTTTCCCTAGGTATTTTTCCCGCAGACAATTCCCATGGACAAATTATCCAAGGACAAATTGCCGCAGACAAAAAGTCCACAGAAATTCTGTCTTTGATCATTTCCATTGGGTTTTCCTACGCCCGTGATCGATTCCTAAAATTTTTTCAGACTTTTTGTCTAAAGGAATTCCTTCAGATAAAAAGTTTGAAATAATTCAAGAATCGATCACGGGCGTAGGAAAACCCGATGGAAATAATCAAAGACAGAATTTATTTGGACTTTTTGTCTGCGGGAATTTGTCCTTGGATAATTTGTCCATGGGAATTGTCTGCGGGGAAAATACCCAAGGAAAAGCCTAGGGAAATTTGTGAAGGGCAGCTGAAGGACCCCAAAGGGTAGGTGCCCTTGCAGGGGACTCTTGGCTGCCAATTTGAAGACACTTCCTGAAGTCGAAGGGTCACCTGAAGAAGCTTGAAGTCCATTCAAAGACTACTCGAAGGGCAGATAGCTTGCGAGGAGCCCTTCCTAACCCAAAGCAGGTCATTTCTTAAGGCCCAAAAAGGCAAGATCAATTTGGAAAAGTGCCAAATAGAAAAGCCAAAAGGATCAAGGGGTGATGCGCCCAAAGACGTCAAATTCAAGACAACAAAATAACTATTGATATTTTGAACCTACAGACCAGAATGCATTCCCAGACTTCAAGGCCAAGACTAGAAGAAAGTGAGGAAGGAATAGAATAACAAACTGAATCCAGGACCCCATTCAATTAACTAGAAAAGGAGGAATGAGGAAGGTAAGATCAGATCACTAGGTGGACATTGAAAGTTGAAAACTTTCAATAAGCATGACTTGTTCCCTGCATTGATAAAATCAAATGGGTAAAATGCCCCTAAGTTCTAGCCTGTCCTCTTAATAGATTCCAATGAAACATGATGTGTTACTGTTCTTGAGTCCTTCTTGAAATGTCTATATAAGGGACTCTCTTCTTTTGTAAATACATCTCTTTTTTGACAATCAGAATGAAACTTTGCCCAAATTGAAAGACACTTCTGAGACTTTGAGCTCAGTTTGTTTATCATATTTTGTTATTGGAATAAGAAAGATTATGGTTTTTTAGACTTTGTGCTATAATATCTTTGTTATTGAGGAAATTGTTCTTATGTCTTTTTCTTCAATATACCTTATATTCCTTTAATTGAACAAGCAAAACTAGTGACAACAGTCAGAAAGGTGTCCTGAAGAGTCAAGTGTGGAGAGACTATGTGCCCCCATAATTGCCTTTATTGTGTTTTCTTTTCATTTTTCTATGTAAAGGACCTTGGGACAACTTTGTGCCCTCATTGTCCTTCGTATCTTAATCTTGATCAATTCAGGCATAGACTTTGTGCTGCATCTCGATTTTCTAGTTGTTACATCCTTTGTTACATTTCGCTGTTACTACCTAGAGTATTCTTGTGGTTTGCTAAATAGTACTTATAAAAGAAGAGGAGTGTTGTCTATCATTTCCCTTGAGTTTTTCCTTTGATTTTCATGCATCATCTCTGAAGAAAGAGAGATGAATGGTTTTCCCTACCCTTGAGTATTATTTTATATATATATATATATATATATATATATATATATATATATATATATATATATATATATATATATATATATATATATGTATGTATATATGTATATATATATAGCTTACCTACAAGGAACCTCCCCTTGATGAGAGGAGAGACCAGTGTCCTGATGTGGTAAACCTACACATTTGGACTACTAATCTTCCTACTTTGGCTGATTAGACCTATTTTATTTATCAGTATGCTAATCGACAAAATATTCAACCAACACATGCCCAAGTCTTTCAATTACACAAGACATCAAAGTCATCAACTTGCCTCCCTACTTTACCATCTGCCTCCCCTGAGACTTCATGATAAAGATTGGTGGATGCTTATCTTTAGAATAGTTGTATATGTTACTCAGAACTAGATACAAGACTAAGGTGCCCATTATATTTTAACCCATCTTTAAAATTCATGTTGAGTTTTACTCTCCTAGCCTAGTCAAATTAAACTATGCAATGTTCAATCAGATGGAAAAATTGATTCTCCATGAATCCACACCATTGATTAAAGATGTCTAAGATGGTTTGATAGACAAATGGGCACATGTACATTATGAGTATGACCCATATGATAATGTGTAAGAGATGGGGCTAGGTATGCATTACATCTTAGAGGAGAGATCCATGTTACCCAAGATTTTAAAGGCACACGAGGACCTTTAAGGTACATTGAAATTATAATTTAATGGTTCTCAAATAAAAATGACATTGGAGCTAGTGTGATGCTAGTATCCCCTCAAAAGGAGAAATATTTCCATGATTTTAGGTTGTATTTTGGTTGCATGAACAATGATGCAGAATATGAGGCATTGATACAAGGTCTCTAACTTATGCAAAAGAAAGTAATCAGGTAACTATAGGAATTTGGTGATAGTGAAATGGTCGTTAACTAGGATAAAGTGTTTATTATGACCAACAATGGTTTGTTGAAGGGCTATAAACATAGAGTGTTGGATATGGTTGAAGGATTCAAAGCATTCAATATTAACACCATACCAAGATCATAGAATGCTGACATTGATAGATTCATAACCATAGGTGCATAATATGGCATATCATGCAGCATAATAAAAGGATCTAAGTATCTCATGAGTATTATAATTATACTAGTAGTCCCTAATAATGTAGATAATTATTTTTTTTAAAAAGTGATGAGAATATTATTATCTTCCTTTTAGATGAGGTTAAATTCTACACCAAAAATCAAACATGGATACAATCCCAATATGGGGATCATATCATCCAACTAAAATGGAACAAGATGCCCAAGGGGATATTTACCTTGGATAACATTTGATGACCAAATCAAAGGAGAGAGAGATGAAACATGAATGTAAAGGAGGATATCTCTACACAAGTGAGTATTTAAAAAGGTAGGGCCTTAAAATCTGGTAAGGTATGTTCCCCACTAGAATTTAATAACTTTATCAAGCTCAACAAGAGATATGATGATATATTCACATAGAGCTATAAGGACCTTAGAGGATTTGAATCAGGATTGATACAACACACCATTGAGCTCGACCTTAGTGCATGGCTAACTCACTAAAATAAGAGGCATGCCAACTTAAAGCTTAATCCTTTAATGAGAAAGAAACTCTAAAATCTCATCGAAGCAAGCATAATACTTCCAATCAAAAACTCTTTTTGGGTTGCCAACTTAGTCCTAGTGTGGAAGAAGAATAGGGAGATCCATCAATGCATAGACTTCAAAAACATGAACAAGCCTCCCTTAAGGATAAATAACACATACCACCAATGGATTAGATCCTAAAAACTATTTTAATTTCAAAGAGATTTTCATTGCTATATGGTTACTTAGATTATAACTAAACTCTTGTACAAACATGTATCACTATAAAACAACATTCACCACTAAGTGGGGAACCTTCACACACTAGAAAATACCCTTTGGCTTAAAAAACTTAGGAGCAACCTTCTAGAGAGCCATAAATATGGAATTTAATGAACTTATCAACAAGATCACAGTGGTCTACCTCGATGACATAACTATTTTTTGTAAGTACACATAAGATCACTTATGACATCTAGAGTAAGTCTTCAAAAAGTGTCAAGAGTTTTGAATATCTCTAAACCCTATAAAGTGTATCTTCACAGATCATGAAATTTCTCTAATGGGGTAAATTATTTATAAATAGGGTCTCACAATTGATCTATAGTGAGTCAAATATATTGCATCCTTCCCTCTCCCAGGTCATAAGAAGAGTCTATAGAGTTTCTTGGGGAGGATAAACTTTGTCAGGAGAATTGTGCCTAACTTTGCTACTCTAACCAAACCCCTCATTGTTATACTCAATAAGAATGTTACATTATGCTAGACCCATGAAGGCAAGAATAGTTGTGAAGCCATCAAGCACACCATAGTGAAATACCCAACCTTTATCAACCCATATTATAATAAGGATTTTATCCTTTATGCATTTGGTGGGACTAAAGGCATCTCAACTATTCTTACGTAGAAAAATAATGATTAATTGGAGTAGCCAATTACTTTTTTCAGCCAAGAACTAAAGAATTATGAATTATATAAAAATATGCCCTCATAGTTATAAGGGCACTCAATAAGTTTTAACACACACTTTCTCATAACAAGATTCAGTTGATGGTCCTACATGTAGGTGTCAAAGAATTCCTACTCAGTAATGACATCAATGAAAAATGGGTTATTTGGATCAAAAAGATGATGAAATATGATGTCGACATATATATTGACAAGCTTGTGAAAAGAAAAGGGATTTACAAATAATTGGCTGAGGATGCAAAGTTTGAAGACAAATTAGTCCTTGTGTTGTGCGAAGAAGAATTGATAGATCAAGAAGTTGCCATAGATTTGATGCAGCACATGACAAATTTCATTCAAATTGGCTCATATCCACCTAGATTAAATAAGGCTAAGTGTAGGCACTTTAGGTTTTAATCCATACTTTATTTGTTCATCAATGGTGAATTGTTCATAAGAGACATAAATGAAGTCCTCTTGAGATGCATAAAATCAGACTAGGTTAGAAAGATTCTCCAATAATTCCATGATGGACCATCAAGAAGCCAATATTCAACTAGGACTACTACCATAAATATTATGAGAGATGACTATTATTGATTAAATCTATTCAAAGATGTACATGCATATGTGTGAATTTGTCATAAATGTGCCTTCTTCATATTCAAATAAAAATTGATGGCCTTAACATTATGCCTAATACAAGTTGATAATCCCTTTTAATAGTGGAGCCTAGACTTCATAGGCATGATCAACTCACAATCAAGTGATGGGCATAAATGGATCCTCACAACCATGAACTATTTCATGAGGTGGATAGAAGCATTAACACTTAAGGAGGATAACAAAACATCCATCTTGGACTTATACGAAGGAATTGTAACAAGGTTTTGTGTTCTAGCCATAGTTATCTCTGATAATACATTGGCCTTCCTTGGAACGAGGATCAATAAATGGGCTGTCAAATATATCATTCACCTAAAAGCCTCATCAAACTATTACCCTTAAGGTAATGATCTATCTGATTCCATGAATAAGAATTTGATTCACATTATAAAGAGGACTATGGAGGACAATCAATGAGATTGACATACCAATATTATGACTTCCCTTTGGGATAATCGATTCATGCCCAAAAGAGAGTTGGGAAATTCACCCTTCATGTTAGTTTATGGAAGGAAATCCAGATTGCCCACATCCTTTGAGTTGCCTTCATTGGAACTTTCCAATCATTTGGAGTTAATCAAAGGTGATCCCCTCATATTAAGGTTAGAATAATCACTAAGAGGGGGGGGTAAATCAGTGTCTTAAAAACATTTATTCAATTTCACTTAAGCATATGTGAACCATTCATATAAACATGAACATCTAGTAAAGCATATATAACCATACAAGATCATGAATGAAGATAACACATTACATATATGGGAAACCTTCAAGGGAAAGAAAACCCACTGATATCTAAAATGGACCAAATTAATTTAAGATAAAACCCAATCTTTAGTGAAGTACCAACTCTACATGGACCATCAATGCCAAATAGTCAAACACCCACTCAACTAGGCTTTAACAAGAACCAACCTACAAGTAGACACTAACCCCCTAGTTGACTCAGCACTAGCTCATCCACCTAATTTTTTTTATAAACTTCATAAAACCTTTTTTTTTACATAATAGATGATGAGCACCATCTTTCTCTTCTATCCCTCTCAAACTGCCTTCTAGCCTTCTTTGCTCAACTAGGTCTCTTCAAGACTAATTATATCATATGACCTTGATATTTATATGTAGACACATTATCAAATATTCATTATATAT
Source organism: Torreya grandis (assembly GCA_037957365.1). Lineage (NCBI taxonomy): Eukaryota > Viridiplantae > Streptophyta > Pinopsida > Cupressales > Taxaceae > Torreya > Torreya grandis. The sequence goes on along the minus strand of JARHVA010000438.1, from coordinate 4,634,738 downwards.
CATATATACTCCTATGATGGTATACAATGCCTCCTTATACTCAATAATGTTAACTTTTATTTTCATTCTCTCTACATGCTTAAATACACCTAAAATTACCTTGTAAATATACCATTTCTTGTTCATATGACACTTAGTCATCTATTCACCATTAACCTCTTATTTAAGCCATATAATAGGTATTATGACATCTCATAAACATTATTAAATTAATATTTAGTCCCTTTTGGTCTATCATAACTCTATTAGACCTTATTTCACTTTTAGGTCTCATGGTGACCTAATTCCATTACGTCTACTTTAGGACACATTACACTTTACCTTCCTTAGAAGCATTTCAAACTACACACATGATAGAAACATATAATATAACAATAAAATAGATACACACTAATGTATTCTATTATCAACAAGACATTTTACAACAAATCATTAATTGAAATCCCTCATTAGTACTCAGTCCTATTCGGCCCAAGTACACCAAAAATATGTCTTTCAATAATGAAGATCAAACTCACATAAGCCACTCAAACATGAAAAAAAAAGTGGATAGATAGATTTTATATAACCTTAAGGTCATCATAATATTCTTGAAACACATCAACTCAAGATTAAAAGGCTTAAACTCATATCTTCAGTATTCTCACTCAAAACTGCCAAGACTATCAAAATCCAATAATGAAACTACTTGACATATGAAAGGACATCTTAAAATATTATAAATACATTAAAAACATTATATAACATATTAAAAACAACCTTAATCATAAAAAATATAATATCTAATACCAAAAATTGGTCTTACAAAAAAATCTCCTAACCTTATCTCACACAATCTTGCTTGAACTAGTCAAACCATTTTGGCTTCAAATTTTCAACCTCTTACACTGACTTAAAATATTTTAAAAATAATTAATAATAATTTAAATTTAAAAAAAACAACACCATGTGCATTATATACTCCAACTCAGGGCATAGAGCCTCAAAATCGTCACCACAACTTGCTTACTTAAAACTGCCAGTTTACCTTAAAGCACAATCATGGTGACATTGACCTTAAACACCTGTGTGACCACTTTAAAAGAATTAAAATACATTAAAATGATCCTATGACATATATAAACCATATTTAAATATAAACATCATATTATCTAGTGGAAACTATTGATTTTATAGACCATTTTATTGACCTCACTACACAAAGTCCTCACTGAGTCAGACAAGACATTTTGGCTTCATCATTCTTAATATTGTACTTGAATTCAAATATTTATACAAATAATGAATATTAAATACCATTATAAAACAAAATTTTCATGTGCCTAGTTTCAAAATTCTATTATGATGACACATTGATGTTCATCTTCTCATTGTTGTTTGGGTTTCTTAATGTTTACACCATTTGGCCTGTTAGCGATTAGCTAACTTTGAACACCAAATTTTCACACCTAAATTCTTGAACCTATCCATAAAAATTCATTTACATAAATTAAATGTCTCAAGATTCATTCTCCATCTATTTTCATACTTTGACTTGATCAACTCTGATTGCTATATCAAATCTCTAAGAAATTAGTTATTTCTTGTAGGGTCTACTCACACACTTGACAACTCAGTCACATCTAGAGGCACCTAAGAGATTTGAGTAAAAAATAAAATCACTTTTATATACATAACAATCCATTATGGTCACTTTTTATCAACATCTTCAACAACAAGTCCTTATTAGGGTTTTAAGAGGGTTTAAACCTATTTCCACTCTTAACAATCATTCATAAATCATAGCCCCTCAATCCAAAAAATAATGCCTATAATTTTTAGATAGGACCATTCCCCATCTACCATGAATATATTAGGTTCCCATGTAAAGGTTTGATGAGCTGATTATCACAATAAAATTCTTTTTAGGTTGAGAACCCTTTATTGTGAGCACTCAAGAGACCTCCAAATAATATTTCATGCCTTGTCCTTTACACTATGACCTCAAACTACATGAACACACTTGAAACAACATACCTCACCACTAAAAATGCTTACATGATCTCAAAAAATATTTAAATATGATCATGACCCCTCATTAGGCCACACTCTATCTTTTTGCCTCTTTTCATGTAATCTCCACCTCACTGACATACTCAAGAAGCCTCTCTCATTATTAAACACTAACATACATACTTCACATGCCTTGACACTATATCATGATGATAGGGATTCTAAGATATTTAACAGATAATTAACTCATACATTGAAGCCAAATACATAGAGAATAATTTAATCACACAATGTATTATTTCTCACACTCTGAATTCTTTGATTCTCATTAATTAATTAATTAATTCATAATAAAAATATATAGGAGACTCCCCTCCTAAAATATAGGGGATTTATAAACACCACAACATAGATACGTGAGTTGGTTTATCATCACCAATCAGGTATAACAATATAATAACAACTACTAATCTTAATATTATTATATAATAATATTCTGATTACTTACTAATTACTAATAACTTATTACTATATAACTCTCAGTGAATATCCTCATGTTACTATTTACCTTTTATTAAATAATAAAACTAAAATGATGTAAAATTTATTCCTAACATGTCCCCCCATAGTTTTTACATTGTGCAAAAACATTCACACTCTTATTTGTAGTATACTCACCTCTTGTAGCATGCCAAACCATGTGGCTCATGACCTTGATATAAAGAAAGTGTCACTCCTCCCATGGTTTTATAGGTTTACCACAAACCTTGACATGAACAAGAACTCTTATGTCTACTGTTCACCTCCTGATGGTTTTCTAAATGACTACCACAAACCTTTTCAAGATCCATGAATTGACTTGCATTGGTGCTTTCTATCTTTTTGTAATGTCTTCACATTAGGGAATCATGTTTTGGAATTACACATAAAATAGATATCATGAATAGGTATTATTCCTTTGTTATTATTTTTAAACCACATAGTGGAACTTATAATGAAAAACACACCACACTATGCCACCACATCATTAGTGCAACCCCATCGTTGGCTACTGATGAGAGGTCTCTGAAATAACTCCATCTTCTATGTATCCTCCAATTTCCAATGGATTTTTTCTCACTTCATAAATGTGTTGGTGAAGCTTAGTTGCATGTCACTTTGATTGAAATGGGGTCCCCTGATAAGACTAACACATTCAACATTTGACTCAGGATATTGCATACAAATGATAATGCATCCTTGTAAAATAAGTAATTTTTACAATATAATGACACAAAAAATAATGTAATAAATTTACTTTTCCACCATATTATAGACCCAGTAATATTTATATGAAATATTCGACTTGACTCTTTCGACAAATACATTACTCTTGACACTTTCGAATTTTTACAAAAATAGACTTTTGAACCTTTTGACAACACATTTATATAAAATCAAAAGCAACCTAAATAACTTAAACATAAAACTAAATACATTACAATACAAAATTAATTTGAAACATAAATTATTTTTAATATCTATGTGACTCAAGTGAAGATAATAGACTAAACCTATCAACTCACTAATAGCAAAAAAGAAACTACTATATCTTAAAAATAAATGACTTAACATATGACACATTTTTAGTTTTATAAACAAGAAAAATGACATGAATATAATATAGACTATAAAATTATATAAAAATTTCACGCCTTAGGCCTATATGACCATAAAAGAAAGACTTTTAAATGTTAGCATAATTATGTATTTACCTTGGGTTATTGACTAAGTTAATAAGTCTTTGGTTAGTTGCCATAACCACTTCAGTTAAGAGGTTAGTTTGTTTATCAAGCTTAGATATTTCATGATAACTGACATTAGTTATTTTATGCACCATTTTTACATGTTTCTTGGGTGGTTCATTTCTTTGCCTATTTAATAATCCTTCTTGTATTGTTCAGATATGGAATGTATGTTGTGTAATGTAATATGGTTCTTTCTCACTCTCTATGATTTATCTAATATGGTAATCAGAGCCCATGGTTTGTAGATCCTGAGTGGAGGTCTATAGAAGTTAGAGGGGTTAGTGTCTTTCTAGGGAGGAGCTTCATGTGCCTAGTGGAGAGCCAGAGGAGAGAGAAAATTCTATAAGCTCAATTTGAAGACTAGAAAACTACCTGAGAGTATTAAAAGACCAAATAAGATTTAAAAAAGGTCAGAGGAAGTAGTTTTAGGCAGTTTAAAGCCTCTATTTAATATTTTTAGTAGGTCATATGGCTTGAACACCGTACTATTTAGGAAGAGGTGGAAAAATTCAAATCTTGATCATTTTCAACGAAATAAGAGTCTAAATTGTGATTTAATTTGTAACTTGAATAGTGGTGCAGATGGTTTGTGATTTGGCTGAGATAAAGGCTCATAATCTACACTTGAATTTTCATAGGTAGGCTGATTTTCTAATTGGCTACATATTTTTATTAAATATTTAACCTAAATTTTTATTATTTCAATTATTTATATTTTTTAATTGAAATAAATCAAAATTTTAGAAAATAAGGGTTATTGGGAACCTACCACTGATTAATAATCATGAAAGCATTCAAGAAGTTAAGAATATCACCATTTTCTGGGTTTTATATCTAGATGTGGATGGAAGAATAATTTTTTAAATCAGAGTTGTAAGTTTCTCAATTTAGTTGTTTTAGTGGTATAAAATTTGAGATCTTGCAAATGGTATTGAGTTTGTTACTAAAAATTTGTAGAATTGTTCAGTGTCAATATAGAATCAGTGTGTAGAAGGAATTATTATTAAAGTCATTATATTTTATTTATTTAATTATTTTCATCAAAAACTATGTCAAATGGGTAGTTTTTAACACCTATTACTACCATATTATAAAAAATTGACTGACAAGAACTTTAGTTTGTGGAGTCACAAGGTTTTGATGATATGTGAATATCTAAACCTTGATCAAATTATGATCGATAAAGAGAAAAGGCCTACCACTAGTTATGATGACTATGATAAACATCATCATGACACTTTTATGTTGTTAAAACTATCAATAACAGATAATCTAATCCCAGAAGTTAGAAATATGACCATTGCATCAATTTTGTGGACTAGTCTTACTTCTAAATACCAGGTGTCTAAAGTTGGTAGGGTATTGTATTTGAATAATTTATTATTTTCTAATAAGATGAAAGAAGGTGGTTCTATTTTTGAGTTTTTATTATAGATCAAGGACATCAGTAATCATTTAAGGGCTCTGTATAACCTTGTTGATGAGAAAGATTTGATTGCTCTAGTTATGAAAAATATTTCACCTTCATTTGAGTCATTTTTGGAGTCCTTGAACATAATTTCTAAGACAAACTTTAGACTTTGAAATTTTTTCCAAATTGTTATTGTAGAAGGAGAGATAGTAGGAGTAGATAGTGTTGTCTACATCTACTTCTATAGAGAGTGCATTATTCATCAAGGGAAAGGGTAAGTTATTTTTAAAAACTAATAGTTCTTTGATATAAAATTCACAAGTAAGTGGTTCTAATAAGAGATCTAAGTGGAAATGTTTTTACTGTAATTAACCTACTCACTTTAAGAAAAATTTCAAGAAAATACAATAGGATATGGTTAACCTTAGAAAGAAATCTCATCATGGGAATGTAGATGAAGATGAAGGAGAGGAATCATCTCCTAGTTTTTATTTCATGGCTTCCAGTGGTAATTTTGTGGTGGATCAATCTTGGTACTTTGATTCAGGGGCATCTCAACATTATACAAGCCATAAGGATTGGTATGTAGATTTTGTTGAAAATGATAGTAATAATGAATTTGTATCTTTGGGATATGGTAGGACTCATTTTGTGAAAGGATATGGTAGTTATCAGATCAATTTTAATGGTGTAGTTTGGTATGCATTTAAGAATGTTAGGAATGTGCTTGATATGAATAAAAATTTACTTTTAGTTAGTGAGATCACTTCAAAATATGATTTTGTTGTAAATTTTCAAGGACAACAATGTTTAGTCACTGCCAGAGATAACAAGATTATTATCGTTGGGATTGGTGAGAAAGGTTTGTATAAGCTTGCATATCCATAAAGGGCAAAGGAAAGTGCACTTGTAGTGGTTGACAACATAATTTCACTTTGGCATGAAAGGTATGGGAATTTGAATTTTTAGTATTTGACTACATTGAGTAAGACTAAGATGGTTAAGGTGATTCCTTCTATTTGGGATAGTCATCATGTACATACTAGATGTCAGTTGGGGAAGTAAGTTATACATTCATTTGATGTTGGTAACACTTCAAGAGATAAGAGAGTATTAGGTTTGGTACATGCAGATTTGCATGGTCCAATGTAGACACCTACCCCTTTTGGAGCTTGTTATTTTCTGTTGCTAATCAATTATTTCTCTAGGAAAAAGTGGGTATACTTTCTAGTGAAGAAATATTATTGTTTTTCTAACTTCCTTACTTGGAAAGATATGGTTTAAAAATAGGCAAGATGGTTAATGAAGTCTCTTAGAATGGATAATGGGGATGAGTTCATCTCAAAATAGTGAAAGGATTTTTGTGACACTAAAGGCATACACAGATAATATATTACCCCTTACAATCTAAAGCAAAATAGAGTTGTGAAAAGGTAAAATAGGATGGTGATGGACATGGCTCACTATATGGTCTAAATTAGAAATGTCCCATATAGATATTAGGTAGAAGTAGTGAATATGATGGTGTACATCATAAATAGAAGTCCTACAAAAGCATTTGAGAATATGAATCTAGATGATGTTTGGTCAGGTTAAAATCTAGATGTAAGTGATTTAACCATATATAAAAATCAAATTGCTCACTACTTGAACATAACCTCTTATATTCTCTTGGAGTTGAGGATGTGGATGAACAAAACATTGGAATCGTATATGCTTGTGTGGATAAACACACATTCATCATTTACTAAATTTATATAATAAGAGCATATAATATGTATTTCATAAGTGTCAGGGTTGACATCTTTTCAAATATCAAATTTGAATACAAATATCTGATTTAGATCCATGATCCAAAAATCTAAACTCAACGATATAACAAATTTATTTGTCATTGACGTATCTTGGCACATGTTCAACCTTAGACCTATTCAATATTATGTTTGGTTTATATGCTATCAAGTATAAACATTTATGAAATCACATGAATAAATGAAGATATCTACTAGCTATCAGGCCTATTAATATGATATCCACACTTCCAAGTGGACATATATATGCTAATGGGAAAATTTGAAGCAAAAAATGTTGATTGTAGTGAATCAAATATAGCTCAAAAAATGAGTCTGATGTTGACAATGAAATCTCATGATACAACAGATCATGGTATCTAGCCCTAAAAAAAGCCAAATTCATGAAATAAGTTTCAGATAGAACAAATCTATATACTCTTATATTTGATATTCACTCTATAGAATATTACTTTCTTTCATTTACAAAGTTAAATCATATAAAAACAACCCCTTAAAATTGGACTAACTACCCATTACAATAATTAGATCAAACTACTTTGATACCAATGATAGGGATTCTTAGAGTTTTAACAAATAATTAACTCATATATTGAAGCCAAATACACAAAGAATAATTTAATGACACAATGTATTATTTCTCAAACTCTGAATTATTTGATTCTCATTTATTAATTAATAAAAACATTATATAAATATATAAGAGAATCCTCTCCTAAAATATAGGGGAGTTACAAATAACTCAACCTAAATACGTGAGTGGGTTTATTAACACCAATCACATAAAATAATATAATAACAAATACTAATCATAATATTATTATATAATAATATTATGATTACTTAATAATTACTAATAACCTATTACTATTTACCTCTCTATGAAAATCGTCCTTCTACTATTTACCTCTTGCTAAATACCAAAACTAACATGATGTAAAATCTATTCCTAACACATGATACCTCATTAGGTCAAGCAGGGTTTAGGAGTGGTCTAGGTGCAGAATCAGTTTTAAGGTCTTACTCTTGTAAGGTCATCCTAATACTCTTATGAGTGATTTAATTCCTTACATACATTCTCAAAAAACCTCATAAAACCACTCATGCCTATGTGCACTCATCTCACCAAGCCAACATACTCATACCTTCTCAAAATGTCTCTTCATGTTATGACTAGGCTTATTAAGCACTTGAAACTTTACAACTAACCTTGAAACACTAATGAAAGTATCTACACTTAGTTAAATAATCACATAATTTCAAACAAACTCTCACAATCTTGTGCTTACTTACTTAACCAAACTTCACTATGCAGACCTTCTCATAGGGTCTAGATTAGGCTTCTCAAGACACCTTATACTCAAGAACTAGTACTCAAACATGCTTACCTCAATGATATCAAATAAGAACACTCTTCAAATATAAATCTCACAACACTAAAAAAATATCTTTTTGATCAACATTATCTTATGTCCTTATGTAGAAATAGAGCCTCATAACCATGTTTCAATGCTTTCTTGACCATCATACCTCTTTGTGACAATCAAGACTCACAAGATGCAACAACAAACTTAATGACATCAATAAAAATCTTAGTGACATAAATAAAAACTACAAAATCACCTTACAACATAGCTAAATCATCACTCACCATGTACCTTCACAAGATGCACCCTTTTGACATCAATGACAATACCATGCGAACAAACTCCCCCTTTGTCACTCATGGCAAAACATTCTTCAATTTGATCACACTTATCTCTCCTAATCTGGTCAATCATCCTTCTTTAATTTTTTGCCCCTTTGAAATTAATGACAAAGGGTCATGCACACTAAAAACTATAGAACCATTCATTCTCCCTCTTTGGAAAATATTCTCAAAAACTACTAAATAACTTGGAGTTACCAAGCTCCCTCTTAGACCAAGCATAATCTTCAAATGAACTATGAACCTCAATATTACTTACCAAGCTACCAAAATCTTGATATCAACTAAATAAATAGTAACTCCCCCTTTGTATTCACAACTTGAGCTCACCAAATGAATCAACATAATTATTAAACCATCTATAACACAAGTAATTCTCAACTATGAACTACTATAAACATAGAACAACTTTGCTTACCTCTTCTATACTTGTCAATAAACTACACTTAAAGCTTATGAACAACCTAAATATATCCCCCTCAAACCAAGTATCCACCATGATTATACTAACTGAAGAGTGTCTCCATGAATCTTAATGGAGTCATCCCTTTCCATTGGACACTAAAATAACATAAAATTAGGAAATTCCTATATCTCCATGATCTCACAAGGGTAAATATCCTTGAGGATCCATTTGGCCTTGATTGACACCTTAGGCTTGACTTCTTAATCAATTGTTTGATCAACAAACTAAAATCTAAGATGATAATAGACATATCTGACTTTTTTTCACATTTGAAGTATGATCTACCATAACAAATAGTCCACTTGGGCTTGTAGACTGATCATAACTCACCTTTACTATTTTTGGTTTCCACACATTCATTTTCCTTCTCTCTTGCACTCTAGGGGCTTTAAACCTCTTGTTTTGACTTGATGGAGTTATTAATTTATTAGGATAGAAGATTTCAATGTGTCCCACATTATGAAAACTATAGAAATTAAAATCATTCATACCTTTTGATTGATGAATCTTTTCATAATCCCATGCATATTCATTTTTAGAGGGTCTTCTACACTCTCTTGCTCTATGACCAAATTGATTACATGAAAAATAATAAAAATTAAATGAATTAACATACATAATATCATTAGGTTGTTTAATTGGTCCCTTCATGTTGGCCTTCTTATCTTCATTAGCCTTCTTCTTGACTTGAGTTGCCTCATTTTGGTATTATTTGAAACCAAGATCTATCTTATCACTGGCATACTTCTGAATACTCAAGATGTTATCTAGAGCATCAATACTCTTAAAAATTCATATATGTATTTAAATTTATAGATTATTGATCCAATTTAGCTTTCAAATATTCAATTTCATTTCCATACTTGGTGCATTTTTCCTCCTAGTCCTTTAGGCTAGCAGTGACTATCTCCATTTGATTTTCAATCTAATTGATGATCTCATCATGCTCTTTTGATGTGTTACTCAGTTTCTCTTCAAAAAAACCAATCTGATCTTCATAGTCATTAACTAATGATATTTGTTTATTATTATTAATTCTTTGGAACTTTCACTCCTCTAGACCACTCACCAATTCTACCTCAAGGTTCACTTCATCCTCTTTTTCATCTGATTTTTCATCATCCATAAGGCCTTTACTTTTTAAGCAAAACTCATTAACTATTTATATAGACATGAATAAGGTTTATTTTTATCCTGTTATTGTTAAATTTTTTCATCATTACTATCAAATTTAATTGTGTCACTTACATCAAATGATTTATTATCTTCTTTGGTATATAAGCTTATCTTGTCCTTAAATGACCCTTTCCTACCTTCATACTTCCTAACATATTTTTTGATTTTCTCAGGTTATAGAACTTATTATCATCACCAAGCTATTCATCATGTTCTTCATCATGCTCAGTCTTATCCTTTTTAGGACACTTAGATGCAAAGTGACCAATCTTACCACATTAAAAAATTTTGAAAGCCAACTTACCCTTGTACTTACCATATCTAAACCTCAATTTCTTAGCAAACATGGATATCAATTAATCATAATCAATAACTAAACATAACTAATCCTTAACCTTATTATATTTTGAATTAATTTCTTCTTTGAATGCTACTTCTTTCTTGGGAGGTATTCCTTCATTTATTGTCATCTCATTAGTAGTCAAGATGCCATGAAGCCCATCTATTTGAAGTGTTTCTAGATCTTGCATTTCTTCTACTACAAACACCTTTGAATAAAATTTAAAAGTTAGGAATCTCAATACCTTTTGTAATAATTTATACTCTTTCAATTCTTTTTTGAGACCTCTGATGAAATTTACAACTTCATCAACTCTTAATATGTAGGATGCAATGCTCTCATCTTCCTTAATATTTAGACTTTCAAACTTCCTTCTATGAGTCTACAATTTTACTCCATATTCACCTTGGTGGCTCCTTCATATATAGTATTAAAATTTTCTCATATCACCTTGGATGACTCATAGTGCATCACCTTCACAAACTCTACCTCTGATAGGCCACATAGAATGGAATTCATTACCTTGGAATTGATCTCACTTTTCTTCTTGCATGCTACATCAGTTGGTGGTGTAGGAGGTGAAGTATATCTATACACATATGATTACCATATGTCATGGAAAATTTACATTAGATATGTCTTTATTATTATGATAAAAAATGTATAATTAGTCCTATTGAATAATTGAGCCTTAGTGGTAGAGAAACTTCTTTTTGCTTGACTACTAGCCATTCTTGCTTCTAAGATCTCCTTTAGACTATCAAGTCTACTTAAAAGGACCAAAATCTAATACCAAATGTTTTAAACACAATAAATAATAAAGGGGATGGGGGTGAATTATTATAATTAAAAAATTTATTCAATTCCACTTAAGCATACATGAACCATTCATACAAATATGAACATCTAGTAAAACATATGCAACCATATAAGATCATGAAACAAGATAACACATTATATATGTGGAAAACCCTAAATGGGAATAAAACCCACTAATATATGGAAATTTAATAAATTTATATAAGATAAAAACAAACATTTAGTGAAACACCAACTCCACATGGAGCAACAGCCCCAACTGGTCAAGCACCCACTCAACTAGGCTTTAGCAACCACCAACCTATAAGGAGACATCAAACCCCTAGTTGACTCAGTATCAACTTAGCCACATAATTTTTTTTATCACCTTTAAAAATCCTTGTTTCTTACATAACATATGATTATCACCTTATTTAGACCTTCTTTCTCTTCTACACCTCTCAACCTCCCTTGTAAGCTTCTTCTCTCAACTAGGTCTTTTCAAGATTGATTAGGTCATATGACCTTGATATTCATATGCAGACACACTATAAAATATTCATTAAAGATCATATAAAATAATATTATTGTACAAAATACCTATTTATACTAAATAATGTGAACATTTATTTGCATTCTCTCTACATGCTTAAATAGGCCTAAAACTACCTTGTATATATATGATTTCTTGTTCATATGCCACTTAGTCAGCTACTCACCCTTTACCTCTTAGGTCAGTCATGTAATAAGTATTATTAAATCTCATAAATATTATTTAAATTAATATTTAGTCCCTTTTGGTCTATCATAACTCTATTATACCTCATTTAACTTTTAGGTTTCATGGAGACCTAATTCCATTAGGTCTACTTTAGGACACGTTACACTTTTCCTTATTTGGAACACTTTAAAAGTCCACAAATAGAAGTAAAATATCATATAACAATAAAATAGACTTAAATTTATTTAATATAGGTTCAACAAGACATTTTACAACAAATCACTACTTAAAATCCCTCATTAGTACTCAGTCTTAGTAAGCCTATGTACACCAAAAATCTGCCTTTCAATACTAAGGATTAAACTCACCTACGATACTCAAACATGATTAAAAAAGTAAATGGATAGAGTTTATATAACCTTATGGGCATCACCATATTATTTAAATATTTCAAATTATGGGAAAAGGATTAAACTCATCTCTTCAGTATTCTCACTCAGAATTGCTAGGATTGCCAAAAGCCAATCATGAAACTACTTGACATTAAACATCTAAAAGGAGATTTTAAATTATTATAAATACATTAAAAATATTCTATAAACTATTTAGAAAAACTAAATAAAAAAAACATGATATCTAATATCAAACATTGGTCTTGTAGACCATTCTCCTAACCTTATCTCATACAGTCTTTCTTGAGTTAGACACTTTTGGACCTTTTACATTATTTGACTCCATATTTTCATGCTCACCATATAACTAGGATAACACAATAAAAATACAAACATTACCTTAATATTTTCAAAATAGCCTTAATTTTTGGTAATAATAATTTAACAAGACAATATAAAGACCCAAAGAGGCATGGAAGGACTATGAACAAGGTCATAAAACATGACAATTCAAATTTTTTAATGAACCTAGTCTATGGTATCCAAAATTTGGCTAACATATTTGGTGGCCTCCTAGGAATACATGATTGACCATGTATTTAGACTAGTTCCTTATAAATTCATTGATATATGGAGTCATGATTAAAAATAAGACTTGACAAACACCTTGAAACAAACTAAATTGGATAAACATAAAGCAAAACACCACACCATACATGTGTCATAAGACACTAAGAGGAAGGAAAAACACAAAAAAAAGACACAAAATTGTGAATGAAACACTTAGGTAACACAAAGACCTACTATAATATGTATAAATTTATAAAATAGACCTCAATAAAATGTCTTCAGTATCCCATTGACTAAGATACTCAATTATTCTCTATTGAGTCTTTCAAGTTGAAAGGCATTGTGTTCCTTGCAAGAAATGATAAAATAATGTCCACTCCACAATTCATAAAACTTAGTGTTATTACCATGATTATATCTATCAACATCCAACTTTAAGACAAGATCTCCTTCTTGATATGTTCTTGAGATATCTCTCTTTTCAAAGTTTATTTTCACTTGTGCTTGTTGATACTTTGTGGTGTGCATAGCATGATATATTGCTTCCTCCAATAACATAAATTCTACCCATCCTATCTATATATGATAATTATCCATCCTATCAATCTAATGTGCCAACTCAATAGCTGGTAACTCAAGTGAAATGGGCATCTTAGCTTCTCTTCCATAAACAAGCATATAAGGTGAGTTACCAATGTAAATGTTTAGAGTGATGCGATCATCTCATAGGTCTATTTTAAATGTAGTGTGCCAAGTCCTTTAATTATATTATATTATCTTCATTATAATTATAATCCCATTACCTTGGGGGTAGTAATTATAAGAGGTACTGAAGTAGATGCCATATCAAAGGGCTTATTCCATTATTCTTATACCATTGAAATACGTGGCATTATCAGAATTATTGTTGTAGGCACCCCAAACCTCATAACTAGGCTCTCATAGAATTCAATAACTAAATTATCATTATCCTCCTTGATGTTCACTACCTATACCCACCTTATGAAATACTTGGTATCAGTAAGGACCCATTTATGGCCTACACTAGATGCAAGATTGATCATCCCAATAAAATGAATTCCCCATTGCATGAATGGTTGTTCAACATTAATGGGTGATGAGGAAGGGATAAAAGTATTTATTTTTATTTTAAAAGTGAAAATTTTTGACATCTTCTAACCCAAGCATATGCATCCTTGAATAGGTTAGGACAATAGTAACAAACCATCATATCTAATTATTTTTGTATTTGTAGTTTTATGTGCAAAGTGACTCCATATTTTCCATCATGAAAGTGTTGTAATTTATTATCAACTTGGTATATTTCCACACATCCTATTAGTGTTATATTAAGGTATTTCCCAAAAATAACCCCATTCACAAGGACATAAGTTATTGATTGCAATCTTAAGTATCTCCTTTTTTCTTGATCTAAATCCATGAGACAATCACCCATTTGAAGGAACCTCACCATTTATTGTGTCCAAATTGGAGTATATGAATTTGTATATATACTAATACCCTCTTGAAATGATAAAACCATATATTTTTATTCATTTAGGTCTGATGCTATATTCTCACACAACCCTCTTCCTTTTATTAACTTAGTGGCCTTGATCTCAACATTGTACTCCATATAATTAGTTATCCATCCATATCTTTTCTAATTCAAGTCCTTATTCAAGAGAAATTATCTTATACTTGGATAAGTTACCTTAACATGTATTTTGTTATTGGATACCATATGCCAAATTTTTTGGAGACTTATTAAAATTACCAATTCTTGTTTCTCAATATAGGTTTACCTCTTTTCATATCTTTCTAGTCCTTAACTAAAAAAGGATATATTATGTTCAAGTACTTAATTATTATTATACATTAACATAGAAGATATGGTGTTTGTGTTGGCAAAATCATACAAGATAAATTCCTTAGAAAAATTAGGATTGATTAGTGTATGTGCCTAAGCAATAACTTGTTTGATGGCCTCAAAACAAGCCTTCCCTTCCTTAGTCCAAAAAAATGCTTGATGGTTATTTAAAAGGTTTTTATAATACTTACATGAGTGAAAAATATAGGTATTAATTTGCTAACAAATTTATCTTCCCAAGAAAACTTTGTAAAACTTTCTTATGTTTGGGCAATGACAAGGCTAGTATGGCACTCACTCTATTAGGGTCTATAGCAAGCCCATATTTAGAAATAATATGACCAAGTAACTTAAATTAATGTTTAAAAAAATAAATTTCTTGGGATTTAGGTAAACTCCATATTACTTGCATATTTTAAATATTAGCTTCAGATGATTCTAGTGGTCACTAGCATTTTTGAAGAAAATAGTTGTATCATCAAGGTATACTAGTACCATATTATTGATTAAACTTTGGAAATATATATCCATGGCCCTTTTAAATGTTTAACATGAATTAAAAAAACTAATTATCATTATAGTATAGGCATATTTCCCCATTTTTTATGGAAGGCTATCTTATATTGGTCCTCCTCTTTCACCAACACTTGGTTATATCTTGAATAGCCATCCAAAAATGAGAAATGTTGAGAATCTACTACTACTTTAAGGGTTTGATATGTTGAAGGTATAATATAGTGGTACTTCAATGATACTCTATTTAGGTCTTTAAAATCTACACCTAAGTTAATTTCACCACTCTTCTTTCTCATAGGAATAAGATTGGTAACCCATGAAGAGCGTTTGATAGGAAAGATAATTATTTAATCTATCAACTTGGTGAATTATTTATTCATGAGAACCTCCACTTTAGTATTGATGGAAATTTTACTGTATATTATAGGCTTAACATTGGTATCAATTTATATAGTGTGTTGGGCTAATGAGGGATCAAACTCCTTGAGGTCACTATACTCCCCAGCAAAAACATTTGAAAATTCTCTACATAAATCAATAAATGTAGCCTTCTCTTGTAGAGTACATACCTTTTAAATATTTAAGATTTTATCATTGAATACATACACCTTATCATGATGTTCTTCCTTTGTATACATGATTCTCTCCTCATTTAATCACTTTAATTGAATATACCTTAAATAGTAACTAACCCTTTAGGGAGTTTGTTAGACCTCAATTTTACAATTTGGTCTCCATATTGGTGATGAAAATTATCCTATATTTTTCAAGAGAAATTAGATTCATGTTCAAGAAAACAAGCTATTTTTTTATCACTTTCAGACACTTATTAATTCACATCATTGTCCTATATTGAAGGCCTCATAATTACCATGAAGTGTGGTTGAGTTCTAGGATTCTTGAAATCATTTAGGGTGTCAAATTATGCTCCAACTAATGCCAAGATATCAGCATATTGGTTTTCTTCCCTTATGATTGATTTTATGTCAAAATCCTCCAAATACTCAATAAGGTCCCACACTATATGCTTATATTAATTCAACAATGTGTTCTTGGATGCACTCTTACCGCTAACTTGATGTACATCTAATTCACTACCTCTAATGGATTGAAATTTATTGACTCTTTTCTTCCTTTCCCATTGAAACCCATGAATAGGAGCTTCATATTTAGCTAAATTTCAATAATAACTAAACTAAAACCTAATGGATGAATAGTACCTTTCATTTGATGGAAAAATAAGCATCATTCTTGCACCTACTCCAACCTTTCTTATTGAGCCATCAAAAAAAAACTTCCACTAACCATCATTATAATCATTAGGCTTAGAAAGAGAAGGTATGGTTTTGCCTTCTTCATGTAATCAATAGACCCCAAGACCAGCCTCTTTTATCCATGTATATGGATCAAACTCATGATTTTTTGCCACTCATTCTTCAAGGAAGAGATTTGAAATATCTTCAAGAGGAACAATTGATTCTTGGTCCCTAGGCTGATCCTCCTCATCAATGATAACACAATTAACATTAGTAACATTTAGTTTGTATGGATCAATCTAAAACCTTGAAATAGGTTATGATCTTATAGTAACTTTGGTGCCATATATTGTCCTAAAATCCATTTAGGACCAATTTGATGAAAATTAAACACCAATATTTTACATGAAATCCCTTAAAAATAAAAGGGAAAATTATGGTGGCAAGTCAAAAATACCACATCTTGAGGAATGGATAAATTAGGACAAGAATGAAGAGTTATATTCAAACCCTTAATAACACCAATTATCTTAGTGGTTGATCCATCTAGTTGTAGCACACCTTTAGCATGAGGTTCACATTTGAGGCTTAGTTTGTCCATTATTTGATTTAGCATGACTGAGATGCTAGCCACGGTGTCTATCATTCAATTATGCATCAAAACAACATCAATGATCATCAAAACATAGATGGGAGGGGGCATGTTCAACTTACCTTATTGCAACTCATTAGTCTTGGATGTATTTACATATACAATAATACCCTTTCTTTCTACTCTTGATGATGATCTAAGCTTAGATATCTCATCTTTTAGCATATCCTTTTTTCATGGAATATAAAAAGTGTCCCACATAGGCATACTTACATGAAGTTTTTCCATTTGATCCACTATGTTAAGAGAAGAAGCACCAATCTTTGGTTGTCCTCTAGGATTCATGATATCACTTTGGCCTTGCTTATTTTAGTGAATAAAGGTAACCTTGTCATTATGATTTATTTGTGATTATTGATATTTTGGAAGTACATTATACTATATTATCCCTTGAGTCATGGATGGAATTTTAGCTAAACCTTTACCACTTTCTTGAACCTCTTCAACAAACCTTATTTTAGACCTAATATTGGCTATAATTGAACTATCTAGCACCCTACTTGAGATACCCATTTGATTTATTATAAAATATTCCTCTTCTTATAAGCTTACAAGTGTATCACATTAATTGATCTTACTCTCTAATAACCATTACCTGATTACAAACCTTTTCTTGTGTTAGAGATGGAAAAGTTTTTTCTTGTGCCACATAAACTTGATTCAACCCTCCATATTGATTGGTAAATTGTTCATGAGATTGGTTACCTTAAGGAGGCCATTATTACTCTTGCATAATATTGTTTTAAGTTTGTAATAAGGATATTTAAGTGGATCATGCATTTGGGTTGAAAATTATGTATGGTCTAACATTGGTGATATGACCTTGGCTTTGAGCATTTCATAAGAAGGGTGGCCTATTTGATTGATATGGATGATAATATTGGTTCCATTTAAAGGGCCTATGAATTTTATTTTATATCCTTTCCATTTCCATGACTTTGCTTTCAAGAGTCTTAAGTAACCCCTCTACATCATTTGGCTTGCTCACTTGAGTAGGGGCAACCAACTCATGACCGATTATGATAAGAAGTGGAGCAAAATTTGGAGTTGGAGGTTGAATGTCAGGAAATAAGGGCATAGGGGGATTTGGATAAATATTTCCATCATGTATCCAATTATTCTTAGCCCTAACGATAATCTCAAAATCATTTGATAAAGTATTACCACCCATAGATTGAATCATAACTACTATATCAGTATTCAAAGCCTTAAAATAGTATAATAATTCATAGTTTAGAGTGGGTATTGCAAGGATTGGGACCATATCCCATGTCTTTTAGAATATATAATTTATATCTTGCAAAAATTATTGAGGGGCTCCTTTTATGGTAGTCAATTGATTAGCCAAGGACAAATGGTCACTCTTATCTTCAAATATTTTTCTAAATTGCTCTCATAATTCATCCCATGAGGTAATGTAATTAGGTGCTAAGGTTATATACCACTCCAAATATTTTCATTTAAAACTAATTTCCAATAACCTAATTTCCACATTCTCTTTCTTGATGTTATATATGTTATAAAATTTTGACATGTCCCTAATATGCTCAATGTGAGTAAGAGTAGTTTATCCAATAAAATAAGGGACACTATTGAGGGCATCCACTAGTATTTCATCACAATATTTATGGTTTAAATAGGAACCACCATTAAAAGCAACAAAAGGTTGACACTTCATATGACTAGTGAGAGGTAACAAACTTACATAAAGTCATGAATATGAAAGACAAATGTAAGGAAGTACATACACTATCACTAAGAATTCATCAAAATAACACACAAAAAATCACTATTTTCATGATGAAGATAGAATATTCATATTTAATTGATTTCAATATTCAAGTATAAGACTTAATTTTGGTAGGGTTTTCCCATAACCAATGCGAGGATGCTTCGCAAAGCCATACAAGGCTACATATATAAGAAAGTGTGAAAAAGAGAGATAAGAGTGTATAAATTCATGGATAAGTTTCATACATCATAAAGGAAATTTAAAAACAAGAACTTAAGTAAGAAAAAAATCGTAAAGGTTGTCATCATCATGTCTACATTTTCTCAATGATGTGCTCTCTCATATTGGCGTAGGAGGTTACTTAGGGAAATTTGAACTCTTGAATATAAATCATATTTATTTAGGCTACACCACACCTGAAAGAACATTTAAATTATACTAAACTAACATTTTTAATGATTAATAAGTTTCTACACCACTCCCCTACAAGTTTTGTAACATCTCTTTCATTTTTCATCAGTATGTAATCTTCACTAGCTCCTTTTAGGTTTAAAATGCTTAAAGCTTTGTTTTCAAGATCATGATTTCAAAAAAACTTTATTAAACATCTTGATTGCATTATTAACTTGTATCAACCAATATTAGTGCTTCAAATGTTTTCTAACACTCCATTTCATGCCCAAACCTCTCAAATGGCTTCATTTCCTTTTAGCCCTCAAAATAGACAAAAATCCTTGTGTAGGATATTGTATGGATTTTATTGACAAATTGGTCATATATTTGAGTACCAAGTATTCCATTACATCTCCCTACAAAATTTCATGGCCTAAATTTGAGCAAAGGTATATTTATTTACCCCTTTTCTCTTTGCAATTAGGCTTTTCTTGAGCCTCTAGGCCTAAAAGGCCAAGATTTTTCTTGATTGACATAACACACATGTGAAAACTCCATTAAATTTTTGATTAACTTTGCCTATCCTATGAACGTTCACTATGCCAAATTTGGGAATCTGAGACCTCGTGTAGATATGTAAACCACGAAATGGACCAAAAAAAACTAGCCCTTCACAAGCCATTTTTCACACTACCTTTAAGAACAAGAGATATATAAGCACTTACAGGGTGTAATGTATGTATTTTTGGACATTATAAGGTATAATACAATCAAAATCATCTCTCCTAATGATTTTCTTCAATCAAGGATCTTCTGTACCTTATTTATTATATCTGTATAAGTGTAGGTACAATTAAAATTCATGGTGAATACCTACCTAGAGTGATAAATTATGTAAAATATGTTTCAATGGAAATTCAAGTCATTTTAGGCACCTTGGAATCAAATCTCACTCATCGGGTCCTTATTAGGGTTTTAGGAGGGTTTAAAGTAGTTTGATTTCTTAACGATTGTTCATAAACCCTATGACTATAAATCCTAAACCAATTCCACAAATTTTAAGTAAAATAGTATCCTTAACTAACCCTATGTTATTAATGTTCCCATGCATTTTTTATTTATAACTATAAGCATAATAAGTTATTCCTCGGGTCTTTGCCATGCCATTAGAGAGTGGTCTATAGTCTTAACTAATTTTCATGAAGGTTGATGACCTAAACCAAAAAATAATGCTAGAATATTTAAGTATATATACCCCTTAACCATCCTTGAAAATCAATTGACCCCATGAACAAGGTTAAGGTCACATTGAACAAGAGAAAGTCTCCCTTAAATTGTAGTCATGCACTAAAGGGGCTCAAGAAGGTCTCATAGGCCAAATTTCCACTTTCCTTGTCTTCCCTTATATATATATATATATATATATATATATATGATCTATGAAATATTTATACAATTCATAATTTCATTTACTCTCAATTCACCTTAAAAAAATCATTCTTGTCATAACTGTACACACAAGGATGTGTGTGACCTTAAGTTTACCAGGCCTAAACATGCCTATCCACATTTTCACCACTTTTGGTTACCCTGAAGATCATATAGAGTCATAATAACATTATAGGATCAATTAAAAGTTATTTAATTCTTCTCAATTACCTTTTATTTCTCAAAACAAGTAGGAATCTCTCACTTTAGGTAGGAATGCATGTGTGTGTAGGGTTCAAGAGAGTTTTGTTTTAATCACCCTTCTCTGACCTTCCATTGAGGTTTATCTAACCTCAAATTATAGTTTTTAATTTTTATATCTATCTAAGCTCCAAACCCACTATGTTCATTTCATTATTTTCTCATGTTTGAAACAACTTGAGTTCCTCAAACTAACTTGTAGTAGTCATTTGAGGTTTGATTCATTTTGGGGTTGTAGGGTCTCAATACAAACTATTGAGAAAAAGATGAAATTTTTTATAGTTGAGAGTTTAAAACCTTTTTTTAAGTTTTAAACCTTTCCAAGACCCTACATCATCACTTTCATACACTTTATTTCCCAGGTATGTTCAAGACATAACTATAGGTGGCATTTAGATGACAGTTTTGAACATTGAGCTTTAAAAACTGGTCTTGATATAGGCTATTGACATTTTGAGAGCAATGAAATTAATTGAATGATATTATCCACCATCATACAATATCATTAGTCTCTCTTAGCTTCTACAAAAAAATTCTTCTTGTTTTCATACACAGGCTTGTGTATGAGTATTTTGGCCTATAGACTCCTTTAATGGCTATGGCATTAGTCATTTCAACATTATTGTGACTCTTAGATAGCTTAGGTGTCTTCATTGAGATATGTACTATTTCATACCTACATTGAGTCATCTTATTTTCACATAATATTCTTTATATGGACAAATGGATTTTGGTTCAAAATGAGGACCTACAAGTTTGTAACCTATAGGTCTATTTTTGCTGGATAGACTATTAAGAAACAATTTATTGAGTCCTTCCAATTTGAGATTATATCAAATAATGAAATTTTACTATCATCCCCTCAATAATATTTTGTATCTCTTACTAACACTATGTTTTCTCAAATTGCCCATTTATATAGACAACCTTGTGTATGAGGTTAGCTCATGTACAAGGATCATGTATGGAAGTTGGATTCCATGTATTCAATCATGATCTTTTGATAATGTATTGATGATTTTCAAGGTCAAATAAGTGTTTAAGGGTTACAACAGGTCTCCCCATTGCTTTAACATCTTCAACCTGAGACTTGTGACCCATGAATGTTCACCTATAGGTTTGTAGACCTCTGGGTGGACAAAGTTCATCCAAATCTTTGTTAGAGAGTGCATTGTCAACAAATAACCACTTTAAAAAGAAATATAACATGGATAATCTAAGAGTGAATATTTTACAATGACTAATGAGGCACTTTAAATCT
Source organism: Torreya grandis (assembly GCA_037957365.1). Classification (NCBI taxonomy): domain Eukaryota; kingdom Viridiplantae; phylum Streptophyta; class Pinopsida; order Cupressales; family Taxaceae; genus Torreya; species Torreya grandis. Next base: position 4,612,197 of record JARHVA010000438.1, on the reverse strand, counting down.
TCTAAGAATAGCAACACTTCAAACCAACCAAAAATATTATAGTTTGGGTATGTTCACATATGTTTGAGACACTAGTTTCCTTGTTTAAAGAAACCTCACATATTTGAGTTGATTGATACTCATTTAATCTCTAAAAACATATAACACAAGTCATTTTATACCTTTTAAATTTGAAGTGAAGAAACAAAAGCAAAACTAGACCTTGTTTGGATGAACAAAATGTAGTGACCTCCTTGTAGTCTTAATAATTGTTCATAAAGTAGGGGAAACCAATTTACTAACCATAACCATGGATTTTAATGTCATTAGTACCCAATCCTATCAAAAAATTTCAGACCATGAATCTTATCATACTGACCATATTGAGCATGTGAAAACTGCCCTTATGAGCTTGCCCAGGGAGCGTTGGAATTTTTGAAACAATTTTTGGAATCTTTGGACTTGTGTAATATTTTAAATCATAGACATGGATTGGATAAGGTTAATATACACCCGTTAACAATTTTAACCTATAACTGGATCTCGCAGGTCTATACAAGTGCCTATAACTACCTATAAAGGAGTGATTCTTTCAATTTAGATGTTGAACTTGCAAAAATGACCCCAAGTGACATTCTTGTCATAATTTTAAGTTAGATAAATACCTCAAAAGCCTTTAAAAGTGTGTTTGGATGGATATTTGATCTTTTTTAGCATTTTCATGAATTGAAATTGATTAAATGCATCTTTCCCTTTCATTACCATTTACCTTAAACTTCATAAAGAATCTTAGCTTCTCCAAACAAAATTAAAATGTTTATACAAGATGGTCAAAGCAATGTTATGAATTTTAGAGACACTTTTGGACCTTTGACATAATTTGACTCCATCTTTTCATGCTCACCCTATAACTAGATTAGCACAAGAAAAATACAAAAATTACCTTAATCTTGTCAAAATAACTCTAATATTTCCTAATAAAACTTTCAAAATAGAATCTAAAGACCCCAAGAGGCATGGAATGACCACGAACAAGGTCATAAAACATGAAAAGTCAAGTTTTTTAATGAACCTGGTATATGGTAGCCAAAATTTGGCTAACAGTTATGATTAAATATTATTGTGATCTTGTAAAATAATTATAAAATGTGGTGCATTAAGGTTGTTTGGAGAGTCATTAATTTTTTCTAAATAGAAAAATAAATCTTTATGCTCTACCATTATGGGTGTGCCCTAGGGGTTAGAGAATAAAATGCAACCATTTATGAGCATGGGATGGAAATAAGGGGAGAAGTTGGTGCATGGTAGTAGAAAAGGAAGAAATGTGAATGGGGACATTCTTGGAAGGAAAGATGCATGAAGGGAAACCATAAGCTTATATTTTCAGGTAGGGTTTAGATATTTCCTTGTAAAGCTTTCATAAATTCATAATTTTTTTTAACAATATGTCACATTTTTATTGGTATTAGTACCCTATATAGGGTATATAATCATTACAATATGTAGATGTGTATATATATATATATTGAGTATTGTAGATGTAGATGTATGTATATATACTTGATATTTTTTTATGATTTTTGTTCAAAAATAAACATTGAGTTGTTGTATGGTTCTATTTTAATTAATGTATGATGGGTATAACATTTTTTGGTGTGTGTCATATGGTTTATATTTTTTTTAAAGAGAGATATTTATATAATATGAGGTCTCCTTGGAACATAGATTGATATATTTAGATTTAGGGTCATTGTAACTGATCTACACTTTGATAAACATCTTGAATCATTAACCATTATATATTTTTCACTTGTGCCCCTTTGGCTTCAAACTAATGTGTTTTTTTGGATACACAAGAATATTTATTAGATATTTTATTCTTGTTTCTAATAGACCTGGTAGATTTTGTAAATTATGGAAACTTGGTGGAACTGGTGACTATAAACTTCCATGATTGCGTTATTACTATATTGATTTTACTTACATAATATGTTAAATTTTATTACCAAAGTTGGATAATAAATTTGAGGACATTTTAAGGATTAGATTTTTTATTACTAGTTTTTAGAATAGTTAGTGAGTTCAACTCATGCAACTTCCATATAAACCTATTGTTAAATACTTATACACATGGGAAACTTCTATTTTAGTAACTTATGAGATGTTGATGATTGTGTACTTGTTACTATTTTAGAAATTTATAGAAGCATGACTAAAAATTGTTATGCCTTAATGGATAATGATTGTGAACTATCTGATAAAATGATTCAATGGAGAATGACTATGAATTATTTGATAAAATACTTCAATGGATAATGATTGTTAATTATTTGATAAATTGCCTCAATGTAGAATGATTGTGAATGTTTTGATAAAACACCTCAATGGAGGATGATTTCAAATTGTTTAATAAAATGACTCAATGGAAGATGATTGTGAATTGTTTGAAAAAATACCTCAATGGAGAATGAGTGTGAATTGTTTGATAAAATTCCTCCTTAATGGATGATTGAATGCAAATGGAATTATGATATTGTCCTTTCTTCCTTCATGCTTACTAATGTAAATTTTGTTATATTATGTTTTTCTTGAAAAATTGCCTTAATTGGTTGGTTTATGCCCACATTTATGGTTGGTTATGCACTTTTTTTGTGGTTGAAAACTTACCTTGAATGGTTGAGTTTATTGCATCTATATGGCTGATTTCATATATTAAAAGAATGAATAATTTTACATTCTTAATTGTTTGGGTTATACCCACATTGATGGCTGGTTATACACTCCTTGTGTGGTTGAAAACTTACCTAGAATGGATGAGTTTATTTCATCTGTGTCTAATTTAATACATTAAAATAATGACTTATTTTACATTTTAATTGGGTGGGTTATACTCACATTGATGGTTGGTTATGCATTCTGTGTGGTTGAAAAATTACATCGAATGGATGAGTTTATTGAATCTATGTGGCTGATTCCATAAATTAAAAGCATGACTAATTTTACATTCTTAATTGATTGGGTTAATGCTCACATTGATGGTTGGTTATGCACTCTTTGTGTGATCAAAAACTTACATTAAATGGATGAGTTTATTGCATATATGTGGCTGATTTCATACATTAAAAATCATGAATGATTTTACATTCTTAATTGTACAGGTTATACCCACATTTATGGCTCATTATGCACTCTTTGTGTGAATGAAAACTTATCTTGAATGGCTTACTTTATTGCATGTATATGGCTGATTTGATACATTAAAATCATGACTAATTTTACATTCTTAATTTGTTGGATCAAAACATTTAAGATGGTGGATATCTACTTGAATGGTTATGTGTACAAATACATGGTTATGCATGTGTTTGTGCAACTAGGAATATAAATATGGATGGCTAATTTAGTTCATGTACTTACATGGCTGACTGGCATACATTACCATGGTTGGGAAAACATATATTGATGGTTGAGTTGGCATCTATATGGTTGAGCATGCTTCACCTATATGGTTGAGTTTATCATATAAAAAACCTTGGGTAATTTTGAACATATAAATGATTGATTTCAATCACTCACATGGTTGAGTATTGCACTCTTTATGTTGTTGAAATCATGCATTTTAATGGTTGGTTATTTCAACTATTATGTGTCTTGAAACACAAATTTTTGAAGGCATTATATTAATTTGACTAATTATTAGTTGTGAATAATTCAGTCTATTTAATTCACCTTATTGTTACACTTGGCTGGGGTGATGCATTGGCATGTTTGATGCCTCCATGGATTTATTATTAGTGAAGATGACTATATTATGATTGTGTTTATCTATCTATGCATGTTTTTGTAAACACACACACACACACACACACACACACCACACACACACACACACACACACACACACACACACACACACACACACAACACACACACACACACACACACACACACACACACACACACACACACACACACACACACACACACACACACACACACACACACACAGAGAGAGAGAGAGAGAGAGAGAGAGGAGAGAGAGAGAGAGAGAGAGAGAGGAGAGAGAGAGAGAGAGAGGAGAGAGAGAGAGAGAGAGAGAGAGAGAGAGAGAGAGAGAGAGAGAGATTGTGTGTGTGTGTGTGTGGTGTGTGTGTGTGTGTGTGTGTGTGTGTGTGTGTGTGTGTGTGTGTGTGTGTGTGTGTGTGTGTGTGTGTGTGTGTGTGTGTGTGCGCGCGCGCATGCATATATTAGAATAGTAAATGTATTTATCAAATTAATATTTATTATCTTAAAACAAATACAAGGTATTTGTATCTCCTTATCATTACATAAGGGATCTCAAATCCCTTCTAATACTTCTTAGATCTATCATCCTCATTGTCTCAGCTTTGTATTTTAGCAGAGTTTGGCCCTTATCTCATATATCCTCACCCTTAACTACACTGACAACCTCCTAAAAATATAAACCATGAACAACTAGCCTTTAAAAACAAATTTAAAGATGACCCAACTCCTCCTTTTTATAGTTGTTGCAATTTGGTTACTAGCATATCCCATCAAAAAATAAACAACTATCACCAAGTAGGCTTAGTGCCCAAATTTGAGAGGCCTATACTAGGTATCCTTGTCTTAGTAATACCTTAAGCTTTACAGTTATGAAAACAAATTTAAATCAAACATTATCTTGTAAATCATGTTGTCCTCTATTGTTATATTAGCTCTACATCTATTAGATGTCATCCTTTACAAATGATTGATTATCTAGTTGTATTTTATTGGCTTGGGCTCTGCATCTATTATCTTGTATCTTTCTTATGTGCTCACATGTTTTAGGTGGTCCTTTCTTTTGCACACTATTCAATTTGCCTGGCTCTTCATAGTATTGAGTTGCCTTGTTTTTGTTATTATCTCCATTCATGCTTGTTCCCCATATTGTTTCCTTACACATTGATTTAAAAGTTATTATAGGCATTATCCTTGAGCACCCAATTCTTCTATTTTCCCATGCAGTTTAAAAATTTGGTGATGTGGGATTATTGATCCACCTAGGATGTTCCTAGATGTCACATTGAAAATCCCATGAACATGAGATAGTAATTATCACACCTCTACTAGTTCTTTGAAGGCCCCGAGAATCCATCAATGTGGATTTAATGACTACAATACAAATGACAAAACACTATAATGAATTTGTGTTTTTTGTAGTTGATAAGTTATCTAAGATGTTCACCATTGTTTTGTGCAAGAAGAGAATGAATGCATTGTAAAACATGTGATATTTATATGGTGAGGTTTGTGTTCATTTTGGATTACCAACACCTAGTACATATGACCATGATTAACATTATAAAACCATTTTTAGAATAATCTATGGGACATATAAATACATAATTGAATCGATCGACTCATTTCATCCAAAGATAGATGGAAAAAATAAAATTTTCAACCCCAAAATTTTTCATCTTTTGTCATGTAAAATAGTGTAAGTTTGTGAATGTGAGATGATAATTTTTGGTTATTCAACATGCATGCATTAGTGTTTCACATATTTATATATGGCATAGTCCTTTATATATGTGGCTTGGGTTTCAACAAATGGAACCCTTGGACATATCCTACTATCTACCATCTACCATAAATTCATGCATAGAGGAATGCTAAATAGAATAAGGTGTAAAGTTTTCTCCAACACACTAAAAAAAACACATCAACAAGTTCACCAAATACTCTCACACAACCAACTAAAATATAAATAGTTTCATGATGAAAATCACACACCTCATGAGTACAAGTTGGGTGATAGTATATTTGTCTCATCTTTAATAGGAATTATCCAAGTTTAAACATCACAATATCAAGCCTATGTGTTATGGCCCATACACCATTCTGTGCACAGTTTCAAAGAAAACATTTATTGATGACCTATTATAGTACTTAGGTTTTAATCTAGTCTTTACCATGGAACTTTTGATTCCATACTATAATTATTTACTTCAGCTAGCAAAATCACAACATTATTCACATTTCAAGCTTAAACATGCCAATATATCATAAAATGATTATATTATTAAAGTGACTAAAACACACACCTATTGAGATACACATCAACTATTTTGAGTAATTACAGGAGGGAGATACATTAATTATACTATGTAATAAAACCTTTAATCCCTTCAAATTTAGTTTCTTTAGTTGAATGAAGGTTCTTTCTAGACTATATCTTCCCAAGAAATGGAAAATGGCATATGTGCAACTACCACACTAGTGTACGCACTCCTTAATTAGAATTCAAGTCTCTCACATGCAGGGTGTATCTTAGCTTGTGTGGAAGACTTTGATAGTTCATTGAGTTTCCACAATGACTTTCTCATTTCTATAATAAACTCTAGAACCACACACCTTCTTCTAAGCTTTGTGTGCATGATTCTTTACTATGGCATTTACCTAATAGTAGATTTTGTCTTATAGCATCTATGTGTGTCACTTTAGTACTACATAGACTATCATGTTGGATTATAATGTGAAAAATCTCACACACACACACACACACACACACACACACACACACACACACACACACACACACACACACACACAAGTATTCATGTGTAAGGGTTTCTATTTTTTCCTATCTATGGATCTTCACTGAATTTTTAGGCATCGATACACACTTGGAAGTCCAACCATGCACTTTCAAGCAATTAAATTTTCACACCATACCAAAAGATGAACCATCACCCTTTTATACCCACTTTCATTTGTGACAACTTCTTGTAATGATTGTATGCATATTGTAATCATTTGGCCCATTAGAGAAAAAGGATGAAAGAGTATGAGAATAAAAAGATTTATTTAAGCATGCCTTTTGGCATCTATCATTCAAACACATATCTAGCTCTACATTTTTTTGACAAATTAGTAAAATCAATGTTTATCCCTTTTCATCACATGAGCTAACTTTCCTAGTCTTATTGCATCTCATACACATGTACTTTCTTAATTATGCATTTATTGAATAGAAAATTCATTTCGGTAAATCAAACTTTTACATATGTTTTTGAAATTACTTATCTTCCTGTTTATAATATCTTTATTGAACTTTTACAATCTATAAGTTTCTGTCAAGAAACACATTGTACACCACATCATGCTTGGGCTCTATAGTGTAAATCATACAATTTTATCGATGTTACTTTCTTGTTAGTTTGTTCAATTAATCAAGGAAAATAAGTAAAGTTAATTTTTAAATGAATAAAAATATTTTTCATTAAATATATCTAATTTCTTTTAATAGAAATAAGTAGATTCAAGGATTTTTATATTTTCAATCTATTAAATGTTAAGGAATTTATCTATAAAATTTTCTTTTTATCTACATTTGAAACCAAAACAAATTATTTATTATAAATAAGAAAACTTATAATGATGAATCATGAATTAAGATCCCAAACTTTATTAAAAAAAAATCTACGTACAGTTTATCTAACATCCCCCTTTACAAATAGCTTCAATTTTACTATATCATTTATCTTAAAACATTTAAAAAATAATTTGACCAATATAAAAATTTCTCTCTGTAAAACTCTGTAAATGCATTTTTTTTTCCCTTCCTATTCGAAGTTCCTTTCCACACTTAAAAAAGAAAAAAATTCTTAATTTTCAAATCAAAGTTCCTTTCCACTTATTAATTTTTTTAAAAACATCTCTAATTTTGTGTATTAGAAGTTTATCGGTTTTCCTTTTTATCTTTGAAAATAACATCTTTCTGTAGCATCTACAATATATAATAGTTTCCATAAATACTTTTTATTTTCTGGATTTTTGTTATATGGGTTATCATTTTCTTTATCTGTGAGATGACTATAAACGCTTTAGTGTGTTAAATTTATATTTTTTTATTCTACACTTTACTAATACAAGGTTTTCCCTTTTATTTAATTCATTTTAAAAATTATAATTTACGGGTTTGAATTTTTGTTTATTTAATTTATTTTTAAATTATAATTATGAATTTCTCAAATTTAACATTTAATTTATATTATAATATTTTATTAAATATTTTAAAATTAAATAATTTATTTTCCATTTTAAAAAAATAGCATTGTTCTTTTAATAATAATTTGATGTTTATATTTTTACCATTTTTAATTTTATTAAAATATTTTGATTATTAAAAAATATATCAATTTATTTTTTTAATTTAATCGCATCATAAATTAATTTTATATTTTTTCAATTATATATATATATGATGAATCATTGCTTTACGTTGTAATTTTTAGCAAAGGATTGAACGGCACGATCCAAGCCTCATCCCTTTTCACGTGTCAAAGTTTACTAGCAGCAAGAATTAATCTTCGGTGGGTTCTTTGTAAACCATGCAACTTCATCAGTTGAACCAACAACTGTTCACTTCTTTTATATATTTAATTAAATTACATTTTGTAAAAACAATTACTAATATTATTATTATTGAAAAAAAAAAAAAACATTAGTGATAAAATTGAATATATATTTAAAAATCATTTAAAAAAATAAAAATAAAAATCTAAATTGAAGTGAGAGAAAATGTTAAAAATGGATGGTTGATTTGGTGGCACCCATAGATTAATCAGATTCGACGATTTTATTTGGAAAGAGTGAATAACTATAGGTGTCCCTTCACTACATTTGTAATTAGAGGTTAAAATGGTAAGGACAATTTATTTTCTTCATAAGCTACATTGAAACTTAAGTCCTCCAAATTATTTCATGTGTTATATTTATTTTATGCGTTACATAAATTTCTGTATTTTTATAATAATTTATGCTGAAACATTTCAATTGTAAATGTTACTTGAATTCTAAACTAAAATTTTATAATGTTTGATAAAAAATTGAACATATTGTCATCAAGATATATATGAAAAGAACCATCGTGAAGGGAGATGTTCATATTGTTTTGTGAAAAATACCCTGCACCAAATACGAAAATCATGATCCAAATGGTGACGCAAATGTTGTTCTATGTCATAGAAAAATAAATTGTGATAAAAGGAACATTTTTCCATGCTCCTTAAATTTCAAACAAACATTTTTCCATGATAAAGCAACTTTTGGAAATGGGTATTCATATCAATCAAATATTTAACATTGACTATGTGAATTTTTTTGGGAGACTTACAAAGTGAGATGCTATTTAGTAAGTATGTTGTTAACATTTAGCAACAAACTAACAAAAATGAAGGTTTAAAAGATAATGTAGACCCTGTAACGATGAACATTTTGTATGTAGAAAAGGATGACATTTTTCTGTTATGTATTATATTTTTAGCCTATCCTTAGCCTAAGTTCATGGTTTAATAGTAATTGGAGTTGGACCTATTGATTGAGTCATTTTATATGCTTAAGGATCATGTTTTATTTTATATATTATTTGAATATTTTATGTGAAAAGATATATATGATTATGGTTGTGATCAAAAGTATTTCATTATTATTATTTTATTTATGTATCTTTATATTATTGAGTTATCATGATAAATTTAATTTATATAAAAGAAATATGGGTTTCAGTTGTGTTCTATATTTAGTTATATATCGATGATGAGATGAATTGACAAGAGTTTGCATTAGGTATGGAATGAAGTAGCTATCCATGTCAACATGGTATGATTTGGAGCTCTAGCAGTAAATGTCTACAAATGAGCATAGACCCCAACAACAATATTGTTGATGGCACTCACCTTATATGTAGATGGTTGGGTAGAACATTTGCCACATGGACTCTTAGCACCATATGACATTGTGGCATAAATATAGTGGGAGCATTATATTTTAGTATGGACTATTTATCAAATGATCATGAGATAATATAAAGATGCTTCATGGCCAATAAAGTATAAATGTGACAAAGTGAATAATACAACATAATTATAAACCAAATTTGTGATCTTTATTTGATTGATATATGTAAATTATCATTAAGTGAACCATAAGCCACATGGTTGTAGCCATAATGAAAAAATACTTAGCAACAAATATAAATAAATGAATGCCACATCACATAACATGACCAACAAAGTAAAAGTCGTCAACTAGATGGTATCTGTTGACGCTGGAGATTACACTTGGGGCAAGGAGGCCTAGCTCCTGCCTTCTCCTCGCAACATGGAAACTCCTCTCTCGCCTATGGGATGACGAAGCAGGAGAGGAGAGTCTCTAGATATGGGCTAGTTCCCTTTGATGCATCGTGTTTTTTCCAGCAAAAATTAAAATATATATATATATATATATATATATATATATATATATATATATATATATATATATATATATATATATAAAGGAGGGGATGAAAAGAGAGAGAGAGAAATGCAGGGAAAAAACAAGCCTACTCTAAAAGAGGTGATGCACCAAAAAAACAAAGGTTGCCCTTCACACATCCACTCTCAGAACCAGACAAATACAGACATACACTACACATTTGGCAGAAAGGGACCAGGCTGCTAGAAACTGGCAGGGAGGCTTACATGAAAACACAGGAGACAAAAAACAATCACTGAGGTGCTGTGAAATGTACACTGTAAGTGACTCCTTCTATTCTGGTCTTCTAAAATGTCCGCTCTTCTCCTTTCAACTATAGAAATGGCGCTTTGTAGATAACAGGTCTGCTGGTGTTGAACCTGTGAGAGCATCAAGAAGCAATGACTGGACACAGACAAAACACTCGATGCACACTCAACAATATCTATCCAAATGGAGGTAAAAACTGCATTTTATTTGATTCAGGTGAAATTTTGTAGAGCTGCGCTCTTTACAAATGTGGAAGAACCAATCCCCTTCAAAATGAGAAGTTACAATATATAGAAGAAAAGAGAAAGAAACTTGGCACTTTTTTGACAAGTCGGCCTATCGCGTCCCATTGGAAAGAGGAAACATTGTTGTGTTGTCATCATCCTAGAAGAAGCATGCTGGAACCATGCTATATAATTGCCAAATTTGACTTTGGCGTTCGAGCTTTAATGTGGAAGCATGGGTCATACCTTTTTTTTGCCAACAGATGAAATTTGTCCCCTTTTATAAATGCACCGGCCCTACTGTATGTTGTTTGTGCCATTTGGAATTAATAGGCAATAAATCACCTGCACTTTGCCACTTGGGCTACCTTGTCACTTCTGTGCCATGTCATTCCTCCTTGCTTTGTCACTTTGTCGTTTGTCTTTTCTCAGTTTTGTCTCTTCTGGCTTGTCAGCCTCCAGGGGCGAACACTTAAACAGATCGCTGCATTCAGGCCCTTCTTTTCCATGGTTCACGCTTTTTCATTTGAAAATGAACGGTTATTCTATTTGATTAAATTTGATGGCCTTGGAGACGTCATCGAGCCTGCTGGCTTCTTTTCCTAAACTTTTACGTGGCCTACTCCTCTGCCTACTAGTCGGGTCCATGCTGGCTGTTTGACTGCTAACAGGCCTTCTCGTGTCCTTCGCAGACTGTCTTATGTCTTTGCCTTTGTATTAAGCCGTGGGATTTTTGTATCAAGCCACAGGCTTTTGGCCTTGAAATGTGCCTAGCTTTGATTAACTTGAACCTCACCTAATTTCCTCCTTGAAGCGCTTGCCTTAGTGTTAAGCCGTGTGCGCCAATGAACCAAGGACATTGAACCATTGAACCCGGGCATGAAATGAACTCTCTGAACTCGCTGAACCCGAAAATGACTGGAATTTGAACAACATGTGAAGAAGTTGACCAAGATTTTGCCTGCAGGCAAAAATGGGTCAATAATTGCTGACTCACAGGGGAAGCATGCCTGCTATGCTTAGAATCCAATTGGCTTAAAAATCCATTGGGTGCGGAGTCAGATGCAGCTATGAAAGAATTATCAACAGTCGAAAAGATTCAAGAATCAAATATGAAGCCTTTACCCCAAGCAAAGGGAAACACACAAGGCTAAAAACACTACCTGTGCAACTGCACTTAGGGAAAGCAGAAAAAACAACTAAAAGCAAACTATTATATACAGCTAACCAGGAATGTTCGCCTCCCTCCTGGATCAAAGGGAAATTTTCTTAAGTCCCCTTCCTGGAAAGAAGACTTATGGCAGCAGGCAAGTAGCTGAATGAAGAAGAGAGTTGGTGACTTGCTCTTCTTGCCTGTCACCTGAGTTGGCTGGTATCCGAGTGAAACAGATTCAAACATGCTCCCAACATATGTGTACTCTGTTTGTTCTGGGAAGCCTACTGAATGATGGTCTTGCAAAATGGTGCTCTTCACCAAGAAATCTATGGCTACTGGCTTATCACCATTAGCCCTTTGACATGTACATTCCTTCTGCAACATATCATGGTCTAACTTGTTTCCTTCTGCTTCATTGTAGGCTCTGTCAAACTTGTCCTCTGCTTCCCTTTGGCCTTCTTGAAGAAGGGTGACTGCTATGATGTCCGAAATGGACTCACAAAATGATTGCTCATCCCACAGAACCTCACCTCTTTCTTCAAAACTCTCTTCTTCAAGGCATTCCTCTAGGAAGACAGACCTCTCCTTTATTTCCTCCAACTCAAGCTCCTTAGCGTAGTCATTCTCATCATCAAAACAGCAAGGAAGTTCATCAAACAGAGGAGAAGAGAGCTTACCATGCATTTGTTCCTCTTCGTATTGCTGGAACATCTGCATATATGCAAGACCTACATCTTCTCCACTGCTGATGATGACTTCACAAGGAGCATCAATGATGATTTCTTCTTCGTTGTCACTCATGATAGCCTCTTGAAGAACTACAGATTGGATCTTCTGCTCCTCACCTGCCTCTTGCAAAATAGGTTCCTCTTTGAGAAGGGGTGAAGTGGGAAAGCCATGTGGAAGAGGAGGTAGTCTTTGAGCTAGAATAGAATGATTCTCCTCCTTCCATTTGGTCAGTACTTCATCAATATTAGGTGTGGCCTGATATGTCTCTTAGAGGTGTGTGGATAGACTGGGTTCAGGCAGGTCCACCACACATTGGCTGAGGAATCTATCTCTGGATTCCAACTCTGCAATTCTTCTAGCTATATCCTCTTGGAAGAGCCTTTCCTGGAGGTCACCATCCTCACGAGTAGGAGCAACTTTAGCTTCTTCAAGATTTTGAGAAAAACCTTGCTTCTCCTCCTTTCTGCCCCATGATTCTACTATTTCTTCCCAAGTCATGAATGTACCATAAGGGCGAAAGATCTCCGGATTGGAAGTTTCCCTTTTGGTTGAAAGGTGACTAGGAGGGCTGCTTGAGGGGATTCCATAAAGAGGCTGAGTCTGATCATAGTCATATGAAGGAATACAAGGTCCATGATTTTGTGCAAAAGAATTATACATAAAGAAAGTAGATTTCTGATGGCACTAGGGTGCTTAACCAACAGATTCAACTCAGAGTCTCCATTGGTGTTCGAAGCAAAGCCTTCAAAGGCTAGTCGGCTGAAGAACACACCAAAAATTTAACTTTTTGGACAAAACTTGTCCTAGTGGCCCCATCGGGCATGCCAGAACTGTTGATGTTGGAGATTGCACTTGAGGCAAGGAGGCCTAGCTCCTGCCTTCTCCTCGCAACATGGAAACTCCTCTCTGGCCTGTGGGACGACGAAGCAGGAGAGGAGAGTCTCTAGATATGGGCTAGTTCCCCCTGATGCATCGTGTTTTTTCCAGCAAAAGTTAATATATATATATATATATATATATATATATATATATATATATATATATATATATAAAGGGGGGGATGAAAAGAGAGAGAGAGAAATGCATGGAAAAAACAAGCCTACTCTAAAAGAGGTGATGCACCAAAAAAACAAGGGTCGACCTTCACACATCCACTCTCAGAACCAGACAAATACAGACATACACTACACATTTGGCAGAAAGGGACCAGGCTGCTAGAAATTGGCAGGGAGGCTTACATGAAAACATAGGAGACACAAAACAATCACTGAGGTGCTATGAAATGCACACTATAAGTGACTCCTTCTATTTTGGTCTTCTAAAATCTTTGCTCTTCTCCTTTCAGCTACAGAAATGGTGCTTTGTAGATAACAGGTCTGTGGTGTTGAACCTGTGAGAGCATCAAGAAGCAATGACTAGACACAGACAAAACACTCGAGGCACACTCAGCAATATCTATCCAAATGGAGGTAAAAACTGCATTTTATTTGATTCAGGTGAAATTTTGCAGAGCTGTGCTCTTTACAAATGTGGAAGAATCGATCCCCTTCAAAATGAGAAGTTACAATATATAGAAGAAAAGAGAAAGAAACTTGGCACTTTTTTGACAAGTCAGCCTGTCGCATCCCATTGGCAAGAGGAAACACTATTGTGTTGTCATCATCCTAGAAGAACCCTGCTGGAACCATGCTATATAATTGCCAAATTTGACTTTGGCATTCGAGTTTTAATGTGGAAGCATGGGTCACGCCTTTTTTCTACCAACAGATGAAATTTGTCCCCTTTTTTAAATGCACCGGCCCTGCTATATGTTGTTTACGCCATTTGGAATTAACAGGCAATAAATCACCTACACTCTGCCACTTGGGCTACCTTGTCACTTCTGTGCCATGTCATTCCTCCTTGCTTTGTCACTTTGTCATTTGTCCTTTCTCAGTTTTGTCTCTTCTGGCTTGTCAGCCTCTAGGGGAGAACACTTAAACGGAACGCTGCATTTAGGCCCTTCCTTTCCATGGTTTGCGCTTTTTCATTTGAAAATGAACGGTTATTCTATTTGATTAAATTTGACGGCCTTGGAGAAGTCATCGGGCCTGCTGGCTTCTTTTCCTAAAATTTTACGTGGCCTACTCCTCTGCCTGCTAGTCGGGTCTATGCTGGCTGTTTGATTGCTGACGGGCCTTCTCGTGTCCTTCGCAGACTGCCTTATGTCTTTGCCTTTGTATTAAGCCACGGGCTTTTTGTATCAAGCCATGGGCTTTTGGCCTTGAAATGTGCCCGGCTTTGATTAACTTGAACCTCACCTAATTTCCTCCTCGAAGCGCCTGCCTCAGTGTTAAGCTGTGTGCGCCAATGAACCAAGGACGTTGAACCGTTGAACCCGGGCATGAAATGAACTCTCTAAACTCGTTGAACCCGAAAATGACTGGCATTTGAATAGCAGGTGAAGAAGTTGACCAAGATTTTGCCTGCGGGCAAAAATGGGTCAACAGTATTCATCATGGATAATACTCAGTGGGTATTAAATGTTGATTCACCCAATGAATATAAGGGTCACATTCGCATTTGAAATGGATCTCAATGGCTAGAAAATATTAAGGTGCAAGTATACTATAGACAATAGAGGGAAAGGTGGCTTATAACAGATAACTATGAACGTGGGTGGAAAGAAGAAAACATAGTCATATAAATAATAAGAGAGGGAATGTGGACTATGATAATAATAATAGTTGATCATGTAACCTACGAGAAAGTAAATGTGAAATAATAATAATAAAAGTAGTTTCAAGGAACTACAAACTAAAACAATATGGCTTGCCCCATTTCTCAATTAAATGTGACTTGCGCAAGTGGTTCCAATAATTAATGGTTCCTAATATTTTCTTGAGAAATGGAGAGTTATTTAGTGTAAGTATAAGAAAGAAAACAAGCATCCACCAAGAGGGGAAGAGAAGCCTTTAATTGAACACTATTTTTAATTCTAGAAGACATTATAATATCATAGTAATCTATGACTCAATTTTGATAGATCTTCACAAGGTTGGAACACATTTACTAGTGGGTTGAATAGATAAACCAATCAAATTTTGAATATGATAAAGACTTCATTATGAATTTCACAATGGATGGATATATCAAAGCATAATGTGTCTCAACTAATCTTAGTGAACTTTTAGTGGCTTAAATATGGGTTGCAATAAAAAGGGGTAGAGGATTCCTTGTTACCACCTTATGTGCTACATAAAAATGCCGTTAGGGTGACCATGCATATCATGATACAAAAAACTCTAATTATTTGGTATCCTTTGACATCATGCCAAGTGCAATCAATAAAACAAGGATGTAAACTGCATTAATCAATTGCATGCATTTTAATCATAAGCATATCCTTCCCTTTACTTATTGGAATTAAAATGCTCCTAGAGAAAATCAAATTTGATAAAATCATTGATATGCCTAATCATTGTAAAGTAAGCATATTGAATAAATTAAGAATTCATTTTTATGTTGTATCTTTCCCTAGGATTCAATATCATGTAGTGATAAACATACTCATTGTTGGAAGTATAATTGGCCCATCCCATTAGTAGATAGAATATTCCTTTTATGACTATAAGATTATAGTATAAATGAAGCCACTATAGCATAATATACTATGAATAATAATGCATGATAATGGTTCAATGAATCCATAAGGTATCAACCTTTGAGTATGCATCTTCAAGAATAAATCATAAATGAAATATTTATCCTTTGGACCTATTGACCATGTTGATCAAAAGTCAAAATGGGTCAACCTCCTATAGTCTAAAAATTGATACATGGGTATAATATAATGTCATAGGGTGTGTCAAGTTTCATTTAATGTGATTTAATGCCATTTTAGCCTTGGTCATAGTCCAATTTAGTCTTTATGTCATTGAGTCACTTAGGGGTCATATTAGTGTCATTTATGAAGGTGGTATAGTTTTATAAGTAAGACAAGTGTTTTAAACTATCTTCAAATATCTATCATGTCATATACTATCAGTATTGTTAGTCCCTGATTGAAACATCTAGGTACTATGATGAAACAAGAAGAAAAGTGGCTGTTTGGGTAGTTTTGGAAGTTATATGATCTCTAGAAGAGTGTGAAACATGTGGAAGACTTCTGGGATGAATATTCAACTCCATAGACTATTATCCATGTTTTAACATCTTTGGAAGTCCCAAAATTGGTCAAACACCATTTTGCTCTTCCATTGCTCTAATATGCACATGAAACTGGTCAACAGTTTTTTCTTAGTACAAACAATAAGAGAAGTTCCAGATCAAATGTCTTTGGGGCATCATTGTAAATTTAGTATACTTCATTTTCATATCAATATTTAAAGGATTGGTCACTTGTGATTTATGAACCATCCCTTATAAATTGACTATTCATTTATGCATGTTATTTCCCACACCCTATAGGTTTTCATCTTATATGAGCAGGTCTATATAGTATAAATAATTAAATTGAATCTACAAGAAGTATACATCCTTATCTCATGATTCCTACCTTTGGTTTCATTTTTATAAGTGACTTGGTGAGCTAAACATCTCAGATTGTAGGATAAGTGCACCATTATTAAGATGTAAACATATGTCACTATGTGCATAGTTTCTTGTTATGGTAATGGTTTCACAAGAAGGTGTTATGTGGTGTTTCATGTTTTTTTTCTAATGATAATTTAATCTCATTCCTTGTAATGTTTAGATCCAATGGCTACTTTCATGAAATGATAATCACAGATGTGACAAACTATTAGCTCCTTGTCTACTTTCACTTATAGTCATAGCATGTGAAGCTTTGAGCATGGTCATGGAAATGATATGAAGTGTGAAAGGGGTGGTGAATATGTCCTTGTATCATGAATAATAAAATCAGGCATGAAGAGATGCTCCCAAGTGATGTATGCAAACTATGATGCCAGTTTAACCCCATACACAATCTATTGACATGTACTTACAGGTGCATGTAGGAGGATAATTACATTGAGATAAGGCACATAACTCATGTGAATCCCTTCAAGGTTATAAGGATCCATTTGAAGGTATTGAGATAGTCTAGGACTTGTTGAATGCCCATTCACCATACACATTGTTCATGTTCCTACTCATTGCCTTGCCTGCAACATCAAAACATACCTAGAGGTGCCTTATAGTAGAGTAAACACATTAAAAGGAAGTATATAACTAGTTTTAAGTAATTCAAGGAGAATAGGATTCATTTGGAAACCTTGAGAAGGTCTTAGAAATGTTACAAGCTCATTCACCATGCATACACCCATATTTCCTTCTTACTACCTTGTAGATTGTACATTCACCTTCAGATGCTTCACACAGAGTTGAAAATATTGAGATGAAATTGTTAAGGACTAGTTTGAGGTCTCACCAAGTAAGGAAGTTAAAATTAGACTAATAAAAGGTCTAGGATAGATCATGAGAGTAGTTTATCAGTCACATAATAGTATATCATATTCTCAGAGCCTTGATTGCCACTGTATGAGTACTTGTAGGTTTACATAGAGGTCTAATAAGACTGAGGAATAAGCATTTGGGTTTATTGAGCATTACTTTATGTTTGAATTCATGGATATTATCTTGGTAATCATAGTGAATCCATATGATTAATAATAGTTGGAATGAATGCCTTTATATCATATGAAAGAGAATTCAGAGACTAATTACCTTAATCTATCCAAACAGAGACCTAGCTATTCTTGTAACATTTTCATGGTGAGGTATTTTGAAGTGTTGATTAGTCTAGGTTTTCTATTTTTCAGCCCAAGTGAAAAATTAGTGGTTTGGATTGATAAAGGTGTTGTTCCCAAAATCCATCACTTGTTTTTGTGGACAACATGTCAACCATTTCAGTCCTGCAGGCCAAAATAGTCTCTTTCTTTCTCAAAATGTTTTGAGAAGTCAAGTTATTCAATTGCACAAGCCTTTTCAGCTAAGGAAATCATAGGTTCAAAAGGCGGGTTTTTGCAAGGAAAAATCTCAAATCACTTAAGGTATTTCCTAAAAAATTGTAAGGATGGTTCAACGCCAAGGTTCAATAAAAAAGGTTCAATGACAGAGTCAATGAGTTGGAATACACCATTAAACCATTGAACTGTTGAACCATTGAACTCTGAAAGGTTCAAAGGTTCAACGAGTTCAAAGCTTCAACACATTCAAAGAGTTCAAAGTTAAAAGTTCAAATTTCAACCAAATGGTTCAACTGAATGGTTCAAATAATTGGTTCAACGACACCTTGAACTCATAAAGAAGACTAAGTGAATGCAACTCTTTACAAAACATTAAACCACTGAACTGCCAAATTGTTGAACTTTAAATTATTGAACCATTGAACTAGTGAACTCTGAAAGGTTTCAAGGTTCAAGTTTCATAGTGGTTCAAAACAACCAGTGACATCCCCATGGACGTCAAATTTAGGGTAATGAAATAACCATTGATTTTCAAATAGCACAGACTTGAGAACAAACTCAGCGACCAGCCAAGGAAGGATCTGAAGGAGCTAGTAGAAAGTGAGAAGATAGCCTTGAGAGATTAGATCACTAGGAAGAGCCAAAATATAGAAAATAAAGAGAGAAATTTATAGAGGATCCAAAAATATTTGTAGGAGATTTATTCTAGTAGGTAGATCATTCCACCAGGTAGACCTCAGAGAGTGCAAGCATTCAATGGCATGGCCTATTTTTATTCAT
The DNA here is from genome assembly GCA_037957365.1 of Torreya grandis. Lineage (NCBI taxonomy): Eukaryota > Viridiplantae > Streptophyta > Pinopsida > Cupressales > Taxaceae > Torreya > Torreya grandis. The sequence continues at coordinate 4,592,824 of JARHVA010000438.1, read as the reverse complement.
TGAGTAAAGGCAAATGGACAGTTGTGTAAGTATTATAAAGAAGACTATGCAACCCATGCTTTGGAGGAAATAGTTGAGATGATTTAGAATGCCAAAGTTAAGGCCGATAACCTGTTCCAACATGGCCCATTCATAGAATTCCCAATGCATTCAATGCAACATGGGCCATTTTGTGAAAATAAGCACCAAAGTATTTCTTTGAATTCTATATATTATAATCTCTTAGTTTGTAGAAATGAGATCTCTCTGTTATTAGAAGCAAAACTCTGCCAAAATAGAAAGACATTCCTGAGACTTTGAGCTCAGATTATTAATCATATTTTATCAATTGAATGAGAATGCAAGTGACCTTTCAGACTTTGTGTTGAAATAGCTTGTGTTATCTAGGAAATCATTCTTATGTATTTTTCCTAAATATAGTCTTGTCCATTTAATCAAATAAGCAGAACAAATGGAAATAATTTGGAAGATGTCCTGAAGTCAATTGTGGGAGACTTTGTGCTACCATAATTGTCTTTAGTCTGTGTATTTTATGTTTCAAGATATTGGAGAGACTTTGATCTCCCTTTATCCTTCATAATCCTTTACTCTATTGTAGTTTTAGGTGGAGACTTTAGGCTGCACTTAATCCTACTATGTTACTTTGTCATAAATTAGTAAGAGAAAAAATGAAAGACTTTGTGCTTTTGTGGGTTTCTTGTGGATTTAGTTACTACCTAGGAAGTTTTTCTATTATTTTTTGAACATCATTTCTGAAAGAAGAGAAATGCCTTTAGTAATTACACAAGAATTATCCTTTATTTTGTGAACATCATCTCTGAAAAAAGAGAGATGGATGATATGATTTCACCCCTAAGTCTATTTTCAATTTATATTAGTATATTATAGTTTAAGGGAACCTCCCCTTGCTGAGAGGAGAGATTTATCTCATTATGCTATGGTAGACATACCCATTTTGTTGTATAAATATCATTGTGTTGTGGTTGATATACCCATTTTGTTGTCAGTTAGTTGATGAAAAAATATTCACCCAATAATTTTTGGTGACTCTGCTAGGGAAGAATGCATAATTTGAAATCTCAAACTTCAGAGTGAAGTATTTCTAGTTATTTTCCATTCTACACTCTGGCAGATCCACAGTATACACAAAGCCAGAGAGCTCAAGGTATTTTTGATCCTGTGTTCGAGTTTGTGCAGTAAAATAATTTTGACCTTTCTCCTCCACAATCTCACCTTCAGTGAACCAGGAGTTTTCCTCCTACCAATGTCAGGTCCCCAATACCAGGTGAAGCTTCTCTTTCCTCTGCTAGTAGAGCTTTGTCTATACATACCCTAAAAAGGTTTGTTATCCCTCCTTTCAATCATCATATCATGGTAGCCTAAGGCCCTTGAGGTAACACTTTTGGCCCTCTGAATCTAACCCCACCTTTACATGAACTACCCCGTAGTTCAAGAAATAAATTTCTCAAGTTCTATGGTGATGGGAGAATTCATCCTGATGAGCATATTGTAGCTTTTTACATATCCTATGGTGTGATAGGCATTGAATTTGAAGATACAGTAGTCAGAATATTTGTGGAAACATTGCAAGGTGTTGTCGCAGACTGATTTTATCATCTACAAGCACAAACAATAACTAACTGGAACACTCTCAAGGCCAAGTTTGAGGCTAGGTTCAAACCCATAGAGGATGCACATGCCCTGTTAGCCCATCTTACACAAATGAATAAGGAGCCTCATGAACCCATGCGATATTTCATTGCTAAATTTGACAAGCTAAGTAACATGATTCCTATAATTGCTCAGCCGACACTAGAAAATCTTAAGTGCTTCTTCATCAATTCTTAGCTTCCTAAAGTGAGTTTCATGTTGAGGCAAGCTAGCCATATATATCTTGTTGTGGCTTAAATTTTTGCCACAGAGGTTGAAGATGATCTTATCTTGGTAGGAAAGATAAGAAGAGATCCTAATCCTAATAGAAATAAATCTTCTTCATCTTCTGAAATTTTTTCTACATGCACTACTGATCCTATGGTGCAAAAGCTAGAAAATGAAATGCTTGATCTAAAATATTAAATGGCACAATGGATGTTTACTTCTCCTTCTTATTGAGATATACCAAGGAGGACATTCCCCAACCAGTCATATCAAGGCAATGCTACCAAAAATCAAGGGCAACCAAATCATCTTCCTCCCCCACAAGGGAAGCTTACCATTGAAGCAACACTAGATAACTTAATAGTTGGTTATCATGAAGTTGAACATGATTTCTCTTTCCAACCTAGGTTGGACAAAAAATATGACACTAATCTCTTTGCATAAGGAGAAGAAGAATTAGCTGAAAACTTCAACATTGGTTTCCTGAATTACCAAGATGAAGCTAGAAGTAAGGGATAAGTGTTTGATGGATCATACGTTGTATTTAATAGGTCTTATAACTAGTCAACTCAACAAGATGATAAGGGAAAAATATGGGAAGAATCTTGACCAGCAATTTCAATTGCTAAACGGGGGACTTCACTGCCTTTCCAATCAAAGGACTCGGTGATCAATAAAAAAGTAAGCACCTCAAACAACCCTGCACCTTTTGCTTCAATTTATCAGACCATTACCACACCCAACCAAACCTAGAATGATGAACTTCCTTCCTCTGTTCCTAGTTATTTTTAGTCATTTGATATAATTGACCATATTAGGAAGACCAAGATCCAAATGTTTGAGTTTGAATACTTACAAGCCAACCCTGAGCAGTTGGATAGGTTAGTTGAATGCATCAAGAACAAAACCATCCCTATAGGACAATATGTTTTAAAGGTAAATCATGATCCCCTAGAGAACACATCCACCTAAAACAATCTTGTTATTAATCCTCTTATTGCCCTTGGGAAGACAAAACCTTTCTACGATCCCTATTGATAAATGGTCATAAACTGAGCAACTGCATAATACACTTTGGCACCTCTAACAATGTGATCCCTGCCAAGGTGGCAAACTCTCTCGATCTCACCTGACTAAAAGTTTTGGGAGATGTTTCTCCATGGGAAAAAAATAAGTGCCACTATTGGGTCAAATCAAAGATGCCAAATTCGTATTTACTACTTTTCTAGACAAGAGGATTAAGATGATAGTCTTGGTGGCCGATGTTCTAGCTTCCTATGGCATTCTACTTGGATGAAATTTTTGCAAGGATGTTGGTGGAGAGTTGAACATGGAACTGTCTGAAGCAAGGATACCTTTTAAGGGCATCATGCAAAGGTTGCTTCTTGAGAAGGAGTCAAAATATATTGTCATAAAAACATCAGCCCCTGAAGCTCAAATTCTATTTGAATCCTCAGGAATGGGTAACTACTTTCTATCTATAAAAGATGTTTCTATTTCATTATATGAATTTATATAAGTGACAATACAAAAAATTTAGACAAGACATTAGAAGAATTGGTAGAGCACAATTCAGATAAAAAAGGATCTTCTCTCCCTAATGAAGAGAAATCTAAAAGGAGATTAGATTCTAATGATGTCTGGATTCTAGAATTTGATGGCAGTAATTATTCTACCAGTTCTAGAGCTAGAATTGTTTTGATATCAAGGAGATATTTTCCCCTATTCATATAAGTTGTAGTTTAACAATATCAATAACACCACTGAGTATGAATCTTTGTTGCTTAGATTGAAAGATGCTCAAGCTATAGATGTTAAACTTTTTCATGCCTGAGGAGATGCTAAACTGGTGGTTTGTCAGGTGAGGAACTTGTGTCAAACAAAGAATGAAAGATTGAGACACTATCGCAATCTAGTGTGGGACTACCTTAAAAGTTTTGAGGCTTTCAATATTTTTGTGGTTCCTAGAGAATTCAATGATTGAGCAGATTCCTTGGCCATCTCTACAACTCTTTTAGTTCCTCACCAAGATTTCAAAGGGCACAAGTACACTATTAAATTGGTCTTTCAACCAAGTGTACCTGATAATGCCAACCATTGGTAAGTGTTTAATGAGGATAACCAAATCATTTCTTTTTTGAAATAGATGGATAGCTTTGAGGAGCTTTATTTTGAAGGTAGTGAATCTCCATCGCATGAATCAGCCCCTGAAACAAATTTAAAAACTGGTGAAGGTCTCCTTCAACTCAAAGGGAATAAAATTCCCAAAGGGTTAGTTTCTCTTGAGAAGCTATTTGACAAGCATGATAGATTTGTCAAGAAGCAACAAATGGATTCAAGTTCTTCCAAGGAGTTTGATAAAATAAACTTGAGTACAGAAGACAATCCCAAAATGGTCAACATTGGGAATTGTTGCACTCCTGATGAAAAGTTCAAATTCATTACTCTGCTTCACCATTATAATGATATTTTTATGTATTCTTATGATGATCTAAAGTCTCTCAGGCCTAAATAAATTTGGCATGAAATTTCTCTCAAGGTTGGGTCATTGCCTCACAAGTAGAAACAAAGGTAGTACAACCCCAAGATATCAAGTACTATTCTTTCTGAGATCTAAAAGATGTTAAATGTGAGGATAATTTTTCTAATCCACAATTCCACCTAGGTTGTGAATATAGTCCCTATGAGCAAAAAGAATAGAGAAATTCACCTCTGTGTTGATTTCAAAAATCTAAATATATTATCTTTAAAGGATAACTACCCCTTGCCCATCATGGATCAAGTATTGCAAATAGTGACTGACTCAAAGATGTAATCAATGTTAGATGGTTTTATCAAGTGGAAGTTGGTGAAGTAGACCAACATAAGACCACTTTCACTACACCTTGGGGCACCTTTGCATATCGTATAATGCCTTTTGGTTTGATCAATGCTAGCACCACCTTCTAGAGAGTGATGGATCTTACCTTCAGAAATGAAATGGGGAAGTTAATTTTGGTATATCTTAATGACTTGACCATCTTTTACAAACATCGTCTTGATCATGTGCATCATTTACAACAAGTGTTGGAATGATGTCGATAGAATGGCATTTCCCTTAATTCTAAGAAATCAATTTTTGGGGTTACAGAAGGGAAAATTCTCAGTCACACTGTATCTTGAGAAGGCATAAAGATCAACCTAGAAAGAGTCAAATCCATCCAAGAGCTTGCTCTTCCTGCTAGTAAGACCGCAGTTCATTATTTCTTTAGAAAGGTGAATTTTCTATGAAAGTTCATTCCTAAATTCATAGAGAAGACTTGCCACATTGTTGACATGATGAAGGGTAAAGCTATTTTTCACTAGACTGAAGAAGGCAAGTCAACATTTCAGGATATCAAGGAAGTTACACCCATGCCCCAATGTTGGTTTGTCTGGATTATACCAAAGACTTCATAATATATAGCTATGCTTCTAAACACACACTTTTAGCTATTTTGGTTCAACAGAACAAAGAAGGTGTGGAGTCCCTGATATATTTTATGAGTTGTCCTCTCAAAGCTCATGAACTAAAATATTCAAACATGGATAAGCATGCTTATGCTATGGTTAAGGTGGTAAAACACTTCTATTTCTACATCCTAAACTCACACACTATTACTCTGGTTCCTGATAGAAGAGTAAAGTCCATTTTAACTCAACAAGAGTTTGGAACTAAAAGGGGAAATTAGATTTCTAAAATCTAGGAGTTTGATCTTGTTATCAAACCTATGAAGCTTGTGTAGGGAAGAGGTCTTTGCCAATTAATTATTGATAACATACCAGAGGAAGTAGGGCATAAATAAATAGAGGTTAAATACATGCTTATAGTTTTATTTGTTACTACTATGAATGAGTGGTATTCCAATATCACTCATTTCTTTACCTATGGTGAGTGTCATGTCCACCTATCTCATAAAGAAAAGAGAACTGTTAAGTTGAAAGCTGCTAACTTTGTCCTGTGGGACATCAGTTTGTACAAGAGGAGCCTTGATGGGGTATTTCTTCATTGCATAGATAAAGTGCAATAGAGAAAACTTTTGGAGTCTTTCCATAATTTGGCTTATGGAGGACATTTTTTTGCACCTGTGACTACCCATAATATTTAATGATCCAAGTACTATTAGCCTACTCTATTTCAAGATTCATACACTTGGGTATGTAGATGCGAGCTGTGTCAACAATTTTTTAGGAAACCCAAGTTGGTCCTATTACCTCTTAAGCTGGTGGTCATCGAAGAGCCATTTCAACAATGGGGTATTGATTTCATTGGCACTGTAAACCCATCCTCGATGTGTTGGACATGACTATGTTCTCGCAGCCATAGACTATTTTACCAAGTGGGTGGAAGCCATTCTAGTCAAGCATGCTACTTTAGAAGTGGTATGTAATTTCCTTAAAGAAAATATTATTTTCTAGTTTGGAGTTCCAACCAAGATTGTAATAAACAATGCAACCTATTTCTCTTCTCATGAGGTTACCTAGTTTCTTGCTACTATTATGGGATTATCCTCTCCCACTCTTCTGACTATTATCCGCAAGGAAATGGTCAAGCAGAATCAAGCAACAAGAACTTGGTGACCATTATCAGGAAGATGGTAGATGAAAATTAGAGAACCTAGCATAAAGAATTATTTGATGCTTTATGGGCAGACAAGATTACACCTGAAAGGGCAATAGGTATGTCACCATTTCAACTTCTATATGGTTTGAATGTAGAAATACCAATCACCCTAAAACTACCAGCACTGAAGGTGGCAAAGACAGTTGAAGATAAAATATTTAAAAATTATATTGACAAGAGGATCATGTGCTTGACTAAACTAAATGAGCAATGAACTATGGTGGTGGACCGTATTGCTGCACATCAAAGTCTAGTAAAGAAACTCTTCGACTAGAAAGCAAGGATTCATGATTTTCAGATTGGAGATCAAGTCTTGTTATGGGACAAGAGGAGAGAACCAAAAGGAATGCATGGAAAATTGGATTCCTTATGGAAAGGTCCATTTGACATTCATCGATTAAATGTTGAGAATAGTTTCTTTCTAAAATATCAAGATGACACACCATTTTCACTACTTCATAGTAGGCTGCATCTGAAGCACTTCAATCCTTGAGGTATTAGATAAGTCTAGTTGTACATTTGTATAGTCTTTATTTATTTTGTGTTATTCATTTGGTTTTTGGCATCTTTATCTTTTTGGATGTCATGACTCCGTAGCGCAGTGGCATAGATGAAGGCACTTAGAGTTTGGATTCTACTCCCTTCAATTGTTTCAAAATACAATCGATGGAAATTCCCTAACTAGAGCCAACTATTGTTCCCAAAATATATCACTTGTTTTTGTGGACAACATGTCCACCATTTCAATCCTACAAGCCAAAATGGTCTCTTTATTTCTCAAAAATTTCTAAGCAGTCAATTTATTCAATTACACAAGCCTTTTTAGCTAAGGAAATCACAAGTTCAAAAGGCAGGGTTTTGTAAGGAAAAATCTCAAAACACTTAAGGCATTTCCTAAAAAATTGTAAGGATGGTTCAACACCAAGGTTCAATCAAAATGGTTCAATGGTGGGGTCAATGAGTTGGAATAAACTATTGAACCATTGAACTGTTGACCCATTGAACTCCAAAAGGTTCAAAGGTTCAATGAGTTCAAAGCATCAATGCGTTCAAAGTTCAAAGTTCAACCAAATGGTTCAAAAAATTGGTTCAATGACACCTTGAACTCATAAATTTTGGTGATAAGAACTTTCTTGTGGCATATTGAATATAAATGTGACCATAAATATGGTTCATTTATTAGGCATGTGGTTCAAATGTTGTGTCTCATATCAATTAACCTTTTGTCCCTAAATCAATTTTTCACTATGAGATAAAACATGCCACAATTTATTCCTCATAATGAATGAAAGATAATATTATAAGGTGTTAATTTATGACTCTACCATGAAACTAAAATTACTACAATACATTTCTATCTCTCACAATTTGAATGTAACATCTACACAACGTTCTTACCATTTCTCAACAAGAACAAAAAGATTCTCTTAAGCGACAAATTTGGATAGATAAAAGTTTTAATTATGGGGATGATAGGGGGTAGATGAAATAAAATATTGAATTTATATCCCATACAAATGTGATTGCATATATAGTTTTTTTATTTGTCATGTATTCCAAAAGTTGTGTGTTATACTTACCAACTTGAGGTCCTTAAAGAAATTTTTCATTGTGAGATAAAATGTATCACCATTTATTCCTCATAATTAATGGAAGAGAATACCATATAATATTCTTATAATAATCCCTCATGTAGTTTTTTAATATTATGGTTTGTATATATCCCTCATGGTTTCACTACAATGGCTATGCATATTTCATACTATTGTTTCCATTAAGAATGAAAATATTCTCTTAAGGGGTGTGTCTAGTTATCTCCAAGTTTAAATTTTGGGAGATAATTGAAGGTGTAAAAATTTCATTCTTATTTTTATATGTCAAAATTGATGTATCTAAAAATATAGTTTATTGATTAGTCATGCAATTTAAAATTTGCAAATTATACTAACCAAATCATTGTCCACAGAATAATTTTTCACTACGAGAGAAATATGCCACCATTTCTTCCTTGTTGTGAGTGGAATATAATCCTATATAATATTATTAAAATCTTCCCCCATGAAACTATAGGATATTATGTTTCATTTCTACTGTTCATGGTTCGCATGCAATAGATGCATAAAGTTCATATCATTTCCCCTTATGAATGAGAAGATTATCATAAAGGATGCATTTGACCTACTAAAAGTTTTGAGTATGGGGGATAAAATAGGGTGGATAAATTACATTATTTATTTTATACTCCAATCCACATGTGACTACAAAGATAGAATGTGGATTAACCATGCATTTCAAATTTTGTGCATTATACTAACCAAATTTTGGTCCCTTAAGCAAGTTTTCATTGCAATAAAAAACATGTCACTATTTCTTCCTCATAATTAGTGGAAGATAATCTCAATGGAATGATTTATTTCCCCTCATGTAATTATAAAATATTACTATTTGTTTCTACCCCTCATGATTTCATTACAACAGACGCAAAAATTTCATACCATTTTACTCCTTAATAATGAGAAGATTATCGTATTGGATGCATCTATATGGTTGAAAGTTTCAATTTAAAGGGAAAATATATTGTATATTCAGAATATTATCTTATCTATACACTTATCCATATGTTACCACAAATATGATTTATTGATTAGGAATTTAGATCAAAACTTTCATGTTATATTGACCAACCTTTGGTCCATAAATCAAGATTTATGTGTAATATAGAACATATAATCATTTATTCATCATAATGAGATTAATATAATTATTAGGGGGATCCAAATAGGAATATTTCATGCAACTATAAGATCTTATGGTTCAAATTTACTCATGGTTTCACTGTAATAGCTAAAAAAAATTCATATGCAATCGGTGAAACATGTTTATGGTAAAATCCATATGGGAATATAAACATAATAATGGACTTTATCCACGATCTGTCATCCCTTGGAATAAAAACCTACATGATGATGGATGCATCCATTAAGAGAATATTCTCATTATTAAGGGTGAAAATGGTACAAACTTTATGCAACCATTACAATGAAATCACGAGGGGTAGAGACAAACCATAATATCCTATAATTGAACAAGGATAACTAAAATCATGGTGTAATACTATAAGTATACCACATATAATTATAATCCATTCATGATGAGTAAGAAATGATGACGTTTTTATCTCACACTAAAAAAATGCTTTAGAGATGAAAAGTTGGTCAGTATGACGTGTAAATTTTGAACCACATTCATAATTGATGAATCATATTTTTTTATCACATCCATATGGGTGTATAAAATTAATATGGAATTAATTCTCCCTTTATTCACCCTTGGAAAAAAAAATTCAACTAGACAGATGTATACCTTAAGAGAAACTTCTCATTCTTAAGGGAAAAATGGTATGAAATTTGTGTAGCTATTGTACACAAAAAATGAGGGGTAGAATAAAATTGTAAGATCATAAAATTACATGGAGTTATCTAAACATAATCTATAATATTTTATTACACTAGAGGAAAGAAATAAACAATGAGACTTTTTCTCACACATTGAAAACTTGATTCAGGGACTAATTTTTTTAGTATAATGCATAAATTTTAAACCATGTGTTGAATAGAAAAATTATATTCATGGTCATTTTAGGATGGGTGTATAAAAAATAATTTCCTTTGTATTCCCTCCTTTATCCTCTAGACTCAAAAAATTGTATGTAGTTAGATGCATCCCTTAGGATCTTCTCATTCTTAAGGGGGAAAATAGTGTGAACTTTGTGCAACCTATATACACAAACCATAAGGGATAGATACAAAATTTAAGATCCTATAGTTTTATTATTGGGTCTTCTAATCATCCCCTTGAGGATTATTTTCCACTCATGATGAGAAAAAAATGGTGACACATTTTATCTTGCAGTAAAACTTTCTTTAGTGACCAAAAGTTGGTTTTTATAACATGTAACATTTGAACCACACACACAATAAAAAAACCTTAATCAATATAAATTGTATATTTTATATTAAAAAATAATATAATTTTTTCACTAGATGAACGCATCCCTTAAGATAATCTTCTCATTATTAAGAGGAAAAATGTTATGAAAATTGTACAGTAATTGCAGTGAAATTGTGAGGCATGGAGAGAAATGACTATGGAAAATTTAATTATTACTATCTGATCTCCATGGATTCAATACAAATATTATGAAAATTATGTTTCATCAATTAGGCACGTGGTTCAAAATTTATGCGTACTGACTAACTTTTGGTCCCTAAAGCAATTTTTCATTACGAGAGAAAACATGTCAACATTTCTTCCTTATAATGAGTGGATGCTAATAATATGTTGTATAGTTATAGGAAACCCATGTGATTTGAGTTCTCCATTTAACTATAGGATCTTACAATTTTTCTCTACCCCTCACAATTTTGCTTCAATGGCTGTGTAAAGTTCATACCATTTAACCCCTTAAGAATGAGAAGACTCTTAATGGATGCATTCATCCACCTATAAGATTATAGTTTGAGGGATGACATAAAGTGTAAAAAATCTATCATTGAATTTATACTCTCATCTAGATGTTACCAAAAATTTGTCCATTGATTGGGCACATAGTTCAAAATTTGCTTGTTATACTGAGCAAATTTTAGTCCCTAAAGTTTTTAATGTGAGATAAAATGTGATTCTCTTTTTTCCTTATCATGAGAGGAATATAACTATAAAAAGGATTTTAATAATAATAAATTTTTTAATTTAATATCTTACAACTCATCTCTAACCCTCATTATTTCACTAAAATTGCTACACTAATTTTATATCATTTTACCCCTTAAGAAAGATAAGTTTATTTTAAGGTATGTATCTCTCTAATTGTAACATTAAATTCCATGGGAAAATATAATGTTATAAAACTTCATTATTGAATTTATATTTCAATCTAATCATGACCTTGAATATGGTTTATTTATTAGGCACATAATTCAAAAGTTATGCATTATATTAACCAACTTTTTCCCTTAAAACATGTTTTCTCTGTGAGAGTAAACACACCACTAGATTTTTCCTCATTCTAATTAGAAGATAATAATTTAGGGGGTTATTAGATTAATTCCATATGAAACTATAATAATTCATGGTTCATATTTACCCCACATAATTTGTGTTCAATGATTGTGAAAATTTTGTACTATTTTCCCCTTTAAGAACGAGAAGCTTCTCTTAAGGGATGCACCTGTCTAGATGAAAGTGTCTAGCATGGGGATGAAAAAGGGTGGATAAAATAATTTTTGTGGTTATATTCCCATTCATATGTGACCAAAATTATGTTTTTTCAATTGCGCATGTAGTTCAAAATTTGTGTGATATACTTACCATCGTTTAGTCCCCATAGTAATTTTTTACTAAGAGAGAAAACTTACCAGCATTATCGCTTCATTATGACTGGAAGATAATATATTAAGGGATTATTATATTAATCCCCCATGTAATTTTATTATCTTAAATTTCATATCTACCCCTCATAGCTTTACTACAATAATTTTACAAAGTTCATACTATTTTCCCCCTTAATAATGAGAAGATTCTCTTAAGGGATGCATATGGTTAGTTATGAGTTTTGAGTCTGGAGGATAATAGTGGGCATTAAACTTCCATTATTATGTTATAATTAAATTTTCATATGAAACTAAAAATTATTCATCAATTGGGTGTGTGGTTCAAAATTTACATGTTATACTAACCAACTTTCGGTCCCCAAAGCAAGTTTTAATTGTGAAATAAAACATTTTGCAATTTATTCCTCATTAAGATTGGAATACAATACTTTTGAGTATAATTAGAGAACTCCAATTCAAAACTATAATATCTTAAATTTTGTCTCTACCCCTCATGGTTTGCATGTAATGACTGCACAAAATTCATACCATTTTTTCCCTAAGAATGAAAAGTTTATCTTAGGAGATGCATTTAGATAGCTTCAAATTTTGATTATGGAGACCAAGGGAGGGAGGAAGAATGCCATTATTATGGTTATATGGCCATTTGGACATTACTATGAATAATATTTATCAATTATATATAGGGTTTAAATTTTTTACATTATAATAACCAACTTATGCTCCCTAAAGTAAGTTTAGAGGACTTCATTGTACAACTATAGGAGATGAGGATTCATCTCTACCATTCATGGTTTGTGTGCAATAATTGTTCAAAGTTCATAGTTAATCCTTAAGAATTATAAGTTTATCATAAGGGATGTATCTATAAATATTAAAACTTTGATTCTAGGGTTTGAATAAGGGTAGATGGTCATTATTATGTTTATATACCAATCTAGACATGACCATAAACAAATTTGTTGATTAGGCAAACAAATGAAAATTTACATCTTATATGATCAAAATTTTCTCCCTAAAGCATGTTTTCACTACAAGATATTTTTTTAATATTTATTAATAATTACAAGTGGAAGATAATCCTCTAGATTGTTCTAATAGTAATCCCCTATAAAACAATAGGAGTTTACAGTTCATCTCTAGTCCTCATAGTTTGATTACAATGGTTGCATGAAGTTTTTAATGTTTTTCCCTTACACATGATAATATTATATAAAGGGATGCATCCATATAGATACAATTATAGATATTGAGACTAATATAGGGTGGAATAAGGACATTATTAAATTCATATGCCAATCTGTAAATGAGTGCCAAGATGGATCATCAATTGGGTGCATGGTTCAAAAGTTATGAATTATACTAACCAATGTTTTCTCCTTAAAACATGTTTTCATTGTGATGGGAAATGTGTCACCATTTATTCATATTCATGAGTGGAAGATAATTCTCTATATATGATTAAAGGACTCCCCCATGTAACATTGGGACCTTATAGTTTGTCTTTTCTCCTCACATTTTTATTGCAACAATTGCATAAATTTCATACTCTTTCCTGCTTAAGAATGAGAAGATTCTCTTAAAGGATGCATCTAGTTGGCTTCAATACTTAAGTCAAGTGGCCAATAAAGTGTATATGAGTTCTAATATTTAATTTATATGTGCATCCAAACATGACACTGAATAAAGTTTGTTGCTTGGGTGCTTAGTTCAAACTATGCGAGTTATACAAACTAACATTTGATCCCTAAATCAATTTTTCTTGATGAGAGAAAACATGCCTCATTTATTGCTAATTTTGAGAGGAAGATAATCATCTATGGGATCTTAGGTTGTGGAGCTAAAATCTTCACTAATGCAAACATGGAGGAGGTTGTTGAGTGTCATAGTCACCAGCGTTAGTCAGGCCAACTGACATCGGTCAGGGGTCATCTCCAGACAAACAGTGATCGATGTCAGTCACCTGTGCAGTTCTATAACTATTAGTTTCATGAATAGTTTATTTAACAAACCGGTTGTTTGCATGTAAAGACTAATTTTATTCTTGAAGCTGCGGTTCTAATTATTGTAATTGAAAAGTCTAATTATTGTTTGCATGGGATCTATTTAAGAGACTCATGGGCTATATTGTAAAGTATGATAGATAGAGAGAGCAAGGTTAGCTCCTTCAGAGGGAAGAGAGCAAGGTTGGATCCTCATAGTTCCATAGTGCCAAGTGCGTATGATCAGGTAGATCTACGACAGAGCAAGATCTGGTAGAAGATCCACAGGGGTGCTGGTTGGGAGAATCATAAGGACTTGGTGAGGCAAGGACAAGGGTTATTTTGAGTGTGTATGATCTAGGTCAGTAGGTGTACAAGGCCAGGTTTATTTGCAGTACAACAAGATTAGGTGAGATCTACATGTGTAAGTAAGGTCTATTGATCTACTGGGGTGTGTGTGTGTGTGTGATCTAGGTTTGCAGGTGTGCAAAACAAGGTTGATCTATAGGTGGTAGTAAGATCAAGGAGATTAGCAGCACAATAGGTAGCAAGATCAGGTGAGATCTACTTGGAGTATGTGGTGTACTCAGACTTGGAGTATATTGAGTACTTGGTGGATTGGTAGTATTGTTACTGACTGGTGGACTGGTAGTATTGTTACTGACTGGTGGAGGTGAACAACAACTCTATGTTTGAGTTGTTTGTTGTGACTGTAATTGAGAGAGAGAACTCTTGAGGGAGATTGTTGTATGCCCTAGAGGTGTGGGAAGAGTGTGGCATCTCTTTATTGTATTTCCTTCTGGATGAGTATTAATACAATTGGGTATTGTCTCTCATATTATATGTTATTTTTGAATTCTAGTTATAATTTACTTCTAGTTAAATTTCGTGTTTAGTTGCTTATACAAAGGTAATAAATTATGCTCCTAATCCTGACAAAGTGGTATCAGAGCAAGGGTTTGCAGGTTCATAGAGCCTGGTTCAGAGTAAGTTTGTGTTTGATTATAAGTCACTCTCAGGGGTTTCTGATTGAGTGGGAGTATAATAATGGCAGAAGAAAGTACACTAAGAATGGAGGAACTCAAAAGCAAGAATGATCAATTAAGGAGTTATGGAAAGAAAGAGTAGGTACAGAAATATTGTTGGTCAGTAGAAGATCAACATGAAAGAAATGAAGAAGCAGGTATTGTTGCAAGTATTGATGCATGGGTTGCTCTTGTATGTTCCTTAGATAAAGTAGAATCTTGGTTTATATATTCTGTTGCCTCTTTCCATGTAGCCCCAAATAGAGTATTTTTCCATGTTAAGGTCCATGGAGACTTTGGAAATATTTATTTAGGGGTTGGTGAGCCTTGTCAAAGTATTGGCAAAGGGGAAGTGCGACTGAAATTGCAGACGGCCAACACATGGGTATTGAAAGAGGTCATGAAGGTCCCAGTCTTGAAGAGGAGTCTAATTGCTTCAGGAAAGTTGGGTGATAAGAGATGCACAGTAACTCTCACAGTGGATGCACTTGAATTAGCATGTGGTAAGAAAGTAGGTATTTGTTATCTACCTACTTGTATTATTGATTCTCCTTCTGTTGCAAAGATGTGGCTTTATAGGCTTGGTCACATGAGTAAGAAGGAGATGCATGTTCTTAAGATGAAGTCAGATGTGTTTGACAAACTTAAGAACTGGAAAGCCTTGGTGTTCATGGAGGAGATGATGGACAGAGATCAGTTGATGGGGCTAGATATTTTTGAGCAGGGTAGTTTGGATAGGGTTTTGATTCAAAGTAAGCTCATGGGTAAAAAGTCATCACTCATAAGAAAACACAGTTACTGACGTCAGTCAGGAGGAACTGACATTGAATAGGCAAGCACCGACATTGATCATGTGTAGACAGGCAAAGTCGGTGGTATCAAGTAGGTGGCTACCAACATCAGTCAGAGAATTGGCATTGGTGACCAAGTGGACACCAACATCAGTTAGGGAACTGACATCGGTGATCAGGTGGATTCGACATCAGTCGGGTACAGACTAGGGTTAGCCAAAGAATGAATTTTGGGCAGATAACAAGCTGTCAAGGAGTCTCAAATGCCCATATAGAGGACTAAAAGTGTAAGTAAGCCTCAAATTCATTATTCACCTTCTTTATACTACCTGAACATGTTGCTCATTGATGGTCAAGAACCAAGAAGTTTTGAAGAGGCAATGCAGGTAGAATCTAGGAAATAGTGGGAGCATGGCATGAATTCTTTGGATGAGAACCAAATGGGAGATTTGGTAGAGTTGCCAGCCAAAAAGAAAGTACTGAAAGATGAATAGATTCCTTGGTTAAAGAAGAGAGAGAATGGACATGTGAGATGGAAGGCCAGGGTATATGTTCTTGAGCAAGCTCCAGGATAGTGGTACAGGTTTGATAGGTGTATGACAAAGCATGGCTTTAGTCAGTGTCAATGTAATCATTGTGTTGGATAGTGGTCGTGACATTATCCTATTACTATATGTAGTGGGTTCACACATGTAGGGTTTTGCTGAGCTAAAGGTAAAGTTAGTTCAGTGGTATGCCAGGAAGGATTTAGGAGGAGCAAAATTCTTTGGCATGAGTTTTTCTAGAGACATGGAAGGTCACAGGTTGATTTTGTCTCTAGATGATTGTGTGGATAAGGTAGTGGCGAGGTTCAAGATGCAGGATGCAGAACTAATTAGTACACCTATGGATGGACAGTTCACAAAATAGTGTCCCAATTCACATGATGAGGTTAAGTACATGTGTACTAGACCTGATGTTGCCTCAGTAGTGGGTGTTGTCAATGAGTTTGGGGTCAATTTGGGAAAGAAGCACTGGAAAGTAGTTCAGTGGATTCTCAGGTATCTGAGAGGGACCAGCAGCAAGTTAACATGCTATGTAGGGTCAAGCACTTCTCTACATGGGTATGTATATTCGGATGTGGTAGGGGACTTGGATGATAGGAGGAGCACCATAGGTTTTGTGGTGGTTGGTCTTCAAGATTGATCTTGAAGAGGGATACAAGCCAGGAAACAAATTAGATGATGTATAGGTACAGGTACAGGTACAGGTGCAGGTGTAGCTATTTATCTCCAAGTGGGAGATTGTTAGGTTGTGGAGCTAAAACTTCACTAATGTAAACATGGAGGAGGTTGCTGAGTGTCACAGTCACCAGCATCGGTCAAGCTAACTGATGTCAATCAGGGGTGGATAGGAAGCTATCGACATTGGTCAAGATCAGCTGATGTCGATCATCTCTAGATAGATAGCAACTGACGTTGGTCACCTGTGTGGTTCCAAAACTATTAGTTTCATGAATATTCTGTTTAACAAACTAGTTTACATGTAAAGACTAATTTTAGTCTTGGAGCTGTGGTTCTAATTATTGTAATTGGAAAGTATAATTATTGTTTGCATGGGATCTATTTAAGAGACTCATGGGTTGTATTGTAAAGTGTGCTAGATAGAGAGAGCAAGGTTAGCTCCTTCAGAGGGAAGAGAGCAAGGTTGGCTCCTCATAGTGCCACAGTGCCAAGTGTGTATGATCAGGTAGATCTGCAAGAGAGCAAGATCTGGTAGAAGATCCACAGGGGTGCTGGTTGGGAGAATCATAAGGACTTGGTGAGGTAAGGACAAGGGTTCTTCCAGGTGTGTATGATCTAGGTCGGTAGGTGTGCAAGGCCAGGTTGATCTACAATACAAAAAGATCAGGTGAGATCTACATGTGTAAGTAAGGTCAGTTGATCTACAGGTGTGTGTGTGCAAGATCTAGCTTTACAGGTGTACAAAACTAGGTTGATCTGTAGGTGGCAGCAAGATTAGGGAGATCAACAACATAATAGGTAGCAAGATCAAGTGAGATATACTTGGAGTACGTGGTGTACTCAGACTTGGAGTACGTTGAGTACTTGGTGGACTGGTAATATTGTTACTGACTAGTGGATTGGTAGTATTGTTATTGACTAGTGGAGGTGAACAACAACTCTGTATTTGAGTTGTTTGTTGTGACTGTAATTGAGAGAGAGAACTCTTGAGGGAAATTATTGTATGCCCTAGAGGTGTGGGAGCCCTAGAGGTGTGGGAAGAGTGTGGCATCTCTTTATTGTATTTCCTTCTGGATGAGTATTAATACAATTGGGTATTGTCTCTCATATTCTATGTTATTTCTAAATTCTAGTTACAATTTACTTCTGGTTAAATTCCGTCTTTAGTTGCTTGTACAAAGGTAATCAATTGTGCTCCTAATCCTGACATGGGATGCTTAAAATAACCCCCATGTATCTATGGGATCTTGAATTTTGTCTATAACACTCATAGTTTTAATGCAATGGTAACGCAAATAAGAAAAATAAGATTATCTTAAAGGATGTATTAGTTTGGCTGAAATTTTCATGTTCGATGGCTAACAAAGGGTGAGTGAAGGCCATTATTTTTTTATACACCCATATTTAAATGAAAATGAATATGTTTCATTCATTTAGAATGTGGTTCAAATGTCATGGATTATATTAACTAACATTTACTCCCTACATAAAGTTTTTGCTATGAGAGAAAATGTCCCTCCATTTATTCCTCATCATGAGTGGAAAATAATCCTCCAATGGATGCTTAAAGGACTCCACCATAAAAATTTAGGATATTAAATTTCATCTCTACCCATCATAGTTTATATGCAATGATGGTGAGAAGTTCATATCATTTTTACCCTTAATAATATGAATATCATCATAAGAGATGTGTCTATTCGACTAAATTTTTTGAGTTGGGGGCCAATGAAAGGCAAATGAAGTCCATTCTTGTGTTTATATGCCCATCCAAATGTGAACAACTTTTATTTCATAAAACAAGATTTTATTTTGAAAGAAAACATGTCATAATTTCTTCCTCATTATGACTGGAATAAAATCCTCTGAGGTGAACAAAAAATATTCCCCATGTTTTTTTAGGAGCTTACAATTCATCTATATCCATCATAGTTTACGTGCAACAACTGCATAAATTTATTATAATTTTTCCTCCTTAATAATGAGAAGATTATCTTAAGATATGCATCTAGTTGACTACAATTTTCATGTTTAGGGACTGATGGAGGGTGAATAAATACCATTCTTACATTTATATGCTTATAAGGATGTAACCATGAAAAAGGTTTGTCAATTAAGCATGTTAAAAATTTACACATTATATTGACTAAAATTTTCTCACTAAAGCAAGAATTTTTTGTGATATAAAATGCACCACCATTTATTCCTCATTGAGGTGGAATATAAACCTTTGAGGAATGCCAATATGGACTCCCCTATGTAACATGTATGAGCATATAGTGCATGTCTACCCCTCATAGTTTCATTGTAGCATTTACACAAAGTTTGTGCCATTTTCACTCTAAATAATGAAAAGATTATCTTCAAGGATGTGTTTGGACACCTAAAAATTTAAAATATAGGGACAAAAGGAGGTTGAATAAAGGTAATTATTGAATTTATACACACATACAAACATGACCATGGAGATGGTTAATAGATTGGGTACACAGTTCAAAATTTATGCATTATATTGACTAATTTTAGGTCCCTAAAGTAAGTTTTTGAAGTCAAATAAAATATAATACCATTTATTAATTGATATGAGTTAAATATTATCATTAGTGGGATTCTTAAGTGAGCCCCCCATGAAAATTTATGATCTTAAGGTTCATCTCTATCCCTCACACTTTCATTGGAATGGTTTCACAATGTTTGTACTAGTTTTCCCCTTAAAAATAAGAAAATTATCTTAAGGGATGCATCATTATGTCTAAAATTTTCAATCATGGAGTTTATATATGGTATGAAAAATATATTATAATGTTTATACACCCAACCAAATATGACTATGATTCATTGTTTAGGCACATGGTTCAAAATTTATGCATTATACTGACTAACTTTTGGTCCCTAAAGTATGTTTTCATTACAAGAGTGAGGGGAAGTGAATATGTTGAATTTATAAGTCACCCCTATCTTGTGATGAACTCATAAATATCCTATATCACATGATCATAAATTAGACACATAAGTTCAAAGGTGTGAAGCTCCCAAGATAGTTTAAGAAGAAGTATGGGAGTAGTTTCAAATCATGAAGAGTGCACCTAAGATATTCAATCTTCTTGTGTAATACTATTTAAAAGACTCATTATGCCTCCATAATGAAGTACTACACTAAATTGAAAATTTCCATTCCTTAAATCTCAAAAATTAGAGGCTGCAATCTATGCTTCACACATGCTACTTTGAAGACTAGTATAGGGCCTAGGTATGAAGCAAAGACTTGAGAGAACTATCAAGGGGGATTTGGCACAAAGGGGTTAAAATTCATGCAACCCCTATAGAGGAATCCTAAATTTTCACCCTTCACCAACTCATAGTTCACTATGTAGACTAATTACACAACCCTTAGTGCATAGACATCCCCAAAAGGTGTAAGGCACTAGTTCTAATTAGATGCAGAATAGTGACGTGGGAGTTTAAAGAAGTCCTATTCAATAATTGACAAGTGGTGGTGAAATATAAAGTGGTATTTGATATTTAATTTATTAGTGTTTGAGGCCTTACCAAGATAATTAAATGCATAATAGGCTATTAGACATCAGAATATGATCACACTCCACCCCAATGACTATTCCAAATATTTTCCATTTTTAGACACATGCATGGATCCAAAAGAATCTTGCCACTGACTCCCAAATTTGGATCACTAGGCAAAATTTAATAAGCATGGTGTTGTAATATAATTAAAAAGATTATCTACCACCCCAAGGGGTGCATTAATTGTAAAATGCTTGTTCCCTTATAAAATCCTTGTTCTTCATTGTAAGAAAGGTTGACATTTTAAAGGCAACCTCATGCTACTAAAATTTGCCCTCCAAGAATGCTTTTATTGGATGAATCTAAAATTTTAATGAGAATTAATTTCACTTCCCTTCATTTTTATTTCATCCTATGTGCAATTTTTTTTTAGCTTTGTCTGTGGGTAATGTTTTCCCCTCCTATTATCATCCATTCTTAGCACCTCTATGTGGAACTTGGAACTAATTTTTTTGCTCATAAAATTTATGGACTTGAGTCTGTGGATAAAATTTGTACCTTTAAAAATGGTGTTGTGTTCTTGCACTTCTATGAAAAATACTTAATCATTTTGAGTGTGTATGGTGGAGTCTATGTTATAATGTTTAGTTCTTATAGATTTTTAGTGTGTTCATCAAGGCAATTTAAGTGTTCACTCTATTCTTGGTGCATCACCTTCTACTTTTCAATAATATCCTACCTTATCCCTTCCCTTTTCCTATCAAGATTTAGGTAAAACACTAGTTTTATATTTTATTTTACATTTTTTATGTCTTTTAATTAGTCTTAAACTGATGCATTAAGAATAGAAGGAATCCAA
Organism: Torreya grandis; assembly: GCA_037957365.1. Lineage (NCBI taxonomy): Eukaryota > Viridiplantae > Streptophyta > Pinopsida > Cupressales > Taxaceae > Torreya > Torreya grandis. The sequence goes on along the minus strand of JARHVA010000438.1, from coordinate 4,571,512 downwards.
CCTACTCTAGAGGTTCATCCCAAGGAGTGAAAGGATCCCACACCTTTAGTATGTTCCCATCATTGTGATGAGACAATTGATTCTTTGCATGAACAAGTGAGTGATAACACTTTCATGCCTAGCACTTAACACTTTTGTACCCTATGTAATACATTAAAGTTATACATCATACAATAAAGACCTCCCACATCATAGACCATCCATAGGTGCATGTTTCAAATGATAATAGTTTTTGGCATGTCTAGTAGAACTAGTTTAAATAAAATCTAAGGAATTGATGCTATCATTAGCTAAAAATGTTGCATACACTCAGTTAGATCAGTTGGTGACTCTGAGCATTTATGGTTCATAAATATTAGTGCGTCATCTATATGCCAACACAAATGAGATCATATTTAAAGGGTATTGATTTGCATTTCATTTAGCTTTATGTTCCCTCTATGAGAAGAGTTAGAATGTCTTCATCCCCTATCAAGACAGAGTAGTTTAAGACTATAAGCCCCTAGAGCTCAGTATACACCCCCATTTGGGAGGGTACCTAGACTTAGAGGAATATTGTTCCCTATTCCATTTATGTCTCTACAAAAGAAACAACTATTTGTGCATTTTAATGGAGGTAGCCTATTAATTCTTGCCTAATATGATGACATTATAGTCATAACACTCAAAAGTGTATCCTATTTCATAGGTGAAAATGCAACTTCCCCTGTGAAACATTTTTAAGATATTACAAAAATATGCTCAGTGCACCATGTCAATGAATATCACAACTTCCCCTAATATGATGGTTGATTTTAACTTTAGATTCTAGATAGTCTAGGATAGGATCCCACCCTTTGTAAGCCATCTCTCAATACTACATTTTTATATTTTTTAAAAACCCTTAATAGTGATATAGTTGTGATGGTTCAATCCATGGAAGGATCCATAGTTTTGGATGCCAATGATGTTATAGTTAGGGCTGAGAATTATCTAAATAAAGTGGTCAAGATTATGTCTAGACCACCTATACCTCTATTTGTATAACCTCCTCCTAGCCAATAAGTTGTGAACCCTATGTTATCACCTATCCTTGTCACAGTGAGCCCACCAAATTCATCTGTTATTCCCCCTAATGAATTACATGAGGTTAAAACACTACTATAAATATTAATAAATGATATTGTGGTCCTAAAAATGCAAAAAACATACTATTCTAGACCCCATTATCCCTTCACCCAGCAATACCAGTTAAGCAATCCTTGCTAACAAGATAGTGTGTAAGCACAAAATCAGATCTCATACAATATACCACCTTATGAACACAATACCAGCACTATTAGTGCCTCTAGAGCCCTTATACCCATGCATAATAATATTATGTAGGATTTTGAAAGGTGTTTCCCATATAATCAACTACATAATCAAGCTACATGCACAAATGTAGTCATGAGCCAAACACTCATGGTGAAAATTTTGTCATAGCCTCAAGAGTAAGTAAATACTAAAACTCCTCATGAAGAAATAACTTGAGCACCAACACAAAAATAAGATGGGTATACTCTTATTAATTATAATGAGGGTAACTTAAACTATATAAATTAGAGTGGTGCACCTTATGCATAAATCACCCTAGTTGATTTCAATACAATATTTAAAATGAGAGTAATGGAAGAGGTACTACCACCTTTAATGTCCTAGGTCATGCATGTAATTATGCAAGCCAAAGTACCTACAAAATCTTCAGTGTGCATAGAATATGCCATGAAAGTATGAGAAGAGGCTACTGTTCAAAAACCACAATCAAAGGGATCACAAATTCCATTCGACATAGTCTCACAAATGAAGAATATCAACCTTGATGTAACCATGTGGGATGATCTCACCATTCCTTCTCAAATAAATTTCATATGGGATGATTTGAAAAGATTTCAGATATGCAAGACATCAAAACTTATGCCTTACATCTATATGAGCTTATGCCAACCCAAAGTGGAGGAAATTCAAGTGCACATTAGTACTAAACCACTCATATTATATATCTCCTTGATTATCATCCAACACCTAGTGCACAATTGCATGATTGGATCAAGTGTGGGCAACTCAGTGATGCCAAAGAAGATTACAAATATGTTTATAATTATGTGTTATCTTATTTAAAATGGAGTGGTCCACTTGGATGAAATAATGGTCAATACCATAAAAATCATCAAAGGTTTAAATCTTACACTGCATGCATGCCCAAGTCTTTCAATTACACATGACATCATAGTCATCAACTTGCCTCCCTACTTTTCCATCTGCCTCTCCTGAGACTTCATGATAAAGATGGGTGGATGCTTATCTTTAGACTGGTTGTATATGTTACTCAGAACTAGATACAAGACTAAGGTGACCATTATATTTAAACCCATCTTTAAAATTCATGTTGAGTTTTACTCTCTTAGCCTAGTTAAATTAAACTATGTAATATTTAATTAGATGGAGAAATTGATTTTCCATGAATCCACACCACTTATTGAAGATGTCTAAGATTATTTGCTAGACAAATGGGTACATGTACATTATGAGTACGACCTATATGATAATGTGTAAGAGATGGGGCTAGGTATGTATTGCATCTTAGAGGAGAGATCCATGTTACCCAAGATTGTAAAGGCATAAGAGGACCTTTAAGGCACATTACAATTATAATTTAATGGTTATCAAAGAAAAATGGCATTAGAGCTAGTGTGATGCTAGTCTCCCCTCAAAAAGAGAAATATTTCCATGATTTTAAGTAGTAGTTCGGTTACATGAACAATGATTCAAAATATGAGGCATTGATACAAGGTCTCTAACTTATATAGAATAAAGTAATCAAGTAACTATATGCATTTAGTGATAGTGAAATGGTTGTTAACTAGGATAAAGTGTGGAGTATGACCAATAATGGTTTTTTGAAGGCCTATAAACATAGAGTGTGGGATATGATTGAAGGATTCAATGCATTCAATATTAACTCCATACCAAGATCATAAAATGTTGACATTGATAGACTCATAACCATAGGTTCATAATATGGCATATCATGCAGCATAATAAAAGGATCTAAGTAGCTCGTGATTATTGTAATTAGACTAGCAGTCCCTAATAATGTAGATAATTAAAAAGTGTTCAAAAGTGATGAGAATATTATTATCTTCCTTTTAGACGAGGCTAAATTCTACACTAAAAATCAAACATGGATACAAGCCCAATATGGGGATCATATCTTCCAACTAAAAGGGAAAAAGATTCCCAAGGGGATATTTACCTTGGAAAGCATCTGATGACCAACTCAAAGGAGAGAGATGAAACATGAATGTAAAGGAGGATATCTCTACACAAGTGAGTATTTACAAAAGTAGGGCCCTAAAAGCTGCCAAGGTATGTTCCACACTAGAAATTAATAACTTTATTAAGATCAACAAGATATATGATCATATATTCACATGAAGCTATAAGGACCTTAGAGGATCTGAATCAAGATTGACACAACACACCATTGAGCTTGACCCTAGTGCATGGCTAGTTCACTAAAATAAGAGGCATGTCAACCTAAAGCTCAATCCTTTGATGAGAAAGGAACTCTTAAAGCTCATCGAAGGCTAGCATAATACTTCCAATCAAACACTCTTTATGGGTTTCCAACTTAGTCCTAGTGTGGAAGAAGAATGGGGAGATCCATCAATGCGTGCACATTAAAAACTTGAACAAAGCCTCCATTAAGGATAAATACCACATCCCACCAATGGATTAGATAGTAAAAACCATTTTAATCTCATATACATTCTCATTGCTATATGGTTACTCAGGATACAACCAAATTATTTTGTAAACATGTAATAATTATAAAACAACATTCACGACTAAGTGGGGAACCTTCACACACTAGCAAATGCCCTTTGGCTTAAAATTTTTAGGATCAACGTTCTAGAGAGATGAATATGGAATTTAAGGAACTCATTAACAAGATCATCATAGTATACCTCAATGACATAACTATTTTCTATAAGTACACATAAGATCACTTAGGACATCTAGAGCAAGTCTTCAAAAAGTGTCAAGAGTTTTGAATATCTCTAAACCCTATAAAGTGTATCTTCACAGTTCATGAAATTTCTCTAATGGGGTAAATTATTTACAAATAGGGTCTCATAATTGATCTAGTGTGAGTCAAATATATTGTATCCTTCCCTCTCCCAAGTCATAAGAAGAGTCTCCAGAGCTTCTTGGGGAGGATAAACTTTATCAGGAGATTTGTGCCTAACTTTGCTACTCTAACCAAACCCCTCATTGTTATACTCAATAAGAATGTTACATTAAGCTAGACCCATGAAGGAAAGAATAGTTTTTAAGCCATCTAGTACACCATAGTGCAATCCCAAACCTTTATCAAACCCATATTATAATAAGGATTTTATCCTTTATGCATTTGGTGGGACTGAAGGCATCTCAACTGATTCTTACGTAGCAAAACAATGATTAATTGGAGTAGCCAATTACTTTTTTCAGCCAAGCACCAAAGAATTATAAATTATATAAAAATGTGCCCTCATAGTTATAAGGTCACTCAAGAAGTTTTGACACATGCTTTCTCATAACAAGATTCAGTTGATGGTCCCACATGTAGGTGTCAAAGAATTCCTACTTCATAAGGAAATCAATGAAAAATGGGTTAGTTGGATCACAAAGGTGATGGAATATGATGTGGACATATATATCACCAAGTTTGTGAAAAAAAGGGATTTTAAAATAATTGAATGAGGATGTAAATTTTGAAGACAAAGTAGTCCTTGTGTTGTGTGAAGAAGAATTGATAGATCAAAAAGTTTCCATGGACTAGATGCAACACATGACAACTTTCATTCAAACTATTTCATATCCACCTAGATTAAATAAGGCTAAGTGTAAGAACTTTAATTTTTAATCCATACTTTATGTGTTCATCAGTGGTGAATTGTTCATAAGAGACATCAATGGAGTCCTCTTGAGATGCATAAAATTAGACTAGGTTAGAAGGATTCTCCAATAATTCCATGATGGGCCATCAAGAAGCCAATATTAAACCATGACTACTACCATAAATATTATGTGAGATGAATATTATTAAATAAATCTATTCAAATATGTACATGCATATGTGTGAATTTGTAAGAAATGTGCCTTCTTCATAATCAAATAAAAACTAATGGCCTTAACATTATGCCTAATACAAGTTGATCATCCCTTTTCATAGTGGGGCCTAGAATTCATAGGCATGATCAACTCACCATCAAGTGGTGGGCATAAATGGATCCTCACAACCATGGACTATTTCACGAGATGGACAGAAGCATTAACACTCAAGTAGACTAATAAAACATCCATCTTGGACTTATACGAAGGAATTGTAGCAAGGTTTTATGTTCTATCCATAATTATCTTTGATAATACATTGGCCTTCTTTGAAACTAGGATCAATAAATGGGCTGTCAAACATATCATTCACCTAAAAGCCTCATCAAACTATTACCCTTAAGGTAATGATCTATCTGATTCCATGAATAAGAATTTGATTCACATTATAAAGAGGACCATGGAGGACAATCAATGAGATTGACATACCAATATTATGACTAGCCTTTGGGATAATCGAGTCATGCCCAAAAGAGTGTTTGGAGATTCACCCTTCATGTTAGTTTATGGAAGGGAATCTAGATTGCCCACATCTTTTGTTGCCTTCATTTGAACTTTCCCATCATTTGGAGTTGCTCAAAGGTGATCCCCTCATATTAAGGTTAGAATAATCACTAAGAGGGGGGGGGCGGGGGGGGGAGTAAATCAATTTCTTTAAAACATTTATTCAATTCCACTTAAGCATACATGAACCATTCATATAAACTTGAACATCTAGTAAAGCATATAAAACCATACAAGATCATGAATGAAGATAACACATTACATATGTGGGAAACCCTCACAAGAAAGAAAACCCACTAATATCTACAAATGGACTATAGTAATTTATGAAAAAAACCAATATTTAGTGAATCACCAAATCTACATGGACCCTTAATGCCAAATAGTCAAACACCCACTCAACTAGGCTTTAACAAGCACCAGCCTGCAAGTAGACACCAACCCCCTAGTTGACTCAGTACCAGCTCATCCACCTAATTTTTTGATAACCTTTAGAAAACCTTATTGTTTACATAATAGATGATGATCACCTTCTTTAGTTCTTCTTTCTCTTCTATCCCTCTCAAACTGCCTTTTAGGCTTCTTTGCTCAACTAGGTCTTTTCAAGACTGATTAGGTCATATGACCTTGATATTCATATGTAGAAACATTATAAAATATTCATTATATATCATATATAATCATATGATGGTATAAAATACCTCCTTTTACTCAATAATGTGAACTTTTATTTGCATTCTCTCTACATGCTTAAATACGCCTAAAATTACCTTGTATATATACCGTTTCTTGTTCATATTACACTTAGTCATCTATTCACCCTTAACCTCTTAGTTAAACCATGTAATAGGTCTTATGACATATCATAAACATGATTAAATCAATATTGAGTCCCTTTTGTTCTATCATAACTTTATTAGACCTTATTTCACTTTTAGGTCTCATGGTGACCTAATTCCATTAGGTCTACTTTAGGATACATTACCCTTTACCTTCCTTAGAACCCTTTAAAAATACACACATGATAGTAAAATATAATATAAAAATCAAATATATACACACTGATGTATTCTATTATCAACAAGACTTTTTACAACAAATCATTACTTGAAATCCCTCATTAGTACTCAGTCCTATTAGGCCTGAGTACACTAAAAATATGCCTTTCAATAATGAAGATCAAAATCACATAAGAAACTCAAACATGATCAACCAAGTGGATAGATATATTATATGTAACCCTAAGGTCATCACCATATTATTGAAACACTTCAACTCAAGATTAAAAGGCTTAAACTCATATCTTCAGTATTCTCACTCAAAGCTGCCAAGACTATCAAAATCTAGTAATGAAACTACTTGACATATGAAAGGACATATTAGATTATTATAAATACATTAAAAATATTATATAACATCTTAAAAACAACCTTAATCATAAAAAATATAATATCTAATATCAAACATTGGTCTTACATACAAATCTCCTGACCTTATCTCACACAGTCTTGCTTGAACTAGTCAAACCATTTTGGCTTCAACTTTTCAACCTCTTACACTGACTTAAAATATTTTAAAAATAATTAATAATAATTTAAATTGATAAAAAAAAACACCATATGCATTAGATACTCCAACTCAGGGCATAGAGCCTCAAAATCGTTACCACAACTTGCTTACTTAGAACTGCCAGTTTACCTTAGCACAATCATGGTGACATTGACCTTAAACACCTATATGACCACTTTAAAAGAATTAAAATACATTAACATGATCCTATGACATTTATAAAACATATTTAAATATAAACATCATATTATCTAGTGGCAACTATTGATCTTATAGACCAATTTATTGACCTCACTATACAAAGTCCTCACTGAGTTAGACAAGACATTTTGGCTTCATCATTTTTACTACTATTATACTTGAATTCAAAGATTTATACCAAGATTATGATAACACATTCATGTTCATCTTCTCACTATTGTTTGGGTTTCTTAATGTTTACACCATTTGGCCTGTTAGTGACTAGCCAACTTTGAACACCAAATTTGCACACCTAAATTCTTGAAAATATCCATAAACATTCATTGACATAAAATAAATGTCTCAAGATTCATCCTCTATCCATTTTATACTTTGACTTGATCAAATTTGACTGCTATAGAAAATCTCTAAGAAATTAGCTATTTCTTGTAGGGTTTACTCACACACTTGACAACTCAATCACATCTAGAGGTGCCTAGGAGAGTTGAATACAAAATAAAATCACTTATATATACATAAAAATACATTATGGTCACTTTTTATCAACATCTTCAACAACAATTCCTTATTAGGGTTTAAACCTATTTCCATTCTTAACAATCATTCATAAATCATAACCCCTCAATCCAAAAAGTAATGCCTATAATTTTGAGATAGGACCCTTCCCAATCTACCATGAATATATTAGGTTCCCATGCAAAGGTTTTATGAGCTGATGAGCACAATAAAATCCTTTTCAGGTTGAGAACCCTTTATTTTGAGCACTCAAGAGACCTCCAAACAATTTTTCATGCCTTGTCCTTTACACTATGAACTCAAACTACATGAAAACACTTGAAAAAACATACCTCACCACTAAAAATTCTTACATGATCTAAAAACATATTGAAATATTGTCATGACCCCTCATTAGGCCAAACTCTCTCTTTTTGCTTTCTAGACCTTGACCTACAAATCACATTAGTCCTTAAAAGTGACTTGCATGCCTCTTTCCATGTAATCTCCACCTCACTTACATAATTAAGAAGCCTCTCTCATAATTAAACAATAAAATACATACTTCACATGCCTTGATATTAGATCATGATGATATGGATTCTAAGAGATTTAACAGATAATTAACTCATACATTGAATCCAAATACATAGAGAATAATTTAATCACACAATGTATTATTTCTCACACTTTGAATTCTCTGAAATTCATTTATTAATTAATTAATACATTCATAATAAAAATATATAGGAGACCCCCCTCATAAAATATAGAGGATTTACAAATAACTCAACCTAGATACGTGAGTTGGTTTATCAACACCAATCATGTATAACAAAATAACTAATATTATTATATTCTGAATTATATAACAATATTATGATTACTTACTAATTACTAATAACCTAGTACTATATAAATCTCAATAAATATCCTCATGTTACTATTTAAATTTTAGTAAATACCAAAACTAACATGATGTAAAAACTATTCCTAACATTTCCCCCCATAGTTTTTACATGGTGCAAAAACATTCACACTCTTATTTGCACTATACTCACCTCTTGTAGCATGCCAAACTATGTGGCTCATGACCTTGATATAAAGAGAGTATCACTTCTCCCATGGTTTTATAGGTTTACCACAAACCTTGACATGAACAAGAACTCTTATGTCTACTATTCACCTCCTGGTGGTTTTCTAAATCACTACCACAAACTTTTTTAAGATCCATGAACTGACTTACATTGGTGCTTTCTGTCTTTTTTTAATGTCTTCAAATTAGGGAATCATGTTTTGGAATTACACATAAAATATATATCATGAATAGGTATTATTCATTAGTTCTTATTTTTAAAACACACAGTGGAACTTATAATGAAAAACACACCACACTAAAAATAACACACCACACTATTCCACCATATCATTGGTGCAACCCCATCGTTGACTATTGATGAGAGGTCTCTGAAATACCTCCATCCTCTATGTATCCTCCAGATTTTAATGGATTTACAATCACTTAATAAATGTGTTGGTGAAGATTAGTTGCATGCCACTTTGATTTAAATGGGGTCCCCTCATAAGACTAATACATTCAACATTTGACTCAGGATGTCACGTACAAATGATAATGCATCCTTGTACAATTAATTAATTTTGACAATAGAATGACACATAAATAATGTATTAAAACATATTTTATACCATATTATAGACCCAATAATACTTATATGAAATATTCAACTTGACTCTTTCGACAAATACATTACTCTTGACACTTTTGAATTTTTACAAAAATAGACTTTTGACTTACACCTTTGATAATACATTTATACAAAATAAAAAACAACCTAAATAAGTTAAACAAAAAAATAAATACATTAAAATACCAAATGAATTTGAAACATAATTTTTTTTTAATAGATATTTGACTCAAGTGAAGATAATAGACTAAACCTATCAACTCACTAATAGCAAAAAAGAAATTGCTATATCTTAAAAATAAATGACTTAACATATGACACATTTTTACTTTTATAAAAAAGAACAATGACATGAATATAATATAGATAAAATATTTTATATAAAAATGACATGAATCAAGGCTATATGACCATAAAAGAAAGACTTTTAAATGTTAGCATAATTATGTATTTACCTTGGGTTATTGACTAAGCTAATAAGTCTTTGGTTAGTTGCCTTAACCACTTCGATTAAGAGGTTAGTTTGTTTATCAAGCTTAGATATTTCATGATAACTTAAATTGGTTATTTTACCCACCCTTTTTACATTTTTCTTGGGTGGTTCATTTATTTGCCTATTTAATAAGCCTCCTTGTATTGTTTAGATATGGAATATATGTTGTGTAATACATTATGGTTCTTTATCACTCTCTATGATTTATCTAATATGGTAATCAGAGCCCATGGTTTGTAGATCCTGAGTAGAGGTCTATAAAATTTAGAGAGGTTAGTGTCTTTCTAGGGAGGAGCTTCATGTGCCTAGTGGAGAGCTAGAGGAGAGAGAAAATACTATAAGCTCAACCTGAAGACTAGAAAACTACCTGAGAGTATTAAAAGACCAAATAAGATTGAAAAAAGGTCAGAGGAAGTAGTTTCAAGAAATTTAAAGCATCTATTTAATTTTTTTTATTAAATAATATGGCTTGAGCATCATACTATTTAGGAAGAGGTTGAAAAATTCAAATCTTGATCATTTTCAGTGAAATAAGAGTCTAAATTGTGATTTAATTTGCACTTGAATAATGTTGTAGATGGTTTGTGATTTCTGAGAAAAAAGCTCATAATATACAGCTAAAGTTTCATAGGTTGGCCAATTTTCTAATTGGCTACATATTTTCATTAAATATTTAACCTAAAGTTTTATTATTTTAATTATTTTTAATTGAAATAAATCAAAACTTTAGCCAATAGGGGTTATTGGGGACCTACCACTGATTAATAATCATGAAAGAATTTAGGAAGTTAAAAATTTCACCATTTTTTGGGTTTTATATCTGGGTGTGAATGGAGAAATATTTTTTTAAATCATAGTTTTAAGTTTCTCAATTTAATTGTTTTAGTGGTATAAAATTTGAGATCTTGTAAACGGTATTGAGTTTGTTGCTAAAAATTGGTAGAGTTGTTCAGTGTCAATATAGAATCAGTGTGTAGAAGAAATTTTTATTAAAGTCATATTTTTTTGATTTAATTATTTTCATGAAAAATTATGTCAAATGGATAGTATTTAACACTTGTTACTACCATATTCTCAAAAATTGACCGACAAGAACTATAGTTTGTGGAGTCACAAGGTTTTGATGATATGTGAATATCTAAACCTTGATCAAATAGTGTTTGATAAAGAGAAAAGGCCTATCAATAGTTATGATGACTATGATAAACATCATCATGAGGCTCTTATGTTTTTAAAACTATCAATAGTAGATAATCTAATCCCAGAAGTCAGAAATGGGACCATTGCATCAATTTTGTGGACTAGTCTTACTTCTAAATACTAGGTATCTGAAGCTAGTAGGGTATTGTATTTAAAGAATTTTTTATTTTCTAATAAGATGCAAGAAGGTGCCTCTATTTATGAGTTTTTATTGTAGATCAAGGACATCAATAATCATTTAAGGGCTATGTAGAACCCTGTTGATGAGAAAGATTTGATTGCTCTAGTTATGCAGAATCTTTCACCTTCATTTTAGTCATTTTTGGAGTCCTTGCACATAATTTTTGAGACACAAACTTTGGACTTTGAAAAGTTATCCACATTGTTATTGTAGAAGGAGAGATAGTAGGAGTAGATAGTGTTGTCTACATCTACTTCTATAGAGAGTGCATTTTTCATCAAGGGAAAGGGTAAGTTTTCTGTTAAAACTACTATATCTTTGATAAAAAATTCACAAGTGGTTCTAATAAGAGATCTAAGTGGAAATGTTTTTACTATAAGTAACCTACTCACTTTAAGAAAAATTGCAAGAAAATACAATAGGATATGGTTAACCTTAGAAAGAAATCTCATCATGTGAATGTAGCTGAAGGTGAAGGTGAGGAATCATATCCTAATTTTTATTTCATGGCTTCCAGTAGTAATTTTGTGGTGGATCGAGCTTGGTACTTTGATTTAGGGGCATCTCACCATTATACATGACATAAGGATTAGTATGTAGATTTTGTTGAAAATGATAGTAATAATGAATTTGTATCATTTGGGATATGGTAGTGTTGACCATTTTTTGCCCAACAGGCTAAAAATTGGTCCCCTTTTCCCCTACTATTCTAGGCCATTTCATTTTTGATTTTGCATGAATCTATCCATTAATACAGACTCTACAGGTCTAAATATATAGACTCTATAGGTCCATTTCTACAGACTCTACATGTCTAGAACTATGGACTCTGTACAGGTCTAAAACTATAGACTCTACAGGTCTTGGATTTCTACAGACTTTGCAAGTCTAAAACTATGGACTCTGCAGGTTTTGGATTTCTATGGACTCAACAGGTTAGTCCTTTGGTGCATGAAGGATTAGTTCAGAGAGTGTTGGGTTCTACAAGGCTTCTTCGAGCTCTTGTCTGAAGAAAATCATGAAGAAAGTTGGCATCTTTAAACCATTCACCAGTTCAAGGCCTTGGTTCAACCATTGGTTCAACGCTTAAGTTCAATCAGCCTTGGTTCAATCAACCTTGATTCATCCCTCAGTTTAACCATTGGTTCAATGTTTAAGTTCATCGGCGGGTTTAGACACTTGGTTCGTTAGACAGTTCATCAAACGGTTCAAGGGGGCTTGGCATGCAGCGTTGAACCATTGAACTAGTTCAACAGATTGGTTTAATTGTCTTACTTCAATCAATTTAATTCAATGCCATCAATTCATTGGAAAGATCATCAACTTAGTTCAATTGGCTTGGCACACAGTGTTAAATCATTGAACCAGCTCAGTGGACTGGTTCAACGCATTAGTTCAATGCAATCATTTGGTTCAATGTTTGGTTCAACCACTTGGCTCGTGTGTAGTGTTGAACCATTGAACCAGTTCAATGAGTGGTTCAAATGAATGGTTTAATGGGTTGGTTCAATGAGACGTCCAAAAGCTGAAAGGGTAGGTGCCCTTGCAGAGGGCAGTGCTGGGTTCAGATGCCCTTGTGGAGGGCAGGGAGCATTCTAAAGCAGCCAAAGGAGTTTCAAAAGGATGCAAAAAGACTTAAGGCTCCAAATTATTTTAGACTTTTGTCAAAAGGAATTCCTTCAGACAAAAAGCTTGAAGGAATTTGGAGGAAGGCCACCACCTGATAGGAAAGCCAAAGGGCCCGAAGCATAGAAGCCACAGAAAGGGGCTGAAAGAAAGAGCCAAAAATGAAGGGACAAAGACTGGGACAATTCTTGCAAAATTTTTGTCTGCAAGAAAAGACCGAAGCAAAAAACCCATAGAGAAGCCGACCAAAGGACCCGAACAGATTTTTCCAAGGACGGTGACATCTCGAAAGCCATCAATTTTAACACAGTGAAGTAGCCATTTGTTTTTTAACTGCCTGAGTGCCAACCATGGAAAGAGCCCAAAGAATGTAGCGGCCCACAGAAGATCACCCCCGAGGGCTAAAAGAGTAGGAAGAAGACAAGGAGTAGAAAAAAATAAAGCATCCAAGTGGCAAAGGGAAGGTGAGTTATTGCTAGACGAGCGGCGCAACCTATTTTCTCCAGTTGGCATTTATGAGGGGACAAACTATAGTCTATTTGTAGAAAAGAGGCATGGCCATGTTATTACATTAATGCTTGAATGCCAAGGTCAATTTTAGTTATTATACAACATGGTTCCAGCAGGCCTCTTCTAGAAGAATGACATCAGTAACAATGACTTCCTCTTCCCAAGGTTTATAATGCACATGGGCCACTTGCGAAAAAGGAGTGCCAAAATCTTTCCCAGGAAGCACCGATTTCTCTTCCTCTTTCTATATATTGTAAAAAATTCTCATTTGAAAGGGATCCACACACTCAGCCTTAAGGCAAAACTCTGCCCAAAAATCTCTTGGGCTTGTAAGGTAGAGCTGTCAAATTTTTACCTTGAATCAAGACTTAGCATTTTTACCTCCATCTAGACTTGCATTCATGCATATGTCTATGTTTTCTTTTGTGTTAAGTCATTGTCTTTGATGCTTTCCATAGAATGACTCCAGCATGTCTAGTGCATTTTGAGTTTCTCTTTTGTAGGTTTGCCAAGAAGTGTCCCTAGAGGAGTGTAGGTGCCTGTGAATAGGCTATCAAAGTGTGTCTTAGAACACCTTTGATAGTTCCTTCCTCCCTGTATCTCCACAGGCCCCTGACTCACTGATGCAAAAGAGTTTTCCCACATCAGATGAAGTGTATGGGCACTTCTTCTCGATGAAAAGTGTATGTTTGGGCCTGAGTGGATCACACTTTTTTGGTGTATCACCTTTTACTTTTTAAGCTTAGGTTCTATTTTTAGCATCTCTCTCTCCCTTTTCATCCCCCCTTTTTTCATTTTATTTGTTAGTAGTAGGAGAAACCATGGCCTACAAGATACTTCAGAGGGAGGTAGCCCTTATCTAGAGACTCTCCCCTCCAGCTTCATCAGTCCCATAGGTGAGAGGGAGTTTCCATTATTGTGTGTGGAAAGGCAAGAGCTCGGCCTCCTACCCCGAGTGCAAATCTATTGCATCAATAGTTTTTGGCACACCTGGTGGGACCAACTAGGATAGGTTTTGTCCAAAGAGTTGAAGAATTTTTGGTGTGTTCTTCAACCAACCATCCTTTGGAGGCTTTTGCATCAACACTAATGGTGACTCTGAGTTAAATCAATTGGTTAAGTAATTCTGGTATCATACCATCAGGAAATAATATTCTGGTATGTATAATCCCATCGTTCAGAGCCATGGACCTTTTTTTCCTTGGCCAACATGGCTATGATCATCACCAGCCTTATGTTGATCCTTATCAGGTCCAATATGATTGGTCCCAGCCCTATCATAAGCTATATCAGCCTTATGCCTAGTCTTCTCAATATGTCACTTCTCCCACTCAACCTAGTCTCTTTGCTAATCAACCCATTTTCACCTTCAAATGAGCACTGCTAGGATATGAAAATGTGTAATAGATCTTGACACTAGAAGGGGATGTGGCCAAGAAATCCTTGATCATGTTGTCCATCAAGTGAGGAATGCACTAGATCAGGTTAAGAATGAATGGGCTCCTATTAAAAGAGTCAATTGGCATAGGCTTACAAGTGAGATGCTGGATGTGAGTGGTTTGATTGCATCTTTAGAGGAGAAGCTGAGTATTCATGAGAGGCAGCCTTACCAACCTGCATACTCACTGCCCCAAGTATCATATAAGTCATATACAACCCCTGCTTATGAGCCAAGTCAAGCCTATCAAAGTCCTTTCCCCAATCATGTTGAGGAGAGTTTTGAAACAACAAATCTTGTGTTTAAGGCTAATCTTGATAGACAGATCGAATTGGAAAACCTTCAAATGTAGCAGTCCATTTTGGCAGTGAGGGAAGTGGAATCTAAATCTTCACTACCCTCTCACATTGTGGCCCCATCACCCCCAAAGGAGATGCCCAGTCTGAATATCATGACCTAGAATAAAGTGGTTGAGTCATAGAATAGCAAGGAGGAGAAAGACATTGTCCAAGAGTGTCAGGTACAAAATGAGGTTAGTCCTTTTCAAGTCCCTCCCACCCTTCCTTAGGAAGCCCCTTGCATTTCATGGCAATCTTCATGCACTCCCCATCTCTATGATGATTCCCATGAGCTCCAAGAGGTACAAAATGAGGATGATCTAGCCAAGTGGATTGAGGAATTAGAGAAGAAGATGAGACTACTTGGAGAAAGAGAGATGGAGTTTTCAGACTTTGTAGAGGAGCCGACGCCAAAAGACACCCCTTCCACCAATCCACAAGCTAATTTCAATATTGATGAAGTGTTGATAAAGTGGAGGGACGAAAATCAAGAAATCTTGGCCTAAGGTCTCCCCCCTCCTATTTTAGAGAAAACTCCCTCTTGTGTGCCAAATCCTTTCTATCAGATGGCACTTGCTCATTCTGACTCATCTAATGCATCAATCAATCCTACCCTCAATCCTGTGTGCCTAGCTTTTCAGCATGCCTCTTTTTAGATAGCTCTTCCTGTACATGAGCAGACCCTCCCGAATCTTCCCCAACCTCTTCAAGTCTTTCAACATGATCTCCAAATTTTGAGCTGGAAGAAGGAACATCATGAACCAGCTCAAGACCTTGAAGAGGATAAAGTTGATGCCTGTTCACAGGAGCAAGATTCCAATCCCAAGATCATGAGTTGGAAGTAAATAGTGAAATCTTGGGGCAAAAAGAAAGAGGAAGAGAAAGATTTTGCTCAAAACCTTGAAGAAGATGGGGCTGCTCCTGCTCTTGATATGGATTGTGACTTCCAAGAAAGGCTTTTTCAAGAAGATATGGATAGGTGGATTGCAGAATTGGAGTCCAGAGCAGGTCTCCTCAATGAACATGTGATGGACATTTTAGACCAAATAGTAAATTCCATGTCTGAATACACTCCATCCACACACCTCTAAGAAAGCTATCAGGCCTTGTCTGATATAGATTATGCTCAATTTATGACTGACCAGGGAGACTTCGTGATTACGAATGAGGAGGAGATCACCTTAGGTGACATGGAGGAGCATGGACAATCTCCTTTTCATGTTTTGAATTATTCATTTGAAGTCATTGGGGCAGGTTACACTATTCTTCAAGGAGGCTATGAGCTGGATAAGAGTGGAGAAGGCAACATTGGGACTCAAATAAGTATGCAAAGAGGTTGCAGGCTTTCATATTTACCCCTTCAAGAGGTTAATAAATCTAAAGATACCTTCTTTAAAATTATCAAGGAGGATGGTCATACCATGGAACCTGAGCATGAGGTAGAATAGAATAAGCCAGCCAATGATGCATATCAAGGGGCTTATGGTGATGAGCCAGTAGTGATTGATTTCTTATAAGATACACTAGCCTGAATAACTAACAGGAGGAAAGCTTCCAAGAAAAAACAAAGTACGTATACATTGGAAGCATGTTTGAATCTGATCTACTTGGATACTAGCCAACTCAGGTGTTAGGCAAGAGGAGCAGGTCACCAACTCTCTTTTTCATTCAACTACTTGCCTAACACCATAAGTCTTCTTTCCATGAAGGGAACTTAAGAAAATTTCCTTTTAATCTAGGAGGGAAGCAAATATTCCTGGTTAGTTTTACATAGTAGTTTGTTTTCAGTTTCCTTTCCTGCTTTCCCTAAGTGCAGTTTGCACAGGTAGTGTTTTTAGCCTTGTGTGTGTTTTCCCTTTTGTGTGTGGGGTAAAAAGCTTCATGTTTGATTCTTGGATCTTTTGGGGCTGTTGCTAATCTTTGTTCAAGCTACATCTGACTCAATGCCCAATGGACTACAAGGCAGCTGGTCTTTAAGCATAGTAGGCATGCTTCCCTTGGGAGTCACCAATTTGTTGACCATTTTTTGCCCAACAGGCCAAAAATTGGTCCCCTTTTCCCCCTATTATTCTAGGCCATTTCATTTTTGATTTTGCATGAATCTGTCCATTACTATAGACTCTACAGGTCTAAATCTATAGACTCTGCAGGTCCATTTCTATGGACTCTGCAAGTCTAAAACTATGGACTTTGTAGGTCTAAAACTATGGACTCTATAGGTCTAAATCTATGGATTCTATAGGTTTTGGATTTCTATAGACTTTACAGGTCTAAAACTATGGACTCTACAGGTTTTGGATTTTTACAGACTCAGCAGGTTAGTCCTTTGGCGCATGAAGGATCAGTTCAGAGAGTGTTGGGTTTTATAAGGCTTCTTCGGGCTCTTATTTGAAGAAAATCATGAAGAAAGTTGGCATCTTTGAATGATTCACTGATTTAAGGCTTTGGTTCAACACTTAAGTTCAATCAGACTTGGTTCAATTGGCCTTGGTTCATCCCTCGATTCAACTATTGGTTCAATGTTTAAGTTCATCAACGGGTTCAAACACTTGGTTCATTAGACGCTTCATCAAACAGTTCAAGGGGGCTCAACACAGAGTATTGAACCATTGAACTGGTTCAATAGATTGGTTCAATTGTCTTGGTTCAATCAGCTTAGTTCAATGCCATCAGTTCATTGGCAAGATCATCAACTTAGTTCAATTGGCTCAGTGCACAGTGTTAAACTATTGAATCGGTTCAACACGTTGGTTCAACCACTTGGCTTGATGCACAGTGTTAAACCATTGAACTAGTTCAATGAGTGGTTCAAACAAATGGTTTAATGGGTTGGTTCAATGAGATGTCCAAAAGCTGGAAGGGTAGGTGCCCTTATAGAGGGCAGTGCTGGGTTCAGATGCCCTTGCGGAGGGCAGGGACCATTCTAAAGCAGCCAAAGGAGTTTCAAAAGGATGCAAAAATACTTAAGGCTCTGAATTCTTTTAGACTTTTGTTTGAAGGAATTCCTTCAGATAAAAATCCTGAAGGAATTTAGAGGAAGGCCACCACCTGACAAGAAAGCCAAAGGGTCTGAAGCACAAAATCCATAGAAAGGGGCCAAAAGAAAGAGCCAAAAATGAAGGGACAAAGACCGGGACAATTCTTGCAGACTTTTTGTCCATAGGAAAATCCCGAAGCAAAAAACCTGTAGAGAAGCCTGCCAAAGGACTCGACAGATTTTGCCAAGGATGGTGACATCCTAAAATTCATCAATTTTAACAAGTGAAGTAGCCATTTGTTTTTGAACTACTTAAGCACCAACCATGGAAAGAGCCCAAGGAATGTAGCGACCCATAAGAAGATCACCCTCAAGGGTTGAAAGAGCAGGAAGAAGACAAGGAGTAGAAAAAACAAAGCGTCCAAATGGCAAAGGGAAGGTGAGTTATTGCCAGACGAGCAATGCAGCCTATTTTCTCTAGTTGGCATTTATGAGGGGACAAACTGTAGTCTATTTGTATAAAAGAGGCATGTCCATGTTCTTAAATTAATGCTTGAATTCCAAGGTCAATTTTGGTGATTGTACAACATGGTTCCAGCAGGCCTCTTCTAGAAGAATGACATCAGTAACAGTGACTTCCTCTTCCCAAGGTTTAGAATGCACATGGGCCACTTGTGAAAAAGGAGCACCAAAATCTTTCCCAAGAAGTGCCAATTTATCTTCATATTTCTATATATTGTAAAAAATTCTCATTTGAAATGGATCCACACTCTCAGCCTTAAGGCAAAACTTTGCCAAAAAATCTCTCAGGCTTGTAAGGCAGAGCTACCAGATTTTTACCTTGAATCAAGACTTAGCATTTTTACCTCCATCTGGAATTGCATTCATGCATATGTCTATGTTTTATTTTGTGTTAAGTCATTGTCTTTGATTCTTTCCATAGAACGACTCCAACATGTCTAGTGCATTGTGAGTTTCTCTTTTGTAAGTTTACCAGAAGTGTCCCTAGATGAGAGTAGGTGCCTGTGAATAGGCTGTCAAAGTGTGTCTCAGAACACCTTTGATAGTTCCTTCCTCCTTGTATCTCCATGGACCCCTAACTCATGGATGCAGAAGAGTTTTCCCACATCAAATGAAGTGTATGGGCACTTCTTCTAGGTGACAAGTGTATGTTCGGGCCTGAGTGGATCACACTTTTTTGGTGTATGACCTTTTACTTTTTAAGCTTAGGTTCTATTTTCAACATCTCTCTCTCCCTTTTCATCCCCCCCCTTTTTCATTTTATTTGTTAGCAGTAAGAGAAACCAGGGCCTAAAAGATACATCAGAGGGAGCTAGCCTTTATTTAGAGACTCTCCCCTCTAGCTTCACCAGTCCCATAGGTGAGAGGGGAGTTTCTATTGTTGCATGTGGAAAGGCAGGAGCTCAGCCTCCTACCCCAGGTGTAAATCCACTGCATCAACAAGTAGGACTCATTTTGTGAAAGGATATGGTAATGTTCATATCATTTTTAATGGTGCAGTTTGATATGCATTTAAGAATGTTAGGAATGTGCCTGATATGAATAAAAATTTACATTCAATTAGTCAGATCACTTCAAAATCTAATTTGTTGTAAAGTTTCAAGGACAACAATGTTTAGTCACTACTAGAGATAACAAGATTATTGTTGTTGGGATTGGTGAGAAAGGTTTGTATAAGCTTGCATATCCATAAAGGGAAAAGGAAAGTGCACTTACAGTGGTTGACAACATAATTTCACTATGGCATGAAAGGTATGGGCATTTGAATTTCTAGTATTTTGACTACATTGAGTAAGACTAAGATGGTTAAGGGGATTCTTTCTCTTTGTGATAGTCATCATGTACGTACTAGATGTCAGTTGGGGAAGCAAGTTATACATTCATTTGATGTTAGTAAAGCTTCAAGAGATAAAAGAGGATTAGGCTTGGTACATGCAGATATGCATTGTCCAATGTAGACACCTACTCCTTCTGGAGCTTGTTATTTTTTGTTGCTAGTCAATGATTTCTCTAGGAAAAAGTGGGTATACTTTATAGTGAAGAAATATTATTATTTATTTAACTTCCTTACATGGAAAGCTATGGTTTAAAAATAGGCAAGATGGTTAGTGAAGTCTCTTAGAATGGATAATGGGGATGAGTTCATCTCAAAATAGTGCAAGGAGTTTTGTACCACTAAAGGCATACACAAATAATATACTACCCCTTACACTCTACAACAAAATGGAGTTGTGGAAAGGTAAAATAGGATGGAGATGGACATGGCTCACTGTATGGTCCAAAGTAGAAATGTCCCATATAGATATTAGGTAGTAGTGAATATGGTGGTGTACATCTTAAATATAAGTCCTACAAAAGCATTAGAGAATATGAATCTTGAAGATATTTGGTCAAGTCAAACTCCAGATGTAAGTGATTTAACCATATACAAAAATCAAATTGCTCACTACTTGAACATAACCTCTTATATTATCTTGGAGTTGAGGATGTGGATGATCAAAACATTGGCATCTTATATGCTTGTGTGGATAAACACACATTCAACATTTACTACATTTATATAATAAGAACATATAATATGTATTTCACAAGTGTCAGGGTTGACATCTTTTCAAAGATCAGATTTGAATACAAATATTTGATGCAGATTCATGATCTAAAAATCTAAACTCAATGATATAACAAATTTATTTGTCATTGAAGTATCTTGGCACATGTTTAACCTTAGATCTATTCAAGATTATGCCTAATTTTTATACTATCAAGTCTAAAAATTTATGAACTTGCATGAATAGATGAAGATATCTACCAGCTACCAGGCCTATTAATATGCTATCCACACTTCCAAGTGGACATATATATGGCAATGGGAAACTTTGAAGCAAAAAATGTTGATTGCAGTGAATCAAGTATAGCTCAAAAAATGAGTCTGATGTTGACAATGAAATCACATGATATAATAGATTGTGGTATCTTCCCTCAACAAATCCAAATTCATGAAATAAGTGTCAGATAGAACAAATCTATATACTCTTATATTTGATTCACTCTATAGAATATTAATTTCTTTCATTCACAAGGGTAAACTATATAAAAATAACCCCTTAAAATATCACTAACTATCCATTACAAGAATTATATCAAACTACTTTGATATCAATGATAGGTATTTTAAGAGCTTTAACAAATAATTAACTCTTATATTGAAGCCAAATACACAAAGAATAATTTAAAGACATAATGTATTATTTCTCACACTCTAAATTATTTTGTTTTCATTAATTAATTAATACAAACATTATATAAATATATAGGAGACTCCCCTCCTAAAATATAGGGGAGTTACAAACAACTCAACCCAAATACATGAGTTGGTTTATCAACACCAATCACATAAAACAATACAATAAAAAATACTAATCATAATATTATTATATAATAATATTATGATTAATTAATAATTACTAATAACCTATTAATATTTAACTCTCGTTCAACATCCTCCTTTTACTATTCACCTCTTGGTAAATACCCAAACAAACATGATGTAAAAGTTATTCCTAACACATGATACCTCATTAGGCCAGGCAGGGTTTAGGAGTGGTTTAGGCTTATTAAGCACTTGAAACTTTACAAATAACCTTGAAACACTTATGAAATTATCTACACTTTAATTAAATGATCACATAATTCCAAACAAGCACTCATAATCTTGTGCTTACTTCACCAAACTTCACTATCCACACCTTCTCATAGGGTCTAGATTAGGCTTCTCAAGACACCTTATACTCAAGAACTAGTACTCAAGCATGCTTACCTCAATGATATCAAATAAGAATTCTCTTCAAAAATAAATATCACACCACTAAAAATATATATTTTTGATCATCATTATCTCATGTTCTTATGTATAACTAGAGCCTCATAACCATGTTTCAATGCTCACTTGACTATCATACCTCTTTATGACAATCAAGACTCACAAGATGCAACAATAAACTTAATGACATCAATACAAATATTAGTGACATCAATGAAAACTACAAAATCACCTTGTAACATACCTCAATGATCACTCACCATGTCCCTTCACAAGATGTACCCTTTTGACATTAATGACAACAACATGCGAATAAACTCCCCCTTTGTCATTCAAGGCAAAACATTCTTCAATCTAATCACACTCATCTCTCCCAATCTGGTCAATCATTCTTCTTTAAGATTTTCCCCCTTTGACATTAATGACAAAGGGTCATACACACTACAAATTCTAGAACCATTCATTCTCCCTCTTTAGAAAATATTCTCAAAAACTACAAAAGAAATTAGAGTTAACAAGCTCCCTCTTAGACCAAGCATAATCTTTAAATGAACTATGGACCTCAAGATTACTTACCAAGCTACCAAAATCTTGATATAAACTAGATAAATAGTAACTCCCCCTTTGTATTCATAACTTGAGATCACCAAATGAATCAACATAATTCTCAAACCATCTACAACACAAGTAATGCTCAACTATGAACTACTAGAAAAATAGAACAACTTTGCTTACCTCTTATTTACTTGTCAATCAACTACACTTAAAGCTTATGAATAGCCTAAATATATCCCCCTCAAACCAAGTATCCACCATGCTTATACTAACTGAAGAGTGTCTCCATGAATCTTAATAGAGTCAACCTTTCCACAGGACACTAAAACAAAACAAACTTAGGAGATTCCTAGATCTCCATGATCTCACAAGAGTAAATATCCTTGAGGATCCATTTAGCCCTGATTAGCACCTTAGGCTTGACTTATTAATCAATTTTCTGATCAACAAACTAAAATATGAGATGATAATAGACATACCTGACTTGATTTAATCTCTGAAGTATGATCTACCATAACAAATAGTTCACTTGGGCTTGTAGACTGATCATAACTCACCTTTACTATTTTTGGTTTCCACACATTCATTTTCCTTCTCTCTTGCACTCTAGGGGCTTTAAACCTCTTATTTTGGCTTGATGGAGTTATTACTTTACTAGGTTAGAATATTTCAATGTGTCCCACATTATGAAAACTATAGAAAATAAAATCATTCATACCTTTTGATTGATGACTCTTTTCACAATTCCATGCATATTCATTTTTAGAGAGTCTTCTACACTCTCTTGCTCTATGACCAAACTAATTACATGTAAAATAGTAAAAATTAAATGAATTAGCATACCTCATATCATTAGGTTGTTTAATTTCCCCCTTCATCTTGGCCTTCTTATCTTCATTAGCCTTCTTCTTGACTTGAGTTGCCTCATTTTGGTATTATCTGAAACCAAGATCTATCTTATCACTTGCATACTTCTAAATACTCAAGATGTTATCTAGAGCATCAATACTCTTTTCAAACTTCATAAAGGTTTTTAACTTTCTAGATTATTGATCCAATTTAGATTTCAAGGATTCAATTTCATTTCCATACTTGGTGCATTTTTCCTCCTAAGCCTTTAGGCTATCAGTGATTATCTCCATTTGAGTATCAATCTGATTGATGATCTCATCATGATCCTTGGATGTTTTACTTAGTTTCTCTTCAAAAAAACCAATCTGATCTTCATAGTCATTAACTAGTGATATTTCTTTTTGATTATTACTTCTTTGTAACTTTAACTCCTTTATAACATTCACCAATTCTACCTCAAGGTTCACTTCATCCTCTTCTTCATCTGATTTTTCATCATCCATAAGGCCTTTGCTTTTTAAGAAACCCTCATTATCTATTTATATAGACATGAATAAGGTTTCTTATTTTCATGTTCATTTTCATTGCTGTCATCATCATGATCATATTTAATTGTGTCACTTACATCAAATGAGTTGTTATCTTCTTTGGTATATAATATTCTCTTGTTCTTAAATGACCCTTTCCTACCTTCATACTTAAAATATTTTTTGATTCTCTGAGGCTATAGACCTTCTTTTCATCACCATGATGTTCATCATGTTATTCATCATGCTCAATCTTATCCTTTCTAGGACACTTAGATGCAAAGTGACCAATC
Source organism: Torreya grandis (assembly GCA_037957365.1). Lineage (NCBI taxonomy): Eukaryota > Viridiplantae > Streptophyta > Pinopsida > Cupressales > Taxaceae > Torreya > Torreya grandis. Next base: position 4,547,028 of record JARHVA010000438.1, on the reverse strand, counting down.
TTACCACATTTAATAAATCACAAAGTCAACTTACCCTTATACTTACCATATCTAAACCTTAATTTCCTAGCAAACATGGATATCAATTCATCATCATCAATAACTAAACATAAATAATCCTTGACCTTATTATATTTTGAATTACTTTATGCTTTGAATGCTACTTATTTCTTGGGATGTTTTCCTTCATTTGTTCTCATCTCATAGGTAGTCAATTTGCCATGAAGCCCATCCATTTGAAGTGTATCTAGATCTTCCATTTCTTCTACTGCAAACACTTTTGAATTAAATTTAGAGGTTAGGGATCTCAATACCTTTTGTAAAAATTTAGACTCTTTCACTTCTTTTTTGAGACCTCTAATGAAATTGACAACTTCATCAACTCTTAATATGTATGATGCAATGCTCTCATCTTCCTTCATATTCAGACTTTCAAACTGCCTTTTATGAGTCTACAATTTTTATCCATATTCACCTTGGTGTCTCCTTCATATATAGTATTTAAATTTTCTCATATCACCTTGGCTGACTCATAGTGAATCACCTTCACAAACTCTACATCTAATAGGCCACGTAGAATGGAATTCATTACCTTGGAATTGATCTCACTTATCTTCTTGCATGCTACATCAGTTGGTGGTGTAGGAAGTGGAGTATATCCATACAAAAATGATTACCATATGTCATGGACCATTTATATTAGATATGTACTTATTATATTGATAAAAAATTCATAATTAGTCCCATTGAATAATTGAGCCTTAGTGGTAGAGAAACCTCTTTTTGCTTGACTACTAGCCATTCTTGCTTCTAAGATCTCCTTTAGACTGTTGGTCTACTTCAAAGGACCAAAATCTAATACCGAATGTTGTAATCAAAATAAATAAGAGGGAGGGGGTTGAATTATTATCTTTAAAACATTTATTCAATTCCACTTAAGCATACATGAACCATTCCTACAAATATGAACATGTAGTAAAGCATATGCAACCATATAAGATCATGAAACAAGATATTGAATTATATATGTGGAAAACCCTCAATGGGAATAAGACACACTAATATATGAAAATAAAATACACTTATATAAGATAAAAACCAATATTTAGTGAAACACCAACTCCACATGGAGCACCAGCCCCAACTGGTCAAGCACCCACTCAACTAGGCTTTAACAACCAGCAACCTATAAGGAGACATCAAACCCCTAGTTGACTCAGTATCAAATTAGCCACCTAAAAATTTTGATCACCTTTAAAAAACATTCTTTCATACATAACATATGATTATCACCTTATTTATATCTTCTTTCTCTTTTATCCCTCTCAAACTGTGTTCTAAGCTTCTTCGCTCAACTAGGTCTCTTCAAGACTGATTAGGTCATATGACCTTGATATTCTTATGCAGACACACTATAAATATTCATTACAGATCATATAAAATCATTTTATGGTATACAATACCTCTTTATACTCAATAATGTGAAATTTTATTTGTAATCTCTCTACATGCTTAAATAGGCCTAAAACTACCTTATATATATATATATATATATATATATATATATATATATATATATATATATATATATATATATATATGATTTCTTGTTCATATGCCACTTAGTCAGCTACTCACCCTTTAAGTCTTAGGTCAACAATGTAATTAGTATTATTACATATCATAAATATTATTAAAATTAATATTTAGTCCCTTTTTGTATATAATAACTTTATTGGACCTCATTTCACTTTTAGGTCTCATAGAGACCTAATTCCATTAGGTCTACTTTAGGACATGTTACACTTTTTCTTCCTTGGAACACTTTCAAAGTCCACACATAGAAGGAAAATATAATATAACAATAAAATAGACTCACATTGATTTATTATAGGCTCAACAAGACATTTTACAACAAATCATTAGTTAAAATCCCTCATTAGTACTCAGTCCTATCAAGCCTGTGTACATCAAAAATCTACCTTTCACTACTAAAGATTAAAATCACCTAAGATAATAAAAATGATCAAAAAATTACATATATAGAGTCTATATAAAATCAGGGTCATCACCATATTCTTTAAATAGTTCAAATTAGGGGAAAAATGATTAAACTCATCTCTTTAGTATGCTCACTCAGAATTGCTAGGACTGCCAAAAGCCAGTCATGAAACTAATTGAGATATAACATCTAAAAGAAGATTTTAAATTATTATAAATACATTAAAAATATTATATAAAATATTTATAATAAACTCAATCATAAAAAACATAATATATAATATCAAACATTGATCTTGTAGACCAATCTCTTGACCTTATCTCACACAATCTTTCTTGATTTAGACACTTTCGGACCTTTGACATTATTTGACTCCATCTTTTCATGTGCACCCTATAACTATAATAACACAAGAAAATACAAACATTACCTTAATATTTTCAAAATAACCTTAATTTTTGGTAATAATAATTTAACAAGACAATATAAAGACCCCAAGAGGCATGGAAGGACTATGAACAAGGTCATAACACATGACAATTCAAGTTTTTTGATGAACCTAGTCTATGGTAGCCAAAATTTGGCTAACATCTTGGTGACCTCCTAGGAATACATGATTGAATATGTATCTATACTAGTGCCTTATAAATTCATTGAGATATGGAGTCATGATTAAAAATAAGACTTGATAAACACCTTGAAACCAACTAAATTGGACAAACATAAAGCAAAACACCACACCATACATATGTCATTGGACACTTAGAGGAAGGAAAAACACAAATAAAATAAGACACACACTTATGAATGACAAACTTAAGGAACATAAATACCTACTATAATTTGTAAAACAGACCTCAACAAAATGTCTTCAAGTGTATCCCATTAACTAAGATACTCAGTTATTATCTATTGAGTCTTTCAAGTTGAAAGGCATTGTGTTCCTTGAAATAAATGATAACATAAGGTCCACTCCATAATTCATAAAACTTAGAGTGATTACCATGATTATCTCTATCAACATCCCACTTTAAGACAAGATATCCTTCTTGATATGTTCTTGAGATATCTCTCTTTTCAAAGTTTATTTTCACTTGTGCTTGTTGATACTTTGTGGTGTGTATAGCATGATCTATTGATTCTTTGAAGGCCATAAATTCTACCCATCCTATCTACATAGGATAATTATCCATCCTATCAATCTGATGTGCCAACTCAAGAGCTGGTAACTCAAGTGAAATGGGCATCTTAGCTTCTCTTCCATAAACAAGCATATAAGGTGAGTTACAAATGTAAATGTTTAGAGTGATGCTATCATCTCAGAGGGCTATCTTCAGCCTAGTGTGCCAAGTCCTTTAATTATCTTATATTGTCTTATTTATAATTATGATCCCATTACCTTGGGGGTAGTAAATATAAGAGGTAGTCAAGTAGATGCCATATCAAAAGGCCCATTCCATTATTCTTATACCACTAAAATCCATGGCATTATAAGAATTATTGTTGTAGGCACCCAAAACCTCATAACTAGGCTCTCATATAAGTCAAGAACTGAATTATCATTATCTTCATTGAGCGCCACTACTTATACACACCTTATGAAATACTTGGTATCAGTAAGGACCCATTTATAGCCTACACTAGATGCAAGATTGATCATCCCAATAAAATGAATTCCTCATTGCATGAATGGTTGTTCAACTTGAATGGGTGATGAGTAAGGGATACAAGTATTTTTTTTTAATTTTAAAATTGAAAATTTTTGACATCTTCTAACCCAAGCATATGCATCCTTGAATAGGCTAGGACAATAGTAACCAACCCTCATCTCTTATTATTTTTTTAGTTGTAAATTTATGTGCAAAGTGACTCCATATTTTCCATCATGAAAGTGTTGTATAAGATTATGAACCTGGTCTATTTCCACATATATTAGTATCATTATGTTAAGGTATTTCCTAAAAATAACCCCATTCAAAAGGACATAAGGTATTGATTGCAATCTTAAGTATCTCCTTTTTTCTTGATCTAGACCCATGGGACACTCACCCATTTGAAGGAACCTCACCATTTCTTATGTCCAAATTGAAGTAGTTGAAGTTGTATATATACTAATACCCTCTTGCAATGTTAAAACCATCTATTTTTCTTCCTTTAGGTCTGATGCTATATTCTCACACAACCCTCTTCTTTTTATTAACTTAGTGGCCTTGAACTCAAAATTTTACTCCATATAATTAGCTATCCATCCATATCTTTTCTAATTCAAGTACTTATTCAAGAGAAAGTATCTTATGATTGGATGAGTTACCTTAACAAGTATTTTTTTACTGGATACCATCTGCCAATTTTTTTGGAGACTTGTTAAAATTACCAATACTTGTTTCTCAATATAGGTTGACCTCTTTCCATAGCTTTTTAGTCCTTAACAAAAAATGGATATAGGATGTTCAATTCCTTAATTATTATTATAAATTAAAATAGAAGATATGGTCTCCATGTTGGAAAAATCATACAAGATAAATTCCTTAAAAAAATCAGGATTGATTAGTGTATGTGCTTGAGAAATATCTTTTTTGATGGCCTCAAAACTAGCCTTCCCTTCCTTTGTCCAAAAAAATTCTTGATGCTTATTGAAAAATGTTTTTATAATACTTACATGAGTGAAAAATATAGGTATGAATATACTAAAAAAATTATCTTCCCAAGAAAACTTTGTAAAACTTTCTTATGTTTGGGTAATGACAAGGCTAGTATGACACTCACTCTATCAGGGTCTATAGCAAGCCTATATTTAAAAATAATATGACTAAGTAACTTAACTTAATGTACAAAAAAAATACATTTTTGGGGATTTAGGTAAACTCCATATTGCTTTCATATTTCAAATATTAACTTTAGATGATTCTAGTGGTCACTAGCATTTTTGAAGAAAATAGTTGTATCATCAAGGTATACTAGTACCATATCATTGATTAAACCTTGGAAATATATATCCATGTCCTTTTGAAATGTTTAAAATGCATTAAAAAAATTAATTATCATTATATTATAGGCATATGTCCCTATTTGGTAGGGAAGGCTATCTTATATTGGTCCTCCTCTTTCATCAACACTTAGTTGTATCCTGAATAACCATCCAAAAATGAGAAATGTTGATAACCTAATACTACTTGAAGGATTTTATATTTTAAAGGTATAATATAGTGGTACTTAAATGATACTCTATTTAGGTCTTTAAAATATACACATAACTTAATTTCACCACTCTTCTTTCTCATAGGAACAAGATTGGTAACCCATGAAGAGCATTTGATAGGAGAGATAATTATTTACTCTATCAACTTGGTGAATTATTTATTCATGAGAACCTCCAATTTAGTATTGATGTAAATTTGCCTTTATATTACAATATTAACATTTGGATCAAGTTATATAGTGTTTTGGGCTAATGAGGGATCAAACCCTTTGAGGTCACTATACTCCCAAGCAAGAACATTTGAAATTTTTCTACATAACTCAATGAATGTAGCCTTATCTTGTGGAGTACATACCTTTTAAATATATAAGAGTTTATAATTGAATACATACACATTATCATGATTCTCTTCCTTTGTAGACATGATTCTCTCTTCATTTAATCACTTTCATTGCATATACCTTAAATAGTAACTAGCCCTTTAGGGAGTTTGTTAGAACTCAATTTTACAACTTGGTCTCCATATTGGTGCTGAAAATTGCCCTAGATTTATCAAGAGAAATTAGCTTCATGTTGGAGAAAAAAATATATTTGTTTATAAATTTCAAACACTTGTTAATTCACATCATTGTCCTATATTTAAGGCCTCATAACTACCATGAAGTGTGGTTGAGTTTTGGGATTCTTGAAATCATTTCGGATGTCAAATTATGCTCCAACTGATGCCAAGCTATCAACATATTGGTTTTATTCCCTTGGGATTTATTTGATGTCAAAAGCCTCCAAATACTCAATAAGGTCCCACACTCTATGATTGTATTAATTCAACAATATGTTCTTGGATGCACTCTTACCTCTGACTTGATGTACACTAATTCACTATCTCTAATGGATTGAAATTATTTGAATACTTTATTACTTGCCCATTGAAACCCATGAATAATAGATTCTTATTTAGCTAAATTTAAATAATAACTAAACTAAAACCTAATGGATGAATAGTACCTTTCATTTGATGGAAAAATAAGCATCATTCCTGCACCTACTCCAACCTTTCTTCTTGAGCCATCAAAAAACAACATACACTAACCATCACTATAATCATTAGGCTTAGAAAGAGAAGGTATGGTTTTACCTTCTTCATGTAAGCAATAGACCCCAATACCAACCTCTTATATCCATGTATATGGATAAAAATCATGATTTTTTGCCACCCATTCATCAAGGAAGAGATTTGAAATATCTTCAAGAGGAACAATTGGTTCTTGGTCCCTACTTTGATCCTCCTCATCAATGATAACACAATTAACATTAGTCACATTTAGTTTGTATGGATCAATCTAAAACCTTGAAATAGGTCATGATCTTATAGTAACTTTGGTGCCATATATTGTCCTAAAATCCATGTAGGACCAATTTGATAAAAGTAAACACCGATATTTTCCATGAAATCCCTTAAAAATCAAAGGTAAAATTATGGTGGCAAGTGAAAAAAAATGACATATTGAGAAATGGATAAATTAGGACAAAAATGAAGATTTATATTCAAACCCTTAATAACACCAACTATCTTAGTGCTTGATCCATCTAGTTGTAGCACACCTTTAGCATGAGGTTCACATTTGAGGCTTAGTTTGTCCATTATTTTCTTTAGCATGACTAAGATGTTATCCACAATGTCTATCATTCAATTATGCACCAAAAAACACCAATGATCACTGAAACATAGATGGGAGGGGGCTTGTTCACCTTACCTTATTGTGGTTCATTAGTCTTGGATGTATTTACATATACAATAATACCCTTTCTTATTACTCCTGATGATGATCTAGGTTTAGATATGTCTTATTTTATTATATCCTTTTGTCAAGGAATATAAAAAGTGTCCCACATAGGAATACTTACATGAAGTTTTTCCATTTGATCCACTGTGTTAAGAGAAGAAGCACCAATATTTGGTTGTCCTCTAGGATTCATGATATCACTTTGGTCTTCCTTATTTTGGTGTATAAAGGTACCCTTGTCATTATGATTTATTTGATATTATTTAGATTTTGGAAGTATATTAGACTTTATTATCCCTTGAGTCATGGATGGAATTTTAGCTAAATCTTTACCACTTTCTTGAACCTCTTCAACAACCTTATTTTAGACCCAATATTGGCTATAATTGAGCTATATAACACTCTAATTGAGGTACCCAATTGATTCATTATAAAATATTCCTCTTCTTATAAGTTTGCAAGTGTATCACCTTAATTTATCTTGTTCTCAAATAACCATTACTTGATTACAAACCTTTTCTTGTGTTAGAGACGGAAAAGTTTTTTCTTGTGCCACATAAACTTGATTCAACCCTCCATCTTGATTTGTAGATTTTTCATGAGATTGGTCACCTTGAGGAGGTCATTATTACTCTTGCATAAGATTTTTTTGAGTGGGTACTAAGGATATTTAAGTGTTACATGCATTTGGGTTGAAAATTGTGTATGGTCTAACATTGGTGAGATGACCATGACTTTGATCATTTCCTTGGAAGGGTGGCTTATTTGATTGATATGGATGATAAGATTGGTTACATTTAAAGGGATTATGAATTTTATTTTATTGTATTTCCATTTCCATGAATTTGTTTTCAACAATCTTAAGTAACCCCTCTACATCATTTGGCTTGCTTGCTTGAGTAGGGGCAACCAACTCATGACCGGTTATGATAAGAATTGGAGCAAAAGTTGGAGTTAGAGGTTGAATGTTAGGAAATAAAGGAATTGGGGGCTTTGGATAAATATTTCCAGCATGGATCCAATTATTCTCAGCCCTAATGATAATCTCAAAAGCATTTGGTAAAGTATTACCACCCATAGATTGAATCATAACCACTATATCACTATTCAAAGCCTTAAAATAGTATAATAATTCATAGTTTAGAGTGGGTATTACAAGGATTGGGACCATATCCCATGTCTTTTGGAATATATAATTTATATATTACAAAAATTATTGAGGGGCTCTTTTTATGGTGGTCAATTGATCAACCAAGGACAAATCGTCACTCTTATATTCAAATCTTTTTCTAAATTACTCTCACAATTCATCCCATGAGTTAATGGAATTAGGTGCTAAGGTTATACACCACTCCAAATATTTTCCTTTAAAACTAATTGCTAATAACATAATTTCCACATTCTCTTTTTTGATGTTATAGATGTTATACAAGTTTGACATGGCCCTAATATGCTCAATGGGAGTAAGAGTAATTTCTCCACTAAAATAAGGGACACTATTGAGGGCATCCACTGGTATTTCATCATACTATTAAAGGTTTAAAGAAGAACCACCATTAAAATCAACATAAGGTTGACACTTCATATGACTAGTGAGAGGTAACAAACTTACATAAAGTCATGAACATGAAAGATAAATGTAAGTACATACACTATCACTAAGCGTTAATCAAAATAACACACTCAAAATCACTATTTTCATGATGAATATAGAATATTCAGATTGAATTGATTTCAATATTCAAGTACAAGACTTAATTTTGGTAGGGCTTTCCCATAACCAATGCGAGGATGTTTTGCAAAGCCATACAAGGCTACATATATAAGAAAGTGTGAGAAAGAGAGAGAGGAATGTAGAAAGTCATGGATAAGTTTCATACATCATAAAGGAAATTTAAAAATAAGAACTTAAGTAAGAAATAATTCCCAAAGGTTATCATAAACATGTCTACATTTTCTCAATGATGTGCTCTCTCATATTGGTGTAAGAGGTTACTTAGGTAAATTTGAACTCTTGAATACAACTCATCTCTCTTGAGGCTACACCACACCTACAATAACATTCAAAATATACTTAACTAACATTTTTAATGATTAATAAGTTTCTACACCACTCCCCTGCAAGTTTTGTAACATCTCTTTCATTATTCATTAGTATGTAATCTTCAATAGCTCCTTTTAGGTTTAAAATGCTTAAAACTTGGTTTTCAAGCTCATGATTGCAAAAAAACTTCATGAAACACCTTTATTTCATTATTAACTTCTATTAACCAATATTAGTGCTTCAAATGTTTTCTAACACTCCATTTCATGCCCAAACCTCTCAAATGGATTTATTTCCTTTTAGCCCTCAAAATAGACAAAACTCCTTTTGTAGGATAGTGTATGGATGTTATTGAAAAATTTATCATATATTTGAGTACCAAGTATGCCCTTACATCTCCCTACCTAATTTCATGGCCTAAATTTGAGTGAAGGTATATTTATTTACCCCTTTTCTCTTTGCAATTAGGCTTCAATTAAGCCTCTAGGCCTAGAAGGCTGAGATTTTGCTTGATTTACATACCACACATGTGAAAACTACATTAAATGTTTGATTAAATTTACCTATCCTATGAACATTCACTATGCCAAATTTGGGATTCTGAGACCTTGTGTAGATAGGTAAACCATGAAATGGACCAAAAAAAATACTAGCCCTTCATAAGCCATTTTTCACACTACCTTTAAGAAATAGACATATATAAGCACTTACAAGGTGTAATGTATGGATTTTTTGACATTAAAAGGTATAATACAATCAAAATCATCTCTCCTAATGGTTTGCATCAATCAAGGATATTCTATACCTTATTTTGAGCCTAAAACTACACAAAAGTACATCATTTATTATGTTTGTATAAGTGTAGGTACAAACAAAATTCATGGTGAATACCTACCTAGAGTGATAAATTTTTTAAAAGAGTTTTCAAGGGAAATTCAAATCATTTTAGGCACCTTAGAAGCAAATCTCGCTCATCAGATCCTTATTAGGGTTTTTGGAGGGTTTAAAGCAGTTTGATTTCTTAATGATTGTTCATAAACCCTATGGCCATAACTCCTAAAAAAAATCCACAAATTTCAAGTAAAATAGTATCCTTAACTAACCCTAGGTGATTAGGTTACCATGCACTTTTTTTGTATAGTTATAAATACAATAAGTTGTTCTTTGGGTTTTTGCTATGCCATTAGAGAGTGGTCTATAGTCTTAACTAATTTTCATGAAGGTTGACAACCTAAAACAAAAAATAATGATAGAATATTTAAGTATATATACCCCTTAAAAATAATTTAAAACCAATGGAATCCATGCGCAAGTTCAAGGTCACATAGATAAAGAGAAAGTCTACCTTGAATTGAAGTCATGCACTAAAGGGGCTCAAGAAGGTCTCATAGGCCAAATTTACACTTTCCTTGTCTTCCCTTATATATCTATGATCTTATATGATCTATGAAATATTTATACAATTATTAATTTCATTTACTCTCACTTCACCTTAAAAAAATCATTATTGTCACAACTGTACACACAAGGATGTGTGTGACCTTAAGTTTACCAGGCCTAAACATGCCTATCCACATTTTCACCACTTTTGGTTACCTTGAAGATCATATGGAGTCATAATAACATTATAGGGTCAATTAAAATTTATTTAATTCTTCTCAATTACCTCTTATTTCTCAAAACAAGTAGGAATATCTCACTCTAGGTAGGAAGGCATGTGTGTGTGTAGGGTTCAAGAGAGTTTTGTTTTAATCACCCTTCTTTGACCTTCCATTGAGGTTTATATAACCTCAAATGATATTTTTAAATTTTTATATCTATATAAATTCCAACCCCACTATTTTCATTTCATTATCTTCTCATGTTTGAAACAACTTGAGTTCCTTAGACTAACTTGTGGTAGTCATTTGAGGTTTCATTACATTTTGGAGTTGTAGGGTCTCAATACAAACTATTGAGAAAAAGAATGACATTTGTTATAGTTGAGAGTTTAAAACTTTTTTTTTAAGTTTTAAACCTTTCAAAGATCCTACATCATCACTTTCATACACTTTCTTTCTCATGTATGTTTAAGACATAACTATAGTTGGTGTTTGGATGACAGTTTTGACCATTGAGCTTTGAAAACTAGTCCTGATCTAGGCTATTGACATTTTGAGTGTAATGAACTTAATTTAAGGATATTTTCACCATGATACAATATCATTAGTCTCTCATATCTTCTACAAACTTTTACTTCTTGTCTTCATACACAGGCTTGTGTATAAGTGTTTTGGCCTATAGACTCCTTTAATCACTATGACATTAGTCATTTCAACATTTTTGTGACTCTTAAATAGCTTAGGTGTATTCACTGAGATATGTATTATTTCATACCTTAATTGAGTCATGTTATTTTCACATAATCATCTTTATATGGACAAATAGATTTTGGTTCAAAATGAGGACCTAGAAGTTTATAACCTATAGGTCTATTTTTGCTGGATAGACTATTAAGAACCAATTTATTAAGTCCTTGAAATTTGAGATTATATAAAATCATGAAATTTTCCTATCATCCCCTCAATAATCTTGTGGATCTCTTACTAATACTATGTTGTCTCAAATTTCCCATTTATATATACAAGCCTATGTATGAGGTCAACTCATGTACAAGGATTATGTATGGAAGTTAGAGTCCATGTATTCAATCATGATCTTTTGATAATGTAGTGATATTTTCCAAGGTCAAATAAGTGTTTAGGGGTTACAACAGGTTTCCCCATTTCTTTAACGTATTCAACCTAAGACTTGTGACCCATGAATGTTAACCTATAGGTTTGTAAACCTGTGGGTGGACAAAGCTCATCCAAATCCTTGTTAGAGAGTGCATTGTCAACAAAGAACCACTTTTAAAATAAATATAATATGGATAATATGAGAGTGAATATTTTTCAATGACTAATGAGGCACTTTAAATCTTCTAAGAATAGCAACACTTCAAACCAACCAAAATTCTTGTAGTTTGGGTATGTTCACATATGTTTGAGACACTAGTTTCCTTGTTTGAAGAAACCTCGCACATTTGAGTTTATTGACTAGTCATTTAATCTCTAAAAACATATCACACAAGTCATTTTATACCATTTAAATTTGATGTGAATAAACAAGAGCAAAACTAGACCTTGTTTGGATGAACAAAACATAGTGACCTCCTTGCACTCTTAACAATTGTTGGTAAAGTAGGGGAAACCAATTTACTAACTATAGCCATGGATTTTAATGTCATTAGTACCCCATCCTCTCTAAAAATATTACACCATGAATCTTACCGTAATAACCATATTGATCATGTGAAAACTGCCCTTATGAGCTTGCCCATGGAGCGATGGAGTTTTTGAAACAATTTTTTGGAATCTTTGGACTTGTGTAAGATTTTAAATCATACATATGGATTACAGAAGGTTAATATACACCCTTTAACAATTTTAACCTATAAATGGATCTCCCAAGTCTATACAAGTGTCTATAACTCCCTGTAAAGGAGTGATTCTTTCAATTTGGATGTTGAACCTGCAAAAATGACCCCAAGTGACATTCTTGTCATAATTTCAAGTTAGATAAATACTTCAATAGCTTTTAAAAGTGTGTTTGGATGGATATTTGATCTTTGTTAGCAGTTTCATGAATTGAAATTGATTAAATGCATCTTTCCCTTTCATTACCATTTACCTTAAACTTCATAAAGAACCTTAGCTTCTCCAAAAAAAATTAAAATGTTTATACAAGATGGTCAAAGCATGTTATGAATTTGAGAGACACTTTTGGACCTTTAACATTATTTGACTCCATATTTTCATGCTCACCCTATAACTATACTAGCACAAGAAAAATATAAAAATTACCTTAATCTTGTCAAAATAACCTTAATATCTACTAATAAGACTTTAAAAATAAAATCTAAAGACCCCAAGAAGCATGGAAGGACCACGAACAAGGTCATAAAACATGAAAAGTCAAGTTTTTTAATGAACTTGGTATATGGTGGCCAAAATTTGGCTAACAGTTATGATTAAATATTATTATGATTTTGTAAAATAATTATAAAATGTGGTGCATTAAGGTTGTTTGGAGAGTCATTAATTTTTTTAAATAAAAAAATAAATCTTTATGCTCTACCATTATGGGTGTGCCCTAGGGTTTAGAGTATAAAATGCAGCCATTTATGAGCATGGCATGGAAATAAGGGGAGAATTTGGTGCATGGTAGTAGCAAAGGAAGAAAGGTAAATGGGGACATTCTTAGAAGGAAAGATGCACGAAGGGAAACCAGAAGCTTCTATTTTCAGGTAGGGTTTAGATATTTCCTTGTAAAGCTTTCATAAATTCATAATTTTTTTTAACAATATGTCACATTTTTATTGGTATTAGTACCCTTTACAGGGTATATACTCATTACAGTATGTAGATGTATACATATTGAGTGTATATGTTGATGTACAACCAATACTTGATATTTTTTTATGATTGTTGTTCAAAAATAAACATTGAGTTGTTGTATGGTTCTATTTTAATTAATGTATGATGGGTCTAGCATTTTTTGGTGTGTGTCATATGGTTTATATTTTTCTAAAAGAGAGATATGTATAGAATATGAGGTCTCCTTGGAACATACATTGATATATTTAGATTTAGGGTCATTGTAACTGATCTACACTTTGATAAACATCTTGAATCATTAACCATTATATATTTTTCACTTGTGCCCCTTTGGCTTCAAACTAATGTGTTTTGTTGGATACACATAAGAATATTTATTAGATATTTTATTCTTGTTTCTAATAGACTTGGTAGATTTTGTAAGTTAGGGAAACTTGGTGGAACTAGTGACTATAAACTTCCATGATTGCCTTATTACTATATTGATTTTACTTGCATAATATGTTAAAGTTTATTAACAAAGTTCGATAATAAATTTTAGGACATTTTAAGGATTAGATTTTTTATTACTATTTTATAGAATAGTTAGTGAGTTCAACTCATGAGACTTCCATAGAAACCTATTGTTTAATACTTATACACATGGGACACTTCTTTTTAGTAACTTATGAGATGTTGATGATTGTGTACTTGTTACTATTTTAGAAATTTATAGAAGCATGAATAAAAATTGTTATGCCTTAATGGATAATGATTGTGAACTATCTGATAAAATGATTCAATGGAGAATGACTACAAATTATTTGATAAAATACTTCAATGGAGAATGATTGTTAATTTTTTGATAAATTTCCTCAATGTAGAATGATTGTGAATGATAAAATGTTTCAATGGAGAATGATTGTGAATGGTTTGATAAAACACCTCAATGGAGGATGATTTCAAATTGTTTAATAAAATGACTCAATGGAAGATGATTGTGAATTGTTTGACAAAATACCTCAATGGAGAATGAGTGTGAATTGTTTGATAAAATTCCTCCTTAATGGATGATTGAATGCAAATGGAATCATGATATTGTCCTTTCTTCCTTCACACTTACTAATGTAAATCTTGTTATGTTACGTTTTTCTTGAAAAATTACCTTAATTGTTTGGTTTATGCCCACATTGATGGTTGGTTATGCACTCTTTGTGTGGTTGAAAACTTACCTTGAATGGCTGAGTTTATTGCATCTATATGGATGATTTCATATATTAAAAGAATGAATAATTTTACATTCTTAATTTTTTGGGTTATACCCACATTGATGGTTGGTTATACACTCCTTGTGTGGTTGAAAACTTACCTTGAATGGATGAGTTTATTGCATCTATGTGTCTGATTTAATACATTAAAATCATGACTAATTTTACATTTTAATTGGGTGGGTTATACTCACATTGATGGTTGGTTATGCATTCTGTGTGGTTGAAAAATTACCTCGAATGGATGAGTTTATTGCATCTATGTGGCTGATTCCATACATTAAAAGAATGACTAATTTTACACACTTAATTGATTGGGTTATGCTCACATTGATGGTTGGTTATGCACTCTTTGTGTGATTGAAAACTTACATTGAATGGATGCGTTTATTGCATCTATGTGGCTGATTTAATACATTAAAATAATGAATGCTTTTACATTCTTAATTGGATGGGTTATGCCCACATTTATGGCTGGTTATGCACTCTTTGTGTACTTGAAAATTTATCTTGAATGGCTTACTTTATTGCATGTATATGGCTGATTTGATACATTAAAATCATGACTGATTTTACATTCTTAATTGGTTGGATCAACACATTTACGATGGTGGATCTTTACTTGAATGGTTATGTGTAAAAATACATGGTTATGCATGTGTTTGTGCAACTAGGAATATAAATATGGATGGCTAATTTATTTCATGTACTTGCATGGCTGACTGGTATACATTACCATGGTTGGGAAAAAATATATTGATGGCTGAGTTGGCATCTATATGGTTGAGCATGCTTAACCCATATGGTTGAGTTTCTCATATAAAAAACCTTGGGTAAAATTTAACACATAAATGACTGATTTCAATCACTTACATGGTTGAGTATTGTACTCTTTATGTAGTTGAAATCATGCATTTGAATGGTTGGTTATTTCATCTATTATGTGTCTTCAAACACAAAATTTGAAGGCATTATATTAATTTGACTTATTATTAGTTGTGAATAATTCGGTCTATTTAATTCACCTTATTGTTACACTTGGCTGGGGTGATGCACTGACATGTTTGCTACCTCCATGGATTTATTCTTAAAATAACATAAATAATAAAAATAAAACAAATACTTAGTGAATATGACTATATTATGATTGTTGTGTGTGTGTGTGTAAACACACACACACACACACACACACAAACACACACACACACACACACACACACACACACACACACACACACACACACACACACACACACACACACACACACACACACACACACACACACACACACACACACACACACACACACACACACACACACACACACACACACATGTATGTATGTATGCATGTGTGTGTGTGTGTGTGTGTGTGTGTGTGTGTGTGTGTGTGTGTGTGTGTGTGTGTGTGTGTGTGTGTGTGTGTGTGTGTGTGTGTGTGTGTGTGTGTGTAGAGAGAGAGAGAGAGAGAGAGAGAGAGAGAGAGAGAGAGAGAGAGAGAGAGAGAGAGAGAGAGAGAGAGAGAGAGAGAGAGAGAGAGAGAGAGAGAGAGAGAGAGAGAGAGAGAGAGAGAGAGAGAGAGAGAGAGAGAGAGAGAGAGAGAGGTGGGTGTGTGCGTGCATATATTATATTAGTCAATGTATTTATCAAATTCTATTTCATTATCTTAGAATAAATACAAGTTATTTGTATCTCCTTGTCATTACATAAGGAATCTCAAATCCCTTATAATACTTCTCAGATCTATCATCCTCACTATCTTAGCTTTGTATTTTAGCAAACTTTGGCCCTTATCTCATATATCGTCACCCTTAACTACACTGACAACCTCCCACAATTAGAAACCATGAACAACTAGCCATTAAAAACAACTTGAAACATGACCCAACTCCTCCTTTTTATAGTTTTCCTAATTTGGTTACTAGCATATCCCATCAAAAAATAAACAACTATCACCAAGTAGGCTTGGTGCCCAAATTTGAAGGCCTATAATAGGGTAGCCTTATCTTATTAATACCTTAAGCTTTATAGTTATGAAAACAAAATTAAATCAAACATTATCTTGTAAATCATGTTGTCCTCTGTTGTCATATTAGCTCTACATCTATTAGATGCCATCCTTTACAAATGATTTATTATCTAGTTGTATTTTATTAGCTTGGGCTCTGCATCTATTATCTTCAATCTTTCTTATGTGCTCACATGTTTTAGGTGGTCCTTTCTTTTACACACTATTCAAGTTCCCTAGCTCCTCATAACATTGAGATGTTTTGTTTTTGTTATTATCTCCATTCATGCATGTTCCCCATATTGTTTCCTTACACATTGATTTACAAGTTATTGTAGGCATTATCCTCGATCACCCAATTCTTCTATTTTCCCATGCAATCTAAAATTTTAGTGATGTGGGATTATTGATCCACCTGGGATGCTCCTACATGTCACATTGAAAATCACATGAACATGAGATAGTAATTATCACACCTCTACTAGTTCTTTGAAGGCCTCGAGAATCCATCAATGTGGATTTAATGACTAGGATACATATGACAAAATACTATAATGAATTTGTGTTTTTTGTAGTTGATAAGTTATTTAAGATGTTCACCATTGTTTTATACAAGAAGAGAATGAATGCATTATAAAACATGTGATATTTATATGGTGAGGTTTGTGTTCATTTTGGATTACCAACACCTAGTACATGTGACCATGATTAACATTGTAAAACCATTTTTAGAATAATCTATGGGACATAAAAATACACAATTGAATGAATCGACTCATTTCATCCAAAGATAGATGGAAAAAAATAAAATTTTCAACCCCAAAATTTTTCATCTTTTGTCATGTAAAATAGTGTAAGTTTGTGCATGTGAGATGATAATTTTTTATTTATTCAACATGCATGCATTATTGTTTCACATATTTATATAGGGCATAGTCCTTTATATATGTGGCTTTCAACAAATGGAACCCTTGGACATATCCTACTATGTACCATCTACCATAAATTCATGCATAGATGAATGTTAAATAGAATAAGGTCTAAAGTTTTCTCCAACACATTGAAAAAACACATCAACAAGTTCACCAAATACTGTCACACAACCAACTAAAATATAAATAGTGTCATAATGAAAATCACACACCTCATGAGATCAATTTGGGTGATAATATATTTTTCTCATCTTTAATAGGAATTATCAAAGTTTAAACATCACAATATCAAGCCTATGTGTTATGGTCCATACACCATTCTACGCACAATTTCAAAGAAAACATTTATTGTTGACTTGTTATAATATTAGGTTTTAATCTAGTCTTTAGGATGGGACTTTTGATTCCATACTATAATTATTTACTTGAGCTAACAAAATCACAACATTATTCACATTTCAAGCCTAAACATGCCAATCTATCATAAAATGATTATATTATTAAAGTGACTAAAACACACACCTATTGAGACACACATCAACTATTTCGAGTAATTACAGGAGGGAGATACATTAATTAGACTATGTAATAAAACCTTTAATCCCTTCAAGTTTAGTTTCCTTAGTTGAATGAAGGTTCTTTCTGGACTATATCTTCCCAAGAAATGGAAAATGACATATGTACAACTACCACACTAGTGTACACACTCCTTAATTAGAATTTAGGTCTCTCACATGTAGGGCATATCTTAGCTTGTGTGGAAGACTTTGATAGTTCATTGAGTTTCCACAATGACTTTCTCATTTCTATAATAAACTCTAGAACCACACACCTTCTTCTAAACTTTGTGTGCATGACTCTTTACTATGGCATTCACCTAATAGTGGATTTTGTCTTGTAGAATCTATGTGTGTCACTTAGTGATACATAGACTATCGTGTTGGATTATAATGTGAAAAATCACACACACACACACACACACACACACACACACACACACACACACACACACACACACACACACACACACACACACACACACACATTCATGTGTAAGGGTTTCTATTTTTTCCTATCTATCAATCTTCACTGAATTTTTAGGCATCGATACACATTTGGAAGTCCAACCATTCACTTTCAAGCAATTAGATTTTCACACCATGCCAAAAGATGAACCATCACCTTTTTATACCCATTTTCATTTATGACAACTTCTTGTAATGATTGTATGCATATTGTAATCATTTGTCCCATTAGAGAAAAAAGATGAAAGAACACATGAGAATAATAGAAAAGTTTTTTTTTAAGCATGCCTTTAGCATCTATCATTCAAACACATATCTAGCTCTACATTGTTTCGACAAATTAGTAACATCAATGTTTATCCCTTTTCATCACATGAGCTAACTTTCCTAGTCTTATTGCGTTTCATACACATGTACTTTCTTAATTATGCATTTATTGAATATAAAATTCATTTCGGCAAATCAAACTTTTACATATGTTTTTGAAATTAGTTATCTTCTTGTTTATATTATCTTTATTGAACTTTTACAATCTATAATTTTCTGTCAAGAAACACATTGTACACCACATCATGCTTGGGCTCTATGGTGCAAATCATACAATTTTAGCAATTTTACTTTCTTGTTAGTTTGTTCAATTAATCAAGGAAAACAAGTAAAGTTAATTTTTAAATGAATAAAAATATTTTTCATTGAGTGTATCTAATTTCTTTTAATAGAAATAAGTGGATTCAGTGGATTTTTATATTTTCAGTCTATCAAATGTTAAAGAATTTATCTGTAGAATTTTCTTTTATTTACATTTGGAACCAAAACAAATGATTTATTATAAAGAAGAAAACTTATAATAATAAATCATGAATTAAGATCCCAAACTTAATTAAAAAAAATCTACGTACAGTTTATCTAACATCCCCCTTTACAAATAGCTTCAATTTTACTATATCATTTATCTTAAAACATTTAAAAAATAATTTTACGAATTTAAAATTTTCTGTGTAAAACTCTGTAAATGCGTTTTTTTTTCCCCTTCCTTCATTCCGTTATAATTTCTATTCGAAGTTCCTTTCCACATTTAAAAAAGAAAAAAAAAAAAAAAATTCTTAATTTTCAAATCGAAGTTTCTTTCCACTTATTATTTTTTTTTAAAAACATGTCTGATTTTCCGAAAATTTTGTATATTATGAAGTTTACCGGTTTTCCTTTTTATCTTTGAAAATAACGTCTTTCTGTAGCATCTACAATATATAATAGTTTCCATAAATACTTTTTATTTTCTGGATTTTTGTTTTATGGGTTATCATTTTCTTCATCTGTGAGATCACTATCAACGCTTCAGTGTGTTAAATTTATATTTTTTAATTCTTCACTTTACTAATATAAGGTTTTCCCTTTTTTTAATTCATTTTAAAAATTATAATTTACGGGTTTGAATTTTTGTTTATTTAATTTATTTTTAAATTATAATTATTAATTTCTCAAATTTAACATTTAATTTATATTATAATATTTTATTAAATATTTTAAAATTTTAAAATTAAATAATTTATGTTCCAGTTTAAAAAAAATAGCATTGTTCTTTTAATAATAATTTGCTGTTTATATTTTTACCATTTTTTCTTTTTTTGTTTTATTAAAATATTTTGATTATTAAAAAATATATCAATTTATTTTTTAAATTTGCTCACATCTTAAACTAATTTTATATTTTTTCAACTAAATTTATATATATATATATATATATATATATATATTTGATGAATCACTGCTTTACGCGATTTTTAGCACAGCATCGGCAATCCACCTCATCCCTTTTCACGTGTCAAAGTTTACTAGTAGCAAGAATTGATCTTTGGTAGGCTCTTTGTAAACCATGCAACTTCACCAGTTGAACCAACAACTGTTCACTTCTTTTATATATTTAATTAAATTACATTTTGTAAAAACAATTAATAATATTATTATTATTATTGCAAAAAAATAAATAAAAAGAAAACATTAGTGGTAAAATTGAATATATATTTAAAAATCATTTAAAAAAATAAAAATAAAAATATAAATTGAAGTGAGAGAAAATGTTAAAAATGGATGGTTGATTTGGTGGCACCCACAGATTAATCAGATTCGACGATTTTATTTGTAAAGAGTAAATAACTACATTTGTAATTAGAGGTTAAAATGGTAAGGACGATTTATTTTCTTCATAAGCTACAGTGAAACTTAAGTCCTCCAAATTATTTCATGTGTTATATTTATTTTATGCGTTACATAAATTTCTGTATTTTTATTATTTTTATAATAATTTATGCTGAAACATTTCAATTGTAAATGTTACTTGAATTCTAAACTAAAATTTTATAATGTTTGATAAAAAATTGAACATATTGTCATCAAGATATATATAAAAAGAACCATCGTGAAGGGAGATGTTCATATTGTTTTGTAAAAATACCTGCACCAAATACGAAAATCATGATCCAAATGGTGACGCAAATGTTGTTCTCTATCCTAGAAAAATAAATTGTGATAAAAGGAAAACAGGTCTATGCATGCTTCTAAATTTCAAACAAACATTTTTCCATGCTAAAGCAACTTTTGGAAATGGGTATTCATATCAATCCAATATTTAACATTGACTATGTGAATTTTTTTGGAGACTAGCAAAGTGAGATGCTATTTAGAAAGTATACTATTAACATTTAGCAACAAACTAATAAAAATGAAGGTTTAAAAGATAATGTAGACCCTGCAACGATGAACATTTTGTATGTAGAAAAGGATGACATTTTTCTGTTATGTATTATATTTTTAGCCTATCCTTAGCCTAGGTTCATGGTTTAATATTAATTGGAGTTGGATCTGTTGATTGAGTCATTTTATATGATTAAGGATCATGTTTTATTTTATATATTACTTGAATATTTTATGTGAAAAGAGATATATGATTATAGTTGTGATCAAAAGTATTTGATTATTATTATTTTATTTATGTATCTTTATATCATTGAGTTATTATGATAAATTTAATTTATATAAAAGAAATATGGGTTTCAGTTGTGTTCTAAATTCAGTTATATATCGATGATGAGATGAATTGATAAGAGTTTGCATTAGGTATGGAATGAAGTAGTTATCCATGTCAACATGGTATGATTTAGAGCTCTAGCAGTAAATGTCTACAAATGAGCATAGACCCCAACAACAATATTGGTGATGGCACTCACCTTATATGTAGATGGTTGGGTAGAACATTTGCCACATGGACTCTTAGCACCATATGACATTGTGGCATAAATATAGTGGGAGCATTATATTTTAGTATGGACTATTTATCAAATGATCATGAGATAATATAAAGTTGCTTCATGGCCAATAAAGTATAAATGTGACAAAGTGAATAATACAACATAATTATAAACCAAATTTGTGATCTTTATTTGATTGATAAATGTAAATTATCATTAAGTGAACCATAAGCCACATGGTTGTAGCCACAATGAAAAAATACTTAGCAACAAATATAAATAAATGAATGCCACATCACATAACATGACCAACAAAGTAAAAGTCGTCAACTAGATGGTATCCATCATGGACAATACTCAGTGGGTATTAAATGTTGATTCACCCAATGAATATAAGGGTCACATTCCCATTTGAAATGGATCTCAATGGCTGGAAAATATTAAGGTGCAAGTATACTATAGACAATAGAGGGAAAGGTGGCTTATAACAGATAACTATGAACATGGGTGGAAAGAAGAAAACATAGTCGTATAAATAATAAGAGAGGGAATGTGGACTCTGATAATAATAATAGTTGATCATGTAACCTACAAGAAAGTAAATGTGAAAAAATAATAATAAAAGTAGTTTCAAGGAACTACAAACTAAAACAATATGGCTTGCCCCATTTCTCAATTAAATGTGATTTGCGCAAGTGGTTCCAAGAATTAATGGTTCCTAGTATTTTCTTGAGAAATGGAGAGTTATTTAGTGTAAGTACAAGAAAGAAAACAAGCATCCACCAAGAGGGGAAGAGGAGCCTTTAATTGAACACTATTTTTAATTCTAGAAGAGATTATAATATCATAGTAATCTATGACTCAATTTTGATAGA
Source organism: Torreya grandis (assembly GCA_037957365.1). NCBI lineage: Eukaryota > Viridiplantae > Streptophyta > Pinopsida > Cupressales > Taxaceae > Torreya > Torreya grandis. Next base: position 4,524,249 of record JARHVA010000438.1, on the reverse strand, counting down.
TCTTCACAAGGTTGGAACACATTTACTAGTGGTTGAATAGATAAACCAATCAAATTTTGAATATGATAAAGACTTCATTATGAATTTCATAATGGATGGATATATCAAAGCATAATGTGTCTCAACTAATCTTAGTGAACTTTTAGTGGCTTAAATATGGGTTGAAATAAAAAAGGGTAGAGGATTCCTCGTTACCACCTTATGTGCTACATGAAAATGCCATTAGGGTGACCATGTAGATCATGATACAAAAAACTCTAATTATTTGGTATCCTTTGACATCATGCCAAGTGCAATCAATAAAACAAGGATGTAAACTGCATTAATCAATTGCATGCATTTTAATCATAAGCATATCCTTCCCTTTCCTTATTGGAATTAAAATGCTCCTAGAGAAAATCAAATTTGATAAAATCATTGATATGCCTAATCATTGTAAAGTAAGCATATTGAATAAATTAAGAATTCATTTTTATGTTGTATCTTTCCCTAGGATTCAATATCATGTAGTGATAAACATACTCATCGTTGGAGGTATAATTGGCCCATCCCATTAGTAGATAGACTATTCCTTTTATGACTATAAGATTACAGTAGAAATGAAGCCACTAGAGCATAATATACTATGGATAATAATGAATGATAATGGTTCAATGAATCCATAAGGTATCAACCTTTGAGTATGCATCTTCAAGAATAAATCATAAATGAAATATTTATCCTTTGGACCTATTGACCATTTTGACCAAAAGTCAAAATGGGTCAACCTCCTATAGTCCAAAAATTGATACATGGGTATAATATAATGTCATAGGGTGTGTCAAGTTTCATTTAATGTGATTTAATGCCATTTTAGCCTTGGTCATAGTCCAATTTAGTCTTTATGTCATTTTGAGTCACTTAGGGGTCATATTAGTGTCATTTATGAAGGTGGTACAGTTTTATAAGTAAGACAAGTGTTTTAAACTATCTTCGAACATCTATCATGTCATATATTATCAGTATTGTTAGTCCCTAATTGAAACATGTAGGTACTATGATGAAACAAGAAGAAAAGTGGTTGTTTGGGTAGTTTTGGAAGTTATATGATCTCTAGAAGAGTGTGAAACATGTGGAAGACTTGTGGGATGAATATTCAACTCCATAGACTCTTATCCATGTTTTAACAACTTTGGAAGTCCCAAAATTGGTCAAACACCATTTTGCTCTTCCATCGCTCTAATATGCACATGAAACTGGTCAACAATTTTTGCTTAGTACAGACAATAAGAGAAGTTCCAGATCAAATGACTTTGGGGGGTCATAGTAAATTCAGTATACTTCATTTTCATATCAATATTTAAAGGATTGGTCACTTGTGATTTATGAACCATCCTTTATAAATTGACTATTCATTTCTGCCTGTTGTTTCCCACACCCTATAGGTTTTCATCTTATATGAGCAGGTCTATATAGTATAAATAATTAAATTGACTCTACAAGAAGTATACATCCTTATCTCATGATTCCTACCTTTGGTTTCATTTTTATAAGTGACTTGGTGAGCTAAACATCTTAGATTGTAGGATAAATGCACCATTATTAAGATGTAAACATATGTCACTATGTGCATAGTTTCTTGTTATGGTAATGGTTTCATAAGAAGGTTTTATGTGGTGTTTCATTTTTTTTAATGATACTTTAATCTCACTCATTGTAATGTTTAGTTCCAATGGCTACTTTCATGAAATGAAAATCACAGATGTGACACATGGTTAGCTCCCTGTCTACTTTCACTTATAGTCATGGCATGTGAAGCTCTGAGCATGGTCATGGAAATGATATGAAGTGTGAATGGGGTGGTGAATATGTCCTTGTATCATGAATAATAAAACCAGGCATGAAGAGATGCTCCCAAGTGATATATGCAAACTATGATGAAAGTTTAACGCCATAGACAATCTATTGACATGTACTTATAGGTGCATGTAGGAGGATAATTATGTTGAGATAAGGCACATAACTCATGTGAAGCCCTTCAGGGTTATAAGGATCCATTTGAAGGTATTGAGATAGTCTAGGACTTGTTGAATGCCCATTCACCATACACATTGTTCATGTTCCTACTCATTGCCTTGCCTGCAACATCAAAACATACCTACAGGTGCCTTATAGTAGAGAAAACACGTTAAAAGGAAGTATATAACTAGTTTTAAGTAATTCAAGGAGAATAGGATTCATTTGGAAACCTTGAGAAGGTCTTAGACATGTTACAAGCTCATTCACCATGCATACACCCATATTTCCTTCTTACTACCTTGTAGACTATACATTCACCTTCAGATGCTTCACACAGAGTTGAAAATATTGAGATGGAATTGCTAAGGACTGGTTTGAGGTCTCACCAAGTAGGGAAGTTCAAACTAGACTAATGGAAGGTCTAGGATAGATCATGAGAGTAGTTTATCAGTCACATAATAGTATATCATATTCTCAGAGCCTTGATTGCCACTGTATGAGTACTTGTAGGTTTACACAGAGGTCTAATAAGACTGAGGAATAAGCATTTGGGGTTATTGAGCATTACTTTATGTTTGAATTCATGGATATTATCTTGGTAATCATAGTGAATCCATATGATGAATAATAATTGGAATGAATGCCTTTATATCATATGAAAGAGAATTTAGAGACTAATTACCTTAATCTATCCAAACAAAGACCTAGCCATTCTTATAACATTTTCATGGTGAGGTATTTTGAAGTGTTGATTAGTTCTAGGTTTTCTATTTTTCAGCCCAAGTGAAAAATTAGTGGTTTGGATTGATAAAGGTGTTGTTCCCAAAATCCGTCACCTGATTTTGTGGACAACATGTCGACCATTTTGGTCTTACAAGCCAAAATGGTCTCTTTCTTTCTCAAAATGTTCTGAGCAGTCAAGTTATTCAATTACACAAACCTTTTCAGCTAAGGAAATCATAGGTTCAAAAGGTAGGCTTTCGCAAGGAAAAATCTCAAAACACTTAAGGCATTTCCTAAAAAATTGTCGTAAAAAATTGTAAGGATGGTTCAACGCCAAAGTTTAATAAAAAAGGTTCAATGGTGGGGTCAATGAGTTGGAATAAACCATTGAACTGTTCAACTGTTGAACCATTGAACTCTGAAAGGTTCAAAGGTTTAACGAGTTCAAAGCTTCAACACATTCAAAGGGTTCAAAGTTCAAAGTTCAAATTTCAACCAAATGGTTCAACCGAATGGTTCAAATGATTGGTTCAATGACACCTTAAACTCATAAAGAAGACTAAGTGATCGCAGCTCTTTACAAACATTGAACCGCCAAACTATCAAACCATTTAACTTTGAACCGTTGAACCATTGAACTAGTGAACTCCAAAAGGTTCAAAGGTTCAAGGTTCAAAGTGGTTCAAAGCAACCAGTGACATCCCCATGGACATCAAATTTAGGGTAATGAAATAACCATTGATTTTCAAATAGTACAGACCTGAGAACAAACTCAACGACCACCCAAGGAAGGAGTTGAAGGAGCCACTAGAAAGTGAGAAGATAGCCCCGAGAGCTCAGATCACCAGGAAGAGACAAAATATAGCAAGGAAAGAGAGAAAGTTACAGAGAATCCATAAATATCTACAGGAGAGTTATTCCAGTAGGTAGAGTAGTCCACCAAGTGGACCTCAGAGAGCACAAGCATTCAACGGTGTGGCCTATTTTTATTCATTGAATAAAGGTGAATGGATAGTCATGTAAGTATTATAAAGAAGACTAGGCAACCCATGCTTTGGAGGAGATAGTTGAAATGATTTAGAATGCCAAAGTTAAGGCCGATAACCTGTTCCAGCATGGCCCCTTCATAGAATTTCCAATGCATTCAATGCAACATGGGCCATTTTGTGAAAAAAAGTGCCAAAGTATTTCTTTGGAGGATATATTGTAATCTCTCAGTTTGTAGAAAGGAGATATCTCTATTATTAGAAGCAAAACTCTACCCAAATATAAAGGCATTCTTGAGACTTTGAGCTCAGACTGTTAATCATATTTTATCAAGTGAATGAGAAATCAAGTGACATTTCATACTTTGTGTTGAAATATATTGTGTTATCTAGGAAATCATTCTTCTATCTTTTTCCTAAATATAGTCTTGTCCATTTAATCAAATAAGCAGAACAAGTGGAAATAATTTGGAAGATGTCCTGAAGTCGACTGTGGGAGACTTTGTGCTACCATAATTGTATTTAGTCTGTGTGTTTTATGTTTCAAGATATTGGAGAGACTTTGAGCTCCCCTTATCCTTCATAATCTTTTACTCTTTTAGTTTTAGGTGGAGACTTTGGGCTGCGCTTAATCCTACTGTGTTACTTTATCCTAAATTAGTAAGATAAACAATGAAAGACTTTGAGCTTTTGTGGGTTTCTTGTGGATCCAGTTACTACCCAGGAAGTTTTCTTGTTGTTTTCTAAACATCATTTTTAAAAGAAGAGAAATGCCTTTAGTAATTACATAAGAATTCTCCTTTATTTTGTGAACATCATCTCTAAAAAAGAGAGATGGATGGTATGATTTCACCCCTGAGTCTATTTTCAGTTTATATTAGTATATTATAGTTTACAGGGAACCTCTTCTTGTTGAGAGGAGAGATTTATCTCATTATGCTATAGTAGACATACCCATTTTGCCGTATAAATATCATTGTGTTGTGGTTGATATACCCATTTTTACGTTAGTTAGTTGATGACAAAATATTCACCCAACATTTTTTTGTGACTCCACTGGGGAAGAATGCACAATTTGAAGCCTCAGGCTTCAAATTGAAGCATTTCCAGTTCTTTTCCATTCTACACTCTGGAAGATCCATGGTATACATGAAGCCAGAGATCTCAAGGTATTGTTGATCCTATGTTTGAGTTTGTGCAGCAAAATAATTTTGACCTTTCTCCTCCCCAATCTTGCCTTTAGTGAACGAGGAGTTTTCCTTTCTTCCAATGTCAAGTCCCCAATACTAGGCGAAGCTTCTCTTTTATCTGCTAGCAGAGCTTTGTCTATACATACCCTATAATGGTTCGTTATCCCTCCTTTCAATCATCATATCATGGCAGCCCAAGGCCCTTGGGGTAACACTTTTGGGCCTCTGAATCTAACCCCACTTTTACATGAACTACCCCGTAGTTTAAGAAAGAATTTTCCCAAGTTCTATGGTGATGGGAGAGTTCATCCTGATGAGCATATTGTAGCTTTTTACATAGCCTGTGGTGTGATAGGCATTGAATTTGAAGATATAGCAGTCAGACTATTTTTGGAAACATTGAAAGGTGCTAATGTAGACTAGTTTTTATCATCTGCAAGCACAAATAGTAACTGACTAGAACACTCTCAAGGCCAAGTTTGAGGCTAGGTGCAAACCCGTAGAAGATGCACATGCCCTGTTAGCCCAGCTTATGTAAATAAAGAAGGAGCCTCATGAACCCATGCGAGACTTCATTGCTAAATTTGACAAATTGAGGAACAAGATTCCTATAATTGCTCAATTGACCCCAGAAAATCTTAAGTGCTTCTTCATCAATTCTCAGCTTCCTGAAGTGAGTTTTCTGTTGAGGCAGGCTAGCCATATAGATCTTGATATGGCTCAGATTTTGGACACTAAGGTTGAATATGATCTTATCTTGGTAGGAAATATAAGAAGAGATCCTAATCCTAACTAAAATAAATCTTCTTCATCTTCTAAATTTTTTTCTACAGGCACTACTAATCCTATGGTATAAAAGCTAACAAATGAATTGCTAGTTCTAAAAAAGTAAATGGCACAAGGGATGTTTTCTTCTCCTTTTTATCGAGATATACCAAGGAGGACATTTCCCAACCAGTCATATCAAGGAAATGCTACCAGAAATCAAGGGCAACCAAATCGTCTTCCTCCCCCACAGGGGAAGCTTGCCATTGAAGCAGCACTAGCTAACTCAGCAGTTGGTTATCGTGAATCTGAACATGATTTCTCTTTCCAATCTGGATTGGATAAAAAATATGACACTAATCTCTTTGCAGAAGGGGAAGAAGAATTAGCTGGTGACTCCAATATTGGTTTCCTGAATTACTAGGATGAAGCTAGAAGTAAGGGAGAAGTGTTTGATGGATCATACACTGTATTTACCAAATCTCACAACCAGTCAACTCAAAAAGATGATAAGGGAAAAATGGGGGAAGAGTCTCGACCAAAAATTTCAATTACTAAATAGGGGACTTCACTGCCTTTCCAATCAGAGGACCCAGTGATCAATAAAAAAGTAAGTACCTCAAACAACCCTGCACATTTTGCTTCAATTTCTTAGACCATTACCACACCCAACCAAACCCAGAATGATGGTCTTCCTTCCTCTATTCCTAGTTATTTTGAGTCATTTTATATAATTGACGATACTAGGAAGACCAAGATCCAAATGTCTAAGTTGAATACTTACAAGCCAACCCTGAGCAGTTGGATAGGTTAGTTGAATGCATCAAGAATAAAACCGTCCCTACAGGACAAGATGCTTCAAATATAACTCATGATCCCCGAGTGAACACATCCACCTAAAAAAATCTTTTCATTACTCCTCCTATTACCCCTAGGAAGATAGAACCTTTCTATGTTTTCCTGTTGATAAATGGTCATAAGCTGAGCAAATACATAATAGACTTTGGCACCTCTGACAATGTGATGCCTACCAAGGTGGCAGACTCTCTCGATCTCACTCTGACTAAAAATTTTGGGAGATATTTTTCCATGGAAATTAAACAAGTGCCACTATTGGGTCAAATCAAAGATGCCCAATTTGCATTTACTACTTTTCCAGATAAGAGGATTAAAATGACAGTCTTGGTGGCCGATGTTCCATCTTCCTATGGCATTTTGCTTAGATGAAATTTTTGTAAGGATGTTGGTGGAGAGTTGAACATGGACCTGTCTGAAGTGAGGATACCTGTTAAGGGCATCATGCAAATGCTGCTTGTTGAGAAGGAGTCAAAATACATTGTCACCCAAACATCAGCCCCTAAAGCACAAATTTTGTTTAAATCCTCAGGAATGGGTAACTAATTTCTATCTACAAAAGATGTTTCTATTTCATCAAATGAAAGTTCTATAAGTGACAATCCAAAAAATTTAGACAAGACATTATAAGAATTGGTAGAGCACAATTTAGATAAAAAGGGATCTTCCCTCCTTAATGAAGAGAAATCTAAAAGGAGATTAGACTCTAATGATGTTTGGATTCTAGAATTTGATGGAAGCAATTCTTCTACCAATTTTAGAGCTAGAATTGTTTTGATATCTCTACAAGGAGATATTTTCCCTTAGTCATATAAGTTGTAATTTAGTAATACCAACAACACCGCCGAGTATGAATCTTTGTTGCTCAAATTGAAAGCTGCTCAAGCTAAAGATGTTAAACTTCTTCATGCCCAAGGAGATGCTGAACTAGTGGTTTGTCAGGTGAGGAACCTGTGTCAAACCAAGAATGAAATATTGTGACATTATCTCAATCTGATGTGGGACTACCTTGAAAGTTTTGAGGCTTTTAGTATTTCTGTGGTGCCTAGAGAATTCAATGATTGAGTATATTCCTTGGCTGTCTCTGCAACTCTTTTGGTTCCTCACCAAGATTTCAAAGGTCACAAGTACACTATTGAACTAGTCTTTCAACCAAGTGTACCTGATAATTCCAACCATTGGCAAGTGTTTAATGGGGATAACCAAATCATTTCTTTTTTGAAACAAATGGATAGCTTTGAGGAGCTTTATTTTGAAGGTAGTGAATCTCCACCATAGGAATCAATGCCTGAAACAAATTTAAAAACTGGTGAAGATCTCCTTCATCTCAAAGGGAATAAAATTCCCAAAGGGTTAGTTTCTCTTGAGAAGTTATTTGACAAGCATGACAGGTTTGTCAAGAAGAAACAAATGGATTCAAGTTTTTCCAAGGAGTTTGATAAAATAAACTTGAGCACGGAAGACAATCCCAAAATGGTCAACATAGGGAATTGTTGCACTCCTGATGAAAAGTTCAAATTCATTACTCTTCTTAACCATTATAATGATGTGTTGGTGTATTATTATGATGATCTAAAGTCTCTCAATCCTGAATAAATTTGGCATGAAATTTCTCTCAAGGTTGGGTCATTGCCTCACAAGTAGAAATAAAGGCAGTACAACCCCAAGATATCAAGTACTATTCTTTTTGAGATCCAGAAGATGTTAAATGTGAGGATAATTTTTCCAATCCACCATTCCACCTAGGTTGTGAATATAGTCCCTCTGAGCAAAAATAATGGATAAATTCACCTCTATATTGATTTTAGAAATATAAATCAATCCTCTCTAAAGGATAACTACCCCCTGCCCATCATGGATCAAGTACTACAAACAGTGACTGGCTCAGAGATGTAATCAATGTTAGATGGTTTTTTGGGGTATAATCAAGTGGAAGTTGGTGAAGTAGACCAACATAATACTACTTTCACTACACCTTTGGGCACCTTTGCATATCACAGAATGCCTTTTGGTTTGATCAATACTGGCACCACCTTCTAGAGAGTGATGGATCTTGCCTTCAAAAATGAAATGGGGAAGTTCATTGTGGTATATCTTGATGACTTGACCATCTTTTCCAAACATCATCCTGATCATGTGCATCATTTACAACAAGTGTTGGAATGATGTCAACAGAATGACATTTCCCTTAATCCTAAGAAATCAATTTTTGGGGTTACAGAAGGGAAACTTCTCTATCACACTATATCTTGAGAAGGCATAAAGATCGACCTAGAAAGAGTCAAATCTATCCAAGAGATTGCTCTTCCTAATAGTAAGACCGTGGTTCATTCTTTCTTTGGAAGGTGAATTTTTTATGAAAGTTCATTCCTGAATTCACAGAGAAGACTCGCCACATTATTGACATGATGAAGGGTAAAGTTATTTTTCACTGGACTGAAGAAGGCAAGTCATCATTTTAGGATATCAAGGAAGCTATCACCCATATCCCAATCCTGGTTTGTCTGGATTATACCAAAGAATTCGTAATATATAGCTATGCTTCTAAACACACACTTTCAACTATTTTGGTTCAACAGAACAAAGAAGTTGTGGACTCCCCCATATATTTTATGAGTTGTCCTCTCAAAGCTCATGAACTAAAATATTCAAACATGGAGAAGCATGCTTATGCTATGGTTAAGGTGGTAAAACACTTCCATTTTTGCATCCTGAACTCACACACTATTACTCTAGTTCCTGATACAATAGTAAAGTCCATTTTAACTCAACAAGAGTTTAGAACTAAAAGGGGAAATTGGATTTCTAAAATCTAGGAGTTTGATCTTGTTATCAAACCTACGAAGCTTGTATAGGGAAGAGGTCTCTGCCAATTAATTATTGATAACATACCAGAGGAAGTAGGGCATAAAGAAACAGAGGTTGAAGACATGCCTATAGTTTTCTTTGTCACTACTACGAATGAGTGGTATTCCAATATCACTCATTTCCTTACCTATGGTGAGTGTCCTTCCCACCTATCTCATAAATAAAAGAGAACTATTAAGTTAAAAGCTGCTAACTTTGTCCTATGGGACAACGGTTTGTACAAGAGGAGCCTTGATGGGGTATTTCTTTGTTACATGGATAAAGTGTAATAGAGAAAACTTTTGGAGTCTTTCCACAATTTGGCTTGTGGACATTTTTCTACACCTGTGACTACCCATAAGATTCTATGAGCCAGGTACTATTAGCCTACTCTATTTCAAGATTCATACACGGGTACGTAGATGTGAGTTGTGTCAACAATTTGCTAAGAAACCCAAGTTGGCCGTGTTACCTCTCAAGCCGGTGGTGATCGAAGAGCTATTTAAACAATGGGGTATTGATTTCATTGGCATTGTGAACCCATCCTCGAGTGTTGGACATGACTATTTTCTCGCAACCATAGACTATTTTATCAAGTGGGTGGAAGCCATTCCAGTCAAGCATGCTACTTCATAAGTGGTATGTAATTTCCTTAAGGAAAATATTATTTCCAAGTTTGGAGTTCCAACCAAGATTGTAACAGACAATGCAACCTGTTTCTCTTCTCATGAGGTTACCCAATTCTGCTACTATTATAGAATTATCCTCTCCTACTCTTCTGACTATTATCTATAAGGAAATGGTCAAGAAAAATCAAGAAACAAGAACTTGGTGACCATTATTAAGAAGCTGGTAGAAGACAATTAGAGAACCTAACATATTGAATTGTTTGATGCTTTATGGGCAAACATGATTACACTCGAAAGGGTGATAGGTATGTCACCATTTAAACTTCTATATGGTTTGAATACAGAGATACCAATCACCCTAGAACTACCAACATTGAAGTTGGAAAAGGCAGTTGAAGATCAAATGTTTGAAAATTCTATCGACAAGAGGATCATGTGCTTGACTAAACTAAATGAGCAGTGAACTATGGTGGTGGACCGTATTGTTGCACATCAAATTCTGGTAAAGAAACTCTTCGACTAGAAAGCAAGGATTCATGATTTTCAGATTGGAGATCAAGTCTTGTTGTGGGACAAGAGGAGAGAACCAAAAGGATTGCATGGAAAATTGGATTCCTTATGGAAAGGTCCATTTGACATTCATCGATTAAATGGTGAGAATAGTTTCTTGCTAAAATATCAAGATGACACACCATTTTCATTACCTCATAGTGGGCAGCATTTGAAACATTTCAATCCTTGAAGTATCAGATAAGTCCAGTTGTACATTTGTATAGTCTTTATTTGTTTCATGTTGTTCGTTTGGTTTTTGGTGTCTTTCTCTTTTTGGATGGCATGACTCCGTAGCCTAATGGCATAGATGAAGGCACTTAGAGTCTGGATTCTACTCCCTTCAATTGTTTCAAAATATAATCAATGGAAGTTCCCCAATTGGAGCCAGCTGTTGTTCCTAAAATCCGTCACTTGTTTTTATGGACAACATGTCCACCATTTCGGTCTTGCAAGCCAAAATGGTCTCTTTATTTCTCAAAATGTTCTAAGTAGTCAAGTTATTTAATTGCACAAGCCCTTTCAGCTAAGGAAATCATAGGTTCAAAAGGTAGGATTTCGCAAGGAAAAATCTCAAAACACTTAATGCATTTCCTAAAAAATTGTAAGGATGGTTCAACACCAGGGTTCAATCAAAAAGGTTTAGTGGCAGGGTCAATGAGTTGGAATAAACCATTGAACCATTGAACTATTGAACCATTGAACTCCAAAAGGTTCAAAGGTTCAATGAGTTCAAAGCTTCAACACATTCAAAGGGTTCAAAGTTTAAAGTTCAAAGTTCAACCAAATGGTTCAACTGAATGGTTCAAACAATTGGTTCAATGACACCTTGAACTTATAAAGAAGACTAAGTGAACATGGATCTTTAGAAAACATTGAACCACCGAACTACTGAACCATTGAACTTTGAACTGTTGAACCATTGAACCGGTGAACTCCGAAAGGTTCAAGGTTTAAAGTGGTTCAAAGTGACCAGTGATGTACCCACAAATGTCAAATTTAAGGTAATGAAATAACCATTGATTTTCAAATAGCACAGACCTAAGAACAAACTTAGCGACCAACCAAGGAAGGAGCTGAAGGAGCCATCAAAAATTGAGAAGATAGCCTCGAGAGCTCAGATCACTAGGAAGAGACAAAATATAGAAAGGAAAGAGAGAAAGTTACAAATAATCTATAAATATCTACAGGAGAGTTATTCCAGTAGGTGGAGCAGTCCACCAAGTGGACCTCAGAGAACACAAGCATTAAATGGTGTGGCCTATTTTTCTTCATTGAGTAAAGGTGAATGGACAGCTGTGTAAGTATCATAAAAAAGACCAAGCAACCCATGCTTTATAAGAGATAGTTGAGATGATTTAGAACACTAAAGCTAAGGCTGTTAACCTATTTTGGCATGGCCCCTTCATATAATTTCCAATGCATTCAATGAAGCATGGGCCATTTTGTAAAAACAAGCACCAAAGTCTTTCTTTAGAGGCTATATATTGTAATCTCTCAGTTTGTAGAAAGGAGATCTCTCTGTTATTAGAAGTGAAACTCTGCCCAAATTGAAAAGCATTTCTGAGACTTTGAGCTCAGACTGTTAATCATATTTTATCAAGTGAATGAGAAAGCAAGTGACCTTTTAGACTTTATGTTGAAATAGCTTGTGTTATCTAGGAAATCATTCTTATGTCTTTTTCCTAAATATAGTCTTGTCCATTTAATTAAATAAGTAGAACAAGTGATAATAATTTGGAAGATGTCCTGAAGTTGACTGTGGGAGACTTTGTGCTGCCATTATTGTCTTTAGTCTGTGTGTTTTATGTTTTAGGATATTGGAGAGATTTTGAGCTCCCATTATCCTTCGTAATATTTTACTCTGTTGTAGTTTTAGGTGCAGACTTTGGGCTGCACTTAATGCTACTATGTTACTTTGTCCTAAATAATTAGGAGAAACAATAAAAGACTTTGTGCTTTCATAGGTTTCTTGTGGATCCAGTTACTACCTGGGAAGTTTTTTAATTATTTTCTGAACATCATTTCTAAAAGAAGAGAAATGCCTTCAGTAATTACACAAGAATTCTCCTTTATTTTGTGAACATCATCTCTGAAAAAAGAGATATGGATGGTATTATTTCACCACTGTGTCTATTTTCAGTTTATATTAGAATATTATAGTTTATAGGGAACCTCCCCTTGCTGAGAGGAGAGATTTATCTCATTATGCTGTGGTAGACATACCCATTTTTCCATATAAATCTTATTGTGTTGTGGTTGATATACCCATTTTGCTGTCAGTTAGTCGATGACAAAATATTCACCCAACAAAAGGATCATTTGTTTAAGAGAGCATGATGATGCATGTTGTCTATTCCATGTATTTTTACACTGAATAATGCAAGTATTCTTTGTAGTTTTGCATGGTTAAGTAGATTTTCAATGTATTGAGATGCAATGAGATCCTAGCTATTGGATAATGATTCCTTATGAATATAAATTAATCCATGATTCTCAAAGGATAATCAAAAGGTTTGATATATACTCCCACCTATATGTTTCCCCTTTATCACAAAAATGGATACCTACAGGTTAGCTGTAGGGTCATCATGAAGGTTGGCTAGGTAGTGAATGTATGGGCCTCAATAAAGGCATAGGATGAACAAATGCAACTATGATATGGTATATAAATCTTAAATAATGATATTTTAATGTGAACCAAGGTTTTACTATGCAATAAACACTTGTAGGCACCTCTCTTCTGACTTTGAATACAATGCATAGTAGACTAGTCAGCTAGGTCCATCAAATAGAAGGTGTTCATTGAGAAGATAGGAAAAAGACACTAGAAACTCAAAGGAAAACAAAATGGGGGTTATCACTTAAATATAGGTTTAAATAATCCCCTACAAGTTCTTTTTAGTCACAAAGTATTCACCTACAGTCTAACTATAATGTGACAGTAAGTGGAAACAATAAGTTGGATATTGGAAAGACAAAGACATAGTGGCATTATATTCAAATTACACTATAAGATGAACATAAAATACTTAAAATATATCAATTCACCTTAAGGACAATGTCAAACATGCTAATACTCACCTATAGGCTTACCTTGTCCTATATAAGTATGCAGTCTATAGTCATGTCTAGTTGAGCAAAGGTATACTTTGAGGAGCAAATCAAGGGTTGAAATGATGAATATGATTATAGTGGATAAAAAAATATAAATTACTATCCCATGATGTCCTTATAAAAATGAAACAAATCAAGGACTGATCTCCAAGACCTAAACTACAACTATGTTCATGTTCATGCACAATTAGCCAGTCTAGGGTCTGTCTTAAGTTTTAAAGGACTTAAGGGAGCTATCCATGTGATAAAGGGATTAAATTAAACATATAACATATACAAAAATTTATATAACATCTAATATCACCCTTTTCCTTAAGAAAATAGGGTAAGTACCCTCTATTTTGTCTCAAATAGAGGATACTCTCCAAGGGTGCAAGTTTGCAGGTTTAAAGGGAAAATGATGAAAGAGTGAGATATTTATTGATGAAACCTTGAATGAGGGTGTGGAAAATTTAATACAAAATTAAAAAACATGAGGAATAATTCAAATTTGTGAGGAACCAAAAAGGAAGGTCAAAACCTACAGATATACAAGATAAGCCTACTAGGTGTTTGTTAGGCATAATGGCTAAGGGGATGCCAATACCATTTATAAGATTATATGAAAGTTATAATCCATTAAAAAATGTTTTTAGGGAGGTATAAGGAGTTTTAAAAATATTGTTATGCAGATAAAACCATAGGTAATCCATCTATTGTCTTAGACCAACTCAAGCCTATATAGAATGAAGAGCAAAGCTCGAGTAGGCAACTTAGAGAGTTTACATATACTCAGAGGCTTTACATGGGAGAATAAGGAGGTAATATATGGTAGATAGGGTCCTTATCTTGAGTTTTTAATATTTTTTTAGGGTTTAATGATCATAGCTTTATGAATAATCATTAAAGGTCAAAACTGTTCTAAACCCTCTTAAACTCTTGCCAAATACCTAATTGGGAATATGAGGGAAGAGATGAATCCATATGGAATACAATGTCTTGGGAAATAGTTGGAGGTTTTGAAGGACTCTCCAGGGTTCCTCCCCATCACACTAAGTTATACCCTACCTATACAAATAGGGTGAAAATTATATTTCTTTGACTATTTTTATTGTCTTACAAGGATGGAAGGGTTTAAAACGATGAAATAAACTTTGGGAAATAGATTGAGAATTAATATATCCTATCATATCCATTTATTTTAGTATAAGATCTCACAAGTGGCTCTATAAGTGCCTTCATCTTAGCTAACCAAATTTGGTATAGTGCACAAGCTAGTGAGAGGATGAAATCTTCAAGTGGGAGACCTTTTAAGGTCTTCCTAATGAATATAAGGCCATGAATGGTTTGAAAAGGTGTCATTTACCCCTTTATATGGATTATATTGGATAAATTGAAGGTAACCTTGGTGCTAAGTGTGCAAGGTGAGTGAAAGAATAGTTATTTAGAATGCAAGTAGTGATAGCTCATATACACAAGAACCCTAATGATTAGGGATGAAAAAAATTCATGTTTCATCATGTATAAAATCACTCCCTCTCATTTCAATCATCAAATTTATCCCTATTCAGATATGGGACATTCCAAAAAGGCCAAATGATGAAGGCAATTTTCTGAACAAGTAAAAGGAGTTCTACACCACATTTCAAGAGTTTCATGCCTTTGAGGGCCATGTGTCCTATTAGGCCTTGCATGATATATCTAACAATTCATCATACTACATGTTTAACTCATCTTAGAATGAAATGTGTCCTGGTGACTCTTGGACATCATTCTCTTCTCTTCTCTCTCAAAGTCTATAAGTAAAAGCCATTTTGGCTCTTGTAGGCTAATACCACACCATGTATGGTAAAACCCTACTATTTTTTACATTATAGTTTGCCTTAGAACAATAAAATGTAACCTAGTTTGAGTTCATATCTCATCTTGTCAAAATGTGTGAAGAGATGTATAGTGAATAGTTAAGAGATATCTATCTACCCTTGATTTCTTTCAATCCTTCCATGTTTGATGTAAGTGAATTCACTCTAGTACGTCATATTAAGTGTTTTTAAGTGTATTGATATATTCTCAAGTGTAAAATGAGCCTTAATATCTAAAAATTATCTATGGTTTCACTTACCTTTGATAGTTTTCATGCATGTCACCTTCATATTGAAATACTAATGCTAGATCATTCTAGGATTTTAGACTAGTATTGTAAGCTTTGTTTCTTAGTGAAAGAAGTATAATGTTATTTTGGAAATACTTTTTGTGTATCAATCCATTAGATTAGTTTAATTTAATTCAAAATTATATCCCTTTTCCTACAAACAATCAACTAGTTTAGGTGACAAGCACTTTAAGGCATATTCAGGGAGCTACCCCTTAAAACTAGAGGTCTAGTTCTGCTATATGTACACCCACATAACTAGAATTATTCCCATGTTTCCCAAATATAGAGGAGGCATGAAAACCTTCCTCTAGGTTTCAAGATTTTGTGACAATAGTTTTGGTACGCCCAGTGGGACAAAGGTCGAAGAGAGTGGAAATATTGTTGGTGTGTCTTTCCTCTAATCAACTTTTGGAAGCAAGCAAGATAGCATCAATAGCAAATTTAAATGAATTATTCTAGTTGTAATCAACCCAGGTATCTTTTATTGAAGGATTTTATTATAAATTTCATCTCATTTAACATATGAGGTTGATATGCAAAGCTATGGTGAATACCCCTATCATGAACCTACCTATCAACTTGCTATGAACCACATTACATTCTTCAATAGTCCTATTACAATGGATATTAACCCTATAGGCCATGGAAGCCTTATGGTCCTTCATTTCCCTCTCCATATGGACATCATGGTGTTGTAAAGTCTTATAAGGAAGGATACCAAAAAACATATCAATAAATGCCTCCCTATCATCCCTAACATGACCCTTACCAACCATATCATGATGCCTATCAACCTCAAGAGGATTCCTATGATTTTTGTCATGAAAAATCAGATGGTTTTATGGATTCTAAATCAAGATATCAAGAAGAAAGATGTGAATTCTTACATAATCAATTACAACAAGTTGAAGCTAGCCTTGATCCCCATCATTACCCTCCTCCTCCTCCTCTATTAATCCCATCCTATAACAAATCTTTATTGGCACTCATACCATAGTTTTTAGTTCATTAAGAGAATATAATAGCATGGGATGATGAATATCATGTGATCCCTAATCATCTCATGGAAGGATTAGGAGGTGTTTCCCAAATTTGTATGGAGATGTTAGATAGGATTGAGGATCTAGAATGAACTCAATGGGAGATTAAAGAGTAGATGCACTTGGAAAAGAAGTATACCCAATGCTCAATAAGTAGGCTAAAGATGTGGGAAGAAAAAGAACCTAAAAATGAACATTTTACTATTGAATAATCCAAAAGAGGCTATTGGTAAGGGGCAACTTCTGATCATATAGGTGTATTTCCTTCTAACCAACATAAAAGATCACTTCCCTATGAGATTACTAGTGAGGTCCTCTTTCCTAAGTCCATTCACAAGATCTCTACTACATCTCACACTCTATATCCAACTCATGAGCCTATCCATCGAACTTAGACCTCACCCCTTCTTGAAAAAGATCCTATTTTAAGGGAAGAAAGTGGAGAGGAAAGAGCTCAAGTCATAGCTTATCAACAAGATGTCATGAGTGAATATGAAGAAGAAATCACCATAGGGACTCCCCTTGGTGAACATAAGGGAAATTCTACCTTATTAAATGAAGACAAACATATTGAAGGTTCTATTGTAACTATCCATGAGGAATGTGTTAAATATTTTAAGAGAGAGGTATTTGAAGAAGACTCCATAACTAATCATGAGGTTGTCGATGAATCTAACAAACCTAAATTTGAGTATGATATCAAGGATGAAGGTGAACTTCAAGTCATTCTTTAATAAGTTACAATCCTAGAAGAGTCTCATGATACTAAGGTAGTATATGTAGTCCTTGAGGAACACTCAATACTTCAACCTATTTTTGAACCACTATCAAATGATTTGGAGTATAAATAAGATCAACTTGATGAATTCATACATCAAGGAGAGAAGGTTTAAGAGATAATGGTTCTAAATGATAAGGAGAATAAGGATGATTGGTAACAACAAATGGAACTCTTTCAATAGATTTAAGATCTTTGCAAAGTTGAGGATCAAATACTTGAGAATATGGAGAAAGATTTTTCCATGGAGGAAAATAATCAAGATTGGGTAGACTATGTAGATCTCCTTGATCATCTTGAAGAATTTACAGCTGAAAAGAAATGCAACCTCATTGAGAGCACCATGAAAACTAAGAAGATATGCCTTGTTGAACCACCACTGGAGGTTGTAGTTGAGGAGTCCTATGAGAGAGTTGAGTTTGTTGATCTTTAAGAGGATTTCATTTCCATAGCTAACCTAGTTGTAATTGCATTATTTTCATTGAACGTCATGCCAATAATGCTAGAAAATACTATGAAGAAGATGGAGGCATAATGCTAAGGGTCAAAATGATACATGCCTCATTCAATCATTCATGCCATGAATCAAGAAGACTTTCAAAATTCCCATTTTTTCTAGGAGGAAGTGGTTCTTTCAGGCTAGTTTGTGTTTGAGTTAGTTAGTCTAGTTTATCTGTGTATGTTCCATAAGTGCTAGTGAAGCACAAGTGTGTGCTTACTTAGTTCTTGTCTTTTGTGTTTTTTCTTTTTATTTTTTTATTTTTTGGAGTTTTTTCAAGGAAAATTTTGTGTCAAACTGGTGTATAGGTGACTCCATGTCCTAATGGATAGGATTAGGCAACTGGTCTTGTCATAGAAAACATACTACCCTTGGGAAATCACCAAGAATGTTGACCAAAATGGGTCAAACCCTTATGGTACATAACATGATATAGGGGTATATTATAATGTCATAGGGTGTGTCATGTTTCTTTTAATGTGATTTAATGTCATTTTATCTTTGGTCATAGTCCAATTTAGTCCTTATGTCATTTTGAGTCACTTAGGGGCCATATTAGTGTCATTTATGAAGGTGGTATGGTTTTATGAGTAGGAAAAGTGTTATAAACTCTATTATAATGTCTATCATGTCAAATAATATCATTATTGTTATTCCATAACTAAAACTTGTAGGTATTATGGTGAAACAATAAGAAAAGTGGTAGTTTGGGAAGTTTTAGAAGTTGTATAGTCTCTAAAAGAATGTGAAACATGTGGAAGACTTGTGGGATGACTCTTCAACTCTAATAAAATAATCTCCACACTTTATCAACTCTTAAAGTCCAAAAAATAATGAAAAACCATTTTGTTCTTCCATCGCTCCACTATGCACATGAAATTAGTCAATAGGTTTATGCTTAGTACGACCAGTAGGCGAAGTGCTAGATAAAATGCCTTTACAGGGGTGATATTATACTCAGTTCACTTCATTTTAACATAAATATTTAAAGTATTGGCTACTTGTGATTTATTAACCATTCTTTATAAGTTGATTGTTCATTTTTTCATGTTGTTTCCCATACCCTATAGGTTTTCCTCTTATATGAGTAGGTCCATAAAATATAGCTAATGAAATTTATTCTAAAATAAGTAGACATCTTTATATCATGATTATTACATTTGGTTTCATGTTTGGATGATAATTGGTGAGATAAATATCTCAAATTTCAAGATAAGTGCACCATTGCTAAGATGCAGACATATGTCACTATGTATAAAGTTTCTTATTATGGTAATCATTTAATATGAAGGTGTTATATGGGGTTTAATTTTTTTGCATTATACTTTTATCTCACTCCTTATAATGATCAATTCCAATGGATACTTTCATGAAGTGACAATCAAGGATGTGACACAGAGTCAGCTCCCTATCCATTTTCACTTATAGTCATGAAATGTGAAGCTCTTTGAATGGTCAAGGAAATTTTATGAAGTGTACAAGGGGTGTTGAATATGTCCTTGTAGCATGAAAAATCAAACCAAGCATGAAGAGATTCTCCCAAGTTATGTATGTAAACTATGATGATAGTTCAACCCCATACATAGTCTATTGACATGTAGCTACAGGTTCCTGTAGGAAGATAATTACATTGAGATAAGGCACATAGCTCATGTGAATCCCTTAAGGGTTGTGAGGATACATTTGAAGGTATTGAGATAGTCTAGGACTTGTTGAATGCCCATTCACCATACACATTGTTCATGTTCCTAATCAATACCTTACCTGAAACATCAAAGCATACCTATAGGTGCCTTATAGTAGAGTAAACATATTGAAAGGAAGTATATAGCTAGTTTCAAGTAATTATAGGAGAATAGGATTAATTTGGAAAACTTTATAAGGTCTTATATTGGTTAGAAGCTCATTCACCATGCATATACCCATAATTCCTTCTTACTACCTTGTAAGCTATACATTCACCTTCAGATGCTTCCTAGAGAGTTAAACATGTTGAGATGGAACTGTTAAGGACTAGTTTGAGGTCTCAAAATGTGAGGAAGTTCAAACTATACTGATGGGAGTTCTAAGATAGATCATGAGAGTATTTTATTAGTCACACAATAGTATATCATTTTCTCAGAGCCTTGACTACCACTGTATGAGTACTTGCAAGTCTCCACAGAGGTCTAATAAGACTGAAGAACAAGTGTTTCGGGTTATTGAGCACTCCTTTATGTTTGAATGCATGGATAGTATCATTTTAATCACAATTAATTGATAATATGAAGAATAGTTGGAATGCATGCCTTTAGATCATATGGAGGAGAATTCAGAGACTAATTACCTTACTCTATCCAAATAGAGACCTAGCCATTTTTGTAACATTTTCATGGTGATGTATTTTAAAGTGATAGCTAGTTTAGGTTTTCATTTTGTATCCCAAGTGAAAATTTAGTGTTTTGGCTTGATAAAGGATCATTTGGTCAATAGATCATGATGATACAAGTTATCCATCCCATGCATTTTTTCACTGTAGAATACAAGTATTCTCTATAGTGTTGCATGGTTAAGTAGATTTTTAATGTATTGAGATGAAATGAGATCCTATATATTGGATAAGGTATTCCTTGTGAATAAAAAGGAAACCATGATTCTCAAAGGACAACCAAAAGGTTTGATACTCAATATTTTATACAGACTCCCACCTATAGGTTTTTTCTTTATCACAAAATGGATAACTATAGGTTAGATGTAGGGTCATCATGAAAGTTGGCTAGATAGTGAATGTATGGGCCTAAATAAAGGCATAGGATGAATAAATTTAACTATCTAATGGTATAAAAAAATTGAAGGATGATATTTCATCATGATCCAATGTTTGACTATGCAATAGACACCTATAGACACCTCTCTTTTGAGCGTGAATATAATGCATAGTGAACTAGTTAGCTAGGTCTATCTAATAAAAGGTGCTCATTGAGAATATAGTAAAAATACACTAGAAATAAGAGGAAAATAAAAGGGGGGTTATTATTCAATACTTGGTGTAAATACTCCCCTACAGGTTCCTTTTTGTGACAAAGTAATCACTTACAATCTAATTGTAATGTGACAGTAGGTGGAAAAAATAAGTTGGATATTGGTAAGCTAAAGACACAGTGGAATTATATTCAAATTAAAATATAATATGAACCTAAAATAATTAAAATATATAAATTTAATTTAAGGATAATTCCAAAAATGATAATACTCACCTACAATCTTACCTTGTCTTGTGTAAACATGTAGTCTATAGTCAAGTCTAGTTGAACAAAGAAACACTTTAAGGAGTTATGAAAGGTTTTCAATGATCAATATTATTAGAGTGTATAAAAAAAATATTAGTTAATATCCCATGATTTCCTAAAATAAAGGAAACAAATAATGGACTAATCTCCATAACCTACCCTTCAACTATCTTCATGTTCATGTACAATCAGCTAGTCTAGGGTTTGTCATAAGTTTTGAAGGAGTTAAAGGAGATATCCATATGATCAAGGGATAAAATTAAAAATAGAGAATATAAAAAACCTAATAAAACCCATAATATCACCCTTTTACTTAAGATAATATGGTAAGTACCCTCTATTTTGTCTCAGACAAAGGGTACTCCGCAAGCATGCAAGTCTATAGGTTTAGAGGGAAAATGGTGAAAGAATGAGATAGATATTTATGTAAAATTGAAATAGGGTATGGTAAGTTGAATAAAACATGGAAAAACATGATTGAAAATGTACAATGGTGAGGAACCAAATAGGGAGGTCCAAACATATAGATATGTAGGCTAAGCCTACTAGGTCTTGATTAAGCCTAATGGATAAGGGGATACCAATACCTTTTATAAGATTATATGAAAATTATAATACATTGAAACATGTTTTAAGGGAGGTATAAGGATTTTTAAATATTTTTTTATGTATATAAAACCATAGGTAATCCATCTATTAGATCAAACCAAATCAAGCCTATGCATAATGAAGAGCAAAGCTCGAGTAGGCAACTTGGAGAGTTCACATATACTTAGAGGATTTTAATGGGAGACTAAGGAGGTAGGAGATGTTAGATAGGGTCACTAACTTTATTTTTAAATAATTTATTTAGGTTTTTAATGTTAGACCTTTATGAACAATCACTAAAGGTCAAAACTACTAGAAACCCTCTCACTTGAAAAAGACCCAATTGGGAAAATGAGGAAGGAGATAAATACAAATGGAATAAAATGGATTAGTAAAATATTGGATGTTTTAAAGGACTCTCTAGGCTCCTACCCATCATATTGAGTTGTACCCTACCTATATGGATAGGGTGAAAATTAAATTTCTTTGACTATTTTTGGTGTCTTGCACGTATAGAAGGGATCAAAAGGGTGAAATCAACTTTGGGAGAGAGATTGAGACTTAATATATCCTAAAATATCAATTTATTTCATCCTAATATCTCATAAGTACCTCAAAAAGTTTCTTTATCTAAGCCAATCAAATATAATACAATACACAAGTTAATGAGAGGGCAAAATATTCAAGTGGGAGGCCTTTTAAGGTATGCCTAAGGAATATAAATCCATCAGAGGTATTAACAAGCATCATTAACCTATATGTATGGATCATATTTTAAAACTAAAGGCAACCTTGGTGCCAAGTGTGCAAGGTGAGTGAAATAGGAGTTATTTAGACTGTAGGTAGTGAGAGCTCATGTCTAGAAGAAACTCTATCTCTATCTCTATACAGGGGTGGCTATGGCCATATGGAGTTACTTTGCTCCTTTTAGATCCATAAATGGAAACCCATACCTATAATAATACTAAAATTAATAATATATAAATCTAAATCTAAATTAGATCTAAATCCCCATTAAAATCTATATGGCTATATGTAGGGTGGGGGTGTGGGTGATGGTGGGGGTCCTCATAGACATAGTGAATATAGACCACCCATAGACATAGTTAACAGATACCATGCTTGACAGTGGGGATGGGGGTACCCATAGACATAGTGAATATAGAGCCCCCATATACATAGTTAAAAGTTGAGTTAGTTTCTTATCCTATATAGAGAGGGGAGAGGCAAAAATAACTTTATATATTAGGGACATATATTTTCTTTATGAGATATATAGAGTGGGGGCATGGTATATATTAACTATGTCTATGGGGGATCTATATTCAATATGTCTATGGGGACCCCCACCCCCACCTTGGGGGTAGGGGTCCCCATAGACATAGTGAATATAGACCCCCCATAGACATAGTTAAAAGTTGAGTTAGTTTCCTATCCTATATATAGAGAGGGGAAAGGCCAAAAAAACTCTATTTATTGGGCTTATACATTTTCGTTATGAGATATATATAGTGGGGTCATTGTATCTATTAATTATGTCTATGGGGGTTCTATAATCAATGTCTATGAGGATCCCCACACCCACCGCCACCCCACCCCACCCCATATATATCCATATAGAGTTTAGTGGGGATTTAGATCTAACTTAGATTTAGATTTATAGATTATTAATTAGAGTAAAATTATAGGTAGGGGTTGCCATATATGGATCTAAAGGGAACACTATAACTCTATATGGACATATTCTCCCCTATATATAGATAGAGATAGAGTTTCTTAGGCATTAAAATTGGGTATATATTTATTATATATGGGGAATTAGAATTGAGTTTAGAAACTTGTATTCTAAGTAACACATGTTAGGTCACTATGGTGTGGTGGAATTACTCTTAATAGATACAAATAAACCCTATCCCTATCCCTATAATATCTACCTCTACCTTTACCTCTATATTAGATTGGGGGATTGGGATTGGGAAGGGCATTTATATGGAGATTGGGTGATGAGTCTCAAACCCTACCCCTACCTCTACCTCTACCTATATATATACCTATTCCTATACCTATATATTATATAGAGATTAGGATTGGAGGGGACATTTACATGGATATTGGATGATGAGTCTCAATCCCTACCTCTAACTCTACCTCTACCTCTACCTCTACCTCTACCTCTACCTCTACCTCTACCTCTACCTCTACCTCTACCTCTATCTATATATTAGGAAAATATTGGGAATGGGGGGGGGGGAATATAAAAAGAGATTGGGTGATGAGTCTCAACCTCTACCTCTCCCTCCATAGTTAAATTCTAGTTCCTCGATCTAGATAAATGTTTCTCTTTCATAGTTCTTTGAATCTTAATATGTCATGTTATATAACCTCAATCCTACTCCAGATAATATGCCATAGACTTGAATTCCACTTTCCTCTTCATGTTATTCTATCATGTCTAGTGTCAACTAAATTGAACTAGAGCTCAGGGTTGGGGATAGTCAAAATCCTATTCTATATAAGGATTAATAGAATTGGGCCTCA
Organism: Torreya grandis; assembly: GCA_037957365.1. NCBI lineage: Eukaryota > Viridiplantae > Streptophyta > Pinopsida > Cupressales > Taxaceae > Torreya > Torreya grandis. The sequence goes on along the minus strand of JARHVA010000438.1, from coordinate 4,499,744 downwards.
ATTAGGTTAATGATCTGGGTGGGCATCCTAATACATACATATACATCTATTTTAGGGTGATCCCTATCTATCTATATTTGGGCATGTGGGGAGGGCATATTAGTTCTATATATGCAAGTAATACAACCAACATGAACTTGATTGGAATACCCCAGTAGTCATCAATACATTTATTAATCTAATCTATATATGGGGTCCTCATATAAATCCATATTTAATCTAGACCATGCCACCCCTTCTATCTCTATCTATCATAATGAATGGAATAATCTAAGATATATAGCCTGGGGTGCCACCCTAGACATAGTGAATAGAATAGAATAGAATAGAATAGAATAGGTAAGGGAAGGGCTATCTCATAATTGATCATTTCTCATGGGATGGGACCATAGCCATATCTATATAAGGGACTCAATGAGATATATAGGGGAACCCGAGATGACTGATACCCAAAATGATCAACGGATAGTCATACATACAAATCCACTTACCCATATGGGTATAATAATAAACCTATTTTATAATATACAATAGTATTCAATTAAAATAAGTTAGCCGACCCAAGGGCCTATTATCCTTAGTTAGTCATCAATACATATATTAATCTAATCTATATATGGGGTCCTCATATAAATCCATATTTAATCTAGACCATGCCACCCCTTCTATCTCTATCTATCATAATGAATGGAATAATCTAAGATATATAGCCTGGGGTGCCACCCTAGACATAGTGAATAGAATAGAATAGAATAGAATAGAATAGAATAGAATAGGTAAGGGAAGGGCTATCTCATAATTGATCATTTCTCATGGGATGGGACCATAGCCATATCTATATAAGGGACTCAATGAGATATATAGGGGAACCCGAGATGACTAATACCCAAAATGATCAACGGATAGTCATACATACAAATCCACTTACCCATATGGGTATAATAATAAACCTATTTTATAATATACAATAGTATTCAATTAAAATAAGTTAGCCGACCCAAGGGCCTATTATCCTTAGTGGGGTTCCCCAAACCCAAATCAATTTATATCTTAATAATGTAAAAAAAAACCATATTTTGTACAATAGTATTTAGTTAAGAGAAGAGAAGTTTGCTGGCTTGAGGACCTACTAGCCTTGGTGGGAGTTGTCCCAAAATTCCCACTTAAGAGGATAGGATAGGATCATATATTATTTAAAATAATTTCAATCAATACAACTCATAACTCATATTCACACACACACACACACACACACACACACACACACACACACACACACACACACACACACACACACACACACACACACACACACACACACACACACACACACACACACACACACACATAGACACACACACACACACACACACACACACACACACACACACACACACACACACACACACACACACACACACACACACACACACACACACACACACACACACACACACACACACACACCCACACACACACACACACACACACATTCATTACAAATCAATGATCATGGCCTTAATTGAATATCACCTAAATGATTTTAACACTATGGTTAACCAATTGAAAATAATGGATGTGAAAATGGATAGAGAATAAATGTGTATCACATTATTGTGTTTTTTTATGGACTCATGAGTAACTCTATTGGTGGCTATCACTAACACTATATTGGATCCAAAGTCAAAATATTTAGCAGATTCTCTACTATCATAGGAGATGAGGCAAAAGTCTATGTAATGTTAACAAAATAACACTTGATAATGTGTGGTCACTCACAAGAGTGATGAAATAAAAATATGGGGGAGAAGTGATTCAAGTCTAATATAAAATCTAAAACTGTATATAATTTATCAAATAAATTATGGAATCATGGAAATTCATGGTGTTTCAAAAGGGATTGTATAAGAAATAAAATTAAAAAAATAAAATGCCTAGATTTTGCATAATATTATAGGAAAAAAGTCTGTAATGAACATGATGGATATGTTTATCTTTCAGATTCAATATTTTACACATGTAGTGATGCATGGATGATTGATTCAAGAGACTTATATTATATTACTCATGTGAGGGATTGATTCTATGAATATCAAGAATATGATGGTGGTGATGTGTTTTTAGGACACAATGTAACCTATCAAATTATGAGGAGAAGAAGAGTTTAGGTGAGATTAAGATATAGGATTATCAAGACTCTCATGTGTCTTTCACATTTCTCACCTTGATAGGAATTTATTCTCTATGAGTAAGATGAGTGCCACTAGTGTTGAGATCTCATTTAGGAAAGACAGTTGCATGATGGTGTATGAAATAATAGTCTTAGAAAGAGGCATGTGGATAAGTTATTTATTTAGTCTTAATGAAACTATGATCAATGGGACATGTAACAACATTATTGCTCCTAAAATTCAAAATGGTAGTGAGTGAGAACTTCACTGCTGATGTAATAGGCAAAAAACCAGAGATTGTTGTTGATGTTGATGTTGGGATTTGACTACTTGGTGATCCTCAAAAATATTTTACTGCTACTATTACTAGTGGTTCTCGGTCTAGCTCACTCCAACAAGGTTCTAAATCGATCCCCTATGCCTAGGATTCTCCTATTTTTGTGTATGACTCAGAGGTCTTAGATAATAAGGATTATTATCATGAAAGAGGAGTGATTTGTATATTCAATAGGTTATGGCCCTCTATGCCCAATCTTCACAATTGGGTCATGGAGTATTGAAAACCACTTGTTGATTGTAAGGGTGAATTATTTCCCTATGTAGGTGGATTCTTTATTGTGAATTTTAACTCTTCATAGAAGAGAGACTCAGTACTCAATGGTAGGGTTTGGATGTGGGGTGAGCATTCTATTTCCATCAAGCCTTATACTTTATCCTTCAATCCCCTCACTAAGCTGCTTAACATTAGACCCTATTAGGTTCTTCTCCTAAACGTCCCTTTATATTTTTGGGAGGTATCTTTTTATGAGGGCATCGACAATGCCATCTGCTGCTTCTTTAAGGAGGATTCTACTATCTCTATTATGGGGCCTTCCACGGTAGCCCAAATCTTGGAAGATATTGACATCTCCAAACCTCTTCATGGAGATGTGGATTTTTTGGTGGGGGATAAACCCTGGAAACAATAATTATATTATGAGGGCATCCCTTTCAGATGTAGAGGTTGTTTTGCTACTGTTCATTTAGCCTCTAACTATCCTCTCCTATGCCATAAGTAGGATGAAACTTGGTGGAAAGGTGCTCTTATAAAACACTTGATGGTCAAGGGTTCATCTCATAAGGATGTGTCTACTATGGAGGTTGTATTCCCTAGCAGGGTTGTTCTTGAGGAGGTGATGAGGGTGGCTGGGACTGTTGTTGAGACTACTATCAGATTTTATTTTGATGCTACTATTGGAGTTGTAATAGGGTCTTACCCTATTATTTCCCTTGTTGTTGTTGATACTAATATTATTTATATTGCTATTGATGTTTCTACTGAGACTAGGATCACTATTACTGGTGTTTAATTTATTGAAAGGGCTGATGATGCTATGGCATTTCCCTATGCTTTATCCCCTTTTGAGGATCTAGGGAGGTTTTCACTTCCTTCTCCTCATTTTTCTATGAATGGAGACTTGAATGAGTATTGGAATATTATTTTGGATCTGTTGTTCAACTTTTGTCAGTGTTTTATCTTTGGCCTATGGTTGGATTTTTGTTTTATCCCTAGGGACTTATTTGTACTAGTCCCAGGACCCTTTTCCTATTGCTTCTAATAAAAAATAAAATTGTTGATCTTGAATCTATGGCTTAAACTAAAACATGTGCATTGGATCCAATAGAAAATATAATGCTCTAGATTCTGATGGTGGAGCATATTGGTGAGAAGGGTCTTCACATATTTCAAGCTAAGGATATGGAAAATAGATAGATACATATCCATTAGATTTTGAATTATTTGAGCACTACATTGTTGATAGTAGAACATGGAAACAAAACTCATAGAGTGTATTTTGTGGAAAAATGTGAGACTCACACTAATTTTTTTATTTTATATCTATTCTTGTATGTATTCAACTATTTAAAAGCATAACAATAGTCTACATAATGCAAAAAGTCTTTCCTTTAGATGTAGAAAAAGGGTGTAACATTAAATGAAATCACTCTATAAAAATTCTTTATATAATGGTTATATGTATTGTGAAATGGTTTTGATTTGATAGGGATTAATATATAGTTCTAAAATGGTTTTCCCTATGTATTTTATGGTTTTTCTATGCATATGCCCTATTCTCTAAATTTGTTAGTCATGTAGATTCCATCGAATGCTATGTGACTCACACTTATGTGTTTTATTCATATTTATATCTATTTTTGTTAATAAATAGATATGTTTAAACTGAATCATAGTGTGTTGCATACATATGTCACTTATCACACAATTATCCCTATATTAGCATGCTTGAATGGGTTTTCTAGGAACCTTTACTAACACTAGTGAATTAAGCATGGAGATTCTATTTGAAACATGTTGAGATGCTTGTTAGGGAAAATAGATTTAGGGAGACGGATAGATGAAAGAATCCATAAATTTTCATAATAATAAGTATAAATAATCAATAAGACTAAAAAATAAGTTAATTAGGAGCATATACATAGAGAAATTTATGAAATCTTTTGGTGAAAATTTATTTGATTATTATATATGTGGTTATCCACAATGGAGTGCTACCATTTCCAACCAATAAGGATAAAATTTATAGTTTGGATATAAGAAATGTTAGATAGCTTGTAAACTTTAGAGATTGACTGGACTCATGTGTTAGATCATTGTACTAATACTACTATTGATGGTTACATTACAAAATTTGATATACACAGATTCTTGGATTTTGAAGTTGTGCATGAATTTTTTGTGAGAGGAATTTGAGGAAAGCTTATTTAATGATAACCTAATTGATCAAGATGTTGGTTGTTGAAAAGGCCATGGTATCCATCCTTACCAACATGGAGTAGGACATAATGGTGTGTTAATATGAGAGATTAACTTATTATAGACTTGTTTCATTGAAACATTATTGAAATGATCTCCTTCCTTTTAAATCCACCAAATTCCTATAATCTATTGATATGGTGAGAGTTCAGAAAGAAGTCAAAAGAAATAATAAGATCAGAGGAATGGTTGGTTGGAAAAATATTTGAATTTCTCCATCTTTTATAATGACCCCATATACTTTGGGTTAAAACCTATTAATTAAAAAAAGTTTTCCCCATAGGTTTTAAAAATAATGCTATAAAATTATTAATAGATTATACTTGCAGAGATGACTTACACTAGACAAGGCATTCTTCTAGAAGGTAATATATCTACTATTTTTAATATCTCAGGAGAGGGAGTTAGAGAGGTCTCTACATTTTAAAAGTAAATTATAGATGTAAGACACATTAATAGACTAATATTTGGTAAAAATAAATAAAATATCATTTATGTTATCAAGATACTTTATTGGGATCAAGATGATCCAAGTGTTGTCTTTATACTAATAGATTCTCCATAGATATTTCACTCTAAGAGATTTGTTCATACTAAATAAATTTATGATTACAACCCTAAATTTTTATTTTGGAATGTGCATCTCTTTATATTTCATTAAATAAATCTTCTTATATTCATAAGGATAATTCAAAATAATTAGATAATTTATAGTTAAGACTAGCTAGAGCTTATAAGATAAACAACACGCCGACTGATATTTCTTGGAGAACTTAAATTGAATGTATTTTTCATTCCAAAAACATCATTTTTAATTTCAAATAGTATTTTTTATTTTGGAATTTTATGTTTTCATTTTTCAAAATTTCATTTTTTGTCTACCCATCAAAGAGGGGTGATCCAACAGTATTTGCTAGGAACAAAATCTAAAGAAAATCCAAGAATTTTCTTAATCTTATTGTTTCTATGGACTAGGTTGTAGAGAAATAAAATGTTACATTCAAATAAGTTAACCTTAAAAATTTCAATCATGATGATACAAATCTATATATATTTTCAACATTCTAGCTTCTTAAATACATGTAGAGTTTCCCAGAATTTATCATCCACAAACTGACCATGAGATAAGTTTACATTCTCTATAACATTGAAGTCGCTAATAAGATTTAGTGATTTTAAATTTGAAAAGGCTATACCAAGTAATTATTATATGAAAATGAAGAGGTAGGGTGAGATATGATCTCCTTGATGGAGACATCTTAAAGTGTTGACAAATTTATTCAGGACTCCATTTATAAGAATTGAAAACATAGGAGTAGAAATGCAATATTTCATCCAATCACATCAAGCCTATAAGAACTTAACATTATTAAAGACTTCAAAAATAAAGATCCAATTAACCCTATTGTATGCCTCACCAATATAAATTTTCTTCTTCTTCATTTGAATATAAAATTTGACTTCCTTCTTCATTTTTTATTAGTAATCAACTCATGCAAATTAAACACACCATTGAAAGGATCCTTCCTAAACAAATTAGCATATAATTGAAAATACACAAAATAAACTATGAAAATTAGAAATATATTAAATGAAACAAATAAAACTGAATTATAATAGCAAAATTGCAAAATCACTAGCCTCTTTGAGGGGGCAACCTCCTTTGAGAAAAATTAATTCAATATAATTCATGGATGCCTTCATTGGGCCTTAACACTGACTTAAATACTAATTCTATTCTAACAACTATTTCATCTCATGCATGTGGGATAAAACAAATATGCTCCAGGGGTGAATTACAAAGCATATGCATCCAAAGCAACTACTATGCTAATAATGTAAATAGAAGAGTAGAACACAGGTTCCTAACATCCCCTCCCTCTTGGAAAAAATATTTGTCCTTAAAGATTAAATTGTGGAAAGCATTGCTAAATCTAGAATAATGGTTCCCATGTGGCATCTTTAGGTTACAGTCCTTGCCACTAAATTAAAACTCTTGTGATGGTACGAGAGCAAAGTTGGTGGGTGCGTCGAGCCAAGACTACTTCTAGTTCAAGAAGGAGGGAGCCTTTATTATCAATTATTGGTAAAACTATTTGTGCTTGAATGTTGGTGCCAAGAAATGTCTTCAAACATGACACATGAAATACTGGGTAAATGCAGGAGGAAAGTATAAGCTCCAACTTGTAAGCAATAGACCCAATCTATTGGAGAACCTTATATGGACCATAAAACTTAGGGGCAAGCTTTTGACATCCCTTTTGTTTTAGGGATGATTATTTATATGGTTATAGGTGAATAAAAACCATATCAACTTCTTGAAAAGTGTGCTCAAAGTGGTGTTGATCAGCCTACTACTTCATGTGATTTTGTGCCAAATGAAGATTATTCCAAAAGATGTGGAGAATTTGATCTCGATGGTGGAGAGTAGTGTCAACTACCTCAACTGATGAACTACTAGGTGTATACAGGAGAAGTGGTGGGGGTGCTTTCCCATAAATTGCTTATATGGGGTCATTTTAGCAGAGGTGTGGTAGGATCTATTATACCACCATCTATAAGAGGTAACCATTTGACCCATTTATGTGGCTACTCTATGAAAAACTAATGAATATAGGTTTCTAGGCATTTATTGATGATTTTGGTCTGGCCATCAGTCTATGGATGATATTCCAAACTCATTTTTAATTGTGTACCTAGATGCTTGAAGAGTTCTTGTCAAAAATGGTTGGTGAAGGTGGAATCATGATCTGAGATAATAGAAGTAGGGACACCATGAAGTCATAATATGTGATCAAGAAATGTTTGAGCAATGGTGGAAGTAGTGTAGGGATGGGCCAAAGTACAAAAATGAACATATTTAGAGAGGCAATCCACTACAACAAGAATCACTGATTTACCACTAGATATTGGGAGGCCTTCAATGAAATCCATGGAAATCTTAGTCCAAATACATGTTGGAATAGGAAGTGGTTGGAGTAGACCAAGTGGGGCAACTATTTTGCCTTTAGTACGTTGGTAGATATCACATTCAACAATAAATATTTTGATATCCCTCTTGAGTCCATACCAAAATAAATTGTGACAAACTCTCTCATACATTTTTAGAAACTTTGAATGAATAGTAGAAGGAGAAGCATGCATCTCATATAAAATTAGTTGTTTTGAACTTGGAGCTTATTGGTAACATTAGGTGACCTTTATATCGTAATGTGTGCCCATCCCATGTATAATGATATTTAGAAAATGGATCAATAGACAGTTGAAGAATGAGTTGTTGGGTTGGGAGATCATTATGACACTCATTTTGAAGATCATGGAGCTAGGTGGAAATGGGAAGAGAGACTTCACAGAGTTGCATTGGATCTTTGAATTGGGGAGAGAGAGCATCAGTGACCAAGTTTTCCTTACCTTTTTTGTAGGTAATTTCATAATCATATCCCATGATTTTATAAACCCATTTTTGTTGCTTTAATGAAGATACCCATTGTTCTAGAAAATATTTGAGGCTTTAATGGTCAGTTTTAATGCAAAAGCATTGACCAATCAAATAGGGATGTCATTTGTGAGCTGCATAGAGAATAACCATCATCTCTTTTTCATATGTGGAACATACCAAATTAGGTCTAGTTAGGGCCTTACTAGTGAAGGTGATGGGATGAATCTCCTACATAAGTACAACACTAAGACCTATTCCACATACATCACACTCAAGCACAAATGGCTTGGATAAATTAGGCATGGCCAATTGGCGTGGTGCATAAGGCATGTTTAATGAAATCAAATGCTTGAGAAGATGTAGGTGACCATACAAATACATCTTTTTTAAGCATAGATATCAATGAAGCTATAATTATGCCATAATTATTGACAAATTTTTTTGTAGTATCTCATCAGACCAATAAATCTACATAAGATTTTGAGGGTCTTTTGCTGGGGCCAAATTGTCATAGCTACAATTTTGGTGGGGTTGACATGAACACCATTAGATGTGACAATATATCCCAAATACTCCACCTCTATTTGTCCAAAATAATATTTTGAATGTTTGTCACATAGGTGGTTAGCAACAAGAACACCCAAGGTGGTGTTGAGGTGGTGGAGGTGATCCTCTCATGTGGGACTATAGATAAGAATGTCATCAAAGAAGACCAAGAGAAACTTCTGAAAGAAAGGTTTGGTTCATCAAACTTTGGAAGGTGGAGGGGGCATTAATAAGCCCAAATGGCATGGAAAGGAATTCATAGTGGCCATCATATGTGAGAAAGGTTATTTTAGGAATGTCAGCATCATGAAGATGAATTTGTTGATACCCCAAGTGCATGTCCAATTTGGAGAAAAATTATGTACGATGGTGTTCATCAATGGTAGGGATTGGAAACTTATCCTTGATGATTAGTTTTCTAGAACCCAATAATCAATGCAAAGATGCCAAGAACCATCCTTCTTATGAACAAGAAATACTGGTGAAGAATATAGACTAGTGATGGGTTGAATAACTCCAGTTTACAAGAGATCATGGATGATCTTTTTGATCTCAATGTTTTGATGAAATGGGTACCAATAGGATTGATTATTAGGAGGTGCACTATCAAGAAGTAGTGGGATGTGATGGTCCCGAGGCCAGTGAGGTGGCAATCTAGTAGTTTCTTCAAAAATTAAGCCATGCTTGACTAAAAGGTTGTGAAAGTTAGAAGGTGGGCGAGAGTCTAATGGTGAAGTACTATGAAGAGAAAAGAGTTGGGAAATGATGCCATGGGATCCATATTTGAGAAGGTTCTCCATGTAGTGAGAGCTGACAATGCTAGTGGAGCCCAGTCGAAGGCCTTGTAGGGTGTATTTCTATCCATTCTCTGAGAACTGCATCTAAAGCTCTAAAAAATCCCAAAGGATAGGCCCAAGTGTTTGTAACCACTAGGCATGAAGAACATCACATCCCCCTAAGTATAAAGCAAACATGTTGGCCCAAAGGCTATAGTCACCCAATAAAATATGAACATTATGACACTTGCCCTTGCAGGGCAATGTGCCTCCATTAGCAATCATGACCTCAAAACTAGAACATGGGTGGATAAAACAATCTACTTGCTTGGCAACCTAAGGTTCGATGAAGTTGTGAGTGATACCAGAGTCAATAAGGATGGTGAGGAGTTAATTCTTAAAATAAACTTGGATATGTATCATTTGAGGGGATGTGACTCCCATCAAAGCATGCATGGAGATTTTTGGATGGAAATCTGGGCGTGTAGAATCATTAGCTTCCTATGCGATCTCTTATGTAGTATCCTCTTAATCTTTAGTATCTGGTAGAGAATCAACATCTAGTAGGTACAATTTTTGCTTGATGAATTTGTGCCCTAGAACCCATTTATCATCATAATTGTAACAAAGCCCTTTCTCATGATGTTTATGCATTTTAGCTCCTGTGACATGTTTGAATGGGGGTTATCCTAGTATTGGGTTTTTTAAAAGAGGGCTTGGAGGGTGCCCAATTAGAAGTGTAACATTGGGCAGTGATTTTATCTTCAGTGAGTTTTGTGAGACCCAAGGCTACAATCATAGTCTGAGGTTGAAACATCTTGACCTCAAAGTGAATGGGATCTTTGAGGCCACTAATAAAACAACTCTTCAAGAAGTCATCTGATAACCCTTTAGTGTGATTTCTTAGCTTCTCAAATTCAATTTGATAATCATGAATGGTGCCCTGTCTAACGAAGCTTGGTGAGCTCTCTTATAAAATCCTTGAATACTAAGGGACCAAACCTACCCAAAAGTAGGGATGAAAAAGTTTCCCAATTAGGTTCATCATTAGATTTGAGATACCAATGGTACCATTGGAGTGCCTCTAGTTCCAAGTGGAAGGAATCAATTGGAACTTTGTTGAGATGATAAGTACTATGAAGGTTGAAGTATTGCTCAACACGATAAATATAACCTATCAGATCTATACCATTGAACCATGGAAAGTCCAACTTGGTCCCACATGGTGGTGGGTGGACGAAAAAGTTTGCTTAGAAGAAGACTATCTTTTGTAATCTACTGAGTAAAAGGCCATTTTGTTCATTCAATCCACGCACCATATCAACTAAGCTAGTGACTTGGGTCATCAAAGCTATAATTTCTTCCTCCATGATCTTAGTGCCTACATGTGTGCCTACCATAACCCCTTTTTTTCTAATGGGTTGGAATCTAAAGTTAAGACACGTTTAGTAAAATAAATTTTTAATGTGGACAAAATTGGGAGGGGTAAAGGTACTTTTACTAATTTTTTTTGCATAAGAGTATGATTGATGAAGACAAGGGTAGTTTTAGAGGAGAAAATGGAAAAACTAAAAAATTTATCAAAGAGGGATGAAGAAGTAGAAAATGAAGATGAACATTGTGTAAAATTTTTGAGGCAAATGAATAGAAATTGAAAAAGTTATGATAGAACTTGAAAAAATAGAAAAATGAGATTTGTGAGAATTCAAAGTGGAATTGGGATATGGGACCTCAAGGAATAAAATGTAGATAATTGAGTTTCAGGTGTCTTGGTAAATTTTGAGAAGCAATAGGGATATAAATAGGAATATATTGTAAAAAAATGAAAATTTCTATTTTTTTTATTTACCTAATGAAAATGGACCCTAGGTTTGAACGATTACCTAAAAGGTTTTTATAAATCACTCTAGCCACCAATGTCATCTGAGTGAGTACCACTCTCAAAATTTTTTTTGGCCACAGATTTACCTTTTAGTGACAGCGCTTGGTTTTCCTCATGGGTGGGAACTAGTCAATCAGGAAGGGGTCGTTGCCCATTTCACTGGTAGGTCCTCTCAATGAGCCAACTACTTGGGGTTCCTATGGTAATCCTCACAATGAGTTTTAGGGATTTCACCCAAGCACTTCCCATAGTTAAGCGGATAGGTTTTACCCAGATCTGAAATAGAAGATAAAATCTAAAGCAGAACATAAATGCAATACGATTGAGCAGAAAAGCATGATCTTTGGTGATGTCTTGTTGTCAAAATGAAACTACAAATTTGGACTATCATGTAAAATGGATGGGAATGGATATGTTACCACTTTATGATCACTAGGGTCCAATTATGGCAAGGTGAGAGCATACGATGGGTAGTAGAAAAAAAAAATCCTCCCTAGAAAGCACTTTGTTACTAGATGAAAGGATCCTTCCTGAACAAATTAGTATATAATTGTAAATACATGAAATATACTATGAAAATCAGAAATATATTAAATGAAAAAACAAAAATTAATTACAATAGCATAATTGTAGAATCGCTAGCCTCTTTGAGGGGGAAACCTTCTTTGAGCAAGCTCAATTTAATACATTTTGTGGATGCCTTCATTGGGCCTTAACACCGACTTAAATACTAATTATATTCTAATAACTATTTTATCTCATGCATGTTGGATAAAACAAATATGCTCCAACGCTGACTTACAAGGCATATGCATCCAAAGCAACAACTATGCTATTAATGTAAATAGAAGAGTAGAACAAGGGTTCCTAACAACCATTGAATATCTTTCTATTTTTGACAAAACCAACTTTATGTTATGAAATAAGAATAAAAAAGAGGATTTGGAGACAATTACCAAAATGTTTTTAAATTTTATTTTAGATGATGTTAGAAAGGGCTATAGGCTTGAATTTGTCTAAGGACTCTATGTTAGGTTTATTTTGGAAAAGAACTAAGAAGGTGAAATTAAAATCTTTAGATATTTTTCTTGCATATCTAGATTCATTTTTATCTTTGAGAATATCCTTACTTTAAAAAATTTCAAAAGTTTTTGAAAATCCATGGACAAAACCTATCAGTGCTCGAGCGTTAATCATTTCCCATGATCCAAATTGAAGTATTGATTTCTTCCTCTATGGAAGTCCTCATTAAATAAACATTATGATTATTAATGATAATTATTGGAATAAGATTCACAAATTTCTATTGCTCCAAAGCAAAATTTGGGGAGGAATCCTTAAGTATTTTCTGAAATAAATTGACAACCTCATTTTTAAAATATTATTAGTAAACAAAGGTTTTTTTAACATAGGGTCCTAACCCTAGAACATAAACAAGCTAAAAAGGCCTAAAATCTAAGATAAACAATTGCATTAGTTAAAGACTTCAAACACAACCATAAAATAATATAAGAGAAACACAAATAGAGCCTCACAAGCCAAACAAGTACCACTACCCTATACTAGAGTCAAAAGTAAACATGCTACTATAAAATATCTCTCATAAGGTTTTATTTTTGAGATATGAGAGAAATGTTTATCAGTTTCGAATCATTTTTTTCCTTCAGCTATTTTTCTGGTGCTCACAACTTTCCAATCTCCTCACTCCTTAGGGTTTGACAATATGGGGGTAGTTCCCCTGAGTTTTGATTCAACAATGGATTTATCAATATTTTTCCATAAATATGCATTTGAATCAACATATATTCTCTTTCTTCAACATTTATCACAAAGATTTGAACCACTAATTTCTTTGGCTACATTTCCTCCAAGATTTTTATCCCCTTGGTTAAATTGGTAGTGATCCCCACTTGATTACTTCCTTCTACATTTTCCATCATTTTGGTTCCTCATTATTAATTTCTCTATCCTTTATCCCTTCATCAAAATTTATCTTTGTTTAATTTAGGACTATTATTTCATCCTTACTCTCACTAGCAGCTTAGCCCTTGGTATGTTCTAGATTGCCATCCTTCTACCATGAATTTCATTTTTTGAATTTGGTATTTAGGAAATCATTAACCAAATGCCTCATTTAGAGTCATCTTCAAAATATAAAAGGTAATCCTTCATAGTCAATAAGTTGTATCAATGTTTTGTAACTAAATTTTAATTCCACCTAGTTAGGGAGTTCCTCAGTAATATTGAAATTTACTAGGATACAAGGATAAGTCAAGTGAACTCTTTTTTGAGTAAAGGAATCCACATGCCAAAATTCATCTAAATTTTTTTCAATAACTAAGTAAATATCAATTTTGTCCAAAAATTGATAAGGTAGGGTTGGGCATCCTAATCCAGATCAGTTTTGTGTTAAAAATTCTAATTTTAGGACTAAAATCATAATTCCATGGATTGACCATCAGCATGTGATTCCCCCAAACACAACCATAATCATTGAAAACAACATATATTTGTCTTCAACAAAATCAAAAATCATAATAAAAAATCTTTTTACACAAGAATAAGTTTCAATCTTACCATTTGTTAATGCTTTACAATGTCCTAATATCCAACTTTGGAGATCTAGAAGGCTAGTCTAGAGTATTGTAAATATGTAGATCATTAATTTGGAGGAGATCCATTCTTCCCTCTCTATGACCACTGATAACTATTTTTTTCAACCATTATTGAGGGTTTTTCCTTAGCAAGAGATAAAATTTTATACCCCCTTTCCATGATACAACTTGAATAAATACACCATACTTCCCCTACCTTTTCCCCTATTCTTTTTTTCTTATTTTGTCATCCTTTTTCCAAATGACTGCCACACTACTTAATAGCCATAGATTAAATCTTTTTTATCAATATTTATTTACCAAAATTTGATCCTTCCTATATTTTGGCCAGATTCAACTTAAAAAACCCTCATTGATCTACATTCTTGCAACTTTGTTGTGCCCTAGAGGAATAATAATAAACTTGGATGATGCACCATTCTCTATCTATCCACCATCTTATACAATACCAGATAGAACCTATGGAGTTATTTATTATTTTCCATCATATTCCATTATTCTAGTTAACACATTATCCCATGTATTCAGTGGTTAAATATGGATCTGAATATTGCTTAGTTGTGATCCCTTATTTTCCCCTTGAATATGGATTTCTAAATTGTCAGATGTTGAAGTGACTTCACCATTACATTCTATAGCCATCATCAAATACATATAATCCCTACATATAGCCAAACCCATAATATTTATCATCTTAGAGAGAAACATTTACTTGCATAACCTCATTTATAATCATATTTAAGTGTTCAGTAAAAGGACCATTGATAGTTTTGATTTTTGAGATCTTATTATAATTAGGGGTAGCTAGGGTGGATTGATGAAATAATTTATTGTTGTAGTCTCCTCAATTTATCTATTTATATATTTTTGTTTCCATAAAATATACTCTTTGAAAAAAATTGAGATCATCTTTGTACCTATCTATTTTTCCTTGAGAAGTGAGCTTTTGTCATTACCAACCCTATACTTTTGTTCTGTATGGCTTCAAATATTAGATTTAATGATGTATTTTTCCCTAAAGATACTCTTGAAGACTTACTTGTTCAATTTTAAAAGGTTTTATCTAATATTTTTAATCTTATGATCTTCAATAAATTTTTTGGTTCTACCTTTAGGGATTGTTTTCTTCTACTAATATTTCATAAGGTCCATCAAATTTGGATCCTTTAGCCACATTCGTTCAAATCTATAGGGTGTGATAGTAGGAGAATTATATCTTTTGATGATGAGGGGACAATTAAATGGTAAGACACTAAAAATTTTAGAATATATGATTGAAGCATAAAATTTTGATTTAACCAATGATTATAGACCAAAAAACTTTCAATTCATTCAACAATGTTACCCAAACTAGCTCTTTTATTAGTCCAAGTAAATGATCTAGATTTAGGCTTAATGTCCATCAATTTTTTCACTATTTTTTTAATGAATTATAGTTAGGATTAATTATTTATCTTAATCCATCCTATTTTATCATGATTTATCATGATACAATTGAAATCACCAACAACCATAATATGTTCAACATGAAAATAGTTCAAAACTATTGGGATCTCGTTGCACATTATATGTTTATCAATTGGGCTTGAGAGAGAATACATAAACAATATGAAAAAAATTGATATCCTTGAGACATGAGGTATTTAATTATATCCAATTTCTCTTGGAGTATATAATTGAGAAGGTAATATGAGATTTATTGAATAAAGTTGTCATAGAACAAAAATTATTTTGCTTGGTAACCTTGACTCAATAAATCCATTAGAATAAGTATATTTGAGTCATGATCCAAAATTTTATTTAGGAATTGATCTAAGATAAAACCAATAAATTAAAAATGGAATATGTAAAAAAATATTTTATTTCCATTCATTCTAAACCCGAATCTTAGATGACTTCAAAGCCCCTTCAAATTTAGGTAGATAATTTAGGAAATTATTTAGCTGAGAGGTAAAAAAAAATTACTTTTGTAAGGATAATATGAATATAACCACCATTATAATAGATCCAAAAATCATGTACAAGGAAGTAAATGCCTTGGAATTCATGGCTTTTGTTAGGAAATTTAATGGAATCTAGTTATCTGTAGAGGGTTTTGCTTCTTTAGATTGAGAATAACTAGATGAATTACCCTTTTCAACCTTTTTATTTTTTCAATCTTTCTTTAAATGCCTCAATTTACCATAGTTCCAATGTTTCCTCTAATATTTTATTGTAGTATTATATTTACATATAGACTTTGATTGTATTGATTTTGTTTTAGGTCTTTCTTTTGAGTGACCATTTACTGACAAGGCATACTTTCTTTTTTATAATTCTTAGCATATTATAGAATTGTTTCTTCTAATAATAAGGATCCCAATACATCCTCATTTTTTATTTTTGATGTAATAGTAGTAATTTACATAAATAAATTATCCCAATAGTTAGTCAAAGAAAAAGAAATGTACTATAATTTTATTCAACATCTAGAGTTTAATTTCAATAAAAAAGCAATTAACTTACCACACTATTAAAATAATTTAATGTTCAGCTAAAAATTCATTAGCGTTCATTATAAATGAGTAAAAAATATTTAAAATATATAACTTGTTCACTACAAAATTTATCTAATATTATTTTCCCAACATCTCTAACAGATCTTTAAAAAATTTCTTCATTGATGCATTCAACAAAAATAAATCTTAAAAACACAATCAAATTAATCTCTTCACCTTCCCATCTATATTTTCTCAATATTCTAATTCATAACTATAGGATACACTCCTAATACAACAGCCCAATGATCTTTACCCACAAGAAAATGTTTCATCTTGAGTTTCTACAACTCAAAATGTTGACCTTTAAATTTGCATATCTCTATCCTTGCACTTCCATTCATTCTCATTTACTTAGATAACGTATCATATGTATAAATCACACTCAAATAATAGTTTATCATAGGCTAAAGAAACCTTAACTCTTCACATAAAGATAATACCTAAATTTGATACAAAATTA